>OX375783.1:6843779-8043779 GCA_947359385.1 Chesias legatella
TAACATAAATATATCATCTTACGAAATGGATACAGGGCTTTTAGGTCATAGCAGTAAACTTCGCAAGCATTTAAAAAAACACATCAAGTTATAGTGAACGTGATATAAAACCCAAACTGTAAACCGATAAATTGAAGTTGGCTCGCCAATACCTATCCTCATCTGCACTCCAATATGGAGTGAATCTGGTATTGCAAATGCTATTTAGGTATTATGAATCCGAATGTATTGTTTGAATGAATGAATGGATGTATGTATGTTTGTGTTACTTTTTCACGCAAAAAACAATTGAACCGATTTGATTGTTTTTTTTTACATAAGCGGATGATGATATATAATTAGATATAAGCTCTATATAGGTAGTTTTATTACCAAAACTACTCCCAATTCCTGTCCTAGACCAATTGTGTCGTGGAAATGAATACAAACATAGCTCGCTTTATTTCTGACTAGCTGCGCCCCGCGGTGTTACACGCGGTGAATAAGTCATCCACGGGGATACTGCACTTTTCCGGGATCAAAGTAGCCTATGTGTTAAACCAGGGTATAAGCTATCTTGGTACCAAATTTAATCCAAATCCATTCAGCCATTTTTGCGTGAGAGAGTAACAAACATCCATACATCCTCACAAACTTTTACGTTTATAATATTATAGTAGGATATATTATATATAGTAAGACTATTAATTACACAGTATAATATCGATTCCCCATATGTATTATTATATAGGTTAAACAGACCAGTAAAAGAATGCATACCGATAAATTAATCCATCCATAAAACTCAAGTGCCAAGAAAAATAACGCTTGATCTTAAAATGAAATGTTTGAATAGCATGACCTAAATATTTTATATCATAACAATTCTAAACAATCAAGATAATGCTATTCGCCTTCTTAAAAGAGATCTTAAACCCGAGGTGAAAATGTTTAGAAGGCCGATATTAATTTACCGTAATATACATTGACGGCCTTACAGCTCAGTTGGTAGTAAATGTACCTACTGCGCGATTCCCACCCAGGACAAACACTTGGGTGACGATATAGATGACTGGTCTGGGTATTAATATGTATTTACAAAAAAAAAAAAAAGTATTACATTCGTTGTCTGATTCCCATGATACAATCTATGATTGACTTACTTTGGGGCTAGATAGCGATGTGTGTTTTAAGAATAAGAATAAATTTATTAAACAAATTTAAGTAACACTGTATACTTAAAAAATCCTTACCTCTGCAACATGACCCTTGGTTCTGCACGGGCTGATGACACCAGTGACACGGACGTGGCTTGCGGAATGATTTGCTCCGGAACGCATGTGATTTTCCAACACCGTCTTTCTGCAACAAACATAACACAAAAAATGTAACCCTTGAAGCTGTTATTATCTAGACATCAAATGCAAAGATTCCGGTTAATAAAAATAGAAACGGTTCATTAAAAACTGACTTAATTTTTTCGCCTTATAATTTCCGCCTCGTAGACAACTGCTATTTCAAGCGTCACTATTTCATGTCAGTTTATTATAAAAATATTTGTTCTGGTAGCAAGAATGAAGTGTCTGAGATTTACATTTTCTTGTTTGTAGCGCTCATTTTCCCACAGGTCAGCGAACAAATAGCCCCGAGCCATTGCCAACCATCTTCCACCCACTATCTTTTTTAAAATCAATACAACCTCTAATATTTCTATTTCCAACTAATTTTAATTAATGTTCAGGATGCGTACTCCTTTCATTCGGCGCGTGCTTCTGCTTTTTATTGTTTTGTCTTGTCAAAGGAGTGACAGCGTCACGCACGATTTGCGGTATGCATACCTACACCCACTTGGGCACTCAGCATCGGATTTGATTCCCAAAATAAGTAATGATAGCATCATCAATCAAAGGAGAAAGTTACAGGTTCAACGAAAATACAAGGAATTTTCTTTTGCACACCTATTACTTTTATGTTTTGAAAAGGAATTCTTAAATTGCTTCAATGGTTAATGGACCTAAAATAATAAAGCTATGCCAGGACGAGACGTTTAACACGACCGCGTGAAATGAGGTCCATTGTCCGGGATCTATGAAAGAGGATGTAAGCAATGCCTCTTGGCGATTTATGGGCGACCACCGGCCTCTTACCTGAGCCTGCGAGCCTGCGATCCAACAATGCAAGGCACGACCCATTCAACCTAGCACGCGTTGCTGAAGCAAGAAATTCAATTCTTTTTTTTTCTATGCAACCTTTTGACTAAAATGGTCGGAAGTAGCGAATCCGAAACATTATTTTAGTAATAAACACTTTAAATAAAAAGTCACCGTCACTGCCATTCTAACCAAGAGTGAATACAAATTGTATCGTAAAACAACAAGATATAATCAGCATTCAAGACTTTCTGCCATGATGAAACTTTCAAGAAACACTCACTCAATTTGATGTACGCTAAAAGGATTTCTATTTACGAACAGAACACAGTCGCTGACAGGACAATGCGTGAGTAAACAATTAGTTTCTATTCAATCTCCACCACGATACTTGTTGTTCGTAACAGCGATTTGCATTCAATATTGCGAGTCGAGGGCCACGATCTTTATCTCTGAGGCCTGACATGTTTTACACTCGTTAGCAAATTGTATCTGACAGCTATAAATCAGATCTCGTTACGACTATTCTGGTTTTACGTCGGAGTATTTGAACTGTTTCATTTCTCTAGTTCCCGGCGGTCTTCGCCGTTAATCTAATAAACAAATATAAATATTGGTGGACATTTCATACAACGCCATCTAGCCCCAAAGTAAGCTAAGCATAGCTTGTGTCATGGGAATCAGACAACTGATATAATACACATATACTTTTCTTTTGTAAATACATTAACACCCACACACAGCACACACATCAATGTTACAAATGTCACACAAATGTTTGTTCTGGGTGGGGATCGAACCCACGACCTACGGCGCAGAAGGCAGGGTTACTACCAACTGAGCTGTGAGGCCAGTCATCGCGACCACATGTGCAATTTACGATAGTGAACTCGCTCTTTGTGCGCCGTCAGAGTGTTTCTGATTATAAAGTATGACGTCACGGGGTTCTGCGCAGACGCCAGGCTCCACGGACACTGGCGCCACATTTGCCACGCACGTGATAGACGGCCGTTGTACTCGCAATGGGAGTTCAAAATAAATCAATTCCTTTTCTTATCTATCCAGCCGCAGTGCCGTGTTCAAGTGCTTTTAATAACAGTAGCGAGATTTAACAGGATATGAGCCATGAATCCCGCATGCAATTAGAAATGGTAATAAAAGCTCATCACTCATATTATTCAGTACGATTAGTTGCGGGCTCTGATTGTGTTATAGTCATGAGAAGAAAACTAGCTAGCTGAAATAAACACGACCAAATTTCCTTACAATCCGTTCAGCCCTAGCTGGTCAACGGAGTCTAAGAAGCTATCAAAATGAAAATAAGTTATCTTGCATCGTGAATACTGTTCAAACAGGTTTTCCCTTTATGTCTATTCCGAAAAATGTTTAGAATGCGCATAAATAGTCTCGAATAACATCACACATGCAGCATGCGGCGCATATAAAAACACGCACGAACGGTTACAACACGTGGCCGTGTGCAGGTGCTCGTGAGCAGAAAGCTCAGCAGCCGCCATCGCAGCGACGCGACGCCAGCGCCATGCCACGCGCTCGCGCCGAACAACACAAAAACAACAATACTACGGTAGCAACGGATTTTAGACACAATAAAACTATAACATACGCTCCATTAGTTACTGAATCGAATTACATTGAACAGCTGTATGCGGTGTCAAACAATGAGGCATCCAACTGCTCGACTAATAGATATCTCTATCCATTCTATTTAATGATGCAGCGCATGTAAGCTACATGTAACATTGTTTGTTGAAATAAATAAAGGATGGGCAGTTTAAGTTATCAGCTTGGAGATCAATGGGACACCGAGTGAGTAACGGAGCTAACTAGAATCCGACCTAATTTTAAGGAAAGTTATTCACAGTGATTCGGTCTATTCCCCGCTCTAATTACATAAACTCAGCGGCGCACCCACCCTGAGGACCCCAACCGCGGCCCGCTTCCCCATTCAGACACCAACAAGGGATATACCCAGCATATTAAGTTACATTTTTGTTTGTTTCACAAAAGCCGAAATACTTTATTATGATTAAAAAAACTCATTGCCTGTTGAAATGCGTTGATGACAATAATTTGAACTTCCTTTCCTAAGTTGTAACAACAACTTTTTTAAATGCGGCTGAGTTATTTCTTCCTTGAATGTGTGGAGGTACAAACCCGCAGAGTTATGGGGGTTAGCGTTGAAAAAAAAGCATTATAGTTGATTGGGGTGGATGTTTTAAATCCGAACAACATTTTGGGTATTAAACCAGCTCGATGATAAATATTTGAAGGGCTTACGGCTTACTAAAGCCAAAATAAATAACTGTTTACAATTTACATTTCATTGTACATATCTAAAGAAGCACAAGTATTGTGTGGATCAAAATCATTCGTCAAAATTATTCAATAAAGTGAAGGTATAATATAATATTTTATTTTATTTTAGACTCTTAGAGAAATTAACAGCTAGCTAGTACGAAACATTCACAAATATAAATACAGAAGGCTAATTAAAAGTTTACACGAATATAATTTATATAACAGTGATTTGTAAGAAATAACGTAGACATACAAATACTGTCACACACAAGATTATTATATTTAGATTATTAGTATTATGTACTAAAGAATGACTGGGTCAATATACGCTTTAATAAATATAGTCAAACTGAGTGTATGACTGAGTGGACAGATTAACTTTTGATCAAGGGACGTCTGATTGAGGCATAGAAGACAAAAGGGCGGAATGCCGGAACTATAAATCAAGAACGCGGCGCTTTTGATATTAAACTCCATTGTCCCGTAATGAATACTTGATTCACCGAAAAGTCATAACGTACAAAATGTCGTGATGCACGCAGATAACAATGAAACAAGTTCAAACAATGCATAAGGCAATAGTTGTTTGTTGGATAGTACCTAACATAGTCGTAGATTGTGGAGCTAAGCGTGCTAAGATCAAGAGACACGACTCACGATATTTAATGCACAAACTGTTTAAATTGCAGGGGTGTGCAGGATTCTTGAAATACCAGCGTCAAAGTTATGTTCATGGCAATTTTAATTCAAAAATCAGAAAGTGTGATACCTTTGTAGTAGAATTAGTTAGTAATGGTACACATTTAGGTCGCATTCTATATAACGTAAAATAGGTATCCATTTATCATCTTCAATTCCCTCAAAAAAGTAATTTGAAATCACAGCTATTCTAGCAAGTGGAGGAGAGTTGGAAATTGATGGCAAGTAACGTGCAAATCCATAAGAAGATGCCACCACTGATAAGCGATATCGGTTTCTCTTGTTCCGTTTTCTTTGTTATCTCTTTGTTCGTATTTCACTAGTGAAGTATAAGATAGCAAACATTGTATTGCGTCTCTAGTGTGTCATAAGTTGCTGTATAACCTTATAATCAGTAACACTCTTACACACAGTCTGTGCTTAGAGGTACCTGAAAGTTCCTACTTTTTACGTGAGATAATTTTTTTTACTTTTTTGTTTGCTTAAAAGTTTCCTGTGATTTATATGTATATAGGTATAGGATCTCAAAACACAGAATATCACTAGAGATAGATAGGATATCAATAGACATTATGATGCATTTTTTATTTATATGTACTTAAAAACTTAATTTATTTGGAAAAGGGCTCAGATGCCGGCTTACTTTAGGTAACGAAGTACCTATGCATCATTAATGCAATAGGCATAGGTATTCGCATAAAACGACCAACACACTACTCAAGAAGTAATCAATTACAATTTTGGGTTCTGGCCATCTGGGTGTACACTTTCTAGCTCTTCTACGTGACATCCGTTTGACTGTATTGAATTTCACAGTATTACAACGCAGCGCAATGTATGTCTGTCCTTTAACCGTATAAAATAATTTGAAGGTTGAAAAAGGTTTTAAATTACTTGATAGATGCCTCTTAGTGAAACTGAAATAAACTGATCATAAGGTAGATTTAAAAAAAATACACACTAAAGTCTGCTAAGGCCTCGTCTGCTAGCTTTTACCATAAATAAACGCCAGGTCATAACTGGAATATGATAAAAGATTCGGCGTAGGAAACGATATTATTTTCTCTTCCAAGTGAAGCCAGGGGCTGCTCCTATGTAGACTTTATAAAATACCCTCACGCCATGCAATGTGGCACCCGGCAGTTGGCACCGACACTCCAACACTGTCATTAACATTAACATTGCGTTTGTATTTATTTATGTATGTACATTAATTTTCGTTTCGTGAACGAAATAATACACAGCTCGTAGCTCTTTGTCGATTCACGGAAAATTGTTTTCATACATATCTGTTGCTAGGCTGTGGATAACCTCTTCCGATTGGATTGTGTTGTGAGGTGACCAGTAATGAAAATAAAATTAATTTGTACCTTATTTACCTACGTACTTTAATCCGTGACGATTTCGAAAAAGGCAGGTCATGAGTACCGATAAAAAAAACCAACGCAAAGGATGTCAGGATCTTAACATAGGTGGAGTTTTAAAATCGTGATATTTACCACCTACCCCTCCAAAAATTAGGCGTGATTTTATGTATATATTTCGGCTGTGTAGTATTAAGTAACGCTTCAGTAAAACACTCAGTTCAAGATGTGAGAAACAACTAACTTTATTTACGTCAACCCGCACAAACCCATCCCAGGATCTACCCTCAATAAGTGACACATATAACATTTCCCTTCTTATAATAAAAACTAAATAAGAATACAGCAAGATATTTAGCTATAATACTTGATCACAAGGTTATGATTTGATATATATATAAATATAACTAGTTGGTACCTTTTTAGTATGTTACCATTTAATATTGTAATTTAACAATTAAGTATCTGATTAAAAGCAGTTAATGATCTATGTATTTACATATCTATCGGGAGGATTAACAACTCTTCCACTCAGAGTTACTTTAATAATAGGTGCAGGCGCAGCCGACACTGACCTACTTCTTTCCCTTTGTATATTAGGAGAAGTAGACTCGCCAACGGGTGATGGAGCATTATTTAAGCACTCATCATTAGAGAGATAATCGTAGCGACTCTTATCGGGGCTGGCCAATGAGTATTTATCGTGTGGTCTGAGAATATGAGCTCTATTACGGCGATAAGTACCTCCATTGTTCACTTGTACCCAATACGAACGGTTCCCCTCGGCTTCTCTGAGCACACGAGCCCTACTCCATACTTTCCCACTTGTGTCCCTCACGTGGACTTGTTCCCCCGGCACCAGAGGGACTAACGGTTTCGTGCCTCGGTTATAATAGTTTTTACTTTTTTCTAACTTGCCTTGCCTGCCCGCGCGAACTTGTTTGGATTTTATTAATTTTGGCTCTAACACTAGTGAAGCCACCGGAAGTCTGGTGTTCAAAGACCTTCCCATTAACAACTGCGCGGGAGAATGTTCTTCGCCCGTTACTGGCGTATTTCTGAAATTAAGCAATGCGATTTGCCACTCGGTCTTATCTTCAGAGGCTTTTTGTAGCAGCCGTTTAACAGTTTGGACGTTACGTTCTGCCAGCCCGTTAGACCGCGGATAAAGGGGCGAACTGGTCACGTGCTCAAACTCCCATTTCCTACGAAACGCATCGAACTCTGCCGAAGTAAACTGTGTACCATTGTCCGTTATTAATTTTCTGGGTATACCGAAACGAGCAAACATGCTTTTCATTTTAACAATAACTGTCTCACTCCTCAAATTAGGTATATATACCACCTCCACAAACTTTGAATAATAATCAACAACCAGCAGGTAGTGATGTTTGTTTAATTCAAACAAATCTGCCGCGACAACCTCCCAGGGCAGCCGGGGCGGGGGGTGCGGCGCGAGAGGCTCGCGCTGTTGCGCCGCGCGGTGTCTCTGGCACGTCTCACAACGCTGCACACACTCTTCGATCTCGGCGCCCATGCCGGGCCACCAGATCGCCTCTCGAGCTCGCTTCCTACACTTTTCTATTCCCAGATGACCTTCATGTATTCTTTTTAACATTTCCTTACGAAGACTGATAGGTATTACTACCCGATCATGATAGAATAAGATACCATTAATATCATGTAACTCGTGCCTGAACGTCCAATAGGGACGAGCTACTGAAGTAACCTGTTTTTTATCATTTGGCCATCCTTGATAATAATAGTTGATTACAGCAGATAGCACTACGTCCTTCCGTGTCTCACACTTTATCTGTTCTAACCTTTCACTGGTGGCATCCACACTCTCGTACAGTGCGTTCACATGGACGGTGACGTCACCGTCGCACACCTCTGCGCCCGAGCCGCTCTCGGCCGCCGCTCGCGACAACGCATCCGCGATATGCAACAATCTACCCGGCTTGTAGTGTACTTTCAACTGATACGCTTGTAATTTTAATAACATACGTTGCAACCGCGGCGGTGTCTCATTCAACGCTTTACGGAAAATAGTCTCAAGAGGCTTATGGTCACTTTCCACCATTATTTCGCTGTGCCCATAAATATATTGATGAAACCTCATACACCCGAAATATATAGCGAGCATTTCTTTTTCAATCTGCGCCCACCGCCTCTCGGTGGGCGTGAGTGTGCGCGCGGCGTACGCGACGGGCCGCCCGCCCTGCATCAGACACGCGCCGAGCCCGTGTGAACTTGCGTCCACCGACACCGTCACCGGTTCGTGCGATGAGTAGTAACGAAGAACGGGAGCTGCACTTATTGATTTTTTAAGATTTTCAAACGCTACATCATGCACTCTGGACCAATCATACTCGATATTCTTTTTTAATAGCTCGCGTAACGGTGACGCTATCGTTGAATAACTAGGTATAAATCTCGATAAGTAGTTTGTCATTCCTAAAAATCGCTCTAGTTCTTTTCGGTCGGCCGGCCTAGTAATATTGTTTATAGCACGAACGCGACTTGACAGTGGGCTGATACCTGAACTATTTAGTGTGTGACCTAGAAATTGTACTTCAGGGACACCGAATTCACATTTCTTCTTATTAAATTTAACCCCATACTGTACCGCTTTCTTCATAACCTCTTTGAGACGCATATCATGTTCTATTTTGTCACTACCCCAAACTAAAATATCATCAGCGAATATTTCGACCCCCTGCATAGAAAATATTTTATACATCTCATGGTGAAATATTTCCGGTGCACAGTTGATCCCAAACGGCATTCTCAACCAACGAAACCTTCCAAACGGTGTAGAAAATGTACATAGTTTGGAACTGTCCTCATCCAATTTTAACATCCAAAATCCATTTTTCGCGTCTAATTTAGTGAACACTTTAGCACCAGATAAATTACTAGTGATCTCTGCGAGTGTTGGAAGTTGAAAGTGACAGCGACGCACCGCTTTATTCAAGTGAAATGGATCCAAACAAATTCGCAGTTTATCAGGTCGCTCGACAATCACTATATTAGAAACCCATTCAGTTGGCGAGTCTTCTTTTACAATAATACCTAAATGTTCCATATTTTCTAATTCTTGCTTCAAACGTGGCATAATTTTTATCGGAACTTTCCTAGATGCATTTACTACTGGGGGCACCGTCTTATCTATTTGTATTTTATAAGTATTCGGCAAACAACCTATACCCTCAAAAATTGATTCATCAATTTTAAATTCACATATATCGATTTTGTTTTCATTGCGCGTTATCAATTTGAGCTGGCGACATGCCTGGATACCAAGCAAGTTGTTACACTTTAAATTTAATACATACATTTTTTGGCGAACTTGTAGTTTGTTATGACATAAAATTGGTTCAAAATACCCTACCACTGGCAATTTGTTTTTACTTACTTCCCGTAAAATACAGTTATTTTTACTTAATGTACTTTCGTCAAATCCTGCCTTCCTGAAGGCTCGCAAGGACATGACCGAAACTTCCGCTCCGCTATCGAGCTTGAAGTTGACCTTTACATTATCGACCATTACGTCGTCGAACCACGACTTGCTGTCGCCTCCCACAACGTCTATGGATAAGCTACACAGTAACGACTCACTTATCACAGCGCAGTCCTCCACATCCACCTCAGGTTCCATCTCACGGACAAAATTCGCACGACAATGTCTCGCAAAGTGACCTACGCGATCACATCTAAAACACTTCACATTACGTGCCGAGCACTGATCTCCCAGACCGTGCTTTTGACCACAACGACTACACGAATTAACTACACTGTCACTCGTATACTGTCGCGCACGCTGCGGGCGGCGGGCGGCGGCTGCGGCCCGACTCCCGGGTCGCGTCGCGGCCGCGCGCACCGCCTCCAGCGACGCCGATGAGGGCTGCGCCCCCGCACCCGCGCCCGCTCCGGCGCACGCCTCCGCCTGCCGGCCGGCAGTCTCCGCTGCCCGGCACCACGAAACAGCTTCCTCTAAACCCAGTTTAGATTTTGCCAGCAACCTTTCTCGCACGCCCGAGTCCTTGATGCCTCTGATGATTTGAGTTAGAATGAGACTACTACGCAGTTGACCGAACTCACACGACTTGCTTTTCATTTTGAGCGCACTCAGGAACTTGTCGAACCCGTCTTCCCGTTGGTAGGTTTCGAAGAATACGTGCCGCTCATAATTGACGTTGCGAGTGGGATCGCAATGCCTCGCGTACTGTGCTATCAACACGTCATAGTTATTTTTAGATTCGTCGTCCAAGTCTAACTCCTCCAAAACGTCGCGGCCCCACCTTCCGATGACGTGCAAGAATAACGCGCACTTCTCCCGGGACGCTGCATTTTCCTTGCCGGTCGCGATTAAATAATAATCGAACGCGGACTTCCATTCTCGCCAATTCGTAGCCGTGTTGCCTTCCTCACTCATGGCGGCCGGCTGTTGCAACGCCGTATACACATTTTTCATTATATCTTGAGTTGTTTCCGACTTCGACATGTTTCCGTACTGAAGTTATTATTCCCGAACTGTATCGTAATGATTTTAGTTAAAATAACCACACCTGACACCATGTAGTATTAAGTAACGCTTCAGTAAAACACTCAGTTCAAGATGTGAGAAACAACTAACTTTATTTACGTCAACCCGCACAAACCCATCCCAGGATCTACCCTCAATAAGTGACACATATAACAGGCTGGTTCTTGGTAAATTTCGTTGGTATACAATTTTTGCCGAATGTCGGATTATGATGGAAGAGGGGATACTCGGTCTATAGTCAGTATGATCAAACCAGTTTTTTTTGTGTATAGTTAAATAATGAGGGTAATAAGTAATAATCTTGTGTTAATGATCTGCTCATAACAAAAGCAACACGTCTGTGGTCCTCTTTTACTTTTACTTTACTCTTTTACTAGGAACGGCAACATCCAAGTCACATTGTATTGCGCCCATAACTCTGAGAAGTGAAAGCGTAATGTCTCATGCCTGTGTTGCCTACTTTTAAAATATAGATGTGAATTCGAAACTATAGCCCTAATATAGATAATAAATATTACTAATCTTTACATAATTTTCCTTTCAAATTGTTCATCATAAGCTATGTATGTATGTACGACTGTACGCTGCAGCGCAACCTCCATACATAAACAGCCATATTATATATGTACTTGGGCTCTTTATCTTTATTGTTTAGCACATGCTCTGTGATTCAGATAATGGCGCAGTAAAATAAATAGTTTCAGACAATTATATCATTTACCTATATTTATTTCAAAAAGTCACACATTTTATTTGTTTGGGCACAGCCATTGTGTATTGTTATTAAAATATTGAATGTACGAATGAGTAAAGACTATTATTTTATATTATATTACTAGCTGCTACCCGCGGTGTTGCCCGCGGTGAATAAGTCATCCCACGGAACCACCGGACTTTTCCGGGATCAAAGAAGCCTATGTGTTATTCCAGGATATTAGTTATCCTGGTACCGAATTTCATCCAATTCCGTTAAGTCGTTTGAGCGTGATGCGTGCACAAACAAACAGACAAAAATATAAAAACATATGGTTTTTTTACATTATGTTATTTATTCCTGTAATATCCCAGTTTATTATTACCAAAAATATTTAACACGTGGCATATCAACGATTTTATTATATAACTAAGTAGATATAAGTAGATTACATCATGATGTAATGAGTCTCGTCAATGCATTTATTATGCTTGTAATCATTATTCTGCTGTAGTCATCTTTATTCCTTGGCACGGAAATAGGCGAAATACTTTTACTACAGATTACATAGCAGTAAGACCCTAACTCATAGCAAGCTAATCTTAATTTCAACCAGTAAAACCGTAGCAGAGTGGCGCAGTGGAAGCGTGCTGGGCCCATAACCCAGAGGTCCGTGGATCGAAACCACGCTCTGCTAAAACACTTTTTGCACATTTAGTTTTTTATTCTTACTAAAAGTTTTACAATCAATACACGTTGCGTGTGTTTCCAATTATTTCACTACTTTCACAGCTATAAAATAATATTGTCTTTCCCCCTCACCTGAGCGATGATGATGACCGAACACTCCCTTGTTTTGGTAACACCCTTCATAGGGGTGACTAAAAGGTGAAAAGAACGTAATAATGGCTTTAAATGTTTTAATGATACATTGCGTAAAAGGCAGTTTGGTAGATAAACTTTGAACTGGTTATCAGTGGATGCATTGTATCATTCTGCCGCGCGAAGATATGCATTTGTCTCTATGTACTTAATCATTCAAGCTTCTCCGGGTTATCAGTCGCCCGCCGGTTGAAGACCATTCACAAAAAACACTTTGTTTTTTATTCGTGCTTGCCGGCAGGTTACGAGGTAGGTTTTCAAAAGACATGAAAAGAACATGGTAACAAGATCGGAAAAAGAAAAATATGAAATAATATAGTTTGGAGTAACTAGTTAGTACTTAGTTAAAGTAGTTCGTGAAGAAGCTTTCTATAATACCTACTTGGCAGGCCTCACAACTCAGTTTGTAGTAATTCTGCCTTCTGAGTACAGACAGTACCTACAGTCTTGGGTTCGATTCCCACCCAGGACAAACAATTTTGTATGACGAGCATTGATGTTTGTTCTGTGTCTGGGCGTTAATATGTATTTATATGTAAATAACAGTAACAGTAACAGTAAATATTACATGTATTTACAAAAAAAGTATATATGTATCAATCATCTGGTTCCCATAGTACAATCATAGTTTGGGGCTCTAGAAGGCAATGTGTGAAAACTCCACAAATATTTTTAAGAAATAGTTTAAAATATTTACGCTCCGAAGCACGCTAAAACCACCCTCATGTTCCAAAACTAATTCTGTAATAGGATATATAATTACTTAACTTTGTAACAATCAGTAACGAAGTTGCGTGTACAGCCTAGTAGTCATAAACGTAGCGTAACGTGGGCATGGCGGCTCCCTGTAGCGAGGACTCCCCCATCCAATAAAGTGCGCATTATCGAACATCCGAACGTTTACCTCCCGCTTAGTGACTACCGGTAGATGCCGAACTGAATACGCAGTTACTCAAATAGTTTAATTTTAGTAACTGCGTATTCAGTTCGGTCATTCGAAAATGTATAACCGAGAATGCTCGACGGACGCTAATGCATTTACGGATGATCTTCAATCAAAGACTAAACACATAAGTATGAAACAATAAACATAATTAGTAACTAAGTAATTTTCTACATATCCCGTCAGTACTGTTACCTAGGTATATGGAAACGAGGCCGGTTTTAAATAAATTCAAAAAATATAGTCGGCCCATTTTTAAGAAAATCCTGAGGTGTGATTAAACAAATCAAATGCGAATTTTGAAACTAAACTCATCGCACTAGTTTGATCAGAATCGTTTGTACCTATTTTTAATCTGCTCGGTAGCACTACTTCAAAGACAGAGTAACAGGTAATGGTACCTAATACCAAATGAATGGTTAATTAATTCCAATTGCTATGCTGGTCCTAATATGGTCTTGTGGTTATCTCGCATGATTTCAATTGGAATAAGCAGCCGCGCACTGGTAACATTCTTAGTTCAATCGGTTATTCTGTTTGTAATCTCTTTACGTTGACCCAAATAGCGAACGTCTGAAGTTGTGATTCGGGAGAATGATTTCCGGGTTAAATGCAGTTCCTATTGCGGCACACGCCTGTGTGGAAATGATGGGTAGATTTCGAATTTTCGTAGAATACGAATGGGCGTTTACGCGAGGTCCTAATGGGTCGACCTATAAATGGAATTTAATATAAATATCGGCAATTAAAATATACGAACAAGGTAAATGCGAGAGTTAAGTTGTATTATAAATTGCCAGAAGCTGAACTAGATGCCAAATTATTCTCGCCTTGCGATACAGAAGGAAAACTCAAACGACCTATCTAACTTTATTTTTTAACTAGGTAATAATATTTGGTATTTCTTATGAATTGGTTATTTAAGTAATTTTATTAACACAGACATTTAACAGTAGGATGTTGCTGTAATATAGTAATGAATAATACACATACCTACTTAGTTTTTGTCCCGCACCAAATCAGTAACTATAACTAACTTTCTAATTGCGTTTTCCTTTTCTGCGCTAACTCCGTAATGTCAAGTCCTTTATAAACTCGCTTTGTGATTGAACTTGGTACGAGAATAGATCGCATTAAACTGTATTTAAAACGTCTCAGCCAACTTTTTAGTGGATATTTATTTGATATGACTGTACGTGAAACCAAATAAATTGTTTATTTTTGACATTCCATTATTCAAATATACATATCAATATCCAATAAAATTAAAAAAAGTTAAGTACTTAACATTGATTTTCACATCGAATGCAAAACTGCCTGAGCTGTCTATGGGAAGGCACGTCAGAACTACTTAATAAAGCCATGAATATTATATGTTACGAGGGTGAAATGCGTACACAGTTTGAAGCTATGACGTCGGCTTGCGATCTGTAGTTAGTTGGTTCGACACTTATAATGAACTCGAGCTCCGGTGACTGAAAACATCGTGAGGAATCCATAACGAGGTGGTAGAGCAAATGCCTTACTGGCAAGCTACCACCTTCAAGTCAAAAATCAAGCCTCACTTGAGAGCCAGATCGCAACTTAGGCGTTGTGTACCTTTGACTACAAATTCGCATAACATTATGTAATATGAAGTGAAACGTAAGACTGTCAGTAGTAAAAAAATAAGCATACTATATAAATAAAACATCTAATTAACATTATATGTCCTAGGGTATTAAGTTTTGTCGACATGATTTGGCTCCTTGGGACACAGATTTGGTTAGAAAGCAGCACCGTCTTCCGATATCTAAGGCTTCAGACTCATTCAGTGAAATAAGTCTGTTTTTATACTCTATCCTGTCGATGCCAATACAGTGAATATCAGTGTTTAACTGAGCAGGCTTCAGTCGTCAACACTGATCATATCTTCATAAATATGTAGATCTCTAGTATTTAATCTCAATATACCAATATTAATTTGCACGCATTGTTAAAAGAAGTGTATTCTTGGCCCACAAGTACCCAAGTTGTGCGTTGATATTAAAAAAACTCCAACCAAAGTATTTCGGTACTCTACAGTTACATTTTCTGTACTCACAATTGCACCATAATATTCCAGCACTCTCCATACTTCCGCTAATTGTGAGACCACCCAAGCTGTGGTTAATGCAAATGTAATTCGTAGTTCGTGTTTCTCGCTTTTTCGTAAATTAACTCTATATGCGTTGAATAACAGTGAATAAAAACTCTAGGTACTGCGTGAAACAAGATCAAGGAACCTTCTACACTGATCAATAAATAACACTTTGTCATATCTAGAGACCCAACATCTTCTTTGATTAAATAACTGGATCTCAGAATTATACTAATGTCATATTACTAAGCATCAATAAACCAGCTAGATGAGGTCCATCACATATTGTCACCGTCTGTGATGCTTTAGTCATGGTTGGCCCATACTTGTAACTATGACTCATTCGAATCCTAAATCCAGACTTCCATATTAGATTAGATGAATGACATACTTAAGTCTGCAATTACGATTTTAATTAAGTGATCTTATTATTCCCAGAAATATCTTATATGAATAGAGTTGTAGTTTGAATATATTTTGAAATTTTCGTAATGAGTACGATGGCCCACCTAATGTTAAGCGGCAAACTTTGCCAATGCAAGAAACTATAGATGTTCCATTTTAGATATATATTTTTGTCTGTTAAGACTTTATTAGACCAAAAAACCTAGCAGCCGATAAAATGAGCTACCCATATCACACCAAGCGTGAAAAGTACCAGCTAAATCACTGTAACTTTAATTAAGAGCTCAAGTGACTTGGACAAGGTCATAATCATAATTCTTCCCCCGTCATGCTGCTTTAGAAATTATCAATGAAAAGTCTATTAATCTTCATTGGACCAGTTAGAAAGGTTTAATTTAATTTAATCTTCAGTATTCCTCATAGGAATGGATTGAATATGTTTTAATCACGCTAACCATTCTTGTCTGAGTACGGTATAACTATTTGATGTGGTCGTAGTTTCTCGAGTGAGCCCATTTAAGAGCTCTCTTAAATGAGCAGTCATACAGTGGTTTCAATGATAAACGGCGTCAGCCATTTGGATAAGAAGAAAACCCTATCATGTACGGAGTACCAATAACAGCTCGGTCCGTCCCGGCGAGAACAAAAATATTTCTCAATTGCCTTTGAATCCGCTCCGATTGGTTTCTATATTATAATCCCTCGCTTGCTCTGGATTCAAAATCAGCACTCGCGATTATAACTTTGCTCAGTAGTTGCACAAATAGCTAATTACGGGTCTGTGTGTGTCGTGTTAGCAATGCTGCGCAATTGGAGTTAAAAAGTATTTATTTTGTCAATGTTTATTAAGCTTATGAAGTGAAGCTTATGAATTAAGTTTATGAAGCTTTTGCACGCGGCTTTATCAATGTGGTAACAGGGCAAAAGTTGGCTGTATTATTCTAGGTCAAAAATAACCTAGGTTCGAATTTTAGTATATTGATTCCGAACTTTAGGCGTTAAGAAGTAACAAACATCCAAGTACACTAAACAAACTTTGGCATCACACTAATATTATAAAAGAAAGTTTCTACGTATATTTGTGTGTATGATGAAATGAACCTTCACCCTCAAAGGGCTGAAAGGATTTAAATGAAATTTGGTACCAGGATATCATATATACTGGATTGACTCATAGGCTACTTTTGATCCTGTAAAAGTGCAGTGATAGCCTGGGACGATATATTTATGGTGGGTAATACCGCGGGACGCAGCTAGTTTTTTAATATAAATGTGGTTGTGCTGTAACATCTGTTTTACATCAGTTATAAGTCAAATTTCACTTACGAAATAATTGTACTTATCTTGAAGAGCAGACCCACCTAATAATACATGTAAATTTCCCGAATGATATTCATTGTTTGTTGTGGAAATGAGCACAGCGCGAGCGTACGCTGGTCTGGTTTTGCCTCTGTTTGCCCAGTGTTGAAATCATATATATGACGTCACCAAATATGGTACGCGAGTTTATATACTACACGATAAAAACTGGAGCCGTATTTCATTTCAGTAATTTTTACATTCATTTATAAAGCGTAGACAAAAAATAAAACAACTTTGGAGTTCAAAAAACAAAATGTTGATTTGTTAGGTATACAACAATGTACTTCTAAAACAATAACAATGTATCCGTGATAAGGAATTTATTAGGTTGGTACAATGAGGTATAAATTTAACGGTTGGTTTACTGCAAATTTTAAACAAAAAGGTATAATTATAATCTTTAGTTACAAATTATACGAATGCCCGAGTCTATTAACTTACCGCATTAAAATGTTTTATATTCATGGATATGTAAAATGTCTGATTAAATGCCGGAATGGTGAACACTGTGCATTAAGCTCGCCGCAACTAAAGACGCTATTATTTGATACTGGCACAAATCATTTGATACTTGAAAACTACTAACACTAATGATGTTTTTTGAATTTAAATTATATTTTTAAGTAGACTTCTTCTTCAAGACTAAAAAATAAGTTCTAAAAACATTAGTAGCGCAGAACGGTCGTCTGAATTTATTTTTCCAAACATGCTGGGATGTTACCAGAAACTTTAAATATAGAACAGAGATTTATGTACTGGGCCATATCCCCACATGTGACTCGTATGACTTAATAAATTTTCTGCCAATTCAGAAGGATACACATACAATTAAAAATATATTGAAACAGGGAGAGGATTTTATGCTTCTCCGTGTTTTGTTTCATTGTGACACATGTTCTTAGTTGTCAAAAAATTAATTAAATGTTCAGCATCACATCGGACCGGAGATAGGGTAAATATTGAATGTATCTTGAGAGTAAATCTATACAAATAAATAAAACTGGAGTGTCTGTTTGTAATATTAAAATAACCGCTTTTTACTAAGTGCATATGGATGGATGGATGTATGATGTACACGGAACATATATCAAAACAACATTTTTCAATTTTTGTCTGTCTGTCATTGATGAGTAAGGAACCTTGTATACGTATCTTGTATTATATGTCCCATAAGAATGTAGTACAGTATGCAAACAAAACTAGAGAGAAGCAATGTTTGCGCTGACGATACACGGTGACAAGTTAATAGCATAACGCGTCAGTGCGTGAAGAGAGTGAAGGGACGAACTGACGAGGGAACGGCCCCACCCGACATAAACTGCTGTCACTCACTCCGCGGCCGACGACAACCTTGTCAATACAATATACTTAAAATAATTAACTAAATTGATTTTAAGACAAAGAGCAGGAGACAGGAAAAACTTCGAGACCCGAAAAGAAAATATTAAAATATTTACAGACTGAAACCAACTTTCTATATCTACCTTTTACCTCGGTATGTCTAAGATTGTTAATAGAATTCATCACTATTACGTTTTGCATTTACTATTTGAATTAAATTAGTTGCGCGGCCAAAATTTACGCCCACAAAAAGCTTTTATCGGGGCTAAATCTGACTAGCGATGTGGTTCCACTGTTTTTAACAAGAACCATATAAGTCTATGTAGCCATAAAAACAAGCAGTGGGGTCAATGACAAATCATTACAGACTAATTGATATGTAGTTATAATTAAATGGTGAAATATGTAGATACGAGAGATTTTGACAGGAGATTTCGGAACTCTATTGCATTCAATAAAAATGAATTAAAATTCCCTGTAACAAAATAAACTACTATAAAAAAATTACTAGGGTAGGTAGGAAAATGAAAGCCAATGAAATAATGTTAAAAAATCTTGATCGATTTAATCTTGATTGATTGATTGAAAAAATCTTAGTAAAACACAAGAAACCACACATGCCCACGCCTGCATCCCCTAATATTTGATTTGCTATTGATTATATTTACCCTAAAACCCTTGAGAGTTAGGAATGTAATGTAACCAAACGGATAAACTGACAAAGGAGCAGTCACTGTTCGAAGGCATAAATGTCGTGCCGAAAAGCCGACCCTTTTATACTCATTATTATAAGAACGTGGTGGTATTTGAATTTATACGATTAACTTCTTATATCCTAACAGTTAGACCGTGAGAAATCGACAAAATAACAGGATTTTCAAGATCTGTCAAGAGGAACCATGCCTTCATAACTTTTAATTCCATATACTATACTTAGTAAAGTTTCGGTACATAATCCTAATATAATCTGTACATAATCAAATAATATTTATATAATAAAATCGTAGACTTGACGCGTATTTACATTGAAGATTTTTGCATATATAATAAACTGGGACGTTTGAAATAAGTAAAAGAAACTAAAAAGTAATTCTTGTTTTTTTTTTACTGGTTCTGTTAGTGCGGGCATCACGTATACACCATTCAAAATGTAGATTAAAAAAAAAATGTTTTATTCCGAATAATATTTAGCATTTATTTTATCAAAATCTAAAGAATTCAGTTTTTACATAAAATTAGAATATAGAACAAGTAGAGAACAGGACCACATTATGTTTTTTATTTCGCTGTGTAGATCAAAGTCCACGCGGACGAAGTCGCGGACACTAACTAGTTCCAAAATAATACTTATAAGGAACTAATGTAAAAAGCTATTGGCGATGCCCATTCGTGTAATGACTAATTGTGAATATGACGTAGTAACGTAATATCTATTTGGTTTCAAAATACAACGGTACCACAATCTAAATATAATTAGGTGATCTAGAGCGTTCAATCAGTTGGTCCGCGTTACGAACCCGAAACTGGTCGATATTTATCTAATAGACTGAGACCTCCCACGAAGCCGCTGGGATTCACACATAACTGAGTACTGGGTACTATAAACTATTCGGGATAATTGGCCTCCGTTCAACCGTGAATAGCTTAAATAGTGAACAATTACCTACACCAGCCACTTCCATTAACTTGGACTCGAAATAATAGATACGAATTTATTTTAAACATCGAACATAAATTTCGGCATCTAAAAGAGAACCAATATCGAAATGCTTTCCATTAGATCGAGAGGGGTGTCCCCTGCGAGCCATTCCAATGGATATTATCAACAAACCATTGTTTAGCTACTGCGTCTCGTGTTTCAAGTTTCTTGACTAATTTATTTCCCCCATACAACACACAAGAGTAACTTCAAGTGTGTATTTCTATTACAGTAATTGGGTGACAGTCAACTGGAACCGAAACAGTACTGCGGGGCAATTTGTTCACTAGAAAATAATCAAGGGTTATTTTGCGGCTGCATTGTGTGCTGCGTTAGGTCCCATAAATCATTCGCACCGCACTCGAAGTCTGAATGCGCCAGGTGGCCGAAGCTATTTTAAACTACTGTTTATGTACCAATGAAGGAATAAAATTTTGTTTTATTGCACCCATTCATACACTTTGATTCATGGCAAGGACCAGTCGGAATATTTTTAGTGTTACCAACAGACAGTAAAATGTAAAATAAAATTACATAGAAAATCCAACGCGGTGGATGGTGGAGCGAGCATTACCAATAAGCAAAAGGCTTTCGGGCTTACTTTGTATGCTTTTAAATAAATAAAACTATTGGTAGATAGCAAGGAAACACATAAAATAAAATAAATATTGGTGGACATTTCACACAGCGCCACCTAGCCCCAAAGTAAGCTAAGCATAGCTGGTATCATGGGAACAAAACAAATGATACTTATATACTTTTTTGCAAATACATGCATATCAACATTCAGACACAGAACAAACTTCTATGTTCGAAATGAATCGAACCCGCGACCTACAGCGCAGAAGGCAGGGTTGCTACCAACTGAGCTGTGAGGCCAGTCATGTCAAATGTTTGTTTCGTTTTCTCTTTTGCGCTAAAACATCTAATTAAGTCCCTTTAAAATGTAGCTCGCTCTTGACAGTTTTTTGCGTGAACCAAACGCCGGACAGCTGGCGGGCTTGCTCTGCCAACCGTGAATGTTTTTGTGGAAGCCTCATGTTTTGCAAGACGATATATTTCAGCACCGAAACCTTATACCTAATGTAATTCAACACGCTCTTTGTTAAAATTACGACCTCTGTGCCTAATTTAACCGTCTGCGAGTGTGTGCCTTCAATGTCACTATTCTACTGCCGATGGCATACGTAGTAGGTACTATAAGTATCAAACGGATCTTAGGTAATTGGGAAATATCAGTTTTACTAGGGCTTTTATGAAACCAATCTTGCTGATTTTTATTATTAAAAGTATTGTTTACCAAGTCAGATACAACATAGTTATAAACACCGAAGTTTCATTCAACAAAATTGAATTTTTAACTTCTGTTCGAGAGACTATTTTTAGTTTCAAAATTTAGAGGACTGAACTAAAAACATTTAAACATAAATAAAAAAATTATTCAACTTAATAATTCGACTTTTTAAATGACCAATCTCTTTTGTTTTATCTTTTTTGTCAAAATATAAAGCCCACACGGGTACAAAAACTACGCTTCTAATTTATGAGACTCATCTATTGAGGCTTATATGATGGTTGCCACTGTAATGTTCTGCGTCAGTCACAGAGTATAAGTTTGCTACATAAATAAAATATGTTATTCTACAATGGCTTCCGCAATAATATCTAATTACGTAGGTATACCCTTTAATCAGACAAAATACTGGTTCCCTACTTTGTAATGTAATAAATATCTAGTTACTAGGCATCTGCAAGGATTAGCACAACATTATCCTAACCATCATAAATCACATATACCTTAAGATGCATAAATCCTACAAATTACAAATTACCTGGAAATGCATAATTTTCCCTGTAGGTGCTTTGCGCAACCATGCCGCAATCATGGTAGGTGAGTGTCCTAATTTCTCGCTGTATCACGGCGAGCATTATCTATAATGAAGGCTCGCTCCCGTTGTTTGGAACAGCTATTATGTACCTGTGCCCGGTATCCACTGGGACCGCACTTCCGGTCCAGCGGTTGTTCTCCTTTACGCGCACGCTGGCCATTGCGCAAACATCCGGTCGCGATACAAATTATGAATTTAAATTAGGAACGAAATGATTGATAACATTCGCTTCCTAAGCTTTATATCGGCTCATTTCACCGGCAAACTTTGCTGAAGGCGAACTTTTAATGCGTCGTTACTTACAATTTAAAGCAATTTCGCTCCGAGGGGTAAGTCGATAATATATTCCATTACAATTTAAAGTTTGACTTGAACTTTACGGTCTACAGTTAAGTTCATACTTAAGAAGCTTTTTCCTAGTGCTGGCTCATAACAAACATTAGTCTCATATTGAGATTTATGATGACAGCCACACACACTTCGAAGTCCAGTCATCTCACAAACAATGTTGGGATAAAAAGCTCCGTCTGTCATCGACTGAATGTGTGAGAGTAATCTCGTTCCCAGCGCGGGCGTATTGATGGAAGTTCAACTGTCTGTATCTATACGCGCAGACATTCACTTATTTAATATGTGCTACAAGTGAGGAATGCGTTGTAAATCATCTTATATGTTGGACCGTAATGTGCATGTACAGTCAGTGAAAGTTTTTAGTTAAAATGTAGTATTTATATAAAAAAATAATCAATTTTGGTTATGTATCTCGGTTTTCTGTATATTCTATGATTTTGAGGCTGGCAGATAGAGCCCATTCGTACAAAATCATATGAAAATAAATAATCCAGGCATGTAATTCAGATTGGCAAGTCTCTACGTGTGAAAAAGTTTTCAGCGGAATTTACTCTACTACACTTAAAAATGTGGAGTGAAAGTGATATTCATCGAAAAATATCGAATTTACAAATCGAAAATATTCAATATACTTAATGGAATCCAAGGAGGACCTAATAATGAACTGTGCATCTGAATCCTACATGGTAACTAGTAACTACGATATGTAGGATTGACGTCGGTAGGTTGGTTCTGGGGCTGCCTGTCACTGACATTAATGTATTCACTGATATGTTCACACATAATAAACTTAATAATTTACGCACGTTATTGTTAAATAGAATTTCATTTCCTTCTGATATATTTCATTTCCATCTGATACGGTTTTGTTTGCGGGCAGAAAGTTGCGGCCGTGGTCGCATTGTTATTTTGTACAAGACGTATAATCACATGAAAATAAAATATCTGGAGAAAACCATGAGAGAGAAAGAAATCATAAGAGGATACGTTTGATCTACAGTGTTTGTGTTGTTTTTTCAGAGTGGCACACGGTTGGACAAACAGGAATGATTGAGAGGTGGGGCCTTCTGCTTCTTTTAACCCAAATAATTTAACCTTGACACTTAGGTGTAGAAAAAAAAACTATTTATAATTTTCTAAAATACTGTAATGAGAATCAAAATGACAAGTTTGCTTTTTTTTTAAGATAAATATTGCTGTGTTCTAATAAAATTGAGATTCGTTGAAGCGTCGTGTATTGACATCCGACACTTGAGTAGTCGTGACTGACAGCACTAGATACCTACTTGACTGACAATAAAAAGAAAAACACAATGAATGAACAAGCTGCTCAACAAAATTGAAGTGTACTCGAGTCTCGGCTCCTGCTGTTTTAGAAGTGGTACAACTCGATATTCAATTCAATTTAATACCAAATGAATAACGCGAAAGCGACTTCGATGCATGACTAAAATAATACCTCAGTAAAAAGAGCAGTAGGACTCTCGCCAAGTTCGTCCGGGGAAGTACTGCCACCATGCCCATTTCTGCTGCCAAGCAGCAACGCATTCGCGTTACTGTGTTCCGGTTTAAAAGGTGTGGTTGTTACAGGCACATGAGACATTCCACCTACATGTCAGAGTTACAGGCGCATACGATGCGACTTGGGTCTTGTCGTACCTAGTAGGGGAGGACCCAACTCGCATTGGTTGTGGGCCGAGGTTACCACTTAACACCAGGTGGGCCGTCGTCGGCTCGTTAATAACTGTATTACATAAAAAAAAGTTTATTAAAAAGTCACTCTAAAAATATATTAACGTATATTTTCAAGTGATTTTATTGTATTGGATTAGCATTTGTACACTGTTGGACAAAATATAGGCATGACTTTCTCATACGCCATTGTATGAGTCAACCATAGAGAAAAATGACATTGAGATTGTAGTAATGAAAAGATACATGTCCCCTGAAAGCCAACGTTGTCCGTAAAACAATGTGGTACCGTAGTCACGCACGATTATAATAGACAGTTGGTACAGACGGGGTACGTAGCCATCTCAAAGGGACCGCTCTGAAAGGTTTTATTGTCTGAGATACTCGGCCGGCACGCAGCCCCATATGCCACTAATTAACTTATATTACGAACTCTATGCACTGTAATTATTTTAATCTGGCTTCAGATAACACGAATGGTTGAATACAAATAGTCTATAAGCAAAGTTATTACACAAAATACTAAAAGAAATAAAACATAATTCCATCAGGTTTTTTGGGATGAAATTATGTAATCCTTGTATTTATTTTCTTTATGACATTTCACATAATGCCATCTAGCCCCAAAGTAAGCTAAACATAGCTGTTTTGTAAATACATACATATAATACATGTATTATATGTATGTATTTATACCAACACCGGGACACAGAACAAACATCTATGTCCGTCATACAAATGTTTGTCCTGGGTGGGAATCGTACCCGCGACCTACAGCGCAGAAGGCAGGGTTACTACCAACTGAGCTGTGAGGCCACTCAACAGATAGAAGAGTAAAAATACTAAATTATTTCACTTCTATGGATATTTATAACCACACACTAACACAAACTAAGCTAACAATATCAATGTCGTACCAATTACGTCTCAAAATCCTGTTTACAGGGTACCTCAAGGATGCTCAAGACATCATACATAAATCAGAAGCTGGTCAAATTGAAAATAAAGGTCAAGTGATGCAACCCAGCAAGCACCATTTTCATTCGTTAATTACGCTAACTGGGCCCTAGGACTCATATTAATTGGGCTCTTATTCGTTTGTACTGAGTTGTTACCGAACTGCGTAGAAAAATGTTAAGTGCAACTGTACCTAGGTATATAGATGTTACACAGGTTACCTTGACGGGTATTACATAGGTACATACACTGTACGTACGGTTGGGGGAATAAATTAAGCAGTATAGACGAGTTGTTAAGGTATTAACAGTAGTTTAGTGAACAAAATAACCCTCCTCATTCTGGGTAGTTGGGAAAAATAATAAAAGCGTCAACAATTAACTGAGAAAATTATGATACTAATATTATAAGTATACTGACCTATACAAAAATAATTATGTGACTATACATATATGTCTGCACTTTTAAGCATGCATAAATTACCTTTTAAATGTTTCAATAGTTATATTTAGTTATAATTATATATTTACAATATAAGTTTAATGTAATGTATCAGTTGTCTGGTTCCCATGAAACAAGCTGTTGGTATTTACTTTGGAGCTCGATGGCGCAGAGTGAAATGTCCACCAATATAATATTATCATTATATTCTATCTCCAAGTCACATCCGCCACGCGGACTCAAAGACTACAAACAATCATAGAATCACGCCTTCACCCCTGAAAGGGAAGGCAGAGACTAGATATGCTATTTCCACCTTGTGGGTTACACCATAGTAGGAAGTAGACGTAACAAGTTGCGAGTTCATGGGTGCCATTATTATTTTTCCACATTTCACTCAGCTAACACGTGCCTTTAGCAATTCATTCACAATATATTTCGATACCAGTCTTATACCAATGAAATTACCAACAAGTGTTATGGACAATGACTGTACAACAGTTTCATATTTGTCCTGATAGCGCACAGTTAACGTTAGAATGGTAATATGTCAGCGAGTAGCATTGTCAGGGCCTAACTTGAAGCGAGTAGCTTCCCATACAGTTGCGCAAGAACAAGTGCCGCCCACGAGACGGCCGCGGCCGGCTACGGCTGCGGCAAATATCCCGCAAGTTCATTGTCACCTATTTCCGTGATACACAAACATAGGAATTTAGAAAGCATTCTTGTAGTGATAGTATCCATTCGCGAAGGTATGGAGACATCGTGATAAAAATAACCTAATATAGTGGTTATGTATTTATTTGGAAACGACGGACTTGGGTCTATGTGACGGTGTGTTATATTACTTGCCACTAGCTGTTGCCCGCGACTTCGTCCGCGTGGAATTCGGTTTTATCACGCATCCCTATTTTATCCCTTGGAAAAGTAGCCTAAGTTACTCCTTGTTACATCGGCTATCTGCCAGTGAAAGTCCCATTAAAATCGGTCCCGCCGTTTCGGAGATTAGCGGAACAAACAAACAGACAGACAGAGAGAGACAGACAAAAATTGGAAAAAAAAATTTTTTGGTATATGTACCGTGTATACATTCATATGCACTTAGTAAAAAGTGGTTATTTTAATATTACAAACAGACACTCAAATTTTTTAATTTGTATAGATGAGGTCACCATTTGCTACGTGCGTGAAACTCCCGAAAATTGTCATATCGAAAGACTTAAAGAAAGGGACTGAAAGTTCTTCTTTTTTTCAAGCTTCATACACGCTTAAGCATCCATTTCAGGGAAAAGATGTCGTTGTATCGTAGTTATCAAATATTAAAAACAATACATAGATTCATGCAATTAACTGCCTCAGTGGTATTTTGTCGTTTTTAAGATTTAGGGGACTATTATTTATTTATTTATTTAAGCACACAAACACCATATTATATATTACACAATTAAACAAAAATATAATAACAAAAAGACCGTTCTGATATATATGACAATAATAAGTGTAAATAAAATTTACCATAACACTCATAGAAAATTAAAACGAGAATAAGTTCTTAAAGCTAAGAAAGTTAAAATGAATCAAGTAAGACATAGATAAGAAAATGAAGACATACAAATTAAATTAAGTAGAAGAGCCAAAATGGCTCAGTAGTAACTTTTTGAACATTTGTATTTTATTGGAAAATATATTCAAGTTTGGATAATTAATTAATATTGACTCTTGAATTAGAAAGGAGAATATTTACAATTTCAGATAAGTATGAATATAAATTAATATTGATTTTGCAACAGTACATTGTTGTGTACGAATAATTACTCTCAATGTTCAATGTTACCCTCTACCAGTCGTACGCATTATGTCATTTGCGTAGAGGCGCTACGATATTCGCGAAAAACGTTGTAAGCATTTTACGAGTCCGTAAACTTATCATAACAATAATGTCTATAGTTTATTCTTACGGCAAAATACCATCTGAATTCCCAGGTCGGGGCTCAAATAGGGAACCTAACGAGCCTACATTTGTTTCGACGAGAAACAAGGCCGCAACAATCGCGAGGGTTCCAATTAGATAAACGACGGATTATACATTGAATACAGAATGTCACCGTTTGATCTGAAGGGTTAATTTAATTAGGATATGCGGGCTCTTAATCAATTGATAATGTTCTGGTTAATGTACCTAATCTATTTCATACATAGCGCTTACTTATCAAAAAAATGTTAATGATTAGTTTTTTTTGTAAACTGACTATCGGTATATTTGCTTAAGCTTTACTTAAAACGGTAATATAACTGGCTTTCACCGATACTAGCAGTAAGAAAAACAAGACGAAAAACAAAGAAATGATTGTTTTATTCCTACAAATACCTGAAGATCGGCCAACGTGTCCCATGTTGCAGACAAGAATTTATTGGAAAAATAATGGATCCAGGCCGACTGTATTCTTAATTCATGTATTATTTATGAAAGCAAAAATTCAATGTTCCCAGTCTAAGAGAATAAAAGTTTCGGTATAGGTTTCTATAAAGCATCTACCAACCTGAGTGTCAAATCATTATTCCGTAAAAACAATAATA
Organism: Chesias legatella; assembly: GCA_947359385.1. Lineage (NCBI taxonomy): Eukaryota > Metazoa > Arthropoda > Insecta > Lepidoptera > Geometridae > Chesias > Chesias legatella. Next base: position 6,872,192 of record OX375783.1, read on the forward strand.
GTCAGACACTAAGGTCACAAGGACATGTTTTTTTTTTTAATTGGTTCTACAACAGTTAAACAACTGCAGTATGTGTTAATAAAACTATTTAATTTTTCCTACCTGTAAACCAAGCTGAAGCGGCGCACTCACTCTGCAAGTGGGTGCGGGGGCCTCGTACCCCCAAAGACAGTTCCAAGGCATGTTAGTTCATGATCACTCCGCGCCCGCACTGGGTCATGTTTACATCGCTCGTTGCACCAGCACAGGGATACGAGCGGCTTCTAGAGCCGACCGGCTGCGACTGAGCCCGCGCCAATAGCCGATAGCGACCAACGCAGGTATGTTTTCTTTTCAGTTTTTCACGTTAAACTCGTGGATAGAATAAATTGCGAAATAATTATCTTATTAAAATACTGAAATTGGACATCAGACATCACCGTCTCAGAGTTACGGGCGCATACGATGCGACTTTGGTCTTGTCGTACCTAGTACAGGAGACCCAAGTCGCATCGGTTGTTATGGGCAGAGGTTATCACTTAACACCATGTAGTTTATTGGAAATGATGACTGTGGACTAAGTACTGTGACTAAGTAGTCAAAGGGTTCAAACGAGTCGTGTAGGTTGGTTATATGGATTGTATAACTGAATTTGAAGCAAAAAATATGGAACATACCTAGGTGGGTAACTTTTTGACACCTGTCATGTGAAACAATAATATGACATTGTTAATTTGTGTTCGCACTCTACTGTGTAGTCTTCGTCATGTTTGAAGATAATCCGCCATATTGGATTTAGAGTGACGTCACTTTATTTTTAGAGTTATTCTCAGCAAGCCCTTTCATTTGTTACCCATATTGTAGTAGTGCATTGAAAATAACTAGACCGCCTTCTGGGTATTCCGCCATGTTGGATTTAGAATGACGTCACACAGCTAATCATGCATTGTCATCTAAATTAAACGTGTAGTATACAAAATTTCAGCTCAATTGGTTGAAGATATCGGCTTCAAAATTGAGTTGCAAGATTCCACCCGAACAAACATAGTTACATACATTGCAAGTTAATTAAAAGCTTGTAAAAAATACAAGGAACATGTTTGTCTATACTTGTCACGTTTGACGTTTGCACTGTCGCTTATGTTTCACAACTTGGAATCAAATCGTTGTTTAGTGTGTAATAACTTTTATGTCAGGTATGAAGTTTATATGAATGCCACGCACGGCGCAAAAGAATCGGTTCTTTTTAAAATAATTATATAAATTATAGATGTTTCATAAATCCTGTATTATGTAATGCGCAGAATAATAGCGCCCAAATAATCGTTCGTATCATACAGTTTCAAGTCTTTGAAGACAACTTAGCCAAAAAATCCGATCACTGACACCGGAACCACCACCCGTGGCTCGGCCCGACTGTCTCAGTACACAATGAATGTATTATCGGACAAAACTACACAATTTGGCACTTACGATTTGTGCACCTTTCGTAAAAATAACTGTTACACGTAGGTATACAAAGTTAATAATAATATATGTATTTATATTTGATTGGCTGATTCAATTGGTAGTACCCCGCCTTCTGCGCTGTAGGTCGTTGGTTCGATTCCCACCCAGGACTAGCATTTGTGTGACGAACATAGGTGTTTTTTCTGGGTCTGGATGTTTTTATGCAGGTATGTATGTATATACAACAAAAAGTATATAGTTGTTTGGTTCCCATAGTACAAGCTGTGCTTAGTTTGGGGCTAGATGGCGATGTCTGAAATGACCATAGTAAAAAAAAGTGTAAGTACTTATGCTAGCACATGCAACTAAGCTTTTGCAAAGCTCGGGTGTGGGATTTCATTATATTTCCGTGGTGAGGAGATGGCTGAGTTGTCCAAAACCCCGACTCTATCCGATGTCACTGGTACGAAAACTAGACCAAAATCTCAATGGCATGTGATTCAAAAATCCATTATGCAAACAGTCCTATTTATACTCTATCTATAGCTTACTGAGAATAAAACGAAATCATTATACATGTCGTAAAATTACACTTTGTACTATTAAGTAAATAAGAGTTTTAATTACTTTTACACAATTGTGCTCTTGTTCAGAGTGATACTGAATAAAAGCATACGTAACTTGCATTAGACTAGCCGTTCCTCTGTATCTATCTGATACTTTATAACCCTATAAAAAGAAGTGCGGCATTCATCGGCAGAAGAGTCTCCGGCCTCTCGGATTTGTTTTAAAGCTGGACGCGATCGTGATGCACTTAATTCATATCACATTTTATGACATGACATTAAGAGCATACAACTGATACAACACTTTAAATCCATTAAAACATTGGGATTAGTCGGCTACCAACATTATCGTGCTGGGATTGTCCCATAACTTTCGAATATGTTATGGCCATCAGACCGTCACTTGGATAGTCAATGAACCCTGTTAAAGCCATAGAAAAAAGCCGAAGTTATCTGCCTCGTTCACCGTAAAGTATTAAAAAGGAGACATTATTTCATAATTGAAGAGTTCTTTAAAAGAGTCGCACGCAAGATGTCAAAGAGCACCTACTTAGCTACTTATCCTAGTACTGACCTGAGATATCAGATGTAGAGGAGCAGAGACCACAGGCGGTCGCACTCGATCGCGCGACCACGGACAGTTCCAAGGCATTCTGATCACCGGTCTTTGAACTTCTGACCTTACTGCAGAACTTCCAGCACTAGAACTTTTCTTATTTTTAAAATCTTCCAATTTTCATTTAAATTTTATCATTACTGTATTATACTGCGTCACTTTAAAATCACATACTAGTGTCACGCAGAGGTGTTTGATTAGAAATGAATGTTTCGTACGTATAAGGAGACAGAGCGTGCAACAGGATACAAGGACACAGGACACATGCGTGCGAACGGTCGGGCGCGCGCTTCCACACTACGAGCGCTGTCCGGGAGGCCGGGACTCATCCCTGAACAACACCCGTACCCCATTAATTCCCGACTTCAAGGCGCGCGCCCCCCGCCATGTGATGACAAAAACGCCGGTTTATAAAATAAACACAATTCACAATGAAATGTGCGTAGCATTCCGTTCAGCGATAATTTTAATTTTTGTTTATTTTTCTTCAAACATAGGCCAGTGATGTTTAGGATTAGGTATGTAGATTTTCTCTAGTTTTTTTCGCAAATGCTTACTGCCCTTATTGTTTAAGGGGATGGGTAAGTCGAAACCTTGCTAGCGGAGGTGAAGTAAAGAACTAAAAGAATTTGAATCTGAATACTTAAATGACGACTACTTTTTATCTCGGTAAGACGCCAGACAAGCCGCTGGCAGAAGTTATTAAAATATAAGCAAAACAATTATTTTTAAATAGGAATTCTAGAAGTGAACGAATGAGTTGTAACTGTCACAGGTTCAATTGTAGCATGCAACAAACGTTTGTAATGTTTGGAACCGGGACCATATTCCTGGCACAATGTGAGTTAACATTCAATTCTGTTTTTTGATAATACTGCTTTTATAATTCATTTTCCATATAGTTATATGATGTACTTATAGTAAAAAAAACGATTTTCATGGCCTTGTTTAGTTTGTTTAGGAAAGTTGGTCTCCGTTGGTGGAAATTACATTATTAGGTATGAGTGACATAGGGCCATTAATACTGCATTTATAAGGTACAAAACCGCTTATTCCGGTGAGTAGGTAGGTATTCCACGATGCCCTAATTTGTGGCAATTTAGTGCAAATTTATCTGACCTCGCAACCGATCATCGTTTTATGGCATCTGTTTACGTAATCCGCCTATGTAGGTAATTCGAGTTTTACCATATTTTCAATACCTGGTAGGAGTTATTAAGCAAAACTTTGTTCAAAAAGTAAAGCAAGATAATATATTTATAACTACTAATACTATACTATATACTGTAATGCTAAAAAACTTTTGGGAATTATATCTCATTTCTTGTAGTTCAAGGTAAGGTTAAAACATACATTTGACGTTATTATTATTATTGTTACGTATTTATTATAATAACAGTTATCGCACACAAGCGTCAAACTTGGTGGGCGTTTGTGACAATACTCAAAGAAAAACGAAAAATTAAAAATACATATTTATACCTATTTATTTACAGCTCCTAGTTATGACTATTTATTTCCCTTTACATAACCAATTTTCGTTTCAAAACAGTGAACATTAATCGACCTTATAACCGTTTCAAAGCGATTGATTAGCTGAGTAGTCTCGAATGAATTCAGTAACTCCGTCACAGTGAATCAGGAAACAATGATTGACTAATTAATCGCTAATTTAATATCATGTTTAAGTTCTACCTTATGTATTAAAACAGCAGTGCTAACCTACCAACAATATATGATGCGTTCTTTACTAAAAAATATAAATAAAAAACAGTAACTTACCTCTTTCAAACTGAGCTGGAGGTCGCTTCGTTTCTTCCATGGTAACCACCTCATCCCGACGGAACCCAAGAAACAGCAGAAGCACAGAACACTGACTATAATAACTACAACAGTGTATTCGGATAAAAGTTCGTAACATTTCAAGTTCACAATCATGGAAAATGAAATCGAATCGACGGAACGAAAAGCAAGCTTTTTTTTAGTTCTACTGTCTAATGGACTGTAGTTCATGCATAACTGCTATCAATTATTCTCTAACAGTACGTGGATGAGTGAAAACGGCCGAGCAGTGTTAATTTAGGTAAATTAACACACGGTAGGCGGAATTGGAACAACAAATGTAGATTTGTATTCGTACTTAGTACGAATGTATAATTGAAACGGCGAACCCAGCGCAGATATAGCTACTATTTTGTTAATTTAATTATGACTACAGGACAAAGGACCAAAATAAACGGTCATGATCCTTTAGACCAGAAACCCTATTCTCAGCACAGTCAACATCCCAGCTCGAATGAATCTAATTGAACGCCAATGAAACTATTTACGAGAGCACTAAGCAGCTAATGCAAAACACTAAATTCTATTCTATTCACTTATTCACTAGAACCAGTGTGGTGTAAGGATTTTAAGTGCGCCTCAAAGAGGCTCCTTTCGTGCACTTAACACACGTCTTCGACTTTTAAGTTCTAGGAGGACATGTCGGTTTCCTCACGATTTTTTCCTTCACCGTTTTGAGAACGTGGTATTGCGCACATAAATCTTTCAATTCGAAAAACTCATAGGTGCGCGTCGGGATTTAAACCGGCCACCTCCGGATTGAAACTAGGGGTCAGTACCACTAGACCACCACGATCTCAAAACACTAAATGAGATTGTGATGTCTCGTCTATTATCTATTATTCAAAATTGGCGTCAGAATGGCCCACCCCACACCCGACGGACGGTAACACGGCGGGTGGTAGCGGCGCGGGCGCAGCCATTCCTCACAAAGGCCTGTTTACGTTATTCCCTCAATTCAGTATTGGATTCTAACGCAGGATCAATATCAAATAATTTAATGACATATTACTATTTAGGATACTTTGTGGGAATGATGTTCAACACTGGACATCCCCAGGAAGATAAAAAATTTGTGACTGGTGCAATATCTCTTAGGAAAACGGGTTTAATAAATAAACTTCCACTAATCTGCCCCATCAATGGGGTTTTAAATGATCCCCAGTGCTCATGAAGCTCACAATGGTGTTTCGGACAATAAATTCACGAATACCCACAAATCCCGAAAAGGGGCGCTACATTAAAACACCTATTTATTTGATATTAATATATTTTCGAATCTAAAATGTACAAAAAATACAACTTAAATGTTATGTACGCCTGATTTTTCGATGAATAAAATATTATGTAATTTGTAATTCGAATTACCTCGGAGACATTATTTAGTAATAATTAAAAGTAGTGTTTATTAATTGACAAATACCAAACGGTAGTTGACCCGGTACAAGCTACTAGGAACGAAAGAGGCGCAAGCCACACTCGCGCCCCTTCCCTTTGTTACATACGTACATTATTCTTATGTTTTACTCATAAATTATAATTAATTTTGTAATATCCAACTCAGTGCCAAACGTAATAAATTCGACTTTGCTAATATCAGGGCGGTTGTGTGAAGGCTTCAATCGGATATACCCATAGGGATACACGTTACTATCTTGTATCGTTTCCAAAATAAACATAACGACCTATATTAATTTTTATCATTTAATCAACCATCACTTCGTAACAACTTTGGTTGTGTATTCTATTCGTAAAAATATAATATATTTAGCTATTTACAATATATAAACATACATACAATGCTTAGAAATGCACAGCAACACAAAAAGCCTTAATCAGCTAAATATCCTGAAGAAGTAAATAACACAGACATAGCGGCCACCCACATAAAAGATAGTTGCAGGAAGCTCCGACTAGTTCCATTTATCAAACTTAATACCACATAATATATTCTCAAATCGTATAATCCTGTCAATTTGGCATAATCGATACAAAACAAATATGCACTGAGTAAAGTATTCACCAAAATTGTAAGCACGCGGAATAATCCGAGAACACACACACGAGTGTCTATCTCAAACATCCTTTTTGCGAGTGACCAACATTTAACATCACCAGCATTTTAGAAAAACATAATTAGTCGTGAATAATGTATAACAGAAAGAAACGTAAGAACTAGCAATATACACATTATAACATACCCTTGTTAACGGACGACAGGCCAAGACACAACACACGATTTTATTTATAAAATAAAATCCATTGTACGGGAATGTCTCGTGTGTTAGCAACTGCCATCCAATAATAAATAAATATTTTATCACAAGCGCCACCTCGGGCAGAGGTATGTGTGAAAACACTTTTATTTCACATGAGGAATAACAATAACTTGATTTGTTTAAAAACACTAACACAACAAAAAACTAATTATGTTTTTCTCTAGAAACAAAGATTCCCGTACACATCCATGTTTGCGTTTGCAATATGCCGAGTGATCGTTCCCTGTCACAGAGTAATATCAAGAATGGTAAAAAAATATTTTCTATTTTACACTGATATCACATTTGCTAGCAGTCCAAGTAATCTTTTTCTGGGAGTTTATTGGATGGAATTTTGGACCCTATTCATTGAATTTTATTTTGCTCGTCTTACTCTGTGACATTGAGTAATTTTCTTTTTTTTTATTCTTTCATCCGTCTTCCTACACTTACATAGAATTCAATATATGTAACACTTTAATATACCAATTTCTCCTGAACTCTTTATAATTTTAAAATCTATGACGCTCTTACAATATGCTTCACATTTATCATTAATTCCCGAAGTCTAATGTTAAAAAAAAATTTAGAATTGACCAACCCAATTCATAAATCTTAAAGTAAACACTGAAAATAGTTACCTATATGTAGGTACATATAGCACACACTAGCATTTTTAATATTCTTAAGTTTCCACACGCATACTGTAACAGTATTGTACAATTCATTTCGATTAAGATCAACTTCGATTTACACCATAAGATAATCCAATACACCGAGACAAATATGATTTTCTAGCTTTAATTAATGATTCGCGTATAATTTATCCATTTAAGCCCTATGAAAATTAATAAGAAAAATTTATCACGAATTTTCCGTTCGGTGATTTTGATTTTCGTAAACAGATGGATTTAGGTTCAATGACAGCATAAATGCTAGCTATAGATTGTATTTCCCCGTTTCTTTGTTCAACAGAGTTCAGATAATACATTATAGTTCGAGGCCCACGTGTGCACTTCAAGGAAAGATAGATAGGATAGTCCAACACTATGTACACGGACTAGACCCCCATCGCGCTGAATAACTGGAGCGCACTGCCAAGCAAATTCCAAACGCACATCTAGAAAATGAGGTAGACTTATTTAGCATGTTTCCTTTTAAAACAAAGCTAATGTTACAGAATTGAGCAAACGAGGACACGTCATGTATTTATTTGCAGGTCAATGGCACGATCGCTTCTATCCTAAGCTAATGTTATTGTAGATAGGCATTATTGCAGACATTACTTGTAGTTGGAAGACAACACATTATTTCACCACTTTTTATTTTACGTACATAGACCAGTCAGGGCTGCAGAAATATTTAAAGCACGCGGGCATTTATGCATGCTCTGCATTATAATATTTTTAGGTATACTTTTTATCATATTTTTTTTATTTGAAAACACCAATACAGCAGCATATATTTTATTCGAAAATTAAAAGCCATGTGATATCGACCAACCCTCATTTATTTCGTATGTTAGGACATAGCCTATTAACTGTCGCTTGTTAAGTCTAGGTCAGGTTACCTGCAGTAGAAATTGGTTATTTTGTAGCGTCTACCAACGAAAGTAAACAAAAATAACGTTATTTCATCTCTAGGTATCAAGAATATAATAATGTTATATTATGGTTTTAGATAGATGGCATTGAAAAATATGTTATCTATGATTTGAGGCACCTATGCAATGCTACGGTTCGACATCGCTATTAATTTTACATTCAACTGTAATTCCAATATGTATTCATGCAATGGACGTGTTTCAGACAATATTCAAAGTTTTTTTTATTACATAATCTTATTAATTATTACATTTTATCGTAAATCTGCAAAAAATATAACCTTTTTGTTGTACATATAATCGTCATAGAAACGTCGTAAACATAGTGACGGCATTATATGCTGATCATCTAGCGATTCCATAAATAACTTTCATTACAACCTAGAAAGTAATGTATGTTCGTACAACTCGGCTATTCCCCGCTATCCGCTTTAGTTTCCACATATTATCAAGGCCATCACTTGTACTTATTTGATTTGAATCTATCGGAAAGGAGACTTATTACTCATATAAAACAGAAATGGAATGAATAATATTAGTATTGCTATATAATCGGGCTCTGTAAAGCTTTTAATCTCACTATTATAAACATTAATCCCGATGAATTTTTCAATCGTTCTGTTTAAATTAACATTGACATGAGATTTGGTCATAACTACGCGTGAACTATTTATTTCGTAATGGTACAAAAATATTTCATTTCGTATGTCTTAAATAGGTTTTTATTTATAATTTTTTTTTAATGGTTTTATGGATAATCTATACATATTTGTACGTTCATTATTTAGGTAAGTTAGTCATCACAATTTACTCTTAAGTGTTTATCTAGCGGCTAATCATTTTATGGTTGGGTTTAGTTAATACACAAACCAAGAATTAACTTATTACATCTAAAGTGAGCGCATCCCCTCAATTGGTTTAAGTACTTGATAATTCGCTTAGTAATAGCTATTTGCCGACATACAGCTAAAGGCTTTATAACTTCAAACGTAGTTGGTAGATGCAATCCCTCTCATTGCAATAGCACACAGTGTAAACAACATCGAAGACAGAACAGTGTGTAGTCGTATTATTGTTTCATGTTACCATAAGATTTGTAGGCGAACGTTATGGTCCCATATGGAAATATAGGGAGATACAACAATATTTATATAGTCATTACAACTTACACAAACAGTTACAAGTAATATAAAATACCGATAATTAAAACACCACAACGATTAATTTTAAATTTTAAATTACTTACGTTGTGCAACACTAAGCTTACAACTTTTATATCAGTTTCAAACATTGCCTTGAGCAGTAACCAACTCCTATGGAGAACTGTGATATCGATGACGTTGTGAGTGCATCACTAGATGAAGTGTTTACTGTTCAAAGCGCCGCCGTGCACTGTTATGTGGTGTCTAATTCTAGTACATTACTAATGATGACTTATAACATTGATGTTATTCACATTTTGCACAATTATTACACCCGGGTAGCTACCACATCATCAAAGTATTCAGGGGTTTACGCAAACTGACAAAATATTGTTTACACGACGCCAAACGAATATAAATTGAAAATACTATTGTGTTCACATGATAACAATGAAGTTAGTAACAGCATTCGCAAAACTGATGAAATTGTTTTAAGTGTTTTTTTTTTGAGGCAAAATATTACCTCCGTATCAAGTTCAGTTTAATGAAGAACAATCTACAACAAATAAACACAAAAGAGCAAAATAAGATATTCGAACGTCATTATCGGAGTGAAAATCGAATGATGCCCCCACATTATTTTGTCCAATAACGTACATACGTACGTTACGTATACGTATCATCGTATGACGCGTAAACGCAAACAAGTGTGAAGGCACCATAAAATTGTTTCTAAATTGAGGATTATATTTAAAAAGCAGACCGACAGAGGCTTCATTTGAATTTCGATATCTTTCACAGCGTATACCCATTAGTCTTATATATATATCGAGAAGATCATATCTCGCGCACGATCACTTCTCTCATTCGAATACTCCGTAATATCAATCATTATCAAGCAAGTAACTAAAGCTATATCTGCTACAAAGATAATAGTGTCAAGGTCAAGCCAATAGTATTCAAATTGTACATATAATGCATTAAAGTTAATTAAAACTGTGTTCACACTATCCGCACGCACGCGTGAATTGCTCTTCACAGACAAAGTGGTGTGTAAAATGTATTAAAAATTTACAAAGGTTTATGACTGCTTTAGAATGTAAACAAATGTTGGTATAAGACTTTACTATTACAAGTTGCATGCCCACAAGTTAGGACCCGAAGTTAATTTGTACCGAAATAGATACAATCTTTGTTTGCAGCCCATAATACTCCGTTAAAGTTTATTTGCATATATTCAGGTCACTTTGTTATCAGAATGAGATATGAGTTTTATAAATGATGATAGTCTGCCTAGAATGTGTTGAATGTGAAGAACATGTTGGGATTAGCGTTAAATTAAACCACTACGCCTGTGATAGTACGAATGCTCTTTTGAAATTATTAAGAAATTGTGCAATATAAGGTAAAATTTCAAAATAACATAAAATAAGCTTTGTAACGATTTAATCAATATCAATAAATGGATTCAAAATCAAAAAATGTCATACACGTAACATAATGAAAATGATTTAACAAAATATTTACAATAAAGCAACAACTATAACTTAACAACCTATTATATTTACATATGAAAATATTTCTCCCACAGAGAAAAGTTTCATTCGACGTCGCGTCATATTATAATATACTAAGTATAATACAAATTACTTTGTCATAACAGGTAACATTTGACTTTCATACTATAATACATAACGTTCACAACGCCAAAATATGTGTTTAATCTACATTATACAATATTGCACGCGGTATAATTCTATTGTACATTGTGTATATATACTAATGCGTAAGAGTCAATCACATACATATTTATGTAAAATCACTATTTTCGAAATAGGAAGCTACCAACGAATTTCGTATCGAATCGTATATCGTTTAAATATAATAAAAGTACATAGAAATATATAATTTTAGGATCTTAATCAACTCCGAAAAACTAAAGTTATTTTAAAAATATCAGGGGAATAAATTTTTACAACTCGAAATAATCACTAGCACTACTATACTACAGAAAAGATGTTTATAAATACGTGTACTATATTTAGTCTCACGACGGTGAGATTTACAGCCGCAGAGGTACCACGTAAACCGTAACTCGGCACGACGACGTCCGTTAACGCAGGACCAGTCCATTTATCGTCCACCCGAAACGGCGAGAATGTAATAAATGCAAATACCGGCGAGAACCGAAGCGGGGAGAGCGCGTCGCGTCACGTCGCTTGCGAGTCACTGCGACAGCAACTTCTGGAGGAGAGAGGCTTTAGCGGCCGAGCCCGTGTTCCCCCCGCCCCCACCCGCGCCCGCGCCCCCGCCCCCGCCCGCGCCCGCGCCCGCCGCCTGCGTCTCATCACCGGCCGCCGCCGCCGCCCCCGCCCCCGCCCCCGCCCCCTCCGCCGAGACCGCCTCCGTAGTATTCTGCGGCACACAAGCACATCCGTCAAAAACAACCCCGCACTCCTCCCCACCTTCTACAGACAGGCACATCCTACGACAGTGGAAGAAGAAGGAAGTGGAAGCGATTTACTCCGTTTCAGCATTGAGTATTCTGAGAGACATCACTTGCGCGCGGGGATTCTTGACATACAATAGTGCAGAATAATAAAGTTTTTTTTTTCGTTTTATAAAAGTGACATCGATTTACGTCTGTTTCTACCCATCTTATTCTATTATTCGAATAAACATCACCTTTGAATTTTTCGATAAACTATCATGGTCAAAAGCGAGAAAGATTTTGTTAAGTATTTTTTCTTTCCACGAGGCGAGATCAAAACTTATGTAACAAAGCAGTGAGTTTAAAATTCCAAATGTCGTTGAGGTAAGCAGAAAATAAATAGTTTCCATTACACATAGTTCATGATGTTCCGCGTAATGTTAGCAGAGATGGCGAATGGCAGTTACCAAATTGTCCGATATTACGAACATGTTAATCGAGTTGTTATTCGGAATTAATATGTTAACTCATGTTGTGGGATGTATTGGTTTAAACCAGTTTTGATCACTGCTCGCCTATTTATTTAATGAACTTCATTTGACCTTGATGACTCCATGCATTTCGGTTGAATTGTAATTCTACAGAACTCAATTAAACCAATTTTTCTAAGTATCAACTTTATGGAAGCGAACAAGAAGCGGACTAACTATTGCAAAATTATTATAACGCCTTTGACTAAGTCACAAAACCTTCACCACACATCCGTCTGCGCATGCGACTTTCCCCCAAGACTGATTCAAAAAGCTATGGATCCGTCCACAAATTATAAGACCTACAAGCCCGCAATTCACTCAATCGGTTCATCTAAGAAAAGGAATAAAAGTATTTTGTATAAAAATTTTTCACTATAAGGAAAGTAGTAGACACATCACAAAAGCTTATTCAAAGTTCAGAAATGCACAACAATAGCCTCCATGCTGAAAAAATAATGTTCTCATCATCATGACACGCAAAAACTCTTCTTGAATAAATTCAACCTGGCTCCATACTGAACAAATTTAAGAAGCGCTCACTGTTCACTGTTTCGAGGCTTTGTTACGTACATTTCTCTAAATCAGCGTCTAATTATCAAGATGATCGATTCGACAACACACGCAGCAGAACAGACTCAATACGTAGTATTTATAAGTAGGTCTACAAAAATAATGAAAACCGATAAAGTTGTGAAGTGACTAGATGATTCTGAAGTCGCTTGTCGCGTCCCAAGCTTACCGCGGTGCTCTGTTGCGACTCCCACGAGCTAGACGCCGCCGAAGGCGCTCTGCCCCCCACCACAGTGCCGCCACCTACGTACGCACACACGTATACATTGGCAGCGCCCGTCTCGCCGTCGCACTGACCACGTGCGGTACGACAACCTCCGCGCGGGCCAAATCATCGTTCAGTCGGGTTATTATTAAACAAATTTACAAACAGATAATTGAGTGTGACAATTGCGAAAGGATGCACCCACGCATATTTCCCCGTGTGGTTTATAAAAAAATTATTGCATTTCCGCAGGTAATTGCACGTCAAAGATGGTTTTGTGACGTCGAGGGTAAGAGAATGAGCATAATTATTCATTCGAATACCTCAAATCGAATGAATGGGCTTACACAAAAACATTCGAGAAATAAATTAAACGGGGCAAAAGGCCACAGATAACCGCTCGCATCTCTAGCGCAGACGATTGCTCGATGTAACCGTTGGCTCGTAGTCAGTCGAAGTGAAGGTTTACATATGTTTATTGTACAGTGCAGACAAACTTAATTCGGCGGCTCTGAAGTTAGCCGTTTCGGGTCACACAATGTTAGTCTACACGTAAGAGTAACATTTCACAACTTCATTCGTAACTTCAGGGTGGCCCAAATTAAGCTTGTGGCCCTGTAAGTGGTAGAAGGGTCATACTAACCGGGTGCGGACATGTCGAAGCTCATGAGGGGGTCCATGTCGGGGGGCTGCAGCGGATGCATGTCGGGGCGAGCGGAACGCGCGCCGACGACCGCGCGCAGCTCGTTGCGCACGTACTCGGACGTGCCGACCGAGCCCGCGCCCGCGCCCGCGCCCCCGACCCCCGAACCCCCCACGGCCGGGCTGCCATTGCCCGTACCTGCAACACGGAATCATGTCACCACCGACCACCGTACCGAACGTGGGCGATAGGATCCACACACCCCGTTCCCGTTTAAAATCACTCTTTATTACCGTGTCCTCATGCGAATATAATGCTTAAATACAAAGATAATCGCACAGTCTCGAGTGCGACTGCAGTCTCTACGGATCAAAAAAGCGAAGATTTCTAGCATAGAATGCGGAGGGAACATGCACAGCGATAGAGTTAATAGACTTTTGGCTACTCCCTTGGAGCGTTCGTTACCGAGTGTGAGTGACCTCACCTCGGCCGGTGGGCTATCACAGCGGAACTCGGGATTCCGCAAAAGTAAAACGTGGTCGAAAGACGTTTCGCGCGTCGGGTTCGTCGTGTCGCAGTCGGAGTCGGGTTCGTAGGGAGTACTCACACTGCATGTGGTGTTCGTGAGGCGGGTGGGGCGGATGCGGTGGATGCGGCGGGTGCGGCGGATGCGGCGGGTGGGGCGCGTGCGTCGCATGCGGCGGCAGCGGAGTGCAGCGCGCGTACTCGCCGCAGTAGGCGCCGCCCGAGCCATCCTCGTAGTAGCCGCCCACTGCCACACACGCCGCGTTAGTGCGGGCCGAGGCGGGGGCCCGCCCTCACCTACCTAGCCGAGTGCCGGACGCGTCTCGTGCGTCGCGCGCGCCGAGAGCGCCAGGCGCCGGCGTCGAAGCGATGGACTAGTCTCGCCGCGGTAGTCTCTTCGACACCGGCGCCTCCGCCTCTCGGAGGTTCATCTTCGCGCGAGTTTACCGAGTTGACGGTATCGAGTGGTCGTAGCCGTAACATGCAATTAGTTCAATTTTAGCTAGGGTCTCGAAAGTTCTACCCCGATACCGGCGGGAGACTAATCTAGTCGACTACGGAGCATGCTGAGGTACTGTCGCGATGTCATGCGTCGAAAATTTCAAAATAGAAAATCTATTCTATTCTACCTTACTCGAGGAAAATTTAGTATTTTAAAGCCAAAAGTACCATTCAAAAACCATTCGATCATAAATCGTTATCGTTAATTATAATGAAAATATTTGCATCTTTTTGACATTACATACTATTATGTCTTTAATAAATAAATAATAAAAGTACATTATTAAGTAGATTATGTGCTATGGAAATAAAGCATAGATCTAAAAGTAGTCATCATAATACAGTAGTTTCCTGATTTAAATAAAATGCGTAAGTAATTAAACATGCACTAGAATAGTATTTTAAATCAAATTATTTCATAATATAGGAAGTCTCCGTAAGTCTGACTTAACATAAATTCACATTGCCGCGGTAGAGATGGAAAACAAAAACAGAAAAAATGCAAAAAAAATATCTGCATTAATTTATGTATTGATTTAATGTGACACCATAAACAGGAGCTCGATATCATTCTCGATATTTTTTCAAAATTCTCGATACCATCTATTTACCGAGCAAAAAATATGTATGCTTTCTGAATATCTATCGCATGCGCGGGAATGTGGATTGTATAGTTTTGTCGGTCGAGCCAGATGAGGTACTAGTCCTAATCGTGCCACCAGAACTCATACTAGAGTACGGTGAAACGATTTAATCGTGGCTCAAAGAGGCTTCTTGCACTTGTTATATGCTTTTAAACTTTTTTTCAGTAGTATTGGTAGTATGCAATTATAAAGTTAGCGATGTGATCGGGTAGTTCACCTAGATGCGGGCGCGGTGCGCGGTGGTACGGCTGCGGCGTCATCGGCGTGTGGAGCGCGGCCGCCGCGTGCGTCGACACGGACACGCCGCCGCTGTGCACGTAGCCGCCTGAACCGCCCACCTGGATACACCGATTATATGACTGGCCTCGCAGCTCAGTTGGTTAGTAACTCTGCCTTGTGAGCTGTAGGTCGTGGGTTAGATTCCCACCCAAGACAAACATTTGTATGACAAATATAGATGTTTGTTCCGTGTCTGGGTGTTAATATAGGTATGTATTATATGTTTTAAATAAATTAAAATTATTCTATATAAAATTATTCTATAAATGGTTAAGAACGCAATTTACCTCAACTGCGTCGTTTAGAGACGTACTACGTGAGGAGATTCGTATCAGTAAACTAAATGAATAAAATATTATTGAAATAAATGCATAAAATGTAGACCTCTAATGTGTTACGGGGAAAAACAAGATGAGATATACAGTCTAATAAGGTAATAGTATAACACTTACGCTAAGTTGTCGACTCAGCATCGGGTTTTGTTGCGTAGAGGTAATTTTAATTGTACCATAATTTGAACCCATTTGATCTGAAATATGGAAGAAAAACATATAATCATTAAGGCCACAATCGAAATACATATTTATCAATGCAAATCATGATGAATAAGACAACATAGGTATGATAATTGATACTGACTTTGTTGATATAAATTATGATGGTAATCTCCCCGGGTGAGGGTGACATTAGGCGGCGTTTCTGACACGAGTGCGTTGATTGTTGACCCCAAATCGGACTGAGGCTGCTCAGCAGCCTGGAACAGAATACGTACACATTGTATGAATCTGCAAATACTTTCTTCTTATACCACTAAGTCCCGACAATCTTCCGGTAACTGGCGTGCATACAAAGCAAAATTTTGGAAGCACATATTAACTTCTAATTCAGATTGGATTTATATGGTAAATCTCCATACAACAGTTGTTGCGGTGTGGTTAAATTACCTTTACTCCCAAGAAACTGCATTCCATGGCAAACTTTGACTTCCGATGTTTGAGACTATCAACGAATCATGTTTATCCGCCATAGATAAGAACGTGCAAAATAGGCACGTCGATACGTGAATATATGTACTTATCGATACAGTGGATTGCTTGCCCGTCCACCTCGATTTTGTGTTTATTGTTGTAGGTCATGATAGCAGTATTTGACCAAATCCGCGAATTCTTGCGTTGCTCAGGTCTTTGAACACGTTTTGGAGATCTAAAGAATTTAGCAGACTTAAACCCGTGAAGTAATGGGTAGAGCTCGCTTGCCTCGCGCTGTAGAAAATTTATATACTGTTTTTAAAATGTTCACCGTTTCTTTGTCCTATAATATGCTGTTGGGAAAAGAGAACACATTAGGACCAAAAACGATATTTAAAGGGCTGATAGGCTTTACCTCAGGCGACACGAGCATTTGCTGCGACCGTTGCATTTGTAGCAGACGCGCGCGCTGTTGCAAATCGTCCGAGCCGTTGGGGTGCGGCACCGGCTTCGCTGACACGGCCTGCTGAAGCGAAACGTTATTTACAGTTTTGTCGATAGACTCTGAGAACTCTTCAGTAAAGTCCAAAATATATTGTATGTTTTATAAACACAGCATACTAGCAGAAACTTGCAGCCAACTTTGGCACCCCCATCCGTCACCAGAACAGTACACTAAGAACATATTCGGATCATTTAAGTCGGTCTACCGCTTGCTTCGTGCCTGTCATCACTTCCCGCGCCGCTAGCGAGGAAACTACAAGAGCAAAACAACAATAGAGTTTTAATTCCGTCATTCACAGTGGGAAAGGGAATTTGAGTTCATCGACACGGCAATAGACAGAACCAGTAGTCTTTAAAGGTCACCCCATCGAAATATTGTATGTCTGCCTCGGGCAGATACTATAACCATGACAAAACAATTTGGAGAAACAAGTCAAGACGAGGTTTCAGTTGGGATGGGTTATGTGGTATAATCACGTCGTCTTTTCGTACACTATGCCACAATGCCTGAAAACGAAAGTTTAAAAGGACACCTTGCGTAAACTGTCACCCCTGCATCAGATATTAGAACGCATTGTTTGGTTACCTCTGGCGAGACGAGCATTTGCTGCGACCTCTGCATCTGCATCAGCCTGGCGCGCTGTTGCTCCGCGACGATGGCCGACGCGGTAGCGGTCGCCGCGCGGTTCCCGTACATGCCGCTCTGTCCGTGCGACATGTTGCATGAGCCCTGCAATGCAATACAATTACATGTACAATCTATCTCCTTAAGATATTTATAGTTACAGTATGATATTATTTAGAGGAAAAATGTATGAATTCTAGAAAAGGGGAAAAACTTGTAGCTAACATCAGGTTCATTAAGTTACTTCTATACTATCTATGTGCCAATAAGTCCCCAGTAGGTAGAGTTTGAAAGAATTTAGAGTATTACTGCTAAATTGTAGTGTTCTCTAATCCAAATACCTTTTAACAAATTTCAAAATTGTTATTTTTTCAAATCACTTACCGGACTCTGTACGGAATACACTGGTGGGGTACCGGGACTTGTCACGGCAGTATTTTTGGTTTGTACTGTCTCACATTGCATTAGGCTTTGCCTAATTGCACTAATCACGGCGTTCGCATTCTTGTCCTGAAAAATAATCATATTGTAGAAAATTAAACCATTAAACAGTCATGTGACAGTTTTATTTGTGCAGTGCACAATACACTAAATGTTGATCTTTATTTTTAATATTAAAAGCCTCTTAATAAATGCATTACTTACAAGACGTTGTCCGGAGTCAGGCATATCTGTGACCAATTGGTCCAGAATATCGGACAATATCTGAGTATCGCTAGGTAACTCCACGTCACCGCTACCGCTTGAGGCTTGACGTGAACAACTACTGAAATCAAAACAGACGCATTAAGCACATCAATAGTGGAGATTGGTACGCTGAGTCTTGGTTTGAAAATATTCTTATTTAACAACATATGTCTAGCAAAATTTATCATAAAATAATAAATTTAATTGAATATTGTCTGCCACTACTTCGAATTGTAGCATCAATAACAATCACATACGCACATACAATCGTAGGTGAAGTCTCTAACAATATTTTAATATTTCTAGTTGATTGATTATATTCTTCTTTTTATTGTTGTTGTGTTGTGATATCAATGGTACACATAACGTCTAGTTTATTTCATCAGTTATAAAATTACATCTTTTTTAGTTTATGAACAAATGGAAAAGAGGAAACAAATATTTTAAGACAATGTGCTCAAGACAAAAATTGGATTAAGTAGTAGTCTATCATATATAGTAAATTCCTTAAATGTGAATATAAAGAAGGCTGTTAGTAACTTACGGTACGGAGGGTGGTTGGTGCGGGTAGGGGTGTGTCGCGCTCGGGTAGTGCGGCGGCGGCGGCGGCGGCGGCGGCTGGTACCGCGCGGCTTGCATCCCGGTCGGCAACTGCAGCATTTGCTGCAAGTGACTTCCGTGTTGCATCTCCGTGCCGCCGTTCACGTTGCTCGCTCGGCTGCGGAACAAATTTCTATGTAAAACAGTTCTCAACCTGACGGGAACTTCGCGTGCAGCGCTATCCTCGTCTCTTTCCCGAGCTGTGCGAACAAAAGAGAAAGGAATACACCGCGAAATTAGCGTCAGTTTGCGAACAAATTGATTTTGTTTATGTGGACACTGCGTTTTATACTCAGCGTTCATCATAGAGGCGCCGTTGGCACGTTTATATAACCGCAATGGCTTCATTGAGCGACTGCGTTTTACCGCTTTGTGTAAATGCGTTGTGTAGCGTTGGATGATTAAGGCAGGCAAGAGATTTGGTGACTGATGTAAAGTCTAAGGGGCAATACAACAACATTACTTGAGAATATAATAATAATAATAACCTTTGTTGGAAACACAGAAGTAAACGTAAAAACTATAGTAATACGATGAAAACTGCAATAGTTATTAAAAAAAAACTGTGATGCAGTCACCAACGTCTACCTCTATCGTCTACGAAAATCCGTCGTCAGAACGATTATATACGTCAAGCGTTTACGGAGTAAGTCCCACTCACTGATTGCTAGCGGAGAGTATGTTGGAGAGCGTCGACTGGTGGTGCATCCGCGGCGAGGGGTGCTGCGGGAGCTGCGCGTGCTGCGCGTGCGGCGCGTGCGGCGCGTGCGGCGCGGGCGGGGGCCGCGGCCGCGGGGGGAACGCGCGCAGGCTGGGGTTCGGCAGCGGGAGCGGCGTGGTGGGGGTAGTCTGTTGCTTCGCGAGCAACGACACTAGAATTTGGTTCTTCTGACAGAGCGGACTCATGCCCGGACTGCTGCTGGTCGCCGGACTAGCCGCTGTGGATGACGCGACCGACGCGGCGCTCGATGATACCTGCTGGTATAGAAATATCTATCAAAAATAATTCCAATGTAGCAGATTAAGTCGATGTTGTAGATATTCGTAATATTACAATTCAAATTCTCCATAAGAATTTTTTGATAGTCATCATTCTGCTAAAATGTGAAGTAATGGGCGAATGAATTACTTTTTACTTTATTTAGTTCCTTACCTGTTGGTTTTCAGGCGTCGCCCTTTTCACGTTGAGAGTCATCCCTTTGGCATCATCAAACTTCCGCTTGACGCCAATCCTATCGAGGTAGCTATCGCTGGCGTCCTGCGACCGCCCGTTATTAGGACCGTTGCTTCCCGACAAAAGTTGGGAGAGCAACGCACTACTCGGCTGTGAAACGCCGCGGTTCGCGTCGTTTGAATTCCGTCGGCCTTCTTCGGACTCCTCGTCGGTTTTTTCGTTCAACATCTGCAATTTTAAAATAAATATACTATCGTTACTATTAAATAAAATAATAACTATATCTGTTGCAATTTATTTTTGTTAGTTGACTAGTTCAAAAATTCTGAAGACTGAGAAAGCTATTCTTTTGTATAAATATGCATCATTAATACATTTGGAATACATACCCTACTCAAGAGGTTGGATTGTCCCTGCTGGTGGGAATGTGAGGCGGGCGACATGTGCGAGTGCTGCGACGTCTGCGGCTGGTGTTGTGCGTGCTGCTGGTGCGAGGCGTGCGGCGCGTGCGGCGTGTGCGGTCCGTGCTGCATATGCTGCGCGAGCGGCGTCAGCGGCGGCCGCGACAACTGCTGCGACGAGTGCATCGGCGACACCGCCGCCGCCGGTGTGTGTGGAGTGTGCGGCGTGTGCGGCGTGTGCGGGGTGTGCGGCGTGTGCAGGGTGTGCGGCGTGTGCGGCGCCGAAGTCTCACTGCCCGTCGCCTCCTCGTCCTCTTGCTTCCTTATCAGGTCGATCAGAATGCGGTTGTTCGGCTCCTGCTGGCGCACCGGGCCGTTGTTCTTGCTGAGCATCGTGCGCAGCCGGCTCGGCTCCTCGACGAGTTGCGGCGGCGAGGTCGCCACGGGCACGGAGGGCGGGCGCGACGACCCGCCCGCGCCGCTGCCGCCCCCGTCCACGTCGGGTTTCCTCTCCTTGGGCGAGTCGGCGGCGGCCATGTCGCCGAGTAGCGACGACGTCCACGGATCGAGGTCGAAGTCGTTGATCGAGAACTGCGGGTCGGCGGGGCTGAGCGGCGCCGGCGGACGGTAGCGCGGCTCGCAGGGCTCGCCGTTGGCCACCGACGGCATCATCGGTCCGCCGACGGGCGGCGGCGGTCGCTCGCCCTCTTCGATCATATCCGTCTCGTCGTCGCAGAGCACCGAGTGCGTGGACATGATGAAATCGGGCTCACCGGAGGAGGGCTTGGCCCTGAAGAGGCGCGTGCGGGCGCTGACGCGGAGCCACGGGCGGTCGGCGGCGACGCGCAACCGGAACGGGTCACTGATCGCGGGCGGCGCGGGCTGGCACGCGGCCTCTCGGAGGTGTGACGCGATGCGCGCGCGGTCACTACTATCCACTAAGTCCAAATACCGAGTCCCCACAAGGGGTACGGGAGAGTTTACAAAGTTTTCCACTCCACTTAAATCACAAGCTGGAAAAAACAGGACTTGAGTTAATTTATAAGACCGTTAAAATTACAAGAGAGACTCTTATCCTTCTGTAGTTGAATAAAAAAAATCTTCTGGGCTTATAGACATAGTCTAACCAATTAATGAGATACCTTACTGAAACTAAGCTGGTATATTAATTACAAACATAACATAACAGTGGTCAATTGACAATCGGCTTTAAATGGACCGCCTAATACATAGGTAAGTGTGCATGCATGCATACATACACAGGATAGAGAAGTTGGAATCCAATCTGAAGACGATGTGATCGCCGAGCTTGGCGGTGATGGCGGTGATGGCGGGGAGGCCGCCGCCGACGGAGTTGAGAGCGGCCGACGCGTCCTCGCAGCGCCGGATGACGCACATGACGGAGCCGGCCTCCTCCGACGAGCCGCGCACCGGCGACGCGTATATCACTGTCTCCACCACACTAACACAACACAATACTATTTACCACCTTGTTATGCAGAGAGCAGCCATGTTTATAAATCATTTTTGGAAAAAATGAGTTATAAACACGGCCATACTAATTTCGACATGACGGTTTTTTTGCAAAGACAGCCATGTCGATATCTCTATTTTTCACGGAGATATGAGC
This sequence comes from Chesias legatella, assembly GCA_947359385.1. Lineage (NCBI taxonomy): Eukaryota > Metazoa > Arthropoda > Insecta > Lepidoptera > Geometridae > Chesias > Chesias legatella. The sequence goes on from OX375783.1 coordinate 6,894,567, forward strand.
CAATACAATATATGAATCAATACATAACCGAATTGCAACCATCGACAGAAAAATGCTTATAACTCCTGTTTGTACTTTTCCCCACATGGCTGCTTTCTGCATAACACGGTCCAATCATTATATGTATATCAACAACCCTGTCAGCTCAGTTGGTACTAACTCTGCCACCCAAGACAAACATTTATGTGATGAACACATAGTTTAAACTGTGACTAGGTTTAAATATGTATTTCCAAAAAAAATAAAAAATAAAAATATTTCTGTTAGTTGCCTGATTTCCATAGTACAAGCTATGCATTGTTTAGGGTTTAGGCTGTGCGAAAAAAATGTGGCAATAATTCTTGCCAGGTAAAAAAAAAAAGTTGTTTGATTGATAGTAATATGGACTTATCAGGACAACACAACAGTTACATCATACTAGATATCATTTGTAGTCTCTTGCCTGCTTTGGTACCTGATGAGCTACCTATCGATTTGATAGTCTATGTAGTAGCGTCGATCCGAATGATTGAGCATTTCAACAATAAGATTGTATTATTGTCGAACAACGAGAAGACTTCATCTTAATAACTTTAAACTTTTGTAATATAATAATAATAATAATATTTATTGTTTTAGCATAATTGTACAATCGATTTGAAGCCTTTGGCTCCCGAACTAGTTATAAACTGTATTTCGGAAGCCATCATCTTCTTCCAAAATAACACAATATGTTTCCCTACTAGAAGAAAGAAAGAAAGAAAGAAAGAAAGAAAGAAAAAGCATTTATTTGTGGCTAAGAGTATACATACTAAAGACAATGGCACTCAACAAAGCCCCTTTCCAATGCATTGACAAAATTTATGTTGCGTAGAATATTAGCGACTGCTATTTGTAACTCGCAATATTTGATCTAAGTTGTATTACGGACCAAACTTGCATTATGGCATGTAAAGCTCTTACAAGTAAAGCAGACGACAACGTAGATAGAAGCTCGTAAAAACATTCATGAACAATATATTGTGCAACACACTGCTGAATCATCAGATGACCTCTGTGGTAAAGACGTTTTCTTTGTTGAGCGAAATTGGTGTTATATATTCTGGGTATCGCAGGATAAAGAGAGGTCGCGGTTTTGGTAACGATCACACATCATTTTGTTATTTCCAAGTAATATATTATTTATGGAATTATTTCCATAGTAACTTAAATTGTATTTAGGCTAGGGTAAAAAAAATGGGGAACAAAAAAAACCGATATATTTTTTATTAATGAATATTTCGCTATTATCGCTAACGCTCATCAACATACACCTAAAAGCGGCTGACCCATTTTGGCTACTGTTTTTAAAACATTGGCCTGGTTAACATTGATTTTGATTATGATACAAAAGAATTACCGTTATTAAAAAAATAGCAAGGGCAGAGTGGGAGCGAGACAAAATTATAAAGTACTAGCTGCGCCCTGCGGTGTTACCCGCGGTGAATAAGTCATCCAACGGGCATACTGCGCTTTTCCGGGATCAAAGTAGCATATGTTTAATCCAGGATATAAGCTATCTTGGTACCAAATCATCCAAATCCATCCGTTTTTGCGTGAAAGAGTAAACATCCATACATCCTCACAAACATTCACGTTTATAATATTAGTACGATATATTTGCTGTCGAAGAAAAATCCAAATTTATATTACGACACTTACTGTCCTGGGAAGACACTGCTTCCTGTAACAGTTTCTATAAACTAAAACAGGAGGCAGAGCTTCCACAGTTATTTGTACCCTTACTTTGTATTAATAAATATTTTTGTATTTTGTATTGACCTACATTTTTGTTGGCAAACGATTTAGGCATAAGTTTCAGTAAGAATCAGTTCAGTGAGAAAAATCTACTATTTCAAGTTCATCAACATGCAATAAAGCAAGACTGACTGCCGGTTACGCAAAATTATATATATCTAGTTTCTGTACCACACACTACATCCTTGCCATCTAACGTACCGGTTTGATTTAAATTCACATTGAACCGACACATGTTTCCTCAGCCAATCCCATAGCTTTATTACACACCAACATGTTTATTGCATAACTATGTAGATCAACATAAAACTTGTTTAAGAAATGACCGACAATATTTGCACACCAACACTAAATGACTTACACGTTGAAGGAATTCTTCGCCTTATACCCGGACAATTTTGACAGGCCTCACAGCTCAGTTGGAAGTAAATCTGCCTTTTGGGCCGTAGGTCGTGGGTTCGATTCCCACCCAGTACAAACATTTGTGTAACGAAAATAGATGTTTATTCTGTGTCTGGGTGTTAATATGTATTTCAAAAAAAATAAGTATTCCATCATCTGGTTCCCATAGTACAAGCTGTGCTTAGCTTAGTTTGGGGCTACATGGCCTGTGTTAAAAGTCATAAAAAAGTATGTTCGATACGTGGATTTTGACTGCCCTCACAGGTCAGTTCTAGTAACTCAGGTTTCTGCGCTGTACAGGTCGTGGGTTCGATTTCCACCCAGGACAATCATTTTTGTACGATGAATATACATATTAGTTCAATGGCTGTATAGGTAATACGTATATGTATTTATAAATACAAAGCACATAAGTATTCTATCAGAGATCCAGTTCCCATAGTAGATACAAGCTTTGTTTAGTTGTAGTTAGATCGAGCCTGTAGATTGAAGAATGTGTACCAAAATTTGTTTATTATTTATAGGACGAAATATTCCATTCAGAATATAAAATTTCAAACTTATTCTCTATAAAAAAACATTTAATCATTTTAAGATTTCAAGGTTGTTGAGTAGTGATTTGTTGAATCAATCAAATATAACTAACCTTCAAATAATTTGATGTCTATCCCTACATATATTCTTTAGTTGAGTCATAAACAGGACATCATAAAAATTTGATAAGGAACGTACAGATACTCATGCTCGTCTTTCAAAACATTTAGTGGAACATAGTTACTTAAACCAGATGTTATCATTATGAGCTTGACCTTCAATCACAAGTTCATAGAGCGCATTATTACTTGCCGTTACTGCTTTAGTTTCTAGTTCTTATTCCAAGGTTTCTCATTACATATATTTATATTTTCCTTTCCAAATATTCAGGCACAAAACTCCAAATAAATATAAGGAATATTTTTTAAACAACGAGCAAACTCGACCCGACCGCTTATCGAATGATTCGAGTAAGCGTTGATAATCATAAAATACGAGTTCAAACACAATTATTTCAATAGATTATGATAATGCTGTGATGAGAACCATTTGGAAACATTGCTTTACCGGGCATAAGGTAGGGAAATAAATACGTAAATGTTCGTGTAATCGGCCTCTTATCGTTCGAACTTCACGTTCAGTTATCACGATGAAACTGCAATATAAGTTTATCAACATATAATACTATCAAACAGATATCATTGGCCCATCAACTACCAAATAATAGTTTTATATTTGACATACATTTAATTTCTTACCTGGCAGAATCAGTCCCATCGGTTTCAACGAGAAGACTAGCCTGTATGGCTTGAAATCTATCAAGTTCTCCTGAACTCCAGTTGTATGTCTGAATGCACCTCAGCAAGGGTCTCAGTTTCGAATGATCTTTGACATGTATGAGGGAAAATATAGACTTCTTGTACAGCTCAGCTCTGTCCCGCAGAACGAGATCTTTTATGTTTTCTGTGACGCACTCGATTTCACCCTTCGAGTTGAGCTCCAGCAGTATCCAACCCAGGCTGTCGGTGTAGTGTTTCAGCGCCTGAAATATGGAAAACAATATCACGTCAGCACGTTCCTCACTCTAGAACTAAAAAAGAACCATACCACACTAAACACAGAAGTATTCCTCTTGTATCGAGGACTCGTTTTACAGACTCATGAGATTCAATTGATAAAATATATGTAATAGTGTTTTACAGTAGTTTATAGTAGTTTAAACTAAAGCCAATGAGTCCAGCTGAGAGTCAAGCGTGTGAGCGAGTCACATCCCCCGGAAATACACTTTTCCGAGAGTGAAGATCATCACGTAAGAAGCTGTCCAGTGAGACCCACTACTTGAAGAAAACAATATATATTTACAGACCACATATTAAGCGTTGCCAACATGGCTTAAAACGCTTATGTTCTATGTACAGCAACTCTAAGGTGGCTATCATATATCGCAGTAGCATACGTGCAGTTTATGTATTGTACCCCAGCTGTGGCTCGTAGAATTTAATCAATTTCTGTAGCGCTTGTCACGAATTTCATTTTGTGTATAGCGGGTAGTGTAAAAAAATGTTACGTAATAACGTTATTTTATACAAACTTGTCAATAGACAAGTTTGTTTAAAATTGACTGTCGAAGCATGAAATAGTCTGTTTCTCATGTAAGTGAAATTGATGAAGTGAAATATCTTTATTTGCTAGGAATTTCAGCGTTTTAGGATCGAGCCGTATTAAACAAATAACATACAAAATTTTAAGCAAGTTTGTTATTTTTTTGGAGAAAGTAAATTGTCTCTCTAGCCATATAGTGTTTGTTACCTCGATGAGTGTGGTGAGCTCCGAGTAGAAGATGCGTACGGGCAGCTGGGGTTGTGAGGAGGTGACTTCGCCGGCCTGCACCGGGGAGGGGCACCGCGCGGCGCGCAGCGGACACTCGCCGGGGCACTCCCGCCGACGCTTCAGCACCTGCTGGATCTGTCGGCTCGCCTCGCGGACGATACCGTTCTTGTCCGGCTGCTTCACCTCAGCGAGACAAGTGCCCAGGAGCTCCTCAAGCTGATTTATGGTCTCGTTCTCGAGCTCTCGACGCTTCTTCTCGTTGTGACACTTATTTCTGGAATAAGGTGAAATGTTACATCAATTTTATTGGCCGATCGGTTACCTCCAATACATGTTATGAAAGAAAACAGTAAATAGTACAACATTTACAACAATACCGACGTTTATAATAAATTCTTAAATTATACACACAAGTCGCTCACATCAGAAACACACAAGCAGCACGTACATGCATGTTGTCTCAGGATCAAAAACAAACAAAGCAACAATTTCTCTGCGTCGTAACTCCGTAAAATTATAAACTTAATCATTTATAATACCTATAGCTAAAAACTCCAATATTTTTATTTTGTAAACAAATGACATCTCGTATAACGCACTGCTCCACTTCAAATAATGATTACCGAATGCATTTGGATACATTTTAATATGTTTGCCCTGTCATCATATGTCGGTGGCATCAGCAATTCTCATAACATTTAAACGATTAAGAAATTGTGTAGATTATTAAAGTAACAGCTGTTCTTTTACTTTACGTATTTTTAGATGTTGATGACAAATTTGTATTACATATTTCCCTTAATTAGTCATAAAATGAATTAAACGCACAAATTAACGTAAAAATATACTAATATAATATGCCCCGAAAACTAGTTCAAACAGAAGTATATAATATGTAATGTAGAGTTAATATTATATCCAAATCAACTATTCCTACCTGGTGTGGGTGTACCATACCTAATTGTATTCTCAGCTCTTTCTAAAGATATTTTGATGATCTAAAGATATTTTGATGATATCCTTCTTTCATCAGGGGAAACCATAAACCGGTAAACAACTACGCAACAACACCTTGGGAATAATGTATATCGTCCAGCTATAACTACAGAATATAATAATCCGCTGTTATGTATATCAAATGCTAGATGACTACATCACATTGTGATATAAGAGACGTAACGGGAATCTGTAACATCGTATTCATATTATTTTGATGTGAAAAGTTTTGGATCTATCTGATGGCCTGTAACTGATGAACCTAATGTCAAACCTCTGTCCATAACAAAGCAAGACTTTGGGCCTCCCCTACTTGCATGGGAAGACTTTAAGTTGACCAAAATCAATAAACGGTATGAGAACTCTATTCTTGGTTTGTGAAAAATATGTATGGTGGTTTTTCGACGTGTTTTTCAGTTTTTCAGGTTAACAAAATGTTACCTTTGAAAAATTAAAATATTTAAATAAAATATTGAACAACAGCAGCGTCAGATTAGCGATGGATACATGTTTTGGATTTTTGGAATGAATTCTACATAACCTTATCGATATCTATAAAGATTACAAAACTCTATAGATTTATTATTATTTTACTATTTATTTGAAAATAAACTTTATTTTACACGTTGGTTTAGTTGCTATATTTGGTAAAGTAAAAATTATGTCAATTACGAAATAAAGACATTACGTACCGAGCAGATGGCATACCTAATGTCAGCAGTTAGCCTCTGCCCATTACAAGCAATATTACTTGGGTCCACCCCTATTTAGGTACAACAAGAACCAAGTCGCATTGTATGCGCCTGTAACTCTGAGAAGTAAAGGTGGAATGTCTCATGTGCCTGTAATTTCACCGGCAACAACACCTTTCAAACTGGAAAACAGTAATCCACAATGCGTTACTGCAGACAATGAAGAATGTATGGATGTGTGTAAAATTTTATAGATAAAGATCGTCCGATGGTGTCTAATTCCACGTTACGTACGGATCCAATCGGAAGGAAATCCAAGCACAGAGGCTAGAATTACGACATCTAAGTTAGGGCGCGCGATGCCCCGAAGATAATAGTTATATTACAGTTCCAGGGAAAAATTCAATTTGATTATGATAGTCTATACAAATAAATAAAATTGGAGTGTCTGTAATATTAAAATAACCACTTTTTACTAAGTGCACATGGATGTATACACGGTGTGCGTGATAAAACCGAATTCCACGCGGACGAAGTCGCGGGCAACAGCTAGTATACAATATAACTATTAATGATTAAACTGTGGTTGGGCACCGGTCCCGCTACCGACAAAGCCTCCGGTTGGGCCATCAGCCAGTACAACTGACGGTACAACTGGACCCGATTTGTCCTACTAGTATTTTAAGCCGCCTTCCTGCCAAAGATGATCGAGGGTGAGACTCGAAGGATATTACGAAACACATCAGTAGGGTAAATTTCATTTTCATAAATCCGGTGGCATAAATATAGTTATTGTATTGAGGCATAAAAGTAGTGTGTAGTAAATGTAGGCATATAATTATAAATGCAGTTTTTAGTATCGTGCTGGCTGAAGCTTCCTTTTATGTGAATAGTTAAAGAAGAACGAATAAGATGGCCCACCTGATGTGGAACAATTAACTCTATCCACAACAAAAACTTGAGATCCTCCCCTACTTAGGTATAGAAAGACCGCGTCGCCTTGTATTGCGCCTGTAACTTTGATACGTAAAGGTTGGAATATCTCATGTGTTTGTAATTTCACAGGCAAGACCAGAATACAGTAATGTATATAGTCTGCTTGCCGGCAGAAATAGGTAGCAATACTTCCCCGGACAAACTTGGCATAAGGTCTACTGCCTGTAAAGTGGGTCCTGATCGAGAGGCATAAGTGACTACTTCGAGGAATAGATAAGCAGAATAATATGATGCAATTGTCTCCACCATCATCGCTCAGGTTTAGTGCAGAGACAAACTGTTTCACTTCAGTTTGTAGTCGAATAGCCTCACACCTCAGACGGTAGTCAGTTCCGCTCCGGTGAGCAATAGGTTTCGTTGTCGCTGGGCTATGAACAGAACTTTTTCAGTGTTCTGAACGTCGCTTAGCGCGCGTATAGATTGTTAGTTTTGTCGCTGTGCTACGAGCGAGTGTACAAGTGCGCGACACGTGACTTATCTCTGTGAAAATTCTACACCTGATCTAAGAGTTGTTTACCTCTTAGATATCTATTGTCCATGACTGGCGAGTATATTTCTTCACCATTTTTATATTGCCGCATAATTAGCGTCCAGTATTATAATTTGCACGTTTTCATATTAGAAATGGAATTAGAAGAATAATATCAATTATTGTACATTTCCCAAGCGAACCATAGAAAAGCATTACTACACCTTCAGGGCAATGAGACATCTAGGTAACTAAAATTATGTTTGATGAAATTAGCACTCTTCCCAACATTCAAGTTAGTAGTAACTATGTGGCGCCAGACACACAACTCACAACTCATGCAGAACATCAGAAAACATTCAACATCATCTATTCACAAATATCAATACGCTGAAAGGTTGTAACGAGAAATTATGAAAGAAAAAGATGCTCTTAGAAACACAGTAATCATTTATTTAAGGTAATACATTGGCACATACAAATACAGGTAATATAGTTAAAGAATTGGTACACGTTAGTCCCAGTATATAGACAGTAGATAAACTAACTTTTTTAGAAAAATAAAAAGTGTATTATTATAGATATGTACGTTTAATTATATTGTAGAGCACCCTCGCTCCCGAGAGCCTGACTGCCACGCAAATATACATGTTAGCGCTAGCGTTGGCACTTCTTACTGAATCAAGGTTATATCATTTTTGTACTATTAGCCGTACAGCTATGAAAAACCCTTAGGAAACTAGGACGAATGTGTAACAATATCGTCAGCGAACAATATGTACAAATGTTATGTTGATTACACCATAATATATATTAGTAAAATGATAGCAATTTTCATATAGTAAGATGATGAGGAGACTATGATGAGTACCTATGATTGGTAAGTTGGAAAACGAAAGCCAGTGAATGCAATATGAGTAAGATGAAGATGTAATAACATGTTATAAATATACATTATTACTACACGTACAACACCAATAATAACACTGAGTTAACAACTGAAAATGCATTAAAATATGTGCAAACTAAATCCACAATTTTAAATTTATGATCAAAATATATTTCGTTCCATCGTACACGTATTTACAACATTGTAACAGAAACGCGGAAATTGTATATTCAAGTACTATAAGCGATAATGAAACAAAATCGAATTATACCAATACATTGAAAATGTGACCATTATCAATGATTTGAGCTTAACTGCTTTAATGATTTCATTGATTTACTTTTTTATGTAATTTAATAACTTTGATCTTGACCATTGTACGCGTGAAGTAACTACATTTTTAACGTTCCGAATGTTAATCTCATTAGGAATACAACATCATCCCAATAATAATAAAACGCTTTAGAAAACTGGGGTAAAAACTTTTGCCGATTTTTTCCTACAGTATTAATCTTTCATTGTTTTGAGATTGTATAATTTGTAACAAATTGTTTTTTTCAAGACAACGTATTGGTCAAAAGATCTGCTCCAGATTTCAACCATTTACCTTCAGATAAGACATAGACCAGGGTCTATACGCATAATACCAATCGGGACCCTCGTTCTAATTTGGATTATGATTACTATGAAAACTAATGTGTTGCCTACGTAATTATCTAAAGAGATAAAAGATTCTATAAATACTACTAAGGTAGGTATAGTATGGTGTCAAATAGGAACTGTATACCAGTAAAAAGGGGAAAATAGTAAAAAGTCACTATAATATCTATATTGTTAATATATTAAACATTTAAGTATAAGAAATGCTGCTTCAATTTAAACCCACGTATAATTTTAATAATGGAATCATCTATGTCAAATTTTTAGCGAATGATTGGTTAAAATATCGTTTATAATACAATCAACTCAGGTCACGGAAATCTGAGCAAATTATTCACGTGTAAAACATTCCAAGCGCATGATACGTACATTTGAGATTGCGGCTTATGGTCAGACTTTTTTCTAATCTTCTTATCCGGCGCAGTCACGCTCATCTTGCCTTGCATCCCCCACCATGTGTCTCCCAGTTGGAGGTCACAGGATTCATTTCTACAGAAGCAGCAAACAAAATAAACTTTTTAATAAAGTTCTTCAAGGCTTCAAACTATATTAAAACGATATAAATAACTAATAAAATAATATTACGTCTACAATGAGCCCCGAATAGGTTCAAAATTATAATGATTCTGCATGTGCAAAAACACAACTACCAGTGAGTGGCTGATGATCAATCAAACGTCTATAAAGTAAATCTTCTAGTTAATAATAAATCGTATAAATTAATAATAAACGAAGCAATACACCAATGCTAACAATGACTAAATTAAAATATTTAAACCTGTAGTAGTAATTGGAAAAGTCTTGCCTGTACGTATGACTCATAGTCGATATTGCCGGTAAGTTTAAATGTACCTCTATTGTTCGTATACCTATAGAAGATATAGTGAGTCTCGTTATGAACACATTAACCAAAAAGTATAATCAGGGTATGTGTAATCCGACGTAATATCAAGGAATAGTTCACATCGAAACTGCTGATATCAAAGCTGAACCTTAGTGCAAAAGAGGGACAGAGAGATACCGGTGGAACGACGCCGACGGACGCCTACCGAGGAGCCTCACTGCGACGGCCGCGCAACCTTGAAATAATAATGTACGGAATAACAACAACGCGCCGCGCCGCGCCGCAAGCGTGACCAGAAATAGTATAATTCTCGAAAATGTTTGAAGCCTCTATCTAGTTCCTAGTATCCACATCCTGTCTGAATTGTTACATTCATTTTGGAACATGACCGGAACGATAAGGGGACTTTAAAAAAATCCATCTTCCTATCGGCCTTTAATATATGTTTTGCAAATACACATGTACTATATAAGATAAGGATACTGGTTAATACTTTGTAAATAAGGAATTCTAGATGTCTGTGAGGTCCATTTAGTTTTGCAGTTGGTACGAGGTGAAAGTTTGAGTATTGTCATCGTTTAGCGGCCAGAATGTTTCGCTTTTTCAATTGTTACTTAACAGGTATTCGTCATCGAGTATCGAGAATGTTATTTCTTTGTGGCGTACCTAAGTAAAAACATCGGAATTCCTGATAAAATCGCAATGACATGAATTATCGATTCTAAATAGAACGTGTTTGAGGTTGCTTTAAAAAGAAACAGCATTTCCGAACACTTTAGAATAATGTATTTAAAAGTTTCATCAAGATTAAGTAATATTCTCAAATTCAATTTCTCAAAGTTTTATTAAATCAAGACTTAATAAAATGAGTATCTAGGGTTATTCAGTTAATAATCGCCAAAGGCTAATTTAGAGTAACAAATGGCTAAATTAGCAAATATCAAATAACCCTTAAAAGTAAGTATTGAATTTATTTTTATTTGATATTAAACTATTAAACCATTTCTAAATACATATCTAGTCCAGTTAGGTATTTGCTAAGTAAATTGATCGTTTAGTAGACCGCGTTGATAACTTATGTGTCTGGTGCTTACGGGACGAATTCCGAAATAAATTATAGAAGCATGATTTGAAATTAATATTATGACGCGACTGTTTTGTTTATTGATTGTTAGAAAACGTGTCATCATTGAAAAGGTCACTCTATCTAAGCACATTTGCCACTCAGATATCGTTAGTCGAAGATGTATTTCACTGCATTAAATCTTTGTTGCTCTAAGTTACTAAACAGAAAATTCCTTATTGCAAATGAAAACCAAAAACTTAACGCTTATTAGAATTTTTCTTTTAGGAATATGAATTTCATTATTAGAAAAAAATAATTTCCCCGGATGTATTAATAAGCTTATACTACAATGATCAGGTAATTAAGGTGGATTATATTTCAAAGAGATAATTACATATATTTTAGCAAATTAGAAACTTGAACTTTTAAAATTCGATATTTAGATACTTATTATGGCTTTGCCTTTATCTGGCTTTGTTAAGGTACAAAGAACTTCTAAGGAGAAGTTGCTGTGAAGTTAATATTAATTAGAAGTTGTCGACGCGAATACGCCATAAAATAAGCGAGATGAAAAATACATAATGTCTGTGTGGAAATTCAACACTGTGAAGTATCTCAAAATGATTAAAATGAAGCAATTTAGAGGTGTTTTGTTATCAACATTACAATAATATTATTTGAAATTAATAAAACATTGGCCGAAACATAATGGTTATGTACCATTCATAGTATTTGGTGTACAAAATGGAATTTTTCAATTTTGTAGTGTTATTTTTCTTATAAAGTCATTTTACATAATATCCTTGAGAATCATGCCAATAAATTACAAATAATTGACAATATTAAACTATTTTATTTACTCTCAAGTGGTTAAGTATATGCTCCCCATAAAGTTTGATATGAATGTATTTAAAACATATTGTACGGTAAGGAAGCCCCAAAAATTTTGAGCTTTCCGTGTCCAAGGTCAAAAACTAAACAGGTGGCAGCTAGCTAGCCTAAATTAGAAGCGCCAATGACGATATAATATCTAACAAGGGATCATCACACTTGTTTTTTCGCTATTCTGACTCCATCGAGAAGAGGCATGTGGTATCTGTAATGTAGTTTAATTAATATACTCGTATCTATATTTCAGCATCAATCGTCATCCGTGAAACAAATCTTTTAGCTTTTATTTTTCTTACTATATGGTGGTAAGCCAAATACATATCTGTAATGATCAGGGTTGACCCCCCCCCCCCCCCCCCATCTTAAAATACACCCACCAACATCATGACGTCATCATAGGTCCCCTGGCGTCGGTCGGGTGTGGGTCAGTCTGTATCTTCCGGTTCTGGTCAACAATAGAGAATCCTATTCCTGAAATGCTGGGCTCTAAAATAAAAATAAGCGAGATATAAAATACATATTATGTGGGAAGGATATATCGCGCGGTAGTACTGGGATGTTGTTACTCTGATTTATTAATTTTATTGATTTAATGATTGATTAATGATAAAAATAATAATTTTGTGTAAAGTTACGTGAGTTTTGTAATAAATGTTATAGTTATTTGAAAGTAATCGAACACTGCGTAAACCATAATGCTGATACACCAAATCCGGATTTATCATTACTGTGCAGAAGTTTTGTGACTTTTTTCTACAAAACAAATTAAAACTAATAAAGTTTTTAAAAATATCACATAAGCCTTCTTTCTCGTTTTGTAACTTAAAACTGTTTATTTCACATAATGAAGAAACATCAATAAGCTGTACGGAAACATTCTGACTTTTTTACCATGAAGTCAAGTCAAGTCGGTTTAAAACTTAAGATAAATTCAGGCATTCTCAGTTTCCTGCATGTTACGAGCAACTGACGACATACACCCCAAGCAATTATAATGATCCAACAAAGGAACGAGCATTAAAAGCGTTGGTCATGGCCATGGTCCAAAGCGTTGGTCATGGCCATGGTCCATTATAACATTATCAGATTAAAGTTATGCAACATCTTATTTTGTTATAAAAATATAGCTTAAAACACTTCACAATATCTAAAGTACCCATTTGAATTATCATCGGAAACGCACCAAAATAGTAATTTATAAAATGTTTTGAAAATTTAATCGCTTGTTTTACTATTGGAGCGTCGAATGCCGTCATCAAGATCGAGTCATTTATTCATGTGATGTCAACCATCGATCATCAACATCATACTAATAAATAAACATAATTCTGTCAATTTAATACTTATAAAAAAGAGAGACCAGAAAACTTGTATACCAAATACATAATCAAGTAAATTTATGTGGTAGCTATCATATAAATACGAGGGATCTATGTGTGCAATTCGTAATTTATATACAGGGTTACAGGAAAAGTCGTGCTAGATCCGTTAAGGGCGTGGAGTACCCATCATTTCTGACTTATTTCACTATAAAACACCCTACCCTAAACTTAACCCTTTTCGAGATATTCGACTTTTAATTTTTTATTGAATAATGCCGATTTTTAGGCTACGAAATTTATTTTTGTTTATTTTGTGTATATTATTATTATTATTATTGCATTTTTACATGTGTAATAAGATGCTTTAGGACATCAATCATTAAAATAGTGCATAAGTTAATTGAATAGACCGTAGTAGACAAGTGAAAGTAAAAAAATAAAAAATATATTAGCAAGCTTATTTTTCTCTAAGGGATATCTAAAAAAAATATTATGACACTTGTTCGGCAGATATTTTTTAAAATATCTACGTTTCATCAGCTATCTAACGAGGTATAATAATCTAGGGTTTTATTCAAATGCATTGGAAAAAAATTAGTTTCATAGGCGACAGTGGAGAAGAAAATTTATACTTAGCCCTAAAAAGTAAAATAAAACATTAGGTATGCATGAAATGTCATTTATTAAAGGTTTTCACACAACTTTTTCTTATTCTACAGTTCATGTTCAACATGGCCGCCTCTATTTCTGAAACATTGTCGCATCCTTCTACGGAGACCAGTCTTCACTACTCCAGTGGTCAACGTGGTCCTCATTTTATTTGCTGCATCCACAATCCTTTCTCTTAAGTCTTCCACAGACAAAACTGGATTCGGCTCGCTGTACACAAGACTTTTCATGCACCCCCATACATGAAAATCCATGGGAGTTAGGTCCGGACTTCTTGCTGGCCATGGCAACGGCCCACCTCGTCCTATCCATTTGTTTGGATAATTTGTGTCCAGCCAGTCTCTGACACTTCTCCTGAAATGGGCAGGGCAGCCATCGTGTTGGAACCACATGTCCCTGATCAGGTTGAGTGGCAGATCATCCAGCAAATCACTCAAGTCTGCTCTCAGGAAATTTTCGTAGCTTTCCCCATTTAGATTATCCGGGAGAAAGTAAGGTCCAATCAAATGATTAGAGATAATGCCCATCCACACATTCACGCTGAATCTTCGTTGGGACCCTTTCACTCTTTTCTTATTGGGATTCCTTAGTTCTTTTGGGGCCCAGTAATGGACGTTGTGATAGTTGGTTATGCCATCTTTATCAAATTTGGACTCATCCGTCCACAAGATATTTCTTAGAAAATCTGGGTCTTTCTCTACTTTTTTCCACGAAATGTAATACAAACCCTAGATTGTTAGACCTCGTTAGATAGCTGATGAAACGTAGATATTTTAAAAAATATCTGCCGAACAAGTGTCATAATATTTTTTTTAGATATCCCTTAGAGAAAAATAAGCTTGCTAATATATTTTTTATTTTTTTACTTTCACTTGTCTACTACGGTCTATTCAATTAACTTATGCACTATTTTAATGATTGATGTCCTAAAGCATCTTATTACACATGTAAAAATGCAATAATAATAATAATAAGATACACAAAATAAACAAAAATAAATTTCGTAGCCTAAAAATCGGCATTATTCAATAAAAAATTAAAAGTCGAATATCTCGAAAAGGGTTAAGTTTAGGGTAGGGTGTTTCATAGTGAAATAAGTCAGAAATGATGGGTACTCCACGCCCTTAACGGATCTAGCACGACTTTTCCTGTAACCCTGTATATATATAATGTATTTAGTATTATATATATATATATTAGTAAAACCACCAACATTATTTATTTCAGTAATGCACACCCATTAGTATGTTCCAGATTAAAGGATATTATGAAATTATGTAAAAAAAATATTTGCTACTTAATATCTCAGGGTAGAAATTCAATATGACTTGGTCTTTCCCCTTAGCAGTATTGCAATTGGTTAAGTTATTGGCCCGCACTGTCACAAATACTACTTTTATTCGAGGCACCATATTTGGCCTTCCAATTATTGAACTTCTACGCCGCAATTCATCTGCGATTTAATAAATTACATAATGATAACCCTTTTATAATAAGGTCCTGTTTTTTATTGTAACCTTTCCTTTGGAACTGTTGATTATTTCACCGAAGTCTTTGTTTATGCTCCCAGTAAAAATATAATAACTTTTATATACATAATTTATTCATATTATTATTTTATTATAAATATCTTCAGATGTTAAAAATATCATGACCGAATCACCGTCAAACGAATCCAATTTTACGAGTATGCCAAACTCGTGTTCATTTATCAAAGTTTTTTCCTTATTTATTAATTATTCCTTAGTGATTATGTAAGACTTCCCAATTTTGTTGGAAACTCCCATCGTTGTTTTAAGGTTACTTTCATTATAATGTCAAAACGATTCCAAGAATAGGAATCGCTTTCTAATAACTTTTTTGGTACAGTTATCTTGTTAGTACAGGTTATTATCGAGTTTTATTATGCTTCTGATCTTACAGTATGCAACCGTCAATTTGTGAACCAACATACATAATTATTACATATATGGACCAATCTGAGATATTAGCGTCCGTTAAATTGTGAACAATCCCGTGATTGAAGAATTACTTGCCTGAACTCCTTGAATTGAATCCACTGCATCGATATGGACGATGTTTTAAACTAAGCAACACTACAACAATTTAGCAAGTCAATAAACAATATCATAAGATAATATCTAAATTTAAAAGATAATATTTAAATAGTTTGTTCCAGCAGCATCTAAATATGTTACTTTTATATATATGTTGTACATGCTGTTTCCCACCAGGAGGTCGTACACTACGTAATTTTATTTAAGTTGTATTTTTATTATTGTATTGTGTAACGCCCAGATCTAGCACACTTCAGCAACTATTATAAAGAAATCCCGTTTCTTTCAAAATACGTCTAAGAACGGTAATGCGTTATTTTGTTATAAGTGTTAATATCTCACATATTTCTTACCTTTGCACTGTATGCACACAGGCCTGATCTAGAACTGTGAGAGTGAACCTAAGATGAAATTCAACTTCCATAGCAGCCTATTACTGAATGTTTGCACTTAACGTTGAACACTCTTGTATCTAAAGAACATATTTTGCAAAATAGGTGTCAATACTACCTCAAACGATCACGATAGCAACTAAGTAAGAGCTTTCATAATATTTGAATATATTTTTGTGCGTCTGTAACTAAATCAGGGTATCTACCTAATAGAGTACGTTTTTTTTATAAGGATTAAAGCAGCGTTTCAAAATATACTAATTGAATAAAATCCAATTTAAACCTGAGAATTTTAAATGGTTATTATTGAACTTTGACCTTCGTCAATGCATAACCTATTTCATACTTTCAACGAATCAGTGACGCTATACAAACAGGATAATGTACAATTTTCCACTCGTACAATAGAGGGAACTACAAAATCAGTAGATGGCCACATCTGATGGAAACTACTGAAGCTAAAACACAGTCTTGAAAGTAGATTCGTTTTATGATCCAAACGAGCAATAAGAAAGGCTTTGGAAAAAACAGCCCAAAGGGGCCAAAAATCTATTATAGTAGAGTAAGCTTATAACTTAATAAATAAGCTTGACTCATAATATGATAGCAGAATTATAATATTTTCCTTGCTAGTATTGTATTCATGTGATACAGTTACGGAACGAGCCGACGGCCCACATGGTGTTAAGTGGTGACCTCTCTGCCCATAACAAGCGAAGCAACTTGGGTCCTCCCCTACTAGGTACGACAAGAGCCAAGTCTCATCGTATGCGCCCGTAACTCCGAGACGTGTGTAGGTCGAATGTCTCATGTCTGTAATTTACTGGATATTACGGATTATATGGAAATTACCGGAACGCAGTAACGCGAATGCATCACTGCTTGGCGGCAGAATGGGTATGGTGGCAGTACTACCCCGGACGAACTTGGCGTGAGTTCTACTGCTCTTATACTACTAAAGTTCGTCCTTCGTCTAATCTCACGAATCCATTCAGTTGATGAGCAAAATGCGAATTTAATCATTTTAAAGTAGTCAGAGACTGTATAGCAGAGCGTGCTGATATAAAACGTAAGGATTATATGCAAGCGCTGATTTATTGTATTTATTATCATTTATATTTACTAAATTTATCTGAACAAGTGACCTGTGGCCATTCTTGATGTCAGTGTTGCATGTCATTGGTTCTGTTAAGTTCCCAACTGATAGTGCTTACGTATTATTAAATCTTTCTCCAATTATTAAGATAATTAACGCGTTTTTGAATATATTCCTGCAAATAAGTGGCAATTCAACGGGAAATTATGTGCATATCAACAAATTAAAGAAGTGGAGGAACGAGCAGATGGACCACCTGGTGTAATAACAACCAAAACAAGTTATCCAACCTCGCCTCATGAAGAAAAGGAAGATTAGCATCGCACTGCGCCTCTCACTATGAAACTTGAAGATAGAAACGTCTCATGTCCATGTAATTTCTCCGTCAACAACACCTTCAAATATAGCGAATCACTGCGATGCAAGTACACTGATGTTTGTCGACAGAAATGGACGTGGAGGCAGTACTTCCTCGATTTAACAGAGCAGATACAGTTGGTTCTACTGCTAATTAGTCTATCTACATATTCGAGTCACTGGCTCGATTGTAAGTGATACTGATTGTAAGTGCGCCTCAAAGCGGCTCCTTTCATGCACTTCAATAATGTATAGAGTAGTAGCAGTAGCTGACAGATCCGAATCGTGATTCGTTTCTAGCATCGATATATTCCAGGAGGGGCCTTTCAAATTTGTCACAGGCATTTTTTTATTTAAAAAAGTATGGTACTAACCTGATGTTAAATGTCAAAAACAATGGGGTTTTTTTTAACACAGGTTTTAGTATAGATATGAAATTCCGATGGAGGGTCTGATAGGTTTTGAACAGGCGTCAAACTTAGCGACGTTTCCAAGCCAGATCCTTAAGTATTCTGTGGAAATAAAGTTTTACTTTGAATTACCAATGGGTGTAATTAAGTGTAACTTAAATTGTTTATTAAACTTAATACCTGTGTTTGTGATGCTGGGATTACCTTACCTTTTAAAAGATGTTCGTTCTTCTAACTCTACTATTTCTATATTTCCAATAACAGTATCTATACTAAAACTGTTAGGGAATTAACTTTACTTCCATACAAACATAGATTCACGCCTTTTTTGCGGGAGGGGTAGGAGAAACACCAATGCGCACTTTTTACCTCATGGGTTAGATTATCGTTGGACAAGGGAGTCACCGTCGCCATTATTTCCCAACAAATAAATCAGCAAACTCTTTCAATAACGTAATTATTAAATAGCCAGGACTAAATCTTAATCCTATCAAAGATGTTACCAACAAGTACGAACTAAATATTCGATATAAAACGATTTCATCAGATCAGAAACGTTGCTTTGTCCAAAGCATCTCAAGCGTTTGCTCTGCAGTGGTAATAACATAATTTGGGTATATCTATCTTGTCACATACAATGTAGCATTGCCTTAATGTTATCAATAAATCACTGGCTAAAACACAGCAACATAACAGTTTCTATTGATAGATTATTTATATTTGTTCTAATATTTGTCAATCTACTGATTTGTATTTTTACATTTTTATTGGGAGGAAAAAACCTTTAAAACGAATTCATGCTAAAAATTCAAATTTTATGATTAATATCTTGGCTAATAATTACATCTCTCAGAGAACTGCTGAATAATTAATATAATAATTTAAGTAATCCGATTCCGGCGGAACATGTTAACCAGATGTAGCTGCCCATTTTAGGACTTAGATGGTTATTAAACACTGTAACAGCTTAATGATCTACTTGTGTACCATCATCCGTAACATAAGGGCATATAATAATATTGTAAAAATTACCTCGGATAGTTGCTGGCAGTAACATCGACCCCGAAGAAGACGTCAACAAATTCATCGACATCCGACTCGGGTGTCAGCGAGGGTGGCAATGTGGCCGGCGGCGTAGCGGCCGAGTTGACAGAGTGGGCCCCGCAATTGAAGGGTACGGGTTCCGTTTGCACTATTGGCAGCATGGCTAAAGCGCACACCGGTTCAAGCCGGCGCTGATCCCGAGACGTTTGTCTCCACAAATCAAATTATAACAACAATGTTTATATCCGCATCCAAACATACACTGCATTGCGCCAGGGTCGTCGCGACACTATTTCAAATTTCTATACAACCACACACACGCACTGTAATCGAAAATCCATAAATTTAGTTCGTACAACGTCTCTTAACACCGTAATGTCCATTAAGAAAACGTGCAATAGCTTTATTACGTAGTGATAGTGCAATTTCCTATCGATGGCCGCGCGCGAAACGTTCGCTACAAAACGACGTTGAAAGTCAACTGAAAGACGAGACGTAGATATACACACATCCTTCTCGTTCGCCGCTTACAAATTATCAACACGGACAGAGTCGGGGTGGCGCGCGACGCGGCGCACGACGTCCACGGCTCCGGCGGCGACGACGTCGATTCATGATGACGAGAACCGACGAGACGGCCGCCGCTGTTCAACCGGAGAACTGAAGCACGTATGAACGATATATAGTTGGCACAGTCACACCCACGTCGCGACTAACTTAGCGAGCTCACTTGCGGTCTCGCTCACAACCACGATCACGTATTAACTTTGTTTTCGTATAAAACCGACGATTGCCGAATTGCCACGACACACGTACATATAAAATTAAAATATACATTAAAAATGGGATCTATTTGATTAGCAATCTGTTTGTTATGGATTGAGGAGTGAATATTAGCCTTGATTAACATTTTGGTATTGCTTTATGCAAATTCAGTACCGCATTAAGAAGTTGTCATTATAGGTTGGGATACCTAAATAACATATCCATTTCATATCGGCTGACCTTTTTTAGCGGCTTCCTAATTTCGATATTGTCAGTAATGGTATCTGAAGTCACTACAGATGGTACCTCAGCTCAGTAGGCACTCGGGGGATGGAATTGCTCGTGAAGAAACAACTACAATCAATTAATTTCTCGGTTACTACGCGCCATTATCCAAGTCGAGATCGTTAGCAGACGAAAGTGCAGTAAAATATTAGTCATAATAATACTTTTCATATTTCATAATGCACTTGCACACTAAACATGTAATTAATGGCACATACAATATTACTGTGAGACATTATATGAGCGCAACTGTGATAAGAAACACTACATATGCTATTAATTGCTTAAGAAAGTTTTATATCTCGTTTATAATCTTACTCAGCTAGAAGATTACACAGAGGAAAATCTTTGAGCTTATCTTTTATTCTACTAGCTGTCCAAGGCGACGAGCATCAATTTTGTATTTGGGCTAGTCAAAGTAGAGCAACCTGTATCATAGTTTAACATTATTGCACAACGTGAATAGAACATTTTGTATAAGAGATTATCCAGATAATTGTACTTACAACCAGTTTCTGGAGTTCTTTCGTTATTAAATATTTGTTATTAAAAAAATCCAAAAATTTCGGAATCAGCTGAGAAATGTCGGAAAAGACCTAAAGACCTTGCCTGCCGCATTCTTAAACATTGTATGCGCTGTGCCGATACTTCGTTCAACAAAATATTAATCTATACAAATAAATAAAATTGGAGTGTCTGTTTGTAATATTAAAATAACTGCTTTTTACTAAGTGGATATGGCACATATATTAAAACAACATTTTTTTTCATTTTTTGTCTGTCTGTTTGTTCCGGCTTATCTCTGAAACGGCTGGACCGATTTTGACGGGACTTTCACTCGCAGATAGCTGATGTAACAAGGAGTAACTTAGGCTACTTTTCCGAGGGGTATAGGGGTGCGTGGTAAAACCGAATTCCACGCGGACGAAGTCGCGGGCAACAGCTAGTACAACAATATCAATCAAATAAGTTCCATCGAAATGTGTCCTCCTCAACAGGCAGGGCAGGATGTCGGCCGCGACGCACTACCCGACCGACGCGACGACGCCGACATCTCTGTAACACCGGGTGACGTATGTATGAAAGTGAAATGGTGCTGTATTCGTGTCAAGTGCACAATTTAGATAACAAGGTCACTTTATTGCAATATTCAATAAAATTGTTTTATCTAAATAGTTGATTATTTTTAATGGCCGGTTTACTGAAATTAAATCCGTTTCTAATACTGCTTTTAATGATACCTATGCAGATGTCAATAAATTTAATCACATAAAACATGTCATAAAATCCGAAACTCAACGGACTGCCTCATTGTGGTTATAATAATTTTAAAATAAATAAATTCAAGTCTCATTGAGTGTTCCGGAAAATAACTAATACTTTAATATTTTATTTCACTTCATATCGTAAAATATCCATACGGGTTATTCATATAGTACTGAGCTAGAGAGAACTACTTAGTTATTTTCCTATACCAGTTCATTTTCCCAGAGTCAATATACATATTTCATCATAAAAACGCGAATGATGTTGCAAAATTAAATGGAAGTGACTAATTAGTAATAAATGTAAATATAAAGGGGGCAGCTGAGGAAGAGTGCGGCGCGTGCAGATATCGTTGCAGGCGGCCCCGCGCCTCCGCGGAACTGTGTCAGTGGGTCACGGCAATGACGTGGCGCACGGCCGCGGTCGCCCGCCAGCCGCCCGCCCGCCCGCCACTCGCGGCGCGCGTTTCATTCTAATTCCGCTTCTCAGCCAGCTCCGGTCCTCTACTATCCCCCCGCCTGAACTAATACTCCATTATCCAATAAACATGATCACACGATCAATCCCGACAATTATACACGCAGTATAGAAAACCCGATCACTACAACAGCTCAGTAATTACCTATATCCATTTGCATTACACTGATGACATTGACCGAGTGAATCATATGAAAACGAATACTGCGTTCTCATTGAAACATTTCAATATTCAATTGGTCTAGACTAGACTTTAGGGGTTTATCCAGTGCGAAAATTATTGCATATACCAACATTATAATAACAGTGTGAAATACGCATGTTTGATTTATCTTGAGAATATGAAGATCTTTTTATTTAGTAGGTGAAAGATGAAAAAAATAGATTTGTGTTTGTTGTTAATTCGTGAAGCAAACACCATTTTACGAGATAATAGTTGGTAATTTAAGTCGGTCAGCGTAAATGAAAGACTTTCCTCCTCCGTTCTGTTTCACAAGAACACTACTTTGGACCAATAATGGGTCGAATTATTAAAAAAATTAATTTATTGTGATACGCCTGATATCCCTATCAGGCCCGATGAGACGAATTGAGGGTGTGTTCTATCTAGTAGTGTATATGATGTACGACAAATGTACATAATTTTAAATATTAAGGGCAAGGTAGCAGATAACGTTGTTTGAAGAATTAATTTCGTAGTTAACAGAATTCGGCTCTATATGGCACAGTACAAGTTGTATGCCTTGAAATCTCAATTTTAGTATGTGGAGTGTAATCATTGAGGTTTTAGTCGAAAATAGGTTTAATATAGGCCTGGCTTTGATGTCGCAGTTATCGATTGCATAAAAAAAGGACGAAAAACGTGGCGCCTAAGAATAATTATAGTTTTTTTAAACCTTTGAATATTTTACTTCTAGTACAAGACAGACTTTATTAAAGGATTTTACACAACGATAACTTCAAATGAATTTCATACAACCAACATGTTTACTAAGATATTATGAGCCTCCCTCCTCGAGGGAGCCAAGTAATCAGATCAAATGAAACAACTAATGAGAATATAAATGGCGTAATATATTGGATGGGGACAGTTTGCTCCCTTTCGAACAACTTGCTTATCATTACGTTATTTTCGATGAATTAAAATAAAATATGTCTAAGCATAGGAAATTTACCTCCAGTTACGCGGAAACGAATGGTTCAAATAAATTGAGGTCGTAAAATTGTTGAGCGCGTCCGAATATGAATGTTTTGTATCCCAACGTACGTTTGTATCCAAGACTTTATTACATTTATACCTGATTATTTCACCGTGAACCGAATTTTATTACTCTCCGTCGATACTTGATTACGTCATTTCATGATTCCTTTACTTTTCTTTATTACAAAGTTCAATTTTAATTTCTCAGCTAAGTCAGTATATCGTCAAATCGCCTGAATTGTGTCCTGTATTCGCTTTCAATTTCGCATCAGCGTATTGCATGATTTTGAACTTTCGTTTTCGCTTTCACTTTCGTAACTAACGCGAAAGTTTTTTTGTAAATCATTACGTCACGTCGAGTGACGTTTCTGCGCTAGACTGTTTCTTTTACACCTAGCATAAACCAACATAGAAAACTCCTGGTATGGCATAGTTAAACAAAATTTATTTAGCTTCGTAAATAATGCTCTTTTAAAATAAAGGGAAAATTAAATTATTTATTATAAATAACAAAGTTAATTTTGAATTAGCGTGAGTTGGGCGTCGCATTTCAAACTTATGAAGCATATTGTATTTTAAAATTAAATTAACTTAGTTATTAAAACAAAGCCCTAGAAAACGTAATCTTTATAAAATTCGGTATAATATGCTGCTAACATTTCACGACCTTACTTATTTTAGCTTAAAACTTAATAAATCACTCGTAATTTTGGGGATGTGTGTATGTAGGAACTATTTAAATATGAGGCCATGAAGATTCCATATCTTAAAGTGACGTGAGCTATAAAATGTAACTTAAATCTTTAGATTAAATAAATTTCTCTAACCGTAAATCATCCCAATTGTGCTGTTATCATAAATGAGAGAATCCTGATTAATATCAGCCGATTCATGTCCCATCACTACAAAGCAGGTATAAAAAAATATCATTCGGTAGAAAAAACATATTCCTTACTTTAACTTACTTTACTTACTTTATCTTACTTTACTTACTTTAACTTACTTTAACTTTCTTTCATCACAGTCACAATCAATTGCAACACAAACGACACGTAACCGCCCAATGTCCACCACGTTACCAGGTACGGGTAACCTTAACATTACAGAGGCTCGGCATTATCATTACAAGAACACGTTGTACTCGGGTGGTTACGTCATATAATTCAGTACGACCCAACACCTTTATTGATCTATATAACTGATAAATCGTTGATCAAGTTCCGGTCGGGTGGCAGCATACTGTGCAAATATTTTACATAGCAAATACATTTTTTACTGCCAAGGGACGTTTCATGTTTTCCCTCTACGATTTTGTTACGTACTATGCATTGTTATCTATGATATTATGTGATTCACATGCAGTACTATAGCTTGCTTGAAACGCTTAGATTATTCAGTTTATACTACACAGTAGTAGTACTTTGTGGCTTGAGTTTATTATGATACGGTATTTTATGGCAAGACTTTCGGAACAGTATTTATTTTCTTTTGAAAGCAATGTGATATTCTGAAGAGCAATGAAGCTCCTCAATGCGTTATGGAATTCCATATTTGAATTGCAATTGAGCAGCATTTAAAATGTATTCATTGTTTACTTATGTTCAATTATTTTATAAAGTACACGCATAGTCCATCATTACTTTTGAACTGGATTTCACTATAGGACTCGATTTTTAACTGTCTGGTCATAATAAGATGATGTCATAAAGGTAGCTACAGCTCTTTTTTTTTATTTTATAATGTAACAAAAACATTTTTGTTACATATTGTTTGTACAGCAGCCGGTGTCGAATGACAATATTTCATGTCATTTTTTTAATAATTGCTCGCCGTTATGCTATGTCTAGATCCATTTTTTTTTATAAATTTAATATTTTATTATCCAGTACCAGGAAGCAATCACATGAAGACATGAATATGGTGCAGCTGATCTTCAATTCCCTGATCAGATAATACTTCAGTGGTGATGCCATCTTCAGTAACTCCCAGCAAAGATCTTTAGAAGTGGATTTACTGAAGAACTTGCTGTACCAACCAATTTATCGTATAAATATTTATAGGAGCTATGTGTGCTATGCGCCTTCACTTAAGTCTTGTCCTCCTTGTGTTGATTTTAAATTAGATTAGATTTATGAGTAACACAGCCTCACTCAGCCTCGTCTTGTGAAACAAGGCGTTTTTTTTACATTCTTAAATACACGAGTTAATATGTACTTATAAAACGACGTCTTTAACTTCTTGAACGACGAGGTTTCCAGGGAACATTCTAGGGAATAAATTTTCCAAAAGTTGCGGGACCGATCGTTTGGTCAATTTTCCAGGACCAACTCTGGGCATTAACTGCAGAGCGTTAGTGAAAATTCACTCTCACCTGAAATATTCTATATTTTTGTATCGTCAATATATTAAACATTGCTCATATCATACCGTAACACTAAATTACATTTATGTCAAACACATTTCTTATAATGAGTAAGTATAAACAATCTAGTCAGATTAAATCGAAGATGAAACTTTTGAAACTGAAAGATGATTGATACGTCAATTACACGAGATTGGCGTTGAGCAATCTCTTGTCTGAATTGTTTGACAAATATTGTAAATTAACTTTTTCACCATCTGCATCACACAGTAGTTTGCGTATTGTCGATTACCGGAATGACTTATTTAATGACGTGATTTTTGCTGGGATTTCCTGGGTTGAATATTTCTAGGAATATACGTAGGTTAGATAAAAATTATAGAAATATGTAGTTTTCAGAAGTTAATGAATATGAATCATGTATTGCAATTTTAAATAACAATGAGATAATTTTTTGATGATCCCTATGGTGGAGGGTGGGATAGGGTAAATAAGTGCAAAACTTAGCGACAAGTAACCTTGTAGTTTCAATTTGGCTAAATGACTTTTCTAAGCTATTTGTTTAAGAATTTTCAGATATATAGATTTACCTATGGAATAATTTATTCCTAACATTTCAATGGAAATAAGATACACATTTTGTGCTAGATGCAGCATGTTCATAAGAAAGAGAAATCTTGATTCCCTAAAGTCCGGGCGATTTCACCAAAACACGATTGATCGCTTCAGCAATTCCCTAAAGCCGATTAATGCTCGATGACTGTTCGTTGCTCGTCTCGTGCTCGTTTAATACATTCTGATAATTTGTAATTTACTGAAAAGATTTTCTCTCAAATCAGTGTCCTTTCTTTTGTGTAAATGTCTTTATTTTATATATATTTTTTAAAATATATGTGTAAGCTGTGTGTGTCAAATAAAACCTATTTTATTATAATATTTATTCTATATCCACACGACATTTACCTGTTGTTATATTGTAGCAACCGAAATTCTAGATAATTTCATCTCCACTGGCTTGTTATCGATTGAAGAGAGTATTACATTCTCGAACATATACACAGATTTAAGATTGACTAAAATTGAAATCTAGTATAAAAATAAAAGACACAAATTCGTAGTTCTAGGTGGTCCCTGGGGGAGTCTTCGAATTCTTTAAACAGTCAAATATCTCTGGGTGAAATTTTGTGTGAATATCATCAAAATAATATTATTTTGATGGTATAAATCTTTTTATATGTCAGTGACTCTTTCCTACGTTTGTAAAATCAATATTTACGCATTAAGAATTTATAACGCGACCAGAGTAGGTACTGAAGGGTTATGGACGCATTATGTAAGAAATTAAGACTCCACGCAATGAGAAGCAAGCTGGTTGATCGAAGCAAGCTGGTTTCAGACAGCAGAACTTGAACTAAGTTCATCCGGTGAAGTTCTGCCTATTTCCTCCGCCAAGCAGTATTAGATCAAGTACTTCGTTTTGTTTTTAATGTGCTTTTAGTGTGCCCACACTTTTAAAGCCCAAACAAAGTACGTGAATCCATTACTGCCGGTAAAGTTACAGACAATAAACAATTTCACACAATTTTACACGTGTCAGAGTTACAGGCGCAATGCGATGCGAATTGGTTCTTTCCATACCTAGGTGGGGGAAGACCCAAGGCATAGCTTTTTTTATGGACAGAGTTTATCATTTCATATCAGATGGTGGTTCCATAATTTTATAAAAATATATATGAGCGATAAGTTGATAAGAGTTACTTTACAATTGTACAGAGAAGTCAATGGTCTTGGTCATACATTTTATGTTTAATTTAACAAATGCTTAAATACACTAAAATAAGTAAGTCTGAGCGAGCTCCTAGTTATAGGCTTTCAAACTCCACAAAGTTCATAATATAACCTTCGTACTTAATACATGATGAGATCTTTGAACCTTATATTTTTGGAGTGCCTAGGAATTCTGGTTATAAGCTAACTAGATGCAATATTTTTTTTATTTATATGCCTATCTGGTTAAGGATAGAAAATATTAATCAGTTCGCTAAATACTTGTTCTCTAAGAGAAAAACTAAACATGATACTTATTATTTCGAAGATGCAGGCGACATTTTGATGTGCAACATCTATAGCCGCACGTAAAACCGATTTCTGGCGTGGCGACGCATGCGTTGCATATTTCTTTTACAAAATAATGTTGATGTTTCACATCTGCCAGGCGTCCCGTGACGGCTCACATTTTTTTTTTAAGTCGTTCGTTTTGTGGGTATACTAAATAATCTGAGTGCATTATCAGGCAAATATAATTACAATTTCGTAAATGATTAGTCATATTTATCAATTTGTAAGTTCTTCTAATATTACAATACATTCTCCAATAGTATCAATATTTAATGTAGTATTTCGGAGAGCATTATGGAAAGTTAGATAAGGGTTTTAAAGTTTCTCATACAGAGTTAATATTATAAAGGACCATTTTATCCGCAAAGAATCCCCGCAAATACGTTGTTGCGTCACGTGGGCGGGCGGATCGATCGGGCGGGCGGCGCTTGCGCGAACGCTCACTTCTCTCCCATATCGACCGCCAACTTTTGAGTGAACGCTTTTGGGGCAGGTTAGGCCTATGCTCTAGGGTCAAGGTCACGTTACGTGTACTGTACGTGTACCAAGAGAAACGTTATATCATCAACAAGGCAGTCATTA
Source organism: Chesias legatella (assembly GCA_947359385.1). NCBI lineage: Eukaryota > Metazoa > Arthropoda > Insecta > Lepidoptera > Geometridae > Chesias > Chesias legatella. Next base: position 6,923,015 of record OX375783.1, read on the forward strand.
AATATTGCAGCTTATGACACAGCCATCCCTTTGTTAAGCCAATGAAGTAGGTACAGTCTGCGAGAACCATTCTGAAATTCCTGTTTTAGCACGTTAATTTCCATCCACTAAACATGAAATACTTCTAAGTATCGCGTGAAATGAAATTGTAATTCTAGCCAAGCATGGCTCATGTTTCGTGGAAACTTGAGACATTTTAATATACTTTCTCATACCAACATTTCGATTTCAGCAGTATTTATCTTATTTCAATCAGAAGCAATTTAGTATAAAAACATGAGTAGAACAAGCGAACAGAAAACACGAGTGAGGAATACGCACGAAATATTACATTATATTTATAAGCAAGAGTAATGTAATTTAAATTTTCAGACCCTAATTAAATTTTAGAAAATTATAAAGTGCCAAGTGTGAGTCAAAACTCAAGGAGTTAATGTTCCGCTCCATGGTAGTAAGTAGACTTAGGTGTTCTCCTTACAAGATAAAATGGGCTCATTTATTCGACTTATATTGGCTTTGCAGTGCAATTTAATTACAATATATTCCCAAAAAAAAGCTATGCAAGCTAAATAAAACCTTTTTTTTTGTGACTGATTCAATTCTAAAACTGAAAACCGGAGCTGTAATAGTATCAACTAGGCTTTTGTCCACCAGCCATTCGTGCGACAGTCAGAATATTAGAAAAAGGAACTTGGCACGACTGTTGATACTGATGGTAGTAGTAGAATATAGAGAAAAAAATGTGTAGAATTTAAAATATGTTTAATGTACGGCTTCACTTAATATATTTTGAAAATATTTCATAATAATCAGATGTAAAATAATCATACAAACAAAAATGTCAGGAGAATTATCAGACTAATCATCAGGATGCTCAATTCCTTTTTAAACCAAATAAACATAAATTTAAATGTAGCGTCTGAACGAGACGAAGTAAAGGGAGCGCAACTTTTAAAGGATTTAGTGAAGCGTAAGTCTAATAAACTGGTCATGTGCGTGTCGGTTTATTCATGAGGTAGTTCCATGTCAAAATCAAAAATTATATTCGACCAACAAATTACAATAAGCTGGTCAGCTCACGAAATAGTTGAGTTCAGAAAGATTTTAAAAGTAACTATAAACCTAGGGTCTATAAATTTAATAATTTCATACAGTCACAATAGGGCCGGGCCGTATAGCCAACCAGCAATACCAAAATAGTACAAGCAAAAACGCCTTCAGAAAACTAAGGACACAAATGGAGAAACCCAAAAAAAAATTTGTCATTTTGGAATATCCATATATTAAATTGAGGTAATAAGCGGGCAATTTAATTTACTATTACTCAGTATTAATTTAGAAACAAATGTAAACTTTTGCCGAGTGAATCGGAACTTTCACGCAGTGAGCTTTGTATCAATTTTGCCCCATGTATTTGGTTTTTTACTTTTCAAAGAACACTAAAGTCCTGACATGTATTCCTCGTGACCATCTAAAACCGATCTTAGCATATGTTCATTTATTTATTATCTAAACCGGTAGTTCACCTGGAATTTCGCATCATTCGATTGGGCCTTAACACGAGTGATTGATAAACTACGTGTACATAACTTCGTCATTATGTACCCACCACGAGAAGGGCGGTGCCACGGATAGGGTTTCCATCAAACGTCTCCATGACATCCACCGGTATATATTTTTATGGGGCGTCCCAATATTGTACCATTATAATACCGAGTAACATTAAAAGAATACAACTAAAATGTTGTTCTAGCGACCAAAATTATTTTGATTTCAAGTAAGCGTGAGCAGGCAGTAAACACACATCAATGGCCTTTTATTTGCTCAGTTTATAAACCACAACACAGGTTTAGTAACTGCTGTTTTAATATTTGTCAAATAAACTTCCATTTTGGTGGTAACCCTACGTAACAGCGCAGGCTTCCTCCGATACGGATTGATCTCAGCGGTTGGTCGGAGGCATGCGGCGGCGCGTCTCCGGTGTCGTCATAGTAACCGACTACGTCTGATGTTATACCGAAATCAATGTCCCCAGAATTAATGATTAGTAGTCACATTTTTCTGCAAAATGAATGTAAAGAGTTGGCATATTGTCAGCAATTTTAACGTGAAGGCCATTTCTTTGTCCGCCCTACTCTACAAATGAGAATCTCTTGTCTCTCTTTATCCTTACTATATCTTCGATTGCCTTGTGACTTTCTAGAAATATTACGACAAAATGTATGTACTTTTATAATTAAATATAAGTAATAATATAATTCAAATAAAATGAGGTTTATTTCAGCTTACATACATTAACTAATATAATTTCTGCACTGATATCACAAGGACTACAAGGATACTTCAAAAAATCTTCAATAATAGCTATGACATATACACATGAAACTACACGTTAATGTTTTTTAGAATGAGATTTGCGATGCACAGTCATTAAATAATTCCGAATAGAAGAATTGGTAGTTTGGCTAATAGGTACGAGTAAAACAGAATAAACTGCTTAAATATCATAACTCTCATTATGCTTTACCACAGTCGCGTAATGAAGATGTGAAAAGATGTCAAAAGATGTGATAATAAATGGGTGAAGCCAAAGTATGTCTCATAAAATTCAAAAATTCGAAATTATGGGATCTAAATTGTTAAAATCGAGTGGTATCGTTGAAGTACTGAACATGACAATAAGACGATAAGGTTAATAATTAAATAATCCAGAGATCAACCGTGAGGCTTTGGAATAGATGTATTTCATAGGTTTTGACAAAATAAGAGTGAGATCCCTAGAAGGAGATATGATATTAATGTGAGATTTGTTTGAACTAATACGACTGACACTTAAATCAAGTAAGATAAGCCAGCTGCATTTACTTAGGTCACCTAGACAAACCCGCGTTGGCAGCATATTCAATACCAAACTTACCCCTGATGACAAAATGGTAAATTTTTGGTAAAAAATAAGGCAGAGTTATGTTGCAATTTGTAAACAGTGCCGCACTCAGTGGTCAAAATTACCACAGCAAAACTGACCAGCCCAATTCCGGATGAATTGGTCATTGGCTGGCTTTTCAGCTCTGTTGGTAGTAAAACTGTTTCTGCGCTACAGTTGGTTCGATTCCCATATATGTCAATCATTAATGCGACGAACAGAATTTTTTGTTATGTCTGGGTGTTAATATGTATTATAACTATGCATGTACTCAATGAGTTGTATGGTTCAAATATAAGCTATACTTAGTTTGGGTCTTTTTTTTTTTTTTTTCAACACCATTTAGCCCTAAAGTAAGCTAAGCATAGCTTGTATCATGGGAACCAGACAACTGATATAATACTTATATACTTTTCTTTTGTAAATACGTACATAAAATACATATTAACACCCAGACACAGAACAAACATCAATGTTACAAATGTCACATAAATGTTTGTCCTGAGTGGGGATCGAACCCACGACCTACAGCGCAGAAGGTAGGGTTACTAACCAACTGAGCTATAAGGCCAGTCAGGTCTAGGTAACGCGGTGTGAAATATCCATTTTTTTTTTATTTATTATACGTATCATGAATGAGATCATGACAATTATAAGTTTTGATAGCGACCGCTACCACAGTTGGGACCTGATATGGATCGTTACAGCGCTTTGTCGACGACTAGTATTTTATAATTTTACACACAAAACATAGCTCAGTATATAAAAGGGAGATTTGAATGATGGAGCAAAATTTGCCTAGCAAATTAACCTGACGCCGGTATTCAATTGTAAACGTAACAAAGGCGCTTAAAAGTCCGCCGTAGCTCTTTGAAAAGTTAAGCTGGCGTATGCCGTCGAACATCACCAACCTATTTGAGCGGCCAGAGTGTCGTATATTCATAAAAGTAACCATAAGTTTATCAAACGTATACCATTCACACAATTGGAACTTACCTACACGTTAGAATTGGAGAAGTATAAATGACGATTGACGTGTTTCAACTGATCGATCGGCACGGCACATAAAGGTGTCCATGTTATTTAACCAAACTAGTTATTAAGACTTCTCAGTGGACCGGAGTGCGATGCCACCCACAATAATGTTTTGTGAACGTACTGTTATTATAAATGTACTGCTATAACACTAGAGGCGAGAGACATCATTGCGCCCGTAATAATGAAGTACAAGAGACATCTTGAGCTTGCTTAGTAGCAGTAGAACTTATGCCAAGTTTGTCCAGGGAAGTGCTCTACCATCATACCCATTTCTGCTGCCAAGCAGTAATACATTCGCGTTACCACGTTCCAGTCTAAAAGGTGTGATTACCGCTTATCAGAAACGGATATAGGGACAGTACCTCCCTGGAGAACTCTATGACATCTTTATTTTATCATATATGTTACACTGACACCAAAAACACTGAACACACCACCACCATAAATTAAGTTGTGGTAATTACGTTCTGCAATTTAATGTCGAAGTATCGTTACGCCCTTATTAAACAATGATTTTGTCACTTACCAAAAACTTTCGGAAACAGATACCGATAGACTAAAAAACATAACACTTTACATCTTCCTTTGATCCACTGTAGCGAAAACTCTATCGAAAACTCAACATCAACTAACGCGGCTGTGTATAATTAGTTACCTAATTACAATAATTATAACGACGAACGATAATTATTTCTTATCCATGTATCAATAAGACAAATAAAAATTTTCTGTCAAATTGTACGGAACGCTAAAAAGTATATAGAAACATACCTTGCATCTTCGAAGGCCAAAACAGGCATGTATAACTCATTGATATCGATGGCGCTTCTCAGCGCCGTATTCTGTCGATCCGTGGCGATTCAAATTCAAAACTGTGCTTCTAAGAAATTCTTCTGAAACAAACAAAAAACCAATTAACTTATTTGTTCCTTGTTTAATGAAAAAATAATACTAGTTGATATTATTTAAACGTCGAAGGTTTTATCTCATCCCTTTTACAATCATAAACACCAGTCAAGAATGTACTAGACATGTATAAAATACCTGGATTTATTTATATGGGAACATGTAGTTTGACTTGAACTATGCAACTTAAGTTTTAAATATGAAGGTATGAATATTTACTTAAGTAATTATGACAATAAAAATACAAAATGAATAAAGGACAGCCCTGTCCAATGGCCAAAACATATTTGGTGTAACAACACTATTCACATCAACAGTTTCTCATGAGAATTACAAGTCGCGAATCGTAAACAACTTAATCAAATGCAACTTTGCAATCAAATTATACAATGCATACAGTAATATATAACATTATGGCTCGCTGTTTTCTTCATTTAACTTCGGAAACCGAAGTGAGCTAGTAAAGGCTTGAAAGTTAAAGAGTCCACCTATATTCAACGATATATAAAGTTATAGAGTCCACCTATTAACAACGAGCTAATACAAAAACAATCGTGGCAAAATATTGATTCTGTTTTAAAACTTTTTATTAACATACGAAATTTTATTGTGCGATATCATGGGTTCATAGATCTCACATCGCTCTCATATTGAATTGCGGTACCAAACTTTTACAAAAACAGAGCAAACTTTGCAAAATTGTTCTATAAAGATTTTTTTATTAAATCGTCAGCCATCGTAAGGCAATTTTAGATCGAATCTGGATTCAAGATATTATTACTAAATTCTACTTTAATAAGAATCAGATTCATATTTTTCCTACAATTTGATTAAAACTGAATTATACGCACCGGATTTCTAACGGTGGTTTAATTATTTAGACTACGACCGACGTTTAGTCTCGTTGAATACAAATTTTTCGGCGTTTCGCAATTTTAATTGCATGACAAGCCTATATCGATAAGATGTTTGAACACCCGAATAAAAATTGTAGTTTAGCTCCTAGACAATTAAGTTTCCTTTAAATTAACCTTCGATTTTAACCTTCGCCAAATCGTGTAAAATGTTAAATAAAACCGGTAGAAACAATTACATTTTATTGTATGTGATAACGTTAACGCACGCATAGCTTGTCATTGTTATGTCGTTGTGTTGGCGCTAATAGCTACGAAAAGGCAATTATTTACTTAGCCAGTCATAAATGAGTGCTGGTGAGGATTAATACTCAGCATATAATCCATTATGTATAAACATAGTAGGTACCTAAACATGACAACAACTATTAAAGCTTTAAAAGCCGCTACAAACCGACGCTTTACATTGTACTGTTACGCATAACGCAATATAAATAAATAAATATTGGTGGACATACATCTAGCCCCAAAGTAAACTAAGCATAAGTTAGTATCATGACAACCAGACAACTGATATAATACATATATACATACACATAATTCATATCAACACCCGGACAAAGAACAAACATCTATGTTCGTCACACAAATGTTTGGCCGAGGTGGGAATCGAACCCACAACCTACAGCGCAGAAGAGAGTTACTACCGAGCTGTGAAGCCATTCAATTATATTTCTAGTATGTAAAAAGAAGCGTTTGTTGTTTCAATTGTACATGTCAAATCTGGCCGCGATTCTCTGCCCTGGGGTATAGCCCGGGTATCTGAGAATTCTGGTGCCCTCCCCAGAATCTTTGCTGGCGCCCTACTATTATTCGTGTCATCACTAGCTCTCTCGAACCGTGTGGTGAAATTATTTAAGTGCGACTCTAAGAAGCTCCTATCTTCTGCAATACACCAGACTTCGAGTTCACCACTTAACCGATTTGAGAACGTGGTATTGCGCAGTTTTTTTTCAATAGGTAAAACTTATTAAGTAACTTAGTGCAAGTTAGGATTTGAAACAAAGACCTCCGGATTGAAACGTGGGACACCACGCTATTGAAGACCACTCAAAAACAACATCCAACAATGATCTTTAGTTTAAGGTATTCCCGTGGCCATCAAAATCTTCAGAGTCATAAAAAGGACACACAAGTTTCAAATTAAATACGTTAATGCAGTACCCACGGAGTAGTGCAAAATTTCAGATTCTGCACTACTCCGAATTTCATAAGAAACGTACGTTGCGTTTTAAATACTTTAAGGAAGATCATGACGCAAATTTGTATGTAGATTGAGCTAAGCCTGATTTTTTTTGATTCAACTATGTTGTTTACTGAAAACTTAAACTTGTTTCAATTTCGTCAGACAAAAGTCTAATGCAAACTCTATTTGATTAAAATTCAAGTTGTCTACAGTGTTGATTGACTGACACGAAATACAATTATGGAATTACTCACGATGGAATTTTGACGAAATCTGTAATGAAAATTCAATCATTTTCCTTTCAGAATCCTGAGCCTTCTGCAAGTAAACTAATTTGAGACTTTAGCAAACAAATAAACAAGGGTGTCAAATTTTAAATAGCATCTTATAAATCGTTGACTTGACGAAAATGTATAAGTTAACACTACTGTAATATACCTACTTTTATATATTGTTTCACATCATTATATGAATAAAAATAACTACTGCCTTATACGCTGTAGGTTGTGGGTTCTATTCCCACCCAGGACAAACATTTGTGTGACGAACATAGATGTATGTTCTGCATATAGGTATTAAAATGTATTCAGTGTGTGTATTGACAAAAAAGTATATAATATGAGTTGTCTAGTTACCATGATACATGCTATGGGGCTAGATGGTGCTGTGTGAAATGTCCACTGATATAATAATAATATGTCTGTGTAAAAAAATCATGAAAATAAGCAAATAACAAAGCAGGGCTTAATGTGAGTCGCGCACTAGGAAATTAAATGAACAAAAAAAACATATTAAGTGGCAGGAAACCTTCCACGAGTCTAATGCACACTTTGTCTAGTTTTTTTTTACCTATATAGAGCAAATGACCTTATCAAGGGGGTTTATAAATAGTATGGTAGTTATATTGCTATAAAAACAGTTAACAAATCTTACTAGAGAAAATCCAGGAGATAGTACCCAATATAGATAATTTATCACTAAAAGTACATTAGAACAGTATACCAAATGGGTTTCATGGCAAGCATATGGTTTTCTTTTTTAATATGCATTATTCGAGATTTGTAAAAAAAAGTTAAGTAATATATAAGTAATAAATTACAATTATGTGGATTTTGGTTGTGCTGCACCAAACTAAATGAAACAGACTCCATGATTTTCTATTTACTTAATATAGAGTGAAGAAACAAATTTTACTTGTAATAGTTTTAATTTAGTGTTATGGTAATAAAATCAATATATATATTTAAATGATAGAAAAACAACAATTTTAATTTTCAGATGACAGAAATAATGTTGTCTGTATGCCTTTTGTTAAAAATTTTAATTGCAGTGGAACTAAACTACATAATACTGAAAGCTTTTGAGATCAACAAAAGTGCTAGCAATGTTGTTTATAGTAGTTTTTTTTCTGTAATTGCCAATTACAGGAAAAATAGATGCAGCTAGCAAACTCACGTTGTTTGCTCAAGACATCAGGACACAGTTACATACATATACAGCAGTAGCACTGTCCTGCAAGCTGTAACACATCCCCATTCCAATGTTTTGTGAGCAGATTGTGTAGTAAAAGGAAAATGACTGCATATCATATTGATCTTTAATTAATCTACTAATGGAAGGCACAATATCTTTGTCCTTATGCTTGTAGGTATATTTTAATCACAGAATCCCTCATTTCGGAATTTGTAATAAAAACGCAGACTGTTTTATATTAAATTTCTTTCTATATATTTCGATGAATGTAAAACTGTTATATTTTTATTTCATTGTGTATTTTTGTTCTCATCTGTTTCTTTTTTGTGTTATAAAGTGTTAGAATATATTGTGTGCTACTTAGTAAATAAATAAATGTCTATATCTACTTCTCGCTTCCTGAATCTGACAATTATCCACTAACTGGTGGAAAACTGGCATTTTATACACACATATAATACATACTGACATTGACACCTAGGCACAGAACTAGGAATAGAAATTTTTGTCTTGGATGGGAACAGTCATACAGAATATGCACAATAATATTGCTTAGATATTCCCCTACTTATGTAAGTCTCAATAACAACCCAAGTCACCATGAGACATGAGGGTGAAATGTCTCATTAGTGCACTATTGTATTGTGGCAGAAATGGGTGAAGCCGCAGGATATATAAACAGTCATTTACACAAGTGAAGACACAAATATTTGAATTCTTGATTCATGAACATGTTGGTTTCCTCAGAATGTTTTTCTTTACTATTTTGATAATGCAGTGCTACGCACATTGCATTTTCAATGTGAGAAACGCAATGAAGCACATTGGGATTTGAACGTCCAGATCTAAATTTGACGTCTCTACCACTGAGCCACACTATTGCACTGTACAAAGAACATATTTTATTTTGATACAGTGTAAGGAAATTATTGCAACTCAGGCCATTCATTCCAAGACAAAATTGACAAAATGGAGGGTTTGTATACCTCCACCAAATGGGAGCATGAGTTTTTGTAACAACTTTTTTTGTGGACATTTCACACAGTGCCAAAGTAAGCTAAGCATAGCTTGTATCATGGGAACCAGACAACTGATATAATACTTATATACTTTTCTTTTTGTAAATTCATACATATAATACATATTAACGCCCAGACACAGAACAAATATCAATGTTACAAATGTCACATAAATGTTTTGTCCTGGGTGGGAAACAAACCCACAACCTACAGCGTAGAAGTCAGGGTTACTACCAACTGAGCTATGAGGCCAGTCGACTTACAATTATAATATAACATTAATATTTTACTTTGCTTATTTTCTTAAACACACTGTCTATTGGGAAATGAATGCCTTTATGGCATTTGCACTAGAACAAAATATAAATTTTTGGTAATCATAATATTTATGGCCAGTAAATAATTCAAATAAACTTGCAGGTCACAGCAGCAAGCTAGTATTAGTCAATAACCATATGATATAATAATTATAAAGCAAAGCAAATAATGCAGACTATGTAAGCCCACATTACCCACTCCATTAGTATTACCAACATTTCTTCTTTAACTGGCCACTAGTATATTGCAAGTATATAATTCCAATCATAGATGATAAGTTTTATCCTACAATTTTGACACCAAAACTAAGATAAGATCAATGTATATGTTAAGAGGTATTATTTTAATATGTATAGTATTAATTATATCATAAAATTAAACCCTTAATTTGAAAAGATCACTGCTAAAATCAAGTATAGTTTAAAAATACTATGAATTAATGTGCCACTCCACTCTGATATGGTCAGACTGACTGGTCTGGCTAGACAATCACAACAAATTATAACAAACAGATTGAATCGGTACAACGAAAACATCTAGCGAACATTTGAGTTTCTGCTGAGGGCACAAAAAATAACCTAGCAAAAATTTTATCAAGGCTAAATTGAGACCTTGAAACTGAAAGAGATGAAAATACTAATTGTAATTCTACATATTCTCTGAACTTGAATGTAAGTTGGGCTTAAAGCTTTCAGCAATAACTAATAACTCTAGAAAATTACTGTATGTAGCCAGTGCGTAGAACAAAAATACAAACTTACAATTAAATGACGTCATTAGCACTGACAGTCAATAGAACACCGTAAACACAATTCTAGTCCTATGTTGATGAATATTTTGCGATAACCAATATAATTAAACGTATTAAACGTTTCTTATGTACCTAAAAATTAGGACTATGCATAACTTACCAATTTTTGGTGAATAACTTCAATTCCTCCAGCAGGTTTATCAGGGATAACCGCGACCAGTGGTTGACAGCAATAATGCGAAACCTAAATAACATGGCGGCATCTCGTCGCAGCCGGTGTATTTACGTTAAAACTCATTTGAGGGGTTTATCACGAATTGGTACACTTTACAACATCCGACACTTTGTATGACGATAACACTTTTCTTATTGAAGCCAAATAAATAAGTTCTTAACACACACTAAAAGCAAAATGACGTAACATTCTCAACCTTCACGGTCGCATAGCAAGTTTATGTATCGTTTGCTTCGCTTGTCGATAAACTTGTACCACTTTGTAATTAAATTCCACTGTAATTCAGGCAACCAACACGGAAAAAACAACAAGCTTTATTCAAGTAAAACAATCAACACACTATCAGTTCGTAAAAATTGCCAAAAGAAATCGAACGCGATAGATTTATAGCCATAAGAACAAACGTGACACGCAGTCAAGCAAGCTCCTTCATGGCTCTCGCGTGCTTGCTCGCTCGCACACACTTTCCTCCTCTGCGCGCTTATTTTTTTTTCATTTGACAGGCATGTAGTGCTTCCAACATAGAATGTGTCTCATATAATAATATATTGTTTGACTAAACTAAGAATTAAATGATAATGTACAGTTTAATAATTCGAGAGCAATATTCCAAACCATTGCTTTCAATGATTATGCCGAGCATTACGCATTAATTCGGGCTGTGCGTTATCAAAATGCATTTATAATCTGGCGATATATTGCAATACACTATAATGTACAGCCTGATAATATGTACTAATTTGTTCTTCACGCTAGTTATACGCTCGCTCCACTCAAGCTATTTGGTCTTAGTTCTTCCCTAACCTATTTTACAGCCAAATAATGTATAGCCTGATAATTCGTGTAACCGGATAATAAGGTTGCACTCAATCAGGCTGTGTATTATTTATTTTGGCTGTATGTTTTTGTCTCATAGATAATCGATAATATAATTTTACTCATGGAGGTAGTATGTACTTTCGTACAGTTAGATATTACTATCTCTTATGATTTTACCATATTCCCCATATATATATAAATATCAATATGAGGGTATGTCTATATCCACAAGCTTGTCGTATCTGCTTGCACCTTACAATGTGAGCCTTCAAACATGGCGGACGTCGAAGTTTCTGATAGTTTATTATGCTCTTTGGAAGACGTTACTAAGGAAAGAAAGAATAAATAAATTTAATTTAATTTTAATATATAAATAATTAATTTAATTTAATTTCTTTTTTTCAGGTGCCCCCAAATAAGCACCACAATCTCAACATGGTGTATAATAAAATCTTTTCCCGCTGTCTGTCGCTCTATACGCTTATATGCAACGGATATTCATGCGGTTTTCATCACTAGATAGTTATTCAAGAGGAAGGTTGCAACCGGGCGAAGCCGGCGCAGGTCGTTAGTATACCATAATTTGGTTAACTACCTATACACAAAAATAGTATACAAAAATAGTAATAAACACGCATAGTAATATAACATAAGAGACTATGTTAACGACCACCATGTAATTTCCGTACCGCGAACTATGAAAATCGATTCTCTACGTGTAAACTCCAATAAAAAATATAGTCATATACTGAAATGAGGTGTTTCTCGGCTAAGCTACTGTTTCTTTCAATAAGGGTCTTATCTATTTACTTTACTGTTGATATTATATTGACTTTGTGGATGTAATGATTTATCCAACGCTCGGCTAATTGAGCTATTGCCGACGCAAAACGGAATCTTTGATTAAATATATTTAGTTGTCAATGCCAAATAGATACCGGCGGGATCCGAAATGCGTCAAAATCACTGTGGGTACACTTTAAGTATATTCGGCGCGGTCATAATAACGCATTCACAACACTGTTCCGCAACATTTAACATGATTACGGAAGTCAACGCGCTTACAATTACGGAGCGTAAGTTATCGCTCTTACAAGTTCACCCTAGACTTTAAGAGTTGAAAATTATTTTATCATCGTCACTGCTAAATTATATCTCCAGAACCTCGTCATGGGAGAAATTATGTGTTGTATGTAATAGTAGATTGTTCATTTTGCAACTACAACAAGATCAAACATTAATATTCAGTGAATTTGAGCAATATGGACTCCCAGAAGTAATGTCAACCGTTACATCATACATAATAACAATACCATTGCCACTTATGCTGCCTCGCACTGGCGACACTTATAGGTGGCAAGTCACAACTTGCCTTAAAATTTGACAGGTGCTGAGTCTCACTGCAATAGCCCAATAATCAGATAATTTAGTGTTCAACCACAATAGCCCAGAATTCTCCATAATATTTGTGATAGCTTAGCCTTTTATCTTCCCTACACTAGCTTATACTATGGGAACCAGACAACTGATAGAATACTTATATACTATTTCGTAAATACATACATGTAATACATATTAACACGCAGAACAAAACAAACATCTATATTTGTCACACATCATGCATACTGATTTTCACTCTTCTCTCAGGCTTTAGAAGCACCTGAAATGCCGTAGGTACTAATGATTTCGGAACGTAGCCTTTGTGTGTATTTATGAGAAACAACCTGTTTCCATAATCAAATATCAAACTAAGGTCAGTCTTCACTGTGTTCTAAAGCCATTCCGAATAAAATGTGCTCACACAGCTGAGTTAATCGACACGGATGACACTTGTTCCTAAGCTTCAATAGCGTTATTCATGCATTTCGGAACACTTTACTGTCATGACCGTACGCACTAACCGCGGCGGGGCCCCGGGCCGTAGGGTATGGGTAAGGTTGTCATTGTCATTGTCATATTGTATTGTCTATCAAGTGCCTATTTTTTTATGCTACTTACTGGATGGAGGGAAAAAGAAAAACTGAATCAAAATAAAAAAATAGTTTACTGCTCTACTTCAGTAAAATCTCGGGTAAAGAATATTTCTATGTAGTCTTTAGTTACCTATGTCAAATAATTACATTTCACTATATCTACGTTTTGTTTTCTATAGTGAATTACAAGTTCGAAGTTGTACCAGCACTTTTACCAGAAAATACACATTAGTTTTGTATTTTACTACTAATTACAAATATCTCAACGGTAAACCTAGGTGTATTGAAATTCAAATGAAATTTACGCCGGTACTTAATTGCCGCTTAAAAGTTATTTCGTCAATGTTTTTGAGAACTCTATACCATGGCTTTGGAATCATCACTGAGAGAACTGTCTGATGGTCTAAGACTGCCACGGGCTACAGATAGAAAAAAAAGTGCTGAAACACTTAAAGACTTTTTAACCAGAAATGCTGTTCCTTCATTATTAACTGAAAACACCCTGAAGAAGAAAGGATATTCGTGGAATGATTTGTTTCAAGACTTGAATGAGTATATTCTTAAGGTATGTATTTATTTTTTGCTCCCATGGTTTGCTCACAATCTATTCACAAAAATTGTGCAGGTTTTCATTATAAAGCTTGGCCCATCTGCTTATAATCTAGCTCTGTCCTGTGATTGCTGTATCAGAATCAATATAGATACCTACTGTTGCTTTTATAACATTCATTAAAATGAAGTAAAGAGTTTGCTCACCACACTAGATTGGCTATAATAGGAATCAGAGAGCAGTCATAGTTAGTTATCTAGTTAATAATATTTACTATCAAAGTTGGTTGCCGCATGGAAATCTGTTAACTTTGGAAATATTACTACGTACTAGTCATTTAAAACATAATACTATCTTAAAATACTTATCTAAAATTAATTATTAAATGATCTGAAAATGTATTTTTGAATCAATGAATATTACTTAAATTATAATATTTTTTATGGAATTTCATTATTTAGACCCAAAAATATGAAAAAAAAAATACTGTGATGCTGAACCATAATATTAAAGTCGAGCTCAGTTACAACAAGTGTCATTATTGTCTGATACCTTGTCTTTTAAAAACATATCAATGGTTTTATTACCCCCTGGTAAATATGGTGGTTCCGTAGTATAGGTTTATCCTTGCTGCTGGATTATTTCACGTAATCACTAAAAGAAAGTGTTCGCTAAGTTATTTGTTGTAGAAATAGCGACAATGAGCGCATGACTAGTTACCACAATGAATGTTTAAGGTAAAATGAATATTCATAAGGTTTTTAATTTACTTTCAGGAAACTGAAAAATATGAAACATCGAAGACTTATGATAGTGTGATAAAGCCGCTTTGTTTAAGTTTACTACATTTATGTGTAGCTGGCTCTAACAAAGGTAAGAGTTTGTTAATCCTACTTATTTATTTTGAAGAGGTGATGTGTGCTCTCTCTGCCTAACACCACCCTAAAGTTGAAAATCTGCCACCAAGCAGTTAACGGTGTGTTGCAGTATCGTCTTGAGAGTCAATTACCAATCGAGGCATTTACAAACATTATCTTACCTTGCGAGAGTGAACAAGTCCTTGATCGTTAATGTTCTATTTAAATGTCATAATTATGTATATTTTAAGTCATTGAATGGGAAAAATTGACACATTGACTGAAATATTATACATGTGTCTTAAGACATGAGGACCTTTTTGCATCCATATTAATATTGATAACTTTAAAGTTTTTTGTTTTGTACTATTTGCCCTTATTTCATTCTATTTTTTTTAACATTTTGGGGCGTTTCTTTTCCTACTTTTAAGCTATCTATTGTAGTCTTCATACCATTAATGCTTATATTTTATTATATATTTTCAGGGCAAGCATACGTCAAGGTTGATATGATAACTGATGCGTGCTTACTCATCCTGAGGGACAGTCGTCTGAGAAAAGCAATCGGTGACGCTCACCTTGATCTGTTGTATAAATATGTGTTGCCTGTTGAACACTATTTGGGTTTCATCACGCCAGCGTCATGGGAAGGTAGTGCGAGTAGCATACGTCGGGGGCGGGGCGGTTCGGTTATGTACCGGTTTCTTTAGAAAACCGCGCCGCGTTTGGCCTTTTTCTCATTAAGGGGAGCGTACAAAACATGGCAGCCGCGCCGCTTCTATGCTTGGAAAAGGGCGGTGGAAAACAATATCAGATTTTTTTCTGTATATATAGATATAGATAAGGGCTATAAAAGTCTAAACAAATTAAGAGTCAAACAAAGACCAGCAAAATTGATTACCTTTTGAATCCTTACACGAGTCCCGGGTGGTGCGAAAGGAGCAGTCCAAAGTAGCAGTAGAACTTGTGCTAAGTTCGCCCGGAGAAGTACTGCCACCACACTCGGGAATCTGCCTCCAAGCATTGATACACTCGTGTTGCTGTGTTCTGGTGGAAGGGAGGGGTGCCGGTGAAATTGCAGCCGCATGAGACGTAACATCCCCGTCTCGGGGTGATGGACGCAACGGCATGCGACTTGAGTCGTCTCGTACTTTGGTGGAGAGACCTTGAGTAGCATTGCAATCTTTGGGCGGCGCCTACCACTTACCATCAGGTGGGCCGTCGGCTCGATCCGTCACCTAATTCACATAAAAAAAAACGAATTGTTAATGCTAATAATTGTTGTTCAAAATTCCTTCATTTAATTTCCTTAAATGGTATTTCTCTATATCCTTTTTATTTTTTATTTGCTGCTCCTAATTTTTATTTTTATTTTTCCAGAACTTCTTGATGTTTGTTTGTCGGCATGTTTATCCAGCTTTTCAAAACTTGACAATTACACAAAGCTCAGGCTTATCCTGCTGTTGATTAGAAATGCTAAGAACTACTGCCAGTTCGTCATACCTCTGCGGGAAGCTCTACCAAAGTTTAGAAAATGCTTTGACAAAGTTGCTTATGACAAAAAAGCTCAGGAGGTGACAGTGGAAATCTTGATTGTGTTGCTCGAAGCAGTAGGTATCCAGTAAATTTATAATATTCTTTATATTATATTACCTGTGGGTAAAAATGGCCCATTAATGATGAATATATCAGTTCTAGGAGACGAATATCTTTTTTTTTATGTGATGCAGTTACGGAACGAGCCGACGGCCCACCTGGTGTTAAGTGGTAACCTCTGTCCATAACAACTGATGCGACTTGGGTCCTCCCTTACTAGGTACGACAAGACCCAAGTCGCATCGTATGCGCCCGTAACTCTGAGACGTGCAGGTGGAATGTCTCTTGTGCCTGTAATTTGCCTAGTTGTATTATATATAGGTAATGTTCCGCGCTCGACAGATATGTAAATAGCCTCTCTGAATCAAATAAAGTCTTATAACCAAAGTACTATATTCTACCTCTACTACACTTAATTCATAATGGATTATATGTAACACCTGTTTTTGTTTCAGCTTTCAGTGGAATGTCGCTTGACTATGTGCAGTTTCACAGAAAATGTTCTAGGAACGATTCTCAAGTTTTACGATCAGAATATGGATCATAAGAAAAAAGTAAGAATAATGCGTAGTTAACTTAAATTGGCGTTTTGCAATAAATTATCAGTTCATGTTTGAAAATATTTAAAAAGTAATATGCCTCAAATTTTTCTGCAGTGATCATCTTCATCATAAACTAATTAGATAGATAAGATTTTTTTTTTTTATCCTGGATATATTTTGCAGTACATATAAAAATTTGTTCCGGGCTTGGTATCAACCCGCAACCCCCGAGTTCCAACGGTTGAGAAAAACAACATCACCGATGTCGTGAATTATCACGTTGACTGACTATAAATTATAGTTATAGTACAACCAACTGTATGTGCATTGTTCGTCAGGGGAATTTCTGCCACCATACCTTTCGTCCGTCAAGCAGTAGTACACACATGGCTGTATGTCGAAGAATGGCTGCCGGTGAAATAATAAGATTATATTCATTTCTGACGCAATACAGTATTCCATTCGCGTTACTGTGTTTTACTTTGAAAGGCGCTGTTGTCGGTGAAATTACGCGCACATGAAACATTCTACCTTCACATCTTAGTTGCGGGCGCATACGGTACTACTTGGGTCTTGTAACTAAGGAAGGACACCAGACTTATTGTTCTTGCTATGGGTCTTATTGCGTTGTTATGGGGAGAGGGTACTTCTTCAAATTAGGTGGGCCATCTTGATCGTTCCATAACTTATTCACATAATAAAACTGGTTTCAGTCTATGTTGTTTCAACTGCTGCATCTCACCATGAGGCTCCACCACCCGCACGGAAGGAGTCGGAACGAGGAAGGCAGTCTGGCAGATGACTGGGACATGTGGAACAAACAGCTAAACGGCTTTCTGGAAATCATATGCCTTGAAGCCACTTACATGCAGAAACTCCGAAAGCCGAACGATGATTTAGTGAAACCGTGCACACATTTTTGCAGCTTGTCTGCCGCTGTCTTTTTCCAGGTATTACTATATTTTTATTTAAATAGTAGTCCTTTACTTGATCCGAGAGACGTCCAAGTTCCAATAGGTTTGTCGGTGATCACGAGTTATAGTCTCACGCAAAACTTACTTTATTTGCAAAAAAACCTTAAAAAGCACTTTTAATTTTCGGCTTATTTAATATTGTTATTAATTTTGCATTTTTCAGATATTTTCCATTTCGGAATCGGTGGAAAATGAGGTTGAGAGTTCGTCAAAACGTCTGAAGCTGAGCTTCAACAGGAATAAGACTTTTGCCGATCTAATTGACGAGCTGCGACAAAATCAGGTCCCTTGGTAAGTAAATGTGCTCCTACCTTATTATCGGAATCTTAAAAGCAATAGATTAATACCCCTTTAATAAATAAAAAAAAATGGTTGGCTGCAGTTCGACTGATGAAGTATGGAATAAAGACGTTATGCGCCCGTAACTCTTTGACTTGAAGCCAGTAATTTTACCGAAAGCATACCTTTCAAACGGAACACAGTTTGTGTTGCTGCTTGACTGCAGAAATGGGTATGGTGACAGGACTTCCCCGAACATGGCACAAGTTCTGCTGCCTCATAAAAAATGTACAGTGAGATGGTTTATTTCAGGCTGGGCATCATACACATGTATCTGAAAAATCATTCAAAAGCGATATCGACCGATGATTATATTTCCCTAACAAAAGTGATTCAAATCTTGGTTTCTAATAATCATAACATGAACTGGGATGTGGTTGGAGAGCTTACATGCACGATACTTCAGAATGTGACTGTAAAAACTGATTGTAGAAAGGAAGATTGTGATGCCAACTTATTGTTGCTATGGAGTTCCTGCGTTAGGTAAGTTCTGTAAACAGCAATAGTCATACTATATCGTTTACAGTTGGGTAAGTTCTGGAAACAGCAATAGTCATACTATATCATCTACAGTTAGGTAAGTTCTGGAAACAGCAATAGTCATACTATATCGTTTACAGTTGGGTAAGTTCTGGAAACAGCAATAGTCATACCATATCATCTACAGTTAGGTAAGTTCTGTAAACAGCAACAGTCATGCCATATCATCTACTGTTACAGAGTATATTGTTCTGAAACCCCCTCCGCGTTCTTGTTTATAAATACCAAAGTTCCATTGTTTGAACTCGTGTTTTAGTCGGTCACAACACTTTTGGAGTTGAATTTGAAGCGATTATGACCTGCAGTAACACAAGGTTTTTACTGGATGCAGTCACTCCTTAAGAGTATTTGAAAATGTATATTAAACTAGTATATTTACTTAGTGCAATATGTAAAAGGTAGTTATCTACCTGAGCACTTAAGTAGTATTGTCATGTATGTCAGCTCACTACAAAAGTCAAAGTCAACAACTTTATTTGCATAAACACGCGTACTTATAGTTAAGTTTAAATTCTGTTCGAACTCTAACCCTCAGCTACAGCTACGTGCTTGTATACAGATGTAGAGGCATGTTATAAAATTAATTAAAACTTTTTACAGAAATTCAACTTCATTAAACACAGGGCATAAAGCTATGCACATTATAATGCAGCGTCTCTTGACCTTGCAAGTGATACAATACCAAAATGTGCAAGCTTTATTCAAATTTTACATTGACAAAGGAATGCCGGTAACAGAGCACAGTGTTACGACGCTCAACATGGTGTTCCATAAATTCTACAACAAATATAGCTACGACGACGTACGGAACAAATGCTTCTTGTGGTTTGTCAGCGGAGACTTCATCTCTGTTAACGGAACTTGCGTCGTGGAATTGCTCTTGAGGCTCTTGTCAAATGATAATATCAACAGGAAACCCGATAACCATATAGAACAAAACGACTTGTATGATACGTTGTTCAGCTCAATAGAGGATTGCATACTATTTAGCGAATTTCAATTGGACATTCAAAATACAACCAATGAAGGACGAGTAAATGAAACTCTAGACGCAAACACTGAAATAGCCAGACAGATACATGACCATTTTAATGAAAAAATTGTTACCTGTATGGAAGAATTCGAAAAGAAAACCATACAATTGGCTGATTTTATGAGATTCATAACTATCGTAGCAAGCTACTTGGATATCACGCTTAAATGCAATATTTATTCTGATGAGGACATCAAAAAAACTGGATTATTTCACCTGCTAAAAAAGGCACTAACCCAGATGTACCATTCGCTGGATTGTATGTTGAAGAGCGACAGTCTTATCGCAACAAAGATAAAACTATTGCAAATTTTGAAGACGTTTCTACTTGCCGACTTCGGGACTTTGATGGGTTCTGAAGTGCGCTTGAGTGTTCACAAACAGTTCTTCATTACCGTGAATAAAATATTGATTACTGAAACCAAAGAAGACGATGAAGACTTAGTTTATGCTGGCGATGAAAGGGAGATGAATGCTACCACACTGAAGCACAATTGCGTCCTAGTACTGGCTGCGTATTGCAGGAGGAATGTTAACTTCAGGAACGAATTACTGAACTTTATCTTAGATCCCAAAATATATGACTTCGCTACGGACTCGCAATGTGTGTTTCATTGCCTAGAACTACTGAATGATGATAAAGTAGAAGATCCTCCTTTAGGTATACATTTTGAGAGTGATTTTTAATATATTTATCTATTCATACTATTTATTTAATAATTTGTTTTTCAATTTCAGAATCATTATTCACTCTGATGCAGTTCATGTGCAAAGATTTGTTCAGGAATCCGAAAGCTTCGTGTCGTATACTCAAACATCTGATCAAAATGCTCGACAATATTTGGTCAAGTGAGAGTACAATGAAGCAGAATTGCTTAATTATGATAAAAAGTTACGTGCAACGCTGTGAAAAGTTACACTATCCGCCAACGGTAGCCGGATTGGTCTATAAGTGTCTTGCAAAAATTGCTATGTTGAATCGTAAACATAAATTGAGTACTGAAAACACTTTCGAGGACGCCCTGATCGGAAAAGTAAAGGGAGACGTCCACAGCTTGCGATTATATTGTTGTTATTTGCTGAAACTATTTATCGGCGAATTTTCAGAGGAAGAGATCGATCTCTTTTTCGCAGAACTCCTTGAAATATTTGTTATAAAAGTAAGTATATCTGTCTGTATTACATATTGGTAGTTTCTGAGTATATCTTGATGGTGAGATGTAATTTTTAGGTTTCTGAAAGGGAACAACATGTCTTGAAAGATGAGTCGGCCAACAGGACGTCTACGGTTCTACACTGCTTCGTGGCCCTGGTACAGACAAAGCAACCACTCATCCAAAAGATCATCACCAACATTTTACAAATTCAAAAAGATAAATCGTTGGATATCCGTTTGGTAAAAAAAGTACTCATCAAAATCGTGAACACCGTTGGAATAAAAGATTACGATCATTATATTGAAAAAAACATAGTTTCCATACTTTATTGTTGGTTTTCAAAAAACAGTGGTGTTGACGAACTACCGGTGCAGTTACTTGGATGTGATAGTTTGGACACGTTCCTAGAAAAACATAAGAAATGGCTTATTACGACAGACATACTGTGGCAAAGAGGCGGCGATATAAATAATAGCAATTTCTTGAAGAAATCTGGAGTAACCGCAAGTATAATTGAGGTAAATACCTTGCTGATAGTATAATACTCATGCTTAAACAACATATTTTTTTGATTGAGACATATTTTTTCAGTCTTGCTTCTGCAACGTAATAATGCTGTGCTTGCCTTACTTGGCCACGGAGAAATATCACATCAACTTTATTGGATCAGAGCAACCGAATACTTACAACAAATCAATGACCAGTGCGAAGAAGATGTTCCACCAGTATGGACAAATGCTTGAGAACGAGAAATGGACTAACTTGTTTGTCGAAAATGTTGGCGAGTTGGTACTTCTGATTGCTTCTAACCTGTGTGATCGGACAGACGCTAACCAGATCTTTGGAGTCAACATTCCCGAACAGACGCGCAGCTACTACTATCCAAAGAATGTATTCTCGGCTATACTTGACTACATTGGTGTAAGTTGTTTTAAACACCGCGGTTTCCAGTGAAGCGGCTCACTAAATCCCGCCGCTAGAGTCCATATCGCAGATTGCTGGCCATAAATCTTATAGTCGTGATTATCTAAAAGCTTCTACATATATATAATTCTTGAAACTATTTACTTCATAATAATTTTACTGTATAATGTCTTATCGTCGAACAGATTACCATAATATTAATTTGCAGGATCTAACCGATGGCAATATAATGCTGTATCTTTGCGAAAATCAGCCGCTCGCAATTTTTCAAGTACTATTCAGTCTCTGGAAAACAGTTTTGGACGAAAAAGTGATCGAACTGAAAGTCCTAGCGGTGCACGCCTTCGTATCATTCCTCGAATTCATCCCATTCGGAGTTGATTCCGACGCCTTTGTGGTTAACTTTGCCTGCAAAAGTTTCGCTCACGGTATCCGAAACTGTAATAGTGCTGACGAAATGAAAATATTCATCAAAGGGGCCGAAGTTGCTTTAAAAGGATTCCTGCCCGACAAAGTTGACTTTATTCGCAAGTCGCTCTCTCAGTTGCTGACTATTCTGGTGATCAAGAAAGAGGAGGGGTTTGAGAAGGAATGCAAATCGCTATACGATTATCTCGTGGTTGATATGAAACACTATTTGAAGGACAGTGATGATTTTGTGGATTTCGTGAGTTCCGTGTCGGGCGGTACCGTTGATAATGCCAGTTGTTCTACATTACCATTATTTATGGCCAAGCTGAAGACACATATACTGAGCTTGAATTATCCAAGGTAAATTATTTGCCTAAATAACTCGTTATATGTTATAAATTGATATTATTTATATTATTTGTTATTATTATTATTATTATTAAATGAATAGAATAGATATTTTTTTAAGCTATTGCATAGCTTCTATCGCGGGCCTTGAGTGTGGAGACCGAATCCAGAAATTCCGTAACGAAAAAAACCTAACACCCCCCACTCCGACCGGCACAGCGGTGATACTTTTTAGTTTTTCCATCTATCGATAAATACCAGAACTTTTAATGACTTTTTGAAATATCACGCGCAATAGCTTTACCGCGGCAGTCTCCGAGTGCCACACGTCTTTTTTTTTATTTGACTAGCACATACCATATAAACAGATGCTTTTCATGGTGTGGTCAAATGAGTCTCCATCTCAGCAAGATGCCGCTCCCAAACATGATGGATAGGAGATTTCCATTTGTGACATTTTAACCGACCTCAGAAAATGGAGGAGATTATCAGTTCGGTTGTTTTTATGTTACCTCAGATCTCCGTCATTTATAAACTGATTTGTAATAAAAAAAATTAACTTATAGGATTCAGGTCGGTCCCATAGAAATTTCATCAAAATCAGTTCAGTAGTTTGGTCTATAAATCAAAATAACTTGGAGGAATCTTGAGGAATCGTTGTCGTTATGGCGATGAATTAGATTTTCTCATTTTGCTGCGCAAAGTAATTATTTGTACACATTATGCGAGTTTGATTAAAATATGTTGTATTTTCAGCCCAGAAATATTGTTAAACTTACGAAACTTTCTGTCATCTAACAAATGCTTCGTTAATGCGCTCTACGAAAAAATAAGCGCTAAGGGGTTCTCTGAAGACTGTGAGTCGAGCCCTATACACCAAATCGTACATTCCTTAAACAATATTTTAAAATCCTCGAATTTCGATGACAAGGTGGGTAAATCAGCTGTTTATAGATATTTAAATGCAAGGAAAATAATTCATGACTATATTACCATATCACATGCGCATTTATATTTTCAGACATTTTATTGTTACTAATAAATTATGTATACCTTTTAGATTATTAGACAAATATATATTTATATGATATTTTCTCTCATACTTCATTCAATGAATCAATCAAATCTCATCATTGTTCATACAAAGTGGCCACCTCAGCATGTTTAATGATCAGGAATTAAAGTGATATAACATTTAGGTATATTTGTGAGATGTACTAAGTGTATTTGCAAGCACTAAACTATTTATTGGCTTTTTCAGATAAAACTAGAAGCTTGCAACTGTTTATCAGAAATCGGCACATACGACCTCAAGACATTGGTGACCGTGGCACCGATCGCAACGGCAAAGGTAGTGGATTTGATACCTAAGCAGTACATAGCGTGCAGTGTCGTGAAATCACTGTCAGAAGTGGTGTTTGATGAGGACCCAGCAGTTACCAGCAAGGTCGTTGAGACATTGACTAGTTTGCTCAGGTTTCGAGAAGGCAGTGATGCACTTGGTAAGAGAAGTTAATACCATCAGTCTGTTTTTATATTTCTTGCGTTACTTTAGGGGTGGCCAAGTAAAACTGCTTTGAGCAGCAAACTTCAAGCGAGAAGTTTTGCCGAGGTATTTGTGTACAATGTGTTCCCGCGTCTTCGACCGTTATAATGTGTATTGGAGTGTGTTCAGCCCAACTCACTTGCGACATGGAATCTTGTGCAATTATGTAAATGCATGATGAAAATATTCTGTCAGTCGTGGGCGGGAAAGGAGAAGCCTATAACCACGATGCTTGTTACTGTGAAGCACATTTGCCATGTCTCAAGTCATTCAAGTACCATTATACACCATTTGTTATAATTTGAGAACCTAAAAAAATCTGCTTAATCACTGGGAAAAGATATCTTGAAATCTCAGTTCATTCTAAGTCATTGCAGAGAAATATAAAACAGTATACATCTTTTTCAGATTTAGAGCATGTTGACAACGAAATACTCAAACCACTGAAATCCAGTAACGACGTGCATTGTGACTTCAAAATAAACAGCAGATCTTTTGAGAAGTATTGTTCTGAGTATTGCGATGGGATATTTATCACAGCAATGATTAGAAACTGGAGTCCAAATAACACCAAAAATAATTCTGATTGGCTGAAGCAAGTTACGACTACCCTCCTGAGGGTATTTGAACCAACTTCGAATTATTTTGATTGTTTGCTTCAAGTCTGCTATGCCAAGGTATAGTAAAAGTTTGTAGTTATCTAAGATTTATTGTTACCTCCGTCACCTAAGCATACTCGCTTCTACCAAAGTTTTCAAGATTTTTCTTTATTTTGTAATTGTATAGAACTCACGTTAGCATCAATTATTTATTGCAGTCGAACATATGCCAGAAAGTATTGCCGCCGTTAGTGGGGCTCATAATACATAGTTCTTCTGAAGAATTTGTACATGTTCTGAGCAAGCAAATCAATAACTTCTTCAGTTATATCTGGGAGCAGACTTTTGACAGACAAGCGGACGACGCAGGGGACGCCAGTCAGATAAATATCAGAATCAGTAGTACTTTGGATATGGGCCAGAAAATGGTCGTGCAATATATGCTTGATGTGGTAGACTTCATACGATTGCAACGGGGGTATTACAAGACAAGGTTAGTAAAATTATCTAAATTAATGTCGTTGCTGGCAATAATCTTCAATTCCCAACTGTCGCAAAGTTGGAATAGGTGCAGTCTTAGCAAATTAAACTAATTGTAATGATTAATATATAAACCTGTATGCTGTCCTGTGTGCTTGATGACTTGTACCTTGTAGGTACTTGTATATCTTACGAACCTGAACTTTGTTATGTCAGTCCAGTTTGGTTTTCTTCAGAAATAAAAGCACACGACTCAAGTTGTTTCAGATATCTGTAGGAACTGTTTATTAGTAGTCATTAGTCTTAGCCATTTTATATATGTGTCACAGGCCTGACCGAACAGTGGATATGTTGAACTACCTGAGGCTAGAATACGACAAAGTGGCGTGGTCTGCCGCCGTCGCAGACCAGAACCTGGCCGCTGTTTACTACGGGGAGCTGTGGGCCGCCTCGCGGAACGGAGGTGTGCCGCCATCATCGCCTGAAGCCACCACCCTCCTACCTGCCGGAGCGGACATACAGCAAATATTTAGAAAGGTATCCTCCACTAAAATCCTTTCACATTTTTACTTAGACGTGAAGAATTATAAGCCCATTTCACTCCTGAGCCGTGTCGATGTTTCCGTGAGTCACTAATAGTCCTGCGGAAGATTCGACAAGTTCCCAACCCCGAGAATATGCCGCGTTTTAAGCGGTTACGGCACCGTAGACTACTTTTACACAGTGCGGCAGATTATAGCAGAAGTCAGAAGATCATAATCGACCCCTTGCTTGCCGTCGGTGGACTAGAAGGCCTTTGATGTTATCGAGACCATGGTCTGTTCTGATTCATTGCAGCGGTGCCAGCCAAGTGGCTTATCTATACATGGCGTTGTTTATGTGTCGCTAAGAAAACTCATAGCGAGTATTTTCATCAGTCAAGTAATTTTGTCCCCTTTTACTTCTTGTCAACGAAAATAAAACTTCGAAGAAAATGGGGAATAACCTTTATTTATAAATTAGAATTATACAGAGTGGTGACACTATATAATTTGTACAATGCCATAACAATTATATTGGCGTTGCGAGGAATGGCGGGGACTCGATACCGACTCGTTAAGATTATTTCTTATAAACGACGTAATAAAAAATAACAACGAATTACCAAAAAATACAAATTTCAATCTCCAGTGCTACGTATCTATCGGCGAGATGGATGCCATAGACGGGTGTGGAACCGCACACCTCACAATCGAGAGTGAGAAGCGGAAGCACCTCGTGAGCACGGGCCAGTACGCGGACGCGCTCCTACTACACGACATAGCGCTGTCGTGCGGCGCTCACCTCGACCACACGCTGCAATGCGGTGCCGTCAGCTCGCTGCACAAATCCGGAATGCACCATTTAGCCTTGCAGTACATCAAATGTTTACCGGAAAACGATGATCTCAATGACATCAAATATGAGTGTTTATCTTTCCTTGGTAAGTTAATGTTGACTATTTATCTCTGTGGGCTTTAAAAGATTGAAATGTCTCATTACTTAACGTTACGCCTACTATTTTAATGCATTTAATTGGACCCGATTTTAATGACTGCTTATTAATTTATTTCAGGCGATTGGAGCGAAATAGTTGATACCAGAGATTTAGAAGAGAAGTCAAGGGAACCAAATTGCAATCCAAATTCTATTATAAAAGCATTCCACTATGCGTGTCTTAAAGAATGTCTAAATATTCAGATCACAGCAGATGTACACAATAAGCTGCTCCTACCTTTGAACAGGGCAAAGCTAGCAGTTTCAAGGCTTTGCATGAATCTCAATATGGAGAATTGCCAGAATGTATACAAAGTGGTGGGAAAACTGCATCTTTTCACAGACATCGAAGACTACTTCTCGGTCAGAATTAACAAATTGTCTACTGAGGAGCTACTTACCAAATGGAATGTAGACAGACTGCCGATTTTTAATGACTTCAAACACTTGGAGTCCTTAATATCACAGCGGGTTTTGATACTCGACCACGCGGCTAAATCTGTTACAAATATGCAAGACGACATTGTAAAGCTACAGATACAGTATGCGAGTAAGTAACCGTCAAAAATCTAGTATAATACACCGAGATCGTTTTTATTTACATTGTACAACGTATTTCGCATGATAACTTGTACGACTACTGGCAAAGTTATAAGCGTAAAAGGTACTACTACTACTACTACTATTCATGTTATTAGCTCTCTTGAACAAGTGCTGTAAAAGAGGCTCTTTTCGTTCACTATTCTGAGACTTGATTGGACGCACTAAAGCGTTTTGTTTCGGCTCGTAAAGTCAGAAATCCCATTTTGACTTTCGAGTAACTGACTATTCTATTTCAGAGCTAGGCCTATCCAACCACAGAGTACAGATGGCGCAGCGTCTGCTAGCCGTAGTGAAGAAGTCGCATTCGTCGGAAGAAATAGCGCTGGCGGAAAGTGAAATATCCTGGGCGAAAGGACACAAAGAAATAGCACTGCCTTTGCTACGTAACATAGTGTCTGGTCAGTCACAGAATATGCAACTAACGGCTAGATCCTTGAGGTAATTGAATTTTGTTCCGTTTTTAAATACATAATGAAACTTGTCGGACTATGGGGGTCTGTCAGGGTAAAATGTCATCCGTTTAGAATTACGGGAAAACTGGTTGAAGAGGAAAGTCATCGCCGAAAACTTTTAATAGGCCTTTTACGAGTATGTTGCTATCGCATTGCGCCCAGAATATGTTTTCATACTGAGCGAAAGAGACACTCGCAACTCAGGCCACTCAAACCAATATAAAATAAAGTTTTCGTATTCCTGTACAATTGTATATGTTTTTTATCCAACTGGATTTCAAGAAGTTGTTTTGTGCCACTAAATTATCTTGCTTTTTTAAAAAAAAAATAGTGTAAATGTCCTTAAATAAATACAAACTTTCAGACAATACGCCCTTTGGATGGTGGAATCAAAGCGAGACAGTGCGCGGGAAATCATTGAGAAGTATTTATTGAAGAGCCTCGAAGTTCTGAATAAAGGTGACCACGTAGAGACGAGATTGAAAGTTTACCACGATATTGCTAAGTTCGCAGACACTGAATACAAACAGGTACCTATTGATCGATAAATTGTCACTTATAAACATAAGGATGTAGAGAACCCTCTAGTGATATGAACGAATAAACCTCTTATCACATTTATTTGCAATTTTTGGGGGCTTTTACGCTAAAAGAGATGAAATATTTAATTAGCTTATGAATTTTCGAACAGTACCTACAGTTGCCGCATACAAAAAATATCTATATTAAAAAATATTTAATTAAAATACGAAATTACATTCCTAAATTAAAATTGATACTGACGTGTAAGCTGGCTTTATGCGGAGCTAGATTAATAGTTACGAAAATGATTTTAATACTTATAATACTGTTATCAGCTATAAATTGGCACCAAATAGAAGAAAGTGGCTGCTTAGTGAAAACTTAAAACGCGTTTGATATCGGGGAAATATTTCTTATAATTTTCTTCACAGGTGGTTTCGTACATGAACTCAAGCATTTTCGAAAACAAGATCAAAGTTATGGAAAATATGAAAGCTACATCCCTATCGTTAAAATCAACGCAACATTCTTTGACCAAGTATGTAGAATTTGAAATGAATTATCTAAAATATATAATTAAATTTGAAACAAAAAATAATAAAATCATTTTATAATTTCAGAGATGAAAAGAAAGCGTATTTTGTGAATGACCGTTTCAAAGCACTTGAAGAAGTCGAAATTGCAAGTACAAAAGCGGAAAAAGAGAGTTTTCTGCATTTAGCCATGAGGTAAGTCTGAAATATTCACGTCATCTCGAAATGGTCCCGTATTATTTATCTGTGGAAACAAATGTCCACCCCTTCTTTCATACTGAGTAACGGACTTAACTCCTAATAGTCATCATTATTCATGCTAGTGTGTTGAACACCCAAAACACCTTTTATTTGTTCAATATAAGACATATCTGGTATTGCAGGTACTACCTCCTCTCTCTGAAACAATGCGAGGAGAACAACCTATCTGTATTCAGAGTGATATCACTGTGGCTAGATAACCCATCGTTTGAGTTCGACGAAGCGGACCAGTGCAAATTTGAACATTTACTGCACGCTATACCAACTCGCAAGTTCATCACGGTGATACCGCAGTTGGCGCCCAGACTCACGGATGAGGACACACCCTTCGCTGAGAACTTGAGGAAAATCTTGCGTAAGTGACAATACCTAATGATGGCACAGTTGGTAGTCACGTCGGTTTATGATGTAGGTCGTGGGTTCAAATCCTAGTATTAGCCAGGAAACTATAGCGTGCATGCAAATGATCGGCTGGCTAGCTACCACCTAAAATATACGACCAATCACCATGGTGTGTTTCGATAGCTTCACTTAACAGCCAGTGTGGTTGCCGGTGAAGTTACAGGCACTTGGGGATATTCCACCTTACAGATTTACGGTGCAATACAATGCAACTTGAGTCTTCACATATCTAAATAGGAAAAGACCAAAGTCGGAACAACAGTATTGCTTTGTACTTTTGGCTTACCACCTAAAGTCATGCCATCGGAAAGTCCCGTAACTTTCACACATCACAAAAAAAATACGAAACTAATTAATTAAAATAAATAATTGACTGGCCTCACAGCTCAGTGGTTAGTTACTCTGCTTCTGCGCTGGAGGTCCTGGATTCGATTCCAACCCGGAGCAAACATTTGTGTGACCAGCCAAATGTTTGATCTGGTCTGTGTGTTTATGTGTATGTATTTAAGAAAAAGTATACATATAAGTATTATATCAGTGGTCTGGTTCCCATAGTACAAGCTCTGCTACGTTGGGGCTAGGTGACGCTGTATGAAATGTCCACCAATAATAATTTTATTTATTTAATTACAATTTCAGAGAGATGCGCCATCGAGCATCCCCACCACACTCTTCCAATATTATTTGCATTGAAAAACTCTGACAAAGATAAAGTGATAATGAACGCGAGCGGAGCTGTTGGCGGCGTGACTCCGCGGCCGCTCTCCCACGAGCCG
Organism: Chesias legatella; assembly: GCA_947359385.1. Classification (NCBI taxonomy): domain Eukaryota; kingdom Metazoa; phylum Arthropoda; class Insecta; order Lepidoptera; family Geometridae; genus Chesias; species Chesias legatella. The sequence continues at coordinate 6,953,530 of OX375783.1, forward strand.
AGGACGCTGGCTGCACAAACCCTGGTCAGTCAACTGGCCAGCACCAGCACTGACATGGAGACTATTATCGCTCAGATGGAGAGCATTTGTGATGGTAACATTTTTGTTTAAGAGCATGTTCTATTACAGATATTAAGTACGCATTGACCAAGTCGCGTTCAGATAGGCGAATAGGTTAGGGAATACTTCCACCATACCAATTTCTAACGCCAAGGAGTAATGCACTCGCGTTATTGTGTTCCGGTTTGAAAGGTGTGGGTTGCCAGTCAAAAGGCACGCGTGACATTTCACCTCGTCGTATCGTATGCGCCCGTGACTTTGAGACGTCACTCAAAGTCACGGGCGCATACGATACGACTTGGAGTCTTGTTGGACCTAAGTAGGGGAAGACCCAAGTCATATTGACTGTTATGCTTAGAGGTTACCATTTAACGACCGGATGGGCCATCTCAAAGCTCAAATAAAAAAACCTAGCTGTGTCACAGTTTTTGACAGTGGAAATACTTATAATGTAGGTACTACCCGGACAAACTTCTCATCAGTCTCCGCCAAAGTTTTAGTTTTAATAATTTTTTTATAGCAACAATTAGCTTCGCGAACTACAAGCCTAAAAGGAAAGACGCTAAACAAGCTATACCGTCGGCTGAACAACTGCATAAACTCAAGAACCTCGATGCGATACCTATTCCTATAGTCACAATACCGGTGCGCAACGATTGCAAATATTCCCACTTCCCCAGTAAGTTGTTTACTATGTATAAACCTTTATAAACGTGTTCCAACAGATTTATATATTTATTATATTATTGAGTAATGAAAACTCCAGTCTGATATAATTTGGAGCAGTAGAACTCTCGCCCAGTTCGTCCGGGGAAGTACTGCCACCATGCCCATTTCTGCCGCCAAGCAGTAACGCTTTCGCGTCACTGTGTTCCGGTTTGAAAGGTGTGGTTGCCGGTGAAATTACAGGCATACTAGACATTCCACCTTCACGTCTCAGAGTTACGGGCGCATACGTTGCGACTTGGGTCTTGTCGTACCTAGTAGGGGAGGACCCAAGCCGCATCGCTTGTTATGGGCTGAGGTTACCACTTAACACCAGGTGGACCGTCAGCTCGTTCTGTAACTGTACTACATAAAAAAAAAAAAAGAATTTGGGGGGGTATTAATCTTACCACAAAATTGAGTGTGATGTCGAGTAAATGGACATAAAAAAATAAAATTAGGTACTGTACATGGTCGTATATTTTTTCTTTTCAACAATCTCGAAAAGCTTATTAAATTTTAAATCTGTCATTCACACTAATTATGACAACTCTTAAGGATGACGAGAAATGTATTGGCAACGTTTTACTCGGTCGACGCGGGCAAAGTCGCAGCGGGCTCCACTACTTGTGTAAATTACATTAGTCAGTTAAATTGAATAATTATGATATTTTTTTCAGCGCTCGTTTCATTTGAAAATTATTTCGAGTTAGTGGGAGGCATCAATTGCCCAAAAAAGGTTACATGTATCGATTCAACCGGACATAAAAGGATTCTGCTAATAAAGGTAAGCACTATTTGCATTGCATAGCACATCTTGTTTTACATGGCCGACCGAAATGATCGGTATCTGTTTCGGTAAATATCCAAACCTCTACGATAAATCAAATTCATTGCCAATGACTTCCAACAAAGAGAAAATGTAATAGTGGAGTAAAATTTTAATCTTGGGCTATTGGTCCACCTATTGAGCTTTTTCCTATGAATCGCAGAATGTTTTAGAACCAGGCAAGGCAATCTGAATTAGGCTCTATTGGCAAAGTATTTTTTTGTTGCCAAGCAGCACTGCCGCTAAGCAGTAATACATTTGCGTTACTGTGTTCCGGTTTGAATGGTGTGGATGCCGGTGAAATCAAGTGCCTGTGAGACATTCCACCTTCGCGTCTAAGAGTTACGGGCGCATACGGTGCGACTTTGGTCTTTCTAACTACAGTAAGAGAAGAGAGAAAGAAGAAGAGGACCAGTCGTATTGCTTGTTATGGGCAGGAGTTACCATTTAACACCAGGTGGGCAGTCTGCTTATTTCGTACCTATGTCACAAAAAAATTGCTTTCTTTAGCCGTGACAGGTGGCAATGAAAATGGCGTAATTTTGCACGGATGTTTTATTATAAGTTGTTGTCTAGGGAGAAGATGATATGAGGCAAGACGCGGTGATGCAGCAAGTTTTCAACATAGTAAACACTCTTCTGGAGAAAAACCCCGTCACCAGTCGAAATAAGCTGCTTATTCGAACTTACAAGGTATGTTTGTTTTCAATTCTGTAAATAATACAATTGTGAAATAACATACATCTTTTGTCCAAGACGCAAGAAATCCTAGAGTGGGGTAAATGATTTGTATTTGTAAGAATATGTATATGCGTACGTTAGGTAGGTATGTATTTTTAAATCAAAACATAACATTTCATATACCTACTGAAGTCACATAATCAGATGATTTCCCATAGATTTGATTTTTGCTCTACTCGTTCGGTGCTATAAGCAACTTATTGGAAGGCAAATTATTATTTGCAGAAGTATATTCGCAAGTGTCATTCGCGATTCGTCGTGATAAATCAAATGCCTTGGTAATTGCATAACTACTTCTTTTAGTAACTAAAAATACATAGTATGTAGAATGAGAAATTTGTAACTTGCATTTACATTAAAGTATCTGAGCTTAAGTATCCCCAGGAATAGATTCGTTCGATTGCCTGGCAGTCGGTATTATAAAATTCGTTACAGGACATTCGATTAGTTTAGCGTGATTTTAGTGTTTTCCCGAAGTGTTAAGTCCGGTAAACGAGTTTAGGGTAAAGTTTCAGCAGTTACAAAGTTTTTAAAAGAGGACCAGTGGAGCTCCAATTTACACTTGAGAAACTGACTAAAAACAAGACAATTCTTTAGTATTTCTCCCTATTCTCCAGCGATTCTGTGTGGTAGAGGTCAAAAGTATAACTCTTGACAGAACTGTTATTTTCTGATCATTTCTGGTGACTAGGTGGTCCCGATGTCGAAGCAGTGTGGCGTGCTGGAGTGGTGCGAGGGCACCATCCCGGTGGGCGCGTATCTCATCGGGGGCGGGAACGCGATGGGCGCGCATGCGCGGTACCGACCACAGGTAAGCTTTACTTGTGCGCAGTTTACCTGCTCATACTGTTTATATTTAACAGACTTCAGAAAACGAAGGAGGTTCTCAGTCCAGTTGTATTTTTTGTTCATGTTTGTTACCTCAGATCTCCGTCATTTATAAAATTGGATTTGGAATATATATGTTTTTATTATATACCGATGCTGTAGAAATTACTATGGGACTTCTACGGGGGATTCTACTGCGTTGTTTATGTTGGCCTTAACAAAAATAAAATATTAGCTTGTGCTTTTTGAAGGACATATCGTGCACTGCCGCTCGCAAGAAGCTGACTGACTGCCACGAAGCAAGGAAAAGCAACAAAGAGAAGTTGATAGTATTCAACAGAATATTGAAGGAGTTCAGGCCCGTGTTCCATTTCTTCTTTACCGAACATTACCTCGACCCCGTCACTTGGTACGAGAGGAGACTTGCTTACACCAAGAGGTATGAATTTATTATATTTTCTAGCTAAACAATTTTACGTTACATTTCTAACTACATATGTGGGTATTGTTAGTGCGCGAATAAACTAACTACCAAAATATTATAAACACTAAGCAAAATAAAGTATATAACCAAACCATTTTAATATATAAGGAACGAAGAAGAATTTAATTTGCAATGAACCTACAAAACAATGATGAAATTAGATATACCCGCCGGCCATCTTGTAACAGACAATACTGTTAATTAAATTCTTCTGCCACGGAGCCCAACCTCCAACTTTGCAGACATGATATAAATATTATTAATTGTAAGACATTTCTGTTTACGATGTTTATTTGATCGTGATTAAAAACAATTTTATTATAAAAGAAAAATTTACACTCGCTGGGCTACAAACACGAACCAGCGAAATCTGTCAAAATAAAAAAGTTTATACGTATAATTGTAAGAATGTAGCAGTTGTTAAACACTTCCATAGGGCCTCAGAACTAAAAAAAGCTAAAAGTTACATAAGAAATTTTCTGCTTTTCTATTTACAGTGTCGCAACAACATCAATGGTTGGATACATCATGGGATTGGGCGACAGGCACGTTCAGAATATTCTCATCGACAAGAACACTGCAGAGGTTATTCACATAGATTTCGGTAAATAAACTGTTACCTGCACATTTGAAAGTTTTCTATTTATCTTAAGTGCAATATACAATCATGTAAATACGTACAAAGTCGCTGGCTAAAAGCTAGTTACATATATAATATATATGTACCTAATATCATTTATAGGAATCGCGTTTGATCAAGGGAAAACACTACACACTCCAGAGACCGTACCGTTCCGATTGACCCAAGACATGGTTTCTGGATTCGGATCGAGCGGACTCGAAGGAATATTTAGAAGGTAATCTGAACACTAAATTATTAACGAGGTCTCAGTAACTTCCAAAATCAAAATCACTGAAATTTTTGTTTCTTGTTATTTTTTTTTGGCAAATCTCTGACTAATTTTTTACATTGCAGATGCTGTGAGAAGACGCTGCAGCTCCTGAGAGACAATTCTGAGACGCTACTCACGATTTTAGAAGTGTTGCTCTGTGATCCATTGTACTCGTGGACCGTTACAACGGCGCAACAAAATGTTGCAACTAGAAGAAACACTAGCCTGCATGGTAATTCATTCCCAAATAACCCGACACTCAGGACAAATCTTATACTAACAAAATTACCCACAAGTCGGAGCTGGGTAATTTCATAGTTCTTCATAATTGACCTTTCCTTTATCTAAGTCATTCTGTGCTTCAGAGAGCCATGCAGAGAGGCCTCAGTCTATAAAGTTGATATTATGCTCGTCCACATTCGACATCTCTGACCAACATTCATTCAACTGCATTAGTAGAACCATCAAACGAGCTCTGATTGCTTTTGCTCGTGCTCGCTTAGCCGTCCTGGACGCGGCATGGAACCCCGTTTACTGCATTTTTTATGTGATAAAGTTACAGAACGAGCAAATGACCCACCTAGTGAAGTGGGCCATCTGTTCTTTAAGTGGTAACCTCTGCCCATAACAAGCAGTACGACTTGGGTCCTCCCCTGCCAGACGACAAGACCCAACTCGCATGTAATGCGCCCGTAACTGTGACACTTGAAGGTGGAATGTCTCATGTGCCTGTAATTTGTTATACTAGCTGTTGCCCGCGACTTCGTCCGCGTGGAATTCGGTTTTATCACGCACGCTTATTTTACCCCTAGAAAAAGTAGCCTAAGTTACTCCTTCACATCAGCTATCTGCCAGTGAAAGTCCCGTCAAATCGGTCCAGCAAGTTCAGAGATTAGCCGGAACAAACATACAGACAAAAATTGAAAAAAAAAATGTTTTGGTATATGTACCGTGTATATGCACTTAGTAAAAAGCGGTTATTTTAATATTACAAACAGACATTCACAATTTTATTTATTTGAATAGATAATGAATGATGTATTTACAGGCGCATGTGGCGCGAACAGCGGTCTCGCCGAGCGCGCGTTGCTAGCTGTGAGCAGCAAGCTGAACGGGACGGAAGGCGGCGTCGCGGGCGGCGTGGCGGTGCCTGGACAAGTGGCGCGGCTGCTCCACTGCGCCACTGACAACGCCAACCTGTGCCGCCTTTTTCCGGGCTGGCAACCCTATCTGTAGCCTGAGATAGTGTACCTCCAACCGACGGGCGCAACTGATATGATAGCATCGAACAAATGTTTATTTTATTAATATTTATTCATTATTATTATTTTATATAAATAAATAAATGTTGGCGGACATTTCACACAACGCCATCTAGCCCCAAAGTAAGCTAGCATAGCTTGTATCATGGGAACCAGACACCTGATATAATACTTCTATACTTTTCTTTTGTAAATACATATACATATATTAACACCCAGACACAGAACAAACATTAATGTTACAAATGTTACATAATATTTGTCCTGGGTGGGGATCGAACCCACGACGTATAGCGCAGAAGGCAGGATTACTACCAACTGAGCTATGAGGCCAGTCAATATGTAAAAGCACTTGAGTCTGAAATAACCTGAACGGCGCAGAAGCATCGAAAGCTGCTTCATAGCAACACCGATCAGCCGGTTCTTCAGATACTGGCAACCCTATTTGTAGCTTGATTTTCTCCAGCGATCCCAGGAATGTAAGGAACGTAAATTCTGCTCTACTACCCTTGTCGGCCATTCGTTAGCCGGCACCCCTACTGTACCTGAAAAATCCAATGCAATGAAGAAGGGATGGAGTCGGTCCACTCACTAACTTTGCACTGTAGCATTAATAAAATTATATTCCATAGCATTTCAAAATTATGGTGAGACCAAAGTGCTGTAAAACAGTGATATGATATTACCAAAAGTGCATTTGATTATTATTTTTGTACCAGTGATTTTATATAATATTCTTTATAAGAAATAAAGAATGTTTATTTGAATGTTTGTTTTTTCCTTATATAGTTGTTTGACCAATATAGATAGGTACCTAGTAAGTTGGTAAGAAATAATTTTCTAAGCTTTTTTTTTCTCGTTAAATTGAGAGCATGAGATATTCTAAACGCTGCTAGAGGTATGCAGGAAAAGAGGGGAAGTTAAATATTCAAAAGCTAAGAATACGAATATTCCTTCGGAAGCGGATGGGTAACCATGAGTATTTATTGCTGTATTCATCGGTATCAAATTGCGAAGATTTCAGGCTTGACCTAATACAAAAATTTTGGGAATCTCTAGTTTATAGAGGCCTCACTTTAGTGTGATGCTAAGTCCATGTAATCGAATATGGGGAGCATGAGAGACTGAACAAAAATAGGTATTTATTCTTCATAGTTCCATCTTTGCTCTTTTTATTAGTGCATCCAGAAAAGTTTAAACGACTACCCTCCTGTTCATGCGCTGGATTGGCGAGGATGGAACGCTAGTTCCAACCCGCGCCGTTACGACCTGTCTGCTTGTCATCGAAGGCGACGTTCTTGTTCAGAACTCGCTGCTATTCCGTGAAAGAGTGATTTTAAATCAAAGTTTGAGCTGCCGTGCAGTTTAGTGAAACATTTCACCCTTACTTTGCCAAATAAGATCATGTTTACTTGTTTGTTGGGTAACGTTACGACCATCAGTCTTTGAATTAGGACGGCCGGGCTGAGCTGGTCTCGCTGAGACGTGTGTGGAGTAACTAATTGTAATAAACCGGTTGAGAGCTTTCAAGCTTTCAAATGCTTTCAAGACCTGAGGAAAGAACCCTATTCTAATATATATAATTAATATTTCAAGCCACTTTTGTAATCACAACTAGTCATATGTTCAGAATGTACATTATTAAGTCACGCTTTATAATTCTGGTCAAAGGAAAAAAAAGGAAAGCCATCGCCATCATGTTGGTTGCCGTTGCCATGGAGATCCAAAGGTAAACAATTGTTAACCGATTACTACTAAATGTAAATGTGCTTATATCTAACAAAAAGTGTGTGAGTAGAAGGAAATAGAATTATTAATTGTGTCGAATGTTCCATGGCAGAGTTGCACATTCTGGGACAGATTCAAGGTGCTTTAAACTTCCAAGACAAGTCTTCCTTGTTTTGTCGATATTCTTTCCAACACGGTGCGTATTTCAATTTAGTTTCGCTGCATCCAGTGTTATCTGCGTATACATTTTCTAATGTTGGCTTATAGGTCCTAATTGGACTGTGGTATCAGGATGTCCCGAAGGGCAGACGATTGCCGGTAAACCTGACTACAATAAATCAATAGTTTGGTCACAACCACTGGATTTGCATTTTGTTAGCAGAGGCATTCAAGGTGAGAGCAAATTATGTAACTGCATTTACCAACATTTAATTATTAGTTTTAATCGGTACTCATAATACAGACAGATTTTTATTTTGTATTATTTTCAGGATGGCCAAAATTATTACTGCAAATATTTTGTCTTGATGCAGTTGGACGGTCTTGGGTGGTGGGCTATGGAGTATGCAGTTTGCCAGCTGCCCCCGGAAGAACCCATACTATTCAAGTGCCTTGTTGGTCTCCGGCTGCAACCACACTGACTGATAGAATCCGTCAATACTTCCTCGGTGGTTCTCATCAGCTTGTCACCAGTGATATTATCAAATTAGGAGCTGATAGGTAAATGATCAACATTTTAAATATATTGTTTAACTTTTTGAAATCTTTTTAACTTTTAAGATATTGAATTCTGATTTAGAATTGTCTGTTGAAAGATATTTTCTTTTCTAGGTATAAATTAAATACTCAGTCTAAGGGCGTGGTTAAAGTACAAATTGATGTAATACTAAGAAACTTAAGTCAGTTTGGTGTAGAATATAAGTAATTTATGTCAAAATGAGAATAGTTACTTACTTTGGTTTCACAATGCTGTCCGTCCTAATCCAATTCAGTGTTATGGATTTCATTCAATCAATAATGCAATTGGATGAACAAATTATTGATGTGAACTCTAGTCAGAACAGGCAACTGAGAGATGTGTTGAAAGAGAAAAAACCTCATGCTTTATACTACCAAACACAAACTAATAAATTTGGTAAGGATAGTGCTCCCGCAAAGATTTATGACAATACATCACTACCAGATCTTTTGAAAACGACTGTCACAACTGCGGTGTTTGAAGATGTGTACGATGAAAACTCTGAGGCCACTGATCCATATGAAATATCCTACACCACAGAAACAGTTTATACGAGCACTGAATTTGACAATGTTACGGAAATTCCAATTTTTGGAAAAACTAATAAAACAGCTACCAAACCTACAACCAAAACGAAGAAAATGAACAATGATTGTAAATGCAACTTTTTGGTAAGTATGAAAGTTAGTGCCTTTGCGTCAAGTTTATATCAACTTAACTGTAATTGTTGATTTGGTTACAGTATAGAGTTTGTGATATCAACTGCTGCTGTGATCATGACTGCTCTGAAGAGGAGGTTAAGCTGTTTCCAAATTGTAACCAGAACATAACTGATAGTAACCCTCATGATGACATCTGCTATTCACATTTACTATATTTTGAAAAAAGTAGTCCTGTAACTACGGTGCTGGATGATTGGTTATGCATTGTCAAAACTAATTTGCCTGAAAGAGCATCGGAAATGAAAAAGGTAATCATACATTTCTAAACTAAATAAAAAAAAAACATTCACTCGCCAGGAATATTGGGTAATTTCCTTGGTATAAGTTCTGGCTTCCATATTAGTGAGATACAAATAACCAGAAGTAAGTCAGCTGAGACATTCATGGGAAAACATTGGCTGCGTTGAGCTCACCACTTGTCTTGTCTACGTTCCCAACGCATTCGGTGAAAACGGCGTGAATCTGTGCATATATGTTAAAAACATGTCTTTTTTCAGATTCAACCTCTCAGTATTAATAGTGTTCCGACTTGGAAAAGTATTGAAAAACCAATTAAGAAATATGATTTTAGAAATAAAATTTATGAATACGGTGACCCAATCTGGCTCTTAAAAAACGGGTCTATATATTATATTGGTAAGTGATACTTACCAACGACGGTATTAATTTTACAAACAATCTGTAGTTTTTATTTATGTGAACTGTAAATTACTAAGATACACAATTATTTTTAGATTTACCCTCACCCGTGATGAACAGTTATTGTACTGGAAGAAAGACTATACAATTCCTAAAAGACCACAAATTCAGTTGTCATGTCAAGATACGCGATCTTGAAATGTTACAAATTATGAAGACCTCGGCGGGGGCAAATGTTATAAGCGCTACACCATTTTCTATGAATAGCACATACTTGGTAAGCTTCCAAATATGCTTCAAACGGACCTATTTAATAACATGTATGCATACAATTCACAGATTTATTAGTGTAAAAACTAATTGTAGTCTTTTTTCAGAACTGCTCGAATCTCCACTGCATTGATTGGACACACATCATTTGTGAAAAGCTAATTTGTATAAGCTACAACGAGAGCGTCCATGAACCCACGTGCACGGAAAGCTCGTGCACGAACCTGGCACTTAAATTAGAGTATATTTTCAACTACTTTAATTCAACCATCACAAATGCCACTATAAAATACCATGTTCAAAACGTATCTATGGATTTAGATTACGTGACTCAAGAAATAGAGGTAAAGTTTGTTTTGACTAATGAGTCAATAGATCAGGTGCTAAAGCTAAGTGGCGATCCAGGATACATACAAAATTTGCCACTAATTGTATCATATGCAGAAACTAACTTTACGGATATGTTTTACATCAAATCTGCAAAAATGAAGAATCACTTTGCATTACCAACAAATCAAGATGGTACATGTGTTGGTTCTGTCTTCACAGATAACTATGTATTGTTTGGCACTAATAAAAGAATAAAGTGTAGATATTACCACAAATACTCTAAATTACAAAATGGTACAGATCAATGCAAAAATATACAAACTGAAATTTCTGGACTGCTGGAATTAAACAGAGTGATGGTATCACCCCTAGGAGATCCACAAAGCCTGAAAGACAAAGACTGGATTCCTCTGGAAAATAATGTATCTGCCAAAGATTTGCTTTACGGCGCATTCAATGACAAGTCTTCGAAACTCTACTGCTACAATATTATCACAAGATATTCTTTCATTTTTAGCTTTGCCGATATTGGCGGTAATCGTATTTTGGGTATCAATTTAGATGCTACGTCGAAAAATGCAAGTTTCGATATAGATGACATGTCTGTAATTATAACTGTCGATGTTAACTTCATAGATGTAACTAAACCTAGTTTTATAGAGTATGCAGAAGGCCCTAATTTGAATTTGCACTTGCCCAAAGATTTCTTCTACCCATTCCCTTTGAATGAATCTCAATTAATTAGTGTGAACGTGTGTTTAATTTTATATTGCTGTATAGCAATTCTAGCTAGCAAATAAAATAACTTTTAGAATGATACAGCCTTTTTATTGTTGTATTTTTAATACTATTGTTACTTCTATGACTTCTAAAAGCATTCCTTTCAAGGAATATTATTCTGTGTAGGTATGTCGCAGGCCTGTAAATAAAACCCACTTGAGACTATTAAAGGACCCTCTATAAAAAAACAAGTCTCAAAGAGAATAAAAGATAATGGATAAAGAATAAAATTTTAATATATCTGCTTCCAGGACAAGACAACAGAAATATCATAGAACATTACGCACGGCACAAACTAGGTCTACTATGGTATTTACAATATTTTTTACATGTAAATACACTATAGATTTAAGTATAACATGGATCTCAGTTTCACTCGCAGATTAAACTATTTATTACCGATATTTATTTTAATCTTTTCTTGCTAAGAAATAAGCTTAACTTTACTATTTTTATTAAAAAAAAAACAAGTGAAAATGATATCCTACCGGCAATTATACTCTGGTAATTATAACATTGCAATTAGCAGATTTCGTAGAATAAGTTATAATAAGGGGTATTATTTTATGAATATTTCGTAATGAATGGGCTGCTTTTTCAACGCCAGGGTTACATTAGCTGGCTTTTACGTACTATCAATTTCAAAGTTAGCGACTGGAAAACCCTAATTATCACAATTTGGATTGAGTAGTGTTACCATTCAGACAAACATGTACTGAAAATAAATTAAGTATACAGGAGGCGCTAGGCACTCCGGTCGCATCTCCGTGCCCCGAGTGAAACTCCACAAAATTGTATCATGTTGAACTTCAATACTTATGAATATATGAATTGCAATTTATTATAGGATTTCCAAATATAACTGGGTTTGACTTGAATAACCGACTATCACAGTGGATAGAAGACTGAACGAGATCGGGACGACTGTTGCAAATGGAACACTATGTCGCGTAGTAACACACATTGCTTTTGTTGTAATTTAATTATGATTTTTGATTAGTTTATTAGCGACATCGTTGCAGAACTAATTTTCGCACAAACATAAATCGAGTCCCAAATCAAAGACACGGAACAATATTACTTTTCCATTTCCACAGTATCGCATATGTATGTCACTACGCACAGATGCTTGGGACGTAGGTGAATGCAGGTGTAGCTACGCACCGGATGGCACGTTGCGTAGGCGAATGAGGTCATTGCTACGCAACAAGGCGTACCTACGCGATAGGTTGCAGACTACGCGACGCACCAATGCCTACGTAGGTGCCAACGTAGGTGTCGCGAGTAGCTACGCAACGATACCCAAATAGGCTGGTGCTAACGGCTTACACTGCGAAGATGCCTACGCGACGTAGGCGTTTGCAGCTTACGCGCCGATGCCAACGTAGCGTAGGCGACCGCAGGTGTGGCTACGCACCGGTGCCTACGCGACGTAGGTGTAGACCTTGCGGTCGTCGGGCGTACGAGCCAAATACTCGCGCTCGATGAGTCCTTCGATTCGTTTTTTGATGACGACGGGAGATGGCAGGAAGCGCGCGTGTAACTGCTCCGTCACTTCCGCCACTAGGAGTGTGTGCTGGAAGGAAAACACGTACATGTAAAATGAGCTAATTCAGCTCAGATATGCAGGATGACGGGGGAAACATCGCTATTCAAACTTTTGGTGCGTTTATCGAACAAGCGTACCTTAGGCGTAAGCCATAAGGCACGCTCGGTCGGAGAGTCAATTTACATGTACGCTTGAGAAAACTAAAGATGTTAAATGTGAACGGGCAAGAAAATTCATGAGCAATCATTTCCAACTGCTTATAATCTATCAATCTTTATCCGTTAACTTGTGAACAAACATGCAATTACTTGATAGTTTCACAATTATATACATACCGCCATCTTCTTGCGCGCTTTCATGATGCGCACGATGGCGGCCTCTATCTCGTGTTTGCGGTCCTCGTCCACTTTGTTGCGCGTCTCGCGGCGCTCCGGCTCCGACTCGCCCTTCGCTGCCACCGTCTGGATCTTAACTCTGCAATAGTTCAAAGCCATTAGAGTCGTTCAGTAACTAGGTGTTGGCTCAAGCGTCCCTACAGTTCTGGCCACAGACGTTGGCAACTGAAGTTGGCTGAAATTATTTTGGTCCCTTACCATCGTGGAAATAAGGAATAATGTATTCAATCAACATGGACATTCACTTATGCATGCATAAGCAAGTTTTATCAGGAAGTGAAATGATGAAGTCCATAAGTGACAGCGAGCTTTCATACATACGTAGATTGACGCCTTTATCCCCGAAGGGGTAGTGCTGCTACAGTGAGCTACTTTTCAACTTGTGTGTTACACTATCTGTCGGGCGAGTTTTCAACCCTCCTAAAAGGAGCGCTCTCAAGCATTGCATACCACATTCTCTAGCATCTTTTCTAGGATATTTGTATACAAAAGATGAAGTAACGCATTCGCATTAATATGTTAAGATTTCAAAGGTGAGGTAAATGTATCATTTTTTATGTGAAGTGGGTGTCCCATACTAAGTAAGAGAGGATCTAAGTGTATTGCTTTTGTGGGAAGGGGTTACTAGTTAACACCCGGTAGGCCACTTATTAGTGTATTTTTTCATCTGATTAATGGCTCTATAATAGACGTCATGAATGGATATTATACAATGAAATGAAATGAAACATTAAACTGCAAGCAAATCTGTAAAGTGATTTTATTTCATATCATGAAAAGACGAACAAAAGATAAAATATTTTTCAAACTACTTTCGCTAGAACTGCATTTTTTCGCACTATGATTAGGCTCCTACCATGTTATAGTGGTTCTGTGACTTCAGTAAGCTGAGAACAGGTAAATTCCCAACTAATGGTAAGTATCATTCATCGAAATACGGGTTTCTTACACAGAAGTCTCGCGTTGAAGCGCCCTGCTTTCTATAGTACCCCAGAATAACTATATCGGTTTAAGTTTCGGGTAATCCTTACCTATGCAACTTGGAAGTAAATGAGTCATTGACGTAGAACTGGTGTGTGAGCTCGATCTCCTTCGTCTTGGGGTGTTTGATGAGCACCCGCTGAGTCGCCTTGCCCATCGCCAGCGACTGCAGCGCGCGGATCAGGTCCTTCTCCGGAACGTCAGTCTCGTTCAGGATTTCCTGCAACAATGCTGGTTTCTAAAACGTAGCTGCGTTAGTGTTACCCACTGCACGCTGCAACGACAGTGTCGCCCTCAATTTAGCGAATGTGTAACCAAAAGAAGCGCTGCGGAGCGCTATTCAAAGGTATTTAACACTTATGGATTTGGAAATTCAATTTGTTAAGCCGCCTATATTGGAAAAATACAAAAATGCGTATTAGCCTCTCAAAAAAACACCGCAAAATACCCGAGACTGTTTTTTTGGATATGCTATCGCCATCTTGATGCCACTAAGCAAAGCTTGTACGTACTATGTTGTGGTTTCCATGCAACAAGAGGTGGTGGGTGGAACCAGCCTCGCATCAACACTCGCGTACTGTCCTTACCGCATACGTGAGCCGGTCGCGCTTGTTGAAGAGGAGCAGCACACACATCTGGAAGGTGGACACCTGTATGATGTGTCTCCGCGGGGGCACCGGCGCGGGGGACGAACGCCCGGGTGACGTGGACAGCGCCCCGCGGAACGTCGCGTGAAGGTCAGCCGAGCCTAGTTGGGGCTGCAGCGAGAGCTGTCGCCCAGAGTGCTTCGCTAGGTAGAAACTGTGAACAAAACACATGACAGCTAATAGATTCAAGTAAGACCAACCCTCGCTGCACACAGGGTCACAAAACACCGCCTTCGAGCTGCAGACAGATAGTTTTCATACATTTTATTGCCGCACACAGTTGTAGCAATGTCACAAATCGTCGCTATTTGCCCCTGACTAAAAAAACGTCGATACTCGCCACATAGTGTTGTAGCGGCCACTATATAGGGCTATTGCACGATTCCACTACTTAGTAGCCGCGTAATGTAGCGGAGTTTTTTTGCGGTGAGGGTGTGACTACATAGACTGCCCGTCACTGGACTTCTGCCTGCGACTTGTTTCTTTATTTAAATGTCAAATCCACACATTTGATATTGAAATATATTGGCCTGAGAGCTCAGTTGGTAGTAACCCTGCCTTCTGCACTGTACATCGTGGGTTCGATTCCCACCCAGGACAAATATTTGTATGACGAACATAAGATGTTTGTTAAGTGTTTGGGTGTCTATATGTATAATATTGTATGTATTTACAAAAAAATAATTATTTAAGTATTATATCAGTTGTGTGGTTCCCATGATACAAGCTATGCTTAGCTTACTTTGGGGCTAAATGGCGCTGCGTAAAATAAAAAAAGTAGGAAGAAGAGCTGAGAAAAGAAAAGCTGCAGATGAATATTATTGACCTTAACATACCTTCTGAAGACATCGAATGCGTTTCGTGGCGCGGTCGGTATGTTACAGTTTGGTGTGGCGCTTTGAGTTGGCCAGAACCCGGTGGTCAACACGCGGACTGACAGATCGACCCCATGGAGATTCGCCTACAACGGATAAAGTTTTAGATAGATATCAACTTTGTAATCGCGAATGCACAGGGTATGAGTTCGTGCGGGTAAAATGAAAATGAAATCGTGTTGGTAAAATAAAAAATGAATCGAAATTGGTAATAGTTTAAGAATTACCTACACGTAGTCTAAAAGTTTGATTGTAATAACTACTTGAACACGCTAACGTTGTAAACAAGTAAGTTAGAACACGCCCATTTTGCAATGAGTTAAACCACAATACTCACTCCAGAAGTCAGCACATGTTCTTTGAATTCCTCCATGATAGTGTTTGATACGGTCATGTCCTTAAACATACCCTCGAGTTTTGACGTAAACTGACAACCACATTCAGTCTGAAAATGTGAGAAAAATGTTAATAATTATTTTTAGTCCCTTACATTTACATTATATACTCTTGGTGACAGAAATGATTTTCTACAATGAAATTTAGCTAAGAATAACAGTTGCTGAGCTAAATGCAGGTAACACAACACAGATAAGTTTTAACCTTAGAAAGTATTAAGACAACAACACACGATAAAAAAAGTGTATATTATAATAATGGCAGTATTGTACAGTACTGAACTACCTAAAAGAAATAAAAATTTATATTTTAATCCTGCTTAAAGTCTTATGCATCTGCAAAATTCTTTACTCTTTATATAGTATCTCTTTATCTATAACACGTAACTGAAACTAAACTATACCGTTAGCTGAAAATGTATACAAAACAAGCAAGACTTTAAACAAGACTGTCTACTTTAATACAAAATTATGGACACTTACAACAAAAATGTCCTTAGTAAAGAATTTTGCAGATGTATTATAGACGAAAATTATTCATTTGACCATTCACAGGCTGGATTATATTTGAGAGACGTCACCGATTATACAGTGAAAGTGACACGGCTCGACATCACTTAACAAGCCTTCATTCTGAATTATATGGAAGAAGAATGTAATAATCAGTATGTTTTTTGTCATTGCAATGACGGGACATGATTAAGACAAGTCCTCCCCTATTTAGGTAGAGACACAGTCGCATCGCACCGCATTCCTGATAATAATGATGGGGAACTATAAATAACCCTTTGGCTATATGCAAACAATCATGTACATTAAAACAAACAATCTTTATTCTAAGCCATTAGGATTTATCGAAGGTTTTTTAATTTTGATGTTATGCTTTCAACCCCGATCATTTCTCTTAATTAACATCGACTGTAGCAATTAACATAGCCGTATGTGAAAAATCGATACTTTAGGGTACAGCCGTTCAAAGTTTCAAATATGAATAAAGTGAACTGAACACATACTACTTTTTCCACTTAGAACACAGAGATGGTTGATTTTAGAGATTTAATAATTTACGAGGGCATTTATAGTCTTATTTTAAGGCCTTTTATGCAATAAAATGAAAATCACAAAAATGTATATCCGACAATGTTAATTGCTACAGTCAACATAATATCTTCATATGACAGCAACTAATGGCAGGAGGACATAACTTCATGCATTGAAAAGTTTAAAAATAGTGAATATGCTGCGACGTGCCTGAAATATCTGTCGAACATTCTAGATGGATGTGAAATAGGAGTATTGTCGTGCACCGGCGGTGACTGACCTTCAGTTTGGAGATCATGTTCTTCTCGCTGTCGTCCGAGACGGACTTGTTGAGGAGTAGCCTCTTGGCGAGATGCTGTTTGTAGTATCTCTCGAACACATCTTTCTCTTGGAGGAAACGGAACAGGACCATTGTCTTGTCAAGGACCGCTTCTATCTCTTGTTCACTCATCTACGGACAAATATTTATCATCGTATATTTCAGTTCCAATTTATATGCTATTTAAAATCAAATACTACTGTATAACACTAAAACTGTATTGTCTATAGTAGTGCCATAATTTATCGGCATTATAATGATCATATAAAGATTGTACGAGGTTATCTGACACCGTGAAGTCAGAAAACGTTATGCAGGGAGACACACAAGCATTAGCGGCGTCGTTATATGGCGGCGGCACCGCTTTGTAGACAACACGAACTTAAATACACAAGTAGTTTTTTTATGTTATACAGTTACGGAACGAGCCGATGGCCCACCTGGTGTTAAGTGGTAACATCTGCCCATAACAACCGATGCGACTTGGGTCCTCCCTTACTAGGTACAACAAGACCCAAGTCGCATCATATGCGCCCGTAACTCTGAGACGTGTAGGTGGAATGTCTCATGTGCCTGTAATTTCACCGGCAACCACACCTTTCAAACCGGAACACAGTAACGCGAAAGCGTTACTGCTTGGCGGCAGAAATTGGCATGGTGGCAGTACTTCCCCGGACGGACTTGGCGAGAGTTCTACTGCTCTTGGAAATAAACAGAATCGACTGTTTACACTAATATGAGAAACATATTTTTCAGGCAATGAGGACCTAGTACCACCATCTTTTTCGTATATAAGTCACATAAACAAGACATCTCCCATCCGTACGAAGCGTTTTGCTTCCACTTTCATAATGAAGACAGCCCAAGAGTGGAACTCCTTGCCTGCGTCTGTATATCCCGAGAACTATAATCTGGAGGTCTTTAAGAGGAGAGTGAATAGGTATTTTCTAGGCAAGCACGCTACATCGTAGACCGCATCGTCACTTAACATCAGGTGAGATTTGTAGTATATAGTCTGTGGTTGTAAAATGTCACTGTCAGGGTGGCGGAACGTGGCGGGTGTGTCCCGCGTGGAGCTGTCTGGAGCGGGTCTGAAATACAAACTATTACATATCTACAGCTGGAGTTTCTTCTGCTTATTCCCTGGAATCCCAATACATCACAGTGGCGACGAGTGTAAACAATCAAGAACAACATGTCGATCGGAAAAGTATCTGAGTTTGATGTCAGAGGCGGCACATGGTCGTCATACGTGGATCGCTTGAACATGTATTTTAAAGTGAACAAAATCGCGGAGGAAATGCAACTTCCAATCCTTATTGCCAGTATGGGAGACGAGGCTTATGAACTGTTGGAAAATCTAGTGAGCCCCACAAAGCCGGCAGATCTAACGCTCGCTAAGGTCGTGGAGGTTATGCAAAATCATTTGCAGCCGGCCCCTTCTGTACTAGCGGAGAGGTTTCGGTTCCGGCAGAGAAGGCAAAAAGCTGACGAAAACATAGGCGACTATGTTGCCGAGCTGAAGAAGATGTCACGACATTGCAAATTCGGTGAAGGATTGAACCAAAATCTAAGGGATCAGTTTGTGTGCGGGTTGCGCAGCGATCTAATTAGGCAACGACTATTCGCCGAAGATGAATCGAGTTTAGATTTTGCGAAGGCAGTGAAGCTAGCTCAATCTCTGGAGACGGCGGAACGGGACGCTGCGGCAGTAGAGGTACGGAGCGTATCGGAGGTCGCGGAGGGCGTCAAGTTGCATGCAATGCAGGCGGGTGGAGGGCGTGCGGGCCGGGGCCGCAGCACCCGCGGTGTCACCGGGAGGGGCGGCTCCCGTGGCGCCGTGCAGAAGCGCGAGCATTCGGGCTCAGCGCAGCGTTGGACCACTTCGGCACTTAGCAACTGTAAGAGCTGCGGTGCGACAAATCACAAGCAGGAGGATTGCAGATTCCGGGACTACATCTGCAGTCAGTGCAAGAAGATAGGTCACCTCCGGAGAGTATGTGTGGTGGGACCTTCCCCCTCAGACAACAGAGGGTTCCACTATGGCCAAGCGGAGGCGGGCTATGAGTCTGCGGAGAATGAAGAGCAGGAGGACCTTGATCTGCATCAGGTGTGCTTGAGAGACTATAAGCCGGTGAGTTTACCCATGACTATTGATGGCGTAGTGATCACTATGGAGATAGATACAGGAACACCAATATCATGTATTAGTAAAGTAACTTATGACAAATATTTTGTAAGTAAGGAAATAGTACCACATAATTTGTGTTTAAAATTTTATGATGGGTCAAAAATAAAACCTTTAGGTTTTATCATGGTATCTGTGGAATGTAAGGGCAAAACAAAGGAGCTTGAACTATTTGTCATTGAAGGAGGGACCACATCCTTATTGGGCCGACAATGGTTAACAGAACTGGAAATAGTCATTCCATCAATAAGGTGTTACAATATAAATAAAATAAATGACTGTGCTAGTCAAAGTATGCAAATAAATAGTGAAATATGTTTGTTATTGGACAGGTATAAGCAGCTATTCGATGGGACTCTGGGAAGGTTCACAGGGGGCAGGGCTACGCTGCGGGTGCGTGAGAGCGCGGCGCCGGTATTCCATCGTGCGCGGCCGCTTCCATTCGCGCTGCGCGAGCGAGTTGACGCCGAGCTGGATGCAATGCTGGGCGCCGGCGTTATTGAGCCCGTGGAGTGCTCGGACTGGGCCTCACCACTAGTTCCGGTGAATAAGTCAGACGGTACGCTCAGGATCTGTGTAGATTACAAGGCAACTCTGAACCCCGCTTTACTGGTTGACAGGTTCCCTCTTCCTAGGATTGATGATGTAATGGTAGCACTAAATGGAGCAAATTTTTTTAGTAAAATTGATTTATCTCAATCTTATAACCAGATTGAATTGGATGAATCTAAAAAGTATACAGTAATTAATTGTCATAGAGGCCTGTATCAGTATAATCGCTTAGTTTATGGGTTATCCTCTAGCCCAGGTATATTCCAAAGAATAATGACAACTCTCCTTAAAGGTATACCTAATGTTGCTGTTTTCATCGACGATGTAATCATAGGAGGCCAATCAAAAAAAGAACATTTAGAAGCTTTGCAAATGGTTTTCAAGCGATTGTTGGAAAGCGGGCTCAGACTAAAAAAATCCAAATGCGTTTTTTTAGTAGAAGAAGTGTCCTATTTGGGTTATATTTTGTCTAGGGAGGGCATAAGGGCGGATCCCTTGAAAATTGAGGCAGTAGTCAAATTACCTAGACCACAGAACGTTCCCGAATTGCGGTCCTTTTTAGGTATGGCAAATTTCTTTGCTAAGTTTGTAAACAACTATAGTCAAAAATTGGTTCCACTGTATAATCTTCTGAGAAAGGATGTGGATTGGAATTGGACTAAAGAGTGTGAGGAAGTCTTTACGGGGATTAAAAATTATTTAGTCGGTTCACACATATTAGCGCACTATGATCCAAATAAGCCGCTGATTGTCACGTGCGACGCAAGCGCTGCTGGCATAGGTGGCGTCCTGTCACAGCCAAGCAAGGATGGCGCGGAGCGGCCGGTAGCATTCGTGTCCCGCACGCTTACCAGCGCGGAGAAAAATTACTCTCAGATCCACAGAGAAGCATTAGCTATAGTTTTTTGCATGAAAAAGTTTCACCAGTATATTTACGGTAGGCGGTTTACTTTAAGGACTGATCACAAACCATTAGTGTCTATTTTCGGCCCAAATACTGGCATTCCGACCATGACGGCTAGCAGGATGCAAAGATGGGCGATCATTTTATCAGCTTATACATATGATATTCAGTACGTGCGAACACACAATAATAGTGCAGATGGACTATCCAGATTACCTGTGTCAACTGTACAGCCAGTTACAGAGGTAATCCCAGAACAAACTCATTTGCATCACGCTCAAGACGCATTATTGTTAGATTATAATGAGATAAAGGGTTGCACTGCTCGAGACCAAATTTTAAGTAGGGTATTAAGATTTGTTCGAGAAGGGTGGCCTATTGAATGTGAAATTACTGGTTTACAGCCATATTATAACAGGAGAACTGAACTTTATGAGGAGCTCGGTTGCATAATGTGGGGACACAGAATAGTTATTCCTGATAAGTGCCGAGAAAAAGTTCTAAACATCTTGCATGAACCCCATATGGGTATTGTTAAGTCTAAAGCGTTAGCGCGGAGTTATGTATGGTGGGCTGGCATCGACGAGGCCATAGAAGGCATGTGTCGTGGGTGTGCTACGTGCGCGGCGCACGCCGACGCGCCGCCGCGGCAGGCGCCGCGCCCGTGGCCGTGGCCTAGAAAGGCATGGTCCAGACTTCATCTAGATTTTTTGGGTCCTATATTTGGCAAGACCTACTTAGTGGTAATAGACGCTACATCAAAGTGGATGGAAATTTTTTACGTGCCTAGCACTGCAGCCACCAGTACTATTGACAGGTTGCGGGAGTTGTGGAGTAGGTGGGGCATACCAAAACAGATTGTTACAGACAACGGTCCTCCTTTTACGAGTACAGAATTTGCATCCTTCCTCAAGAGTGATGCAGTGGAACACATATTTTCTGCTCCATACCATCCTGCGTCGAACGGGGCCGCCGAAAATGCGGTAAAAACACTAAAAAGAGTAATTAAAAAAGCCAATTTCGAAAGGGTGGATGTAATGAAAGCGTTACATACATTTTTACTATACTATCGGAATACCGAACATGCGTCGACAGGTCAGAGCCCCGCTATGTTGATGTTAGGGAGGCAACTACGTACTAAGTTAGATGGGTTAAAGCCAGATTTAGAGTCGCGGATGAGCCAAGTGCAACGCCAGCAAGTAGAATACGCAGGGGGTGCGCACCGGGGGGTTGGACCGGGAGAAGATGTTTGGTACCGTCAGTTCCTAAAAGGGGAAAAGTGGTTGCCAGGTAGGGTGGATCATCAA
This sequence comes from Chesias legatella, assembly GCA_947359385.1. Classification (NCBI taxonomy): domain Eukaryota; kingdom Metazoa; phylum Arthropoda; class Insecta; order Lepidoptera; family Geometridae; genus Chesias; species Chesias legatella. The sequence continues at coordinate 6,975,693 of OX375783.1, forward strand.
GTAGGTCCCTCTAACTTCAAAGTGGTAGGGAAGCAGGGAGACCAAACACATCGTCACATTGACCAGTTAAAGCGGCGGACTAGAAGTTCCTTGGTGTACCCAGAGCCTCAGGGTGACAGGGCTCTTCAACCAGGGGCAGTTGAATTAGTTCATAATCCTACGACTACTAGTGGTGAGGACACGTCCGACTATTCAAGGGCCTCTGAGCGGGGGGACGATTCGTCCCCGCTCCGTCCAGCGAGTTCCCAACCCTGTGAGCCTTCTACAGAACTAACACGGGAATCGCGGCCCGTACGCCAATGTAGACTGACCAAGCCAAATTATAAAATGTAATATCGGTTAGTGGAAAGTTCCTAAGTGTTAAAAAGGTGTGGAAATTATAGAAATTTTATTGTTATAAAACTAAACTTTATTAAGGCTTTATTAGTACCTAAGGAAATGTATTCTATAAAATAAGTGTGGAGGAATGTAGTATATAGTCTGTGGTTGTAAGGGCAAAACAAAGGAGCTTGAACTATTTGTCATTGAAGTCAAATGTCAAATGTTGACTAATATGTTAGTTAATGTTATCGTAACTCAAATAAAAAAAAACATGACATTAAACTGTAAAATACATAAACAAGCAACTTACGCCCTTCTCCCCCTTCTTGAGCTTTCCATCAATGAACAGCGACAAGAACTCCGGCGACTTGTTGTTCAAGTTGAGGAAGTATTCGAAGTCAGATGCGATCATGTGCTTGAATAACTTGTCATTGTTGAACGAGTTTTGCAGGAAATGATCGAATCGGTCCTTCAAATCGAGCAAATTCTGAAAACAATTGTGTAATGCATATTTAAACCAGTGGGCAACTAAAGAAACAATTTCACTAGAATGTTCTACTCCCATACCGACTTCAGGACGAGCGGCGTGTGTAAGTCAAAGTCAAAAACGTTATATTTCCATAAAATATTATTATTATATTCACAAAACATAAGGTCACGCGTCAACAAGTTTGACGTTCAAACCCTGTCCGACCCTCCATGGGGAACAGACTAGAGACCCCTAAAGGGCTTTTTTTTCGCGATCACGATCCTTGTAACAATCTGATTACTACCCGTGCGAGTTAACTGCGGACTTGACATATAAACAGTATACGGGCACGTGTGCGTGCGTGCACGTTACCTGAACGAACGCGATCGCGTTAGTGTTGTGGTGCGTGTCGGTGACGAGCGCGCGGCCCTGCTCCCGGAGGTGCGCGGACACCGCGTCCGCGACCGTCCGCAGTCCCTCCGCGACGCGGGACAGCAGCTTGTACACGCACGCCAGCTCCGACGTGCGCGTGTGCATCAACATGTGAACTACGCCGCTATTCTCCATCTGCAACGTTGTTGTAATACAGTTCCAAACAGCTCCCAAGTTCGGCCTTTCCAGCTAACTGACTGGCCTCGCAGCTCAGTTGGTTAGTAACCCTACCTTCTGCGCTGTAGGTCGTGGGCTCGATTCCCACCCAGGACAAACATTTGTGTGAGATACATAGATGTTTGTTCTGTGACTGGGTGTTATTATATGTATGTATGTATTTACAAAAAAAGAAAAGTATATAAGTATTATATCAGTTGTCTGGTTCCCATGACATAAGCTATGCTTAGCTTACTTTGGGGCTAGATGGCGCTGTGTGAAATGGCCACCAATATTTATTATTTATTAACTTAATAGTTGACAAACCAACTGTACATTTTCAGATATTGGCGTTAAAAAAATCGCGAGGGACTAAGGGTTTTTCATTACTAGATGAAACTAGTGTTTATTGAGACACAAACCGCATATAAACAAACTTGCAGTTTATTGTACTGAATGTTGTGTTGTTACCTCGACTATGGTCTTCATGTGTCGTTCGATGAGCTCGTGCTCGAGCACGGCGATGATGCGCGGCTCCGTGCTCTCGTCGAGGTAGTGCCGCGCGCGCTCCGCTTCCTCGGAGATGCGCGCCTCCACGCGGTTTATGTAAACAGCGGCGCTGTTCTCCGCGAGGAACTTTTGGGATTCCATCTGAAAGCGCACACGTAAACGGGGGTGTGTTTCAGTGAATGGGATTAAATGACCAAAAATGTGGGATGAATAAATTGAATATATTGAGGATAATTCAACATTCAAAATAAAAAAAGTCGTGAATAGTGGGTCACCGAAGCTCCGCCTACCCCTTTGGGGATAAAAGCGTGAATCAATGTATGCTTCTCAAAAATATTATAATTAATAAAATAATTATGTAGGATTTATTTTAGTAAAAATTATTTGATGAAGATCCATCTCAAACAGTGTCACAGGTCGATCTACCATCTCCCAACGGCATTCAAATGTCAATTTCGCTAGACGAGACTCACTCTATAGAACTCCGACGACTGATGCAGGAACGGCTTCTCAAAGTCTTCTTCGTAGACGGCGCGGCAGTTGATACCCAGCACCATGAGCATTTGGCACGCGTTACGGATGGCAAGCCGGTCGACCATTTCACCGCGACGTTCGCGCGCCACCATCTCCAGCAATGTCTGCCGGAGGTGATCGCGGATGCAGCCGTACCGGACCACCTGGGTAAACAGATTCTTTGACTTAGTTGTCTTCAAGCTAATTACAATAACCTAGTCTCTTTTGGTAACACGACGCTCGACAAGACGGGGCTAATACTAGCGTCAACCAAATCACCCAAAATAGGCAACTATATGAAATTAAAAATCGTTGATAACTCGGTTACGGAATTTCTCAAGCAAGCGTACCCGAATCTAATGTTGACGCAGTTTAAAAATATAATCTTTCAGGTTCATCATCAACAAAAAATATACTTTGTATGATCATCATCATCATCATATCAGCCGGTAAAAGTCCACTGCTAAACATAGGCCTCCCCCAAAGATTTCCATAATGAACGGTCTTGAGCCACCTCCATCCACCGATTCCCGAGTAAAATCTCAAAAAAGTGAAAGATAATGTTGTGAGTAAACCGGTGCGTCCTGAAGTACATTAATTCATCAAATGCACGACAGAAATCACATTGATGCGCACTTTATTCCTGTCACCACACAGTTTGAGAACAAGTGAAACAAGTAGGAGTATAGTAAAATAAAGCAACACAAAAAGAGGCAGAGTTTATGCTTCATACATACCTGATCTCTAAATATAATAAGTCCCAAGTTGTAAACATTGTCCACTTCATTCTGTTGCACGTAAACTCTGTCCATATACATGAGTATGTCGCGTATCATGACCATGCTCGTTTGATGATCGGTCCACGCGTTATTCAGCGTCTGCAGGAAACCGTTGTGTAGAGAGTGCAGTACGTCTTCCCGAACCTATAAAGCATGTAACTAGCATGAACAAGGTTTTTATTTGTGGTACGTAACGAACTTTTGATAAGGAATTTATAGAAGCCAGTTAGAATTTATAGCATTTTCGCTCTCAATAGTCTACAGGTTGAACATCTATGTTTCAATGTCGAGTAACCACACCTTTGTTTCCAGATGCTGAGTGACCACTTCCTTCAGTCCCGTATACAGTCTTTCACCATGCTTGTGAAGCACCATGGTGTAGGCATTGCGGTAAAGTTCCTCGAAAGAAAGCCCAGAGTTGTTTTTCTTTTGTATTTCTTGAATGGCATTTTTGAGTAGACTCCATATACTCTCCACATACTTCTCATCCATGGTCATCTGCAAAATAAATTAATGAATAATACACACAAAACGGCCATAGGAAGATTAATCATTATTGACAGAATGTGCCCTATTGTAAAGATAAATATACTTCATGGTAATTTGTTACTGTCTCCTAAGTAGTGGTTACCGTAAGAAGGTGTTATTTAAATGTGCTAAACTAACTGTTAGCTAAGGAAATATTTAGATACTAGCTGTAGCCCGCGACTGTGTCCGCGTGGAATTCGGTTTTATCACGCACCCCTATTTTACCCCTCGGAAAAGTAGCCTAAGTTACTCCTTGTTACATCAGCTATCTGCCAGTGAAAGCCCGTTAAAATCAGTTCAGCTGTTTCAGAGGTTAGCCGGAACAAAGAGACAGACAGACAAAAATTGTAAAAAATGTTTTGGTATATGTACCGTGTATACATCCATATACACTTAGTAAAAAGTGATTATTTTAATATTACAAACAGACACTCCAATTTTATTTATTTGTATAGTTTGTTAGTCAGTCAGTCAGTCAGTCAGTCATTACATTCTTCAACTTGAGGGCAAAATTATGCAGTCCTATTACTGCATTGCACCTTGAACTAATATAATAACCTATTCAGAACTGCTAATCCATTTCTACAAGGGCCTTGTAAGATCCATTTATAAACAGGTCAATGAATAAAAAACATATCACTTATGTATATTATGAAAATAACATGTATGTGGAACAGAAGAGAATTTATATATTTTACTAACTAAATGAGATTAATTTACTACATTTTAAGGTAAATAATGTTCAATGAGACTGAAATTTAATTTATATGGCTTTAAATGTCATAATCGCCATATCATTGTTACATATTAACCGTATGACCTTATTCCATAGGAGAAATAAGGTATTGATATTAAAGAAAAATTAGCTTTCTTCTGAATCTCAAATCTTCATGAAACTAACCCATGAATCTGGATACATTTGATAGTAAGGTTCAGAATAATTCCACACTTGAAATTTTCTTGTCATCTTGATTTGTTTATTTACAACTGATATTACAAAAGCATCTTATAAAATTAAAATAAAGCATCCAAAACACAAATATATGCAATTACGAAATTATTGTTTGTTTGTTTTGATTTTCACACAGCTGACAACTGCAACATTTTGAAAATAACCTTTTAACAAATAGATTGGATTCCATTTTTGAATACAGACATTTATGACGGCTATTATGATGGTGTTAAAGTCTGGATTTGTGTCCAGTAAAAGGTTTTACCACTAAATAATGTTATTGTCATTTTGTCTTGCTCAAATGCATAAGCAAGGAGTATTATTTATAATAATATCTGTTTTCCACTTAACATCTAGCTAGTACCTAAGCCATAGGTGTCCTAGTTACATACTGAGTCACAACTGCAACAGAAGCAAGGGTGTATGACTTATTTCAATAACTAAACAGGATTCAGGAGTAACAATGACAGACAACACTGGGATCTAATTCTAATTATATAAATAGTTGGGACAATATTCTTCACTGATTATCTGCAACAGGGTATTTTACTGTAGCTAACCTTACCCAAAGTTTGAGATGGTGTTATATATTTCTAGATGTTTGCAGATACAGAATGACTAACATAGATTAAAACAGTAATTAAATGGTATGCATGTTCTGGTTAGGTGCTACATTATACAAATTTACTGAGTACTGGCTGCAAATAGCCCTCAAACCTTGCAAAAAATAAGAAAATGCTCAACCCATACTAATGTGTGAGAAGACGCAACAGATGGGTAGGATAAAATAGCCTCTGACGCCATCAAGCTATGCAGAAGCAGAGCTAAGGTACACTGTGGCAAACACACACAGCTACTTCTACAGCAACGTGCAATCGTAATGATGAAATTAATTAGCAAGACACAACAAAGTGCTGAACCCATTACTGATGATAATAAACCACCAATGACTGTATTCAGCTATCATGCTGTACATAACAGGAACCAGTTAACATCCAAGCTCATGCATTATCCAAGTTTTCCATATTTTTTTTATTGTTTCTTTTTTAATCTTATAAGACCTAAACCTTTTTACTAACGAGGAGATAGAGCCAAATGATTTCAGAAATGGGATTTTATATTTTATGAAAAATTTTACAACCAGCAAGTTGAGAATGAGTAAAAAAAATGGAATATTCTGTCTTTAACTTTTAATGGTTAGATTTTCTTAATTAATAGTATATGATTTTAAGGTTTATTACTTTAAAGTGCCTTATACAACTAATATTAGAGAGAGAGAGAGAGAGAGAGAGAGACACATTGAGTGATAACCCATAGTGCCAATCTTTATGTATAATTTTGAAATGAACCCTATGATAATTTTGGCATTATTAGGTGTTATTGTTGTCAACATGCCACAAATGTTTCATATAGTTATTTTCAACAGATTTCATAGCAACTAAAACAATAATAATGGCAATAATACACTGGTTATAAAATTTGATTCAATTTTTATTCTCAGCTTTATTAGTGGTGCCTATGGTAAAAGTATGCAGTAAAATGGTCGTACAATTATAAAACAACTTACAGGAAAGGCCCTGATTCTCATTTTGCCAGGTTTGTCTTTTGGCAAAGTGCTCTTCATCATTGCGGCGATAGTAGGTCACCAGGGAAACACAAAATTCTTGTACGAGTTTCTTTCACAGTTCATTTAATGTAGCGAAAACACATTGTTACTTTCATATATACCTGAAATAAGGAATCAGTAAATAACAGGCTCGACAAAATGGATAGTTTGTGCACTGATCATCAACTCATCACATTGAACATTGAAGGTGCAGATCTAGTTTTTCACTAAAACATTTTGTTCGATTTGTAAGATGAATGCTAAACAACGATTAGTGTTTACCGATGTAGTGTTATTATTTTGTAGCAAAATGCGATTAGATTTATAATTTCTATGACAAGTCTAGTCATGATAGGAAATCCATAGCCCTAGGGTGACTGACATTGACAAGAAAAGTCGTAAATACAGAAAGATCATTCATCTCTTTTCCACTCGTTGTTATAATAGGTAAAAATCGAGCGTTATCGCCATCATATTAAACATGGACACGGGATTTAAGATCGGTAAAATAGCGTGTATATTATTTTAGAATACATACCATATGAGTGTCACCGATCTGCGCTAAGATTTTACTTTTATGTATTATGAAATAACACTGATAGTTTTCGATTTACCATTATTTCAGTTTCACATTCGCTTGTCTTTGTCTGTCATTCAGTGTTGCCAGTTCCAACATTTTATAAAGCGATCTTGGCCTAGAAAATAATGCTCTTGATATTTTGACAGGAAGAATATGACAATGAAATTTATTTAAATTAATTTATTTATTTGGCAGTAAAAGCTTTCTGCTATATTACTAAATAAATTTCAAAAACATAAAAATCATTAATATCTCAGCCCCATACAGTGTTTTGGCATTTAGGAATACTCTTTCTACTATTAAGTCGTGGAGGAAAAGTGCTGAAAGTACCCGTGGGCTAAGTTTAAAGTTGTTTCAATCGTACGTCTCAAGTTGCTAAAACGTATTAACAATATTTAAAGTGTCCACTAACCATTTTGTTCTGAACACACCCGTATTCGTTTATGGTCTCGTTTAAAACTGAAACATGAAATATTTAAAGCAATCTTCTTACGCCAATGTTATTGATAAAAAAAATGGGTTATTTTGTATACTAGTCAGAAGTAATAATTCCCCCATATCTTACTACACTAGGTACTTGACATAATGACTGAAAAGCGAATAAAGAAGAGGGATAAGCAGATTGGTGTGGAAAATTGGGAGATTAGGAGACAAACTGAAATTGGGACATGACCGATAAAATCAGAAGGACCTGGCAGCACTGCTATTCAAATCGTTAATCTAGATCATGGCGGCTGGTTAATGTACTATCAGTCGCGATCACATAATGCACTGCTTAATAATCAACATTCTTAACAGTGGACTTAAAATAAATGAAAACATGAGATAATTAATATTGAAATGAATTTCATTTTTATTTGGTTTACCTTAATTCACTGTATATCAGTTGAGTATATCACACTGGTTTCCAAATCACAATCGCATAATTTGCCGAGTCTAATTGAATTAGTGCATATATTAACTACTGGCTGCGGCGATCATGGCCGTAGTCGCAGGCGCTAAACGGGCGTTTAACGCTTTTAACGTCAGTTGTCTGAAGGCACGTTACTCCATAAAAAACAGCTACCTGTCAGTGAAATCTCGTCAAAATCGGATCAGCTGTTTTTGAGATTAGCCGGAACAAACAAACAAACAGACAGACGGACAACTTTTTAAAAATTGTTTATTAATTATAGATAAGTAGGTACCGTACCTATTTATTTTCATATGCATTTACAAAAAAACATTTATTTTGACTCTACAAACAGACACTTAGGTATTTTTTTTATATTATATAGGTACAATTCGATTACCATTGACTCACTGACTGACATAATTGTTTGAGCAGATCGAGAGGGGGTGGGTGAAAACTACGTACGGGGTCGTATAGGGGGTGGCCCGGAATATTATTGATTTGATACTTTATGAGACACAGATTTCCTAGTTCAGGCATTGTAGTTATTACCTTTTATTGGATACCAAATCACTATGTTAATCTTAGTACGAAGTCGAATGAATAAAGATTTATTATTATTATTTATACAGATTCATAAGTTGATTTCAAAGTGTGTTAATTGTTTCAAACCATACCAGTTTATTCTTGTCCAACCATGGGCGAAATGCCACCTGTCAGATTCAACCGTCAAATGCTTTGATTCTGTAGGTATCGATTTTAGTGATCCATTCATGATGAAAGAGGAAATGGTTTAACGCGCGAACGTTCAAGTCTATTCGTAGCCTAGCAGTTAAAGGAATTTATATAAATATAAGTAGTTACCGAACTTTATATGTTAAGTATGATTATTTAAAATAAATTGTACAAACTGTATGGTTGAATTGTACCTACAATTTCAAATTGTGATGATATTTTTCAGTCATGTCAGAAGAAGCTAGCTTGAGATAATTTACTCGTGCAAAACTAGGGTAGTTTGCTGATTTTTGTATAAAGATAAAGAACTGATCATTCACTCATTGTCTCATCAGGAAAACACTGTAGCTAAGCTTGACCTTAGGTGTAACTACTTATCTGAAGTTTTGTGTAGGGATTCCTTAAAAGACAAACTCTCACTGAGACGGGATGTTAAACCCCTAAGGGCGTCAAATGGAATGTCAAATTTTGTGCACGTACGGACAATTAATGAAAAAAATGTCTTAATACTTTAAATCAGGGTCAAAATCAAAATAAAACGAAGTTTATATACAAAGGCAAACATTTACGTAACATTTACCATAGTGAAACTAAGCTAAAATTATTATAATAACATTATCTATAAATATAAGTCTTCAGTAATACTATTCGTTGTGGGCGTAGGCGGGATGCGCGTGGAGCACCCATCGGAACAACAGCAGGGTAATGCAAGCCAGCACGAAGAACGATACCAGGACACGAAGGTTCTTTTCCGAGCGCTGGTCCCGCTCGCTGGCCCGCAGTCTGTCTATCAGACCATTCTGAAAAACGATATATACCTAGATTAAAAATAATAATAAGTATAGGTAAAGTAAACAATAAAAGCCCCGGAACATTTTACGAAAAAATAAAGTAAGTCTGTAAAATACGAGAATATAAAGAATAGTAAATTTCCTACATACATCTACGAGATTCTCATTTTAATTGTGAAAAGAGTTTATAACTTTTAAAAGATCATTTCCGCTGCAAACCGACTATTTCTGGGCCACTCTGGTGGAAAGTTAGTGACATGAATTTTAAATAAACAGTTGGATGATAACGTTTTTATCAAATAGAGCTTAAAATACCTTTCAGTTAAAAAGAATCGGTTCATTCGTTTGACATGAAGCCACAGACAGATAATAGTCAAAGACAGAATTACAGACTTCGTCAAACTTATATACACACCTAGTTTTTTAACCCCGGGGTTAACAAATAAATAGTAGAATCATTGATTTTTGTATTGTGTTGACCCACACTAGTTCGTCCGGTGTGGTTCCCGGTGAAATTACAGGCACATGAGACATTCCACCTTCACGTCTTACAGTTACGGGTACATACGATGTGACTTGAGTCTTGTTATACCTAGTAGAGGAGGACCCAAGCTGCATCAGTTGTTATGGAAAGAGGTTACCACTTAACACCAGGTGGGCCGTCGGCTCGTTCCGCAACTGAATAACATAAAAAAAATACTGTAGTATATCTCATGAGAACGAAACTACACGAATCATATTATCACAAACCACTACAACTAGTCATAAAAAAAAATCTAATTCTGCAAAAATTTCTACGCTGCAGGAATAGAACCAGTTTCCATCAGTCGTTTGCTCAAGATTTTATGATAGCGCCAAGGTTCCAACAAGATATATTCAAAAGAAGATTGCGCGTTCGCAGCAAAGACAATTTTGTAGATAACATATTACGAACACTTGAGACGTATTCCAAAACCTAAGACTTAGAATACGTCTCAAGCATTCGAGATGTTGACGAGTGCAATGCGATGCGTCTTGGGTACTTTAGTAATAGAATAATTTTGTATTGTATTGTATTACATAAAAAAAGACTTTAAAATCAGTTCATAAATGACGCAGTTAGGACACATAAAAAAATACAACCGAATTGAAAACCTTGTCCTTTTTTTTTGAAGTCGTTTAAAAAGGGTATTAGTTCCCCATGCACAATCCATGGTTACGAGATCTTCCTGAAACAGATCAGCGATTGCAGCCATCAGAATCACTAGGTACCTACTAGCTTCAACACCGGCCCTCCCCAAGCAGGCTCAGCCATCTCTTTGGCCAGCGACGAGAAAAAGTGAGACTTCTGTAGTCTAACTCTTTCTCCAGTACTGCTATACTTCTGCAATACTGCTAATTATTATTATGCCATATTTCTGCAATACTGCTAATTAGATGTTTGGTTATTATTTACCCATCCACCATGCGAAGCCACCCATGAGCCCGGCTCCTCGTGGAGTAGATCAGCGATGGCAGCCGCCGGCGCGGCTACCAGCTCCAGCGCTGGCTCCCCCTCAGCTGCCTCGGCCGCCTCTTTGGCCAGAGCTCCACAAACACAGTATACAGCTGCTATCTATGGACAAAGATAATATAAGATAAAAAAGTGCACCAGAAAGAGTACACATCCTTTCATGCATTTGACATATATCTTCGATATTTTTTTGGTTGCAGGACAATGCTGTTTCGAGAAAGAGGTATAATGAGAGCTTAATATTTATTCTAAGTTGTCGACATCAAATTTAATTATTACGAAACGACGACTTTGAGTGTGGGTGTATACACAGATGATAGGAATCTCCCCGCGGTGGTACATGAGGAAAAATAGTAAAGCTGTGAGAATTTTAGATTTGGTTATCTGGTACTGTAACTGCAAGTTTCGTTGTATGTACTGAATGAGTTGATTACTTATAAGGAGCATATATTCCTGAAACATATTGATAAGTAAGTTTCTCTAGTCAGTTTCTTCAAAACAAATTATGACTCTCAGAAATATTTCATAATAACAGTACTAATCTATCAAATTTCAGAAATATCAGATAAACTGGTCATTCGTTTGATAAATATTTTGGCAGTTCCTGATTCAACATCGTCCTGATTGTAAAAAAAACGACACGAAGCGGAAAGTTTATATACATTCAAGTATAAAGGTTTTACCTGAAAAATCTTATGTTAATGACAAAAAGGAAGGTAATCGCTCAAAGAAATCATCTCAGCTAGGGAAGAGTAAACTGTTTTTATAAATATTTATCCTCGGGCATTTTCCTTTTCTGTGCCTGCTCTATAAATCATAACAAGAATAGATACATAATGCCACGTGGTCCCCGTCACGAAATCCAGTAAATTTTCTTTAGAAGTCGTGTGACAAAAAGTTCACAGAAAGCGCTAAGTCAAATTGTAGTAAAGTTTTAAATATCATTTTTGACTTGGTACCTATATGAGATTTGACAATTATTATCTTGAATCTGATAGGTTAAAGGAAAACACAATTGTAAAAAACTAACTAGTCCCATTTTTTTTGTTGTATTACATACGCAAATTTACGGCGAACTCTGCACACCCGCAATCCACGGCGCGGTGATTGTGTAGTTCATATTCTATTGATATTTTAGGATCACTCCAATATATTCGCAGGTTAATAAGGTCGGATTCTAATTATAACGCGGGCAAAGGCATTTATATTAAAAGTTATCTAAGTTCAAATTGTAACAAAGTATAATTGAGAATGGAGTTTGCGGTTTATTCAGTGAACCAATTTCGTGGCGGTATTACGAAAGGTCGCGTCAAGGATAATTAAATTTTAGTTAAGGGTTAGTATTTTTGGTAAATAAGGGGATGTAAATACTTTATTAGTTGTGCTCCTGACGTATCAATAGGTTTTAAGAAAGTCTCGCGTACAACTTGCGTAGGTATTACCTACAATTTTATTTATCTTCAGACACTGAGATCGACCGAGGCAATAATTAACAAAAGTCACACATAAATCTGTTGGAAGTTTTTATTAATGAGCACTGTGTATTCAGAAGCAATGTTAGTGTATTCAGTTCGTTTCCTAGCTTAATTTATCGAAACGTTACTACTTTTACGTACTGAGCAAAATCTTCAGCTGGCTGTCGAACAGAGGCTTCGAATCGGAACACGAGTCAACAGACGCTGAGATGAAAAGCATTTGGTAAAATTTATGCAGCAAATACTTCTCATCGTTTTGTTTTAATTAAAAGAAAGTGGACTTTATAGCGGTCTTCCAATTAATTTTTACCCGTGAAAAGATTGCAGTGAATTAACAAAAAACTGTTTTACTTTTAAACTGGGTTGTTTGGTCTAGTTAATGACCACATTTAGAGGTGATTAAGTAAATGACGCACCTTTACCAGGTTTTTGTTTCACTCGGAAATGTAATTACTCAAATGTAATTATATTATATTTATCCTTCTACTGAGATAGATTTTCGTCCCATGTTATATGATTAGGTACAATACACTCTCAGTTATGCAATATGCAGTCACACGTAGAAGAAGCAGTAAATGTGGAGGTTCTTAAAGTCCACCAACAGGGATCAAGGAAATTTTTTAAACTGATAGCAAGTAAAGTATTAATATAATTTTTATGTGTTTAGCAGTATTTATCGACATGCCAAAAACGGATTCAACCCCGTATTCTTACCTTGGCCCAAGTTATATTTTCTCTAGTGATGCGCCTTGCCAGAGCTAACGCCAGTTCTGCTAGTGCCGTGTCTGACCGCAGCATGGCGGAGGGCGCTCGCGTCGCCTGCCTGGCCACTTGTCTGAAGGCATCAGGTCGCTTCCTCTCAAGCGCAGCACATAGAGCTCTTAGAGCTGTTAGAACTCCTGCCTCAGAGTTGCTTATAGCCTCTTCCCCGCATTCAGTCTCTACCATCCGCTGCAGTCGTTTAATCACTATTTGCTGGAAAAAAAGTTCTAATTAGAATTCTGTCTAATTTGCGCTGAATTAGCCAGGGAATACTTATTTTAGAATCGTTTAAAATTAAACCTAACAGAGATTTTGGAATCGTTAGAATAGGAATTATCAAAATGTTAATCAACGAGGGTAAATACCGTTTTTAGTCAGTCTAGTGGCTAGAATAGTAATGAGTAACTAATTACAGAATTAATATTACGTAGATGACACAAAAATGCCAAGCAACATGATACGTGGTTCATGCACTTAGACAGATAACTGAAAACGTGGATCAGTGCTAAATTGCGTTTTCTTCTCATCGAGAAGGTATGAAGAATTTAACGTCAAAATTATAATAAAATTAACAAGTTTTCAGATAGCAGTTTTATAAACTGGTAGTAAAGTATTTTCTTCTAATTTTATTTTAGAGGAAGTCTTGATACCAGGACTATATAAAATATTTTATTTGAAATTGACGATAGTAATTAAGACATAGTTATAATATTAAACAATCAAGCAGGTATTATAAAGTAGTAGGGGTGTGAATAAAGACTATTAGGGTCAAATGTAATGTCTAACGCTCAGTATTCTGTAATATAATACTTAATACAAAACGATGCACATCATATCGTGTAGGATGTACGATTTCAAAAATTATACGTTAAACCGAATACTGAAGCCAGACCCATTGTGGCAAATCCCTGCCAACCCTTGGAAAAAGGTATATTTGATTTGGATATGGAGGGTATCCATTAACCAATGCTCGAGCAGTTCTCCGCCTAATTTGAATTCTTTATTTCAGCTTGAACTTTGCATGAACCTGCAGATGAAATTGATTTTGAGTACAAGTGGATTTTTTTATCTGCGTTTCAACTAGACCTTTTCATAGATGTGGGAATAGAGGATCAACAGAACAGAAAATTAGGTAGGTTTAGCGAAGCACTAGCCTAAATTGGCTGACAATCACATTTGGAAAAATAAGGAGTTATGCTGCAGTCAGATTTTTACCTTTTGTGTAAAGAATTTGATCTTTATATTTGTGTTTTGATGTATAGAAGGCAGAGAGCTTGGTTTCGCCACACTATTAATGGCTTATATATGAATACTAGCTGTTGCCCGCGACTTCGTCCGCGCGGAATTCGGTTTTATCGCGCACCCCTATTTTATCCCTTGGAAAAGTAGCCTAAGTTACTCTTTGTTACATCAGCTATCTGCCAGTGAAAGTCCCGTTAAAATCGGTCCAGCTGTTTCAGAGATTAGCCGGAACAAACAGACAGACAGACAGACAAAAATTGTAATAAATGTTGTTTTGGTACATGTACTTTGTATACATCCATATGCACTTAGTATAAAGTTTTTTATTTTAATATTACAAACAGACACTCCAATTTTTTTTATTTGTATAGATAAATAACTTGGATAGGAATGATAAGGCCAATAGTGACCGACACCCGCCGCTATTCGGAGTTATTCTGCTGCAGCCAGATTTTACCTTCTGAGCACACAATGTAGACCTTCGTATCTGTGTTTTGATGTACTGCAGACATAGAGCGCGGCCTTGACGGACTATCTGCGGCTTCACTTGCGTGGGGGTCGCGAGGCACCAGCCGATAGTGGCAGACAAGCGACGGGAGACCGCAGCCGCCGCGGCGCTTGACACCATCGTGCTGAAGCGGCGCTTCGTGCGGTCGAGGGGCGAGAGAGATCGCGATGGGGAGGATCTTCGACCTGGATATTTAGATGAATGATTATTTATTGTACACCATTAAAATACAGTACAAACGTTAAAACTGCTTAAGATACACGTACAATGAGCGGTCTTATCGCTAAGAAGCGATCTCTTCCAGACAACCTTTGGATGGAAAGGATTTAACAAGTTGTGGAAGATTGGTTGGCGGTGCACTAACAACTAAGATATATGATTATATTAAATTTAATTCCATTTTGATATACATGTAAACCTGTCTGTTCTTAATGACTGAAGGTACAAACGAGATCTATCAGGCCTGGTCGACGATCTCCAACCGTTGCAGAGATATTCAATTTTTAGATAAAGATTTTTTTATAAACAAACCTGAAATCGTTCACCGCCCTCTCCAAATTTAGGTTTTGTAACGACTTCCCTCATCTCTTATAGTTTTGAGATACTTGAGGGGGGCGTAAGAAAGGGGAGGGGGAGGAGGTTCTAATGTTAGATTTTTCTCGGGCATTCTGGGCACCACTACACGCCACACCCTAAACATATCTGTCAGTCACTGAATCAGTTATCGATTTAAAATTAATGAATAAATACATTGTATACACCGGCACTGGAGAGTACGCTCATAATAAATAAATAAATATTGGTGGACACCTCCCACAGTCAACTGATACAATACTTTTAGGTTTTTTTTTTTGTTTTTTTGTTTTTTTTTGTAATCCCTAGTAGTTAAGTTATTCTTCGGCGGAGTGTTATCTCGCCCCTCACCCATTCACCATGTTACTGTGTGACGCATAATTAACCTGTTAATTCAATTTGTAATTCGGGCCCCGCGATACAGGCTACGCCTAGTGCGGGGTCCACCAGTAATCAACCCCATGTAATATCTTTGTGTGAATAAATAAATATGAAATACTTAAATACCTTTTAATTAATACTTACATATAAACACTCAGACACAGAACAAACATCTATGTTCGTCACACGTTTGTCCTGGGTGGGGATCGAACCCACGACCTACAGCGCAGAAGGCCGAGTTACCTACTGCCAACTGAGCTGTGAGGCCAGTCGTTATATTATACTTATTGCTTGACTTTTTAACGGAATTTTAAATTAAAATACGAACAATCAATTAAGGTGACATAGAATAGTTATTGAAAAAAAAAACTCTCTCTTTATCGGGGGCAAAACCGGTGTACATTTTAAAGACACTTTTCGCGCTTTGATGGTAACAGCATATTGCGCCCATATTTACAGAAGATGCGGTGTTTGTGCGTCCTTTAATTAAAATGCTGAAGTTTCGGAATGGGAGTACCTAAGCGGGGGTAACGAACGTAGGTAGTGTCAAACATTCTCGGAAATAATAAATTATTAGGCACAGGCAGATTGCGGGGTGGAAGGTTATATAAATACTCAGCATGTGAGGCGGGAACAATTAGTTAAACACTCACTGTTTAACTAAAAGCTCTCGCTTTTTCATTGTTAAGCTATTGTTTTGAGTCGTTACCTTTATATATTGTTGAGTGATTAATTATATTCTAATCAATTGAAATTAAAACTATTGCATGCTGTGATTTTAGTCCAAGTAGGAATATGGTAGAAATTTAAGTGATTTCGGGGCCTTTTTTTATACATATAGATACGCTGCTCTGATGATAATGTTTCAAAGTATAAGAAATGACATATTCCAAAATTCTAAATATAATTATTATTCGTGTTATTAGGAACAACTTTTAATAGGAACAGTGTTTACAAACAACGTCTCTATAAAAACGTTTAAAAATCCTCGACCTTACAAAAATTAAAGAGAATTTAGGACATCTCAAAAATGCCCAACACATTGCCGAATCAAGGACTCAATGAAATCAATGAATTAAATGACTCAAAGGATTCAAAGATTCAAGGACAAGGATTACCGAGTCAAGTGATAATTTTTTCATATATTGTAAATTTGATATTATCAACCTTTTTTAGTACTCACATCTCACAATTTGAAAATGCCACTAAGGACCCACACTTGGGCATCATTCACTCATATTATACTAGCATTCCCTGTGCGCACTAGACATCATTATTAACAACAGATCTTTTAATACTTCGTCACCAGGTTCATAAAATGCTAACTTCGCAATCAGTGCTATGCACATTTTTGATGACATGATCTCGTTATCTCCTTCGCCATCAGGCCTTGCCTGAACTAACTTTTATAAATTTAGGCTTACTTTGCAATCCAAGAAGTCCCTCAGAGAGGCCGGGCAGCGCGCTGAGCGGAGTGCTGAGTTTCCTCCTCAACCTAATGGCTGGTGCGGGCATGAACTCGTCGTCTTCTTCGCCATCGGGAGCAGTGACATGTATAGCTATGCTGTCCTCGTGTGCTTTGCTTCGCCCCACTTGCCATCGCGTTTCTGTTAACGGCCCTATCTGTGAAGATAACAGTGTTACAACAAAAATGCAAGTACAAGTACAAGTATATAATTACGCAAAACTTGATGTTAAGTGATGGAATGATCAAGTGTAGTTTAACAGTGGGAAAATTAACTGTTATGTGCAGTGTTCATTCGGGGCAGTACTGCCACCATAACCATTTCTGCCGCCTTGTAGTGATGAGTACTTACATATTAGACATATGAGAAGTTCGATCTTCAAGTCTCAGAGAGACCGCTGAAATGATGTGCTACTTGGGTCTTCCTATACGCACAAGAGGACTTAAGTTGTATGTTACCTCGTAAACAGCAGTTTACGAGGTAACCTTTTAACCTAGTGGGCAATATGCACGTTCCGATAGCCGATATCTCCATTTCCTGGCCACAGTAACGGATTTTTGGTACGGGATCATAGGTGCGAGTCGTACCTATTAAGTTTTTTTACTGAGGTATATTATATATTTTAAGTATTTACCAAAGCCTTTTACGTCAATAAAATAATAATCATAATTCAGCTAATATATTGTTGGTGACAATTGATAAATCTTTAGAAAATTTGGTTCTTTAAAACAAGTTTAAGAAGTCACCCACGAACATTAAATAAGTTTTATTTCTTCGTTGAGACATAAAGTTGTGGGCATAAAGCCAAGTGTGAAAATGTCTCAGAAGTTTGTACGTTTGTAACCCAGGAGTAACTTAACTGTGGTTAGGGATGCGCTATGTAACTATTTTAATATGTTCGTTAGATTTAACTCATCTCACTGATTAACGAAACTGCGAAAGCGTCAAGTGTAAATACGTGATCATGGGATTTGGGTCATGGCAGTGTCATCTTTAGTTGGCCAGCCTAGCTTATCTTTCGGTTATGTTTCGATCATGAAACCTTTTGATTGTAATACCAAGGTGAGTGTATTGTGGATATAAGTAATACCTGGAAAAAAAATCTTTTGTTTAGTTATAACTAATTACAGATGGCAGACTGCATAAATAAAAAAGAAACAAAGGATATCGCGCGCCGTGCTTTGTAAATAGTGACGTATTTTTATGCAAGAAAAAGATAGCTGCATTGTAATTGCTGCTTTCGCACATTAGCTATTCAAATAAATAAAAATGCTATACGTTAACGCTAGAGTGCAGTAAATAGTCGCCTACTTTCAACAACATATAAAAAAGTGTCCTTCGTCATGATCCAAACAAAGGGGAACCTCTGTGATTGTCAAACTAACCAGTGCGGTTTTGCACGAATTGATTTTCAATACGCGCTACGCGTGAGTAGCTAATAAAGGATAATTTTGAAAGCCACTGTGGATATTTGCAACACAGAAATAAAGAGGATAGTTTGGATATATTCTTACCTATTAATTTTTATTTTAATATAGGATATTTACTTCAGCGTTTCAACAGATCGACAGATTTATTTTATGTAGAACTAGTTTACTCGGATTTACTTAAAATACGTATAAAAGCATTTGGATCCTTAATAAGTTTTCGAATCTGCGCGTCACTAGCTCACAATTGTGCGGCTTGCGCTGTGTGCTCACCCGGAGTAAGTGGACAGCTCGGTGTTTGGTGCCTAGCATCAAACAACGAGGCACCAAACTGGGCCGTTTGCACGAATTAAATGTTTTATTCATGATATCATTTCTATCTGTGTTGGTTACAGTTATGTTACGTTATTACGAATACTAATAATAATATAGTGAATATCAATAACATGGCTGAGTATTGAAGTAATAAATGAAGTCTTTATTCGAAATAAAAAAAAAAACAGCATTCAAATGGTGAATTGGATTCTCAAGCGAATTAATAAGGAAGTAAGTTGGTACTAGAAATATAATAATCGACATAATTGATAAATTAGTAACTTCTTAGGTACCTAATTTTATCAATCTCCGGTAATATTAAAAATTCAATTATATTTGTACCACGGTGGAATTTTCTTGTATAATATGAAATGATAAGCATCTATTGTTTCAAGTTACATATTTGTGACAAGTTCTGGAGGATCCTTCACGTAATTTGAAAACAAACAAAGTTGTTTTGTCGTGGAAACATTCTGGGTAACAAATGTTACCAGAACTTAAGATATTCCAATGAAACTAATGTAAAATTTGAAAGTTTTTGGATGCATGTATGAATTTATGTTTTATTTCTTCAAGCCAAAACTACTGAAACGATATGGCAAAAATGTTCATCACATCACAACATAATTTGCTAACAATTACTTTTGAATGCATTATACACTCTATATAAATGTCATACAGCTTCCTGAATTTTTTTTTTTAACTAATCTATTAAAAATAATGATAATCATACTCCAAACGTATTTTCATGTTTGTAAAATATTAATTATTTAACCATATTTTTTTCTACTAATGACGTGCTCAGATGGTACTACATCATTTGTCCGCATTGCAGACAAACCACAAAATCGCATATACGTACTGAACATGTACCGCTGCAAGTTATTTATTTTATTATTATTCTGAATTTAAAACAAACAAATATTAAAATCAAAGAAGATGATCCATAACATAACACGATGACGATGTTTAACAATAACATTAACGAACATAATGTCATGTAGACAAGAAACATAATTAAAAGATGAAAGTTCCTGGCAAATTCTCAACAACCCAAGCACGTTTACGTAAATTAATTCGTTCTCTGGTATTTCATAAAACGTTGAAACGTATTTCGATGGATATTATTATAAATATTACGGAAATAAGGTAAAGTTTTGTTATTGTGGACGAATGCCAAAAGATGTGCTTTGGAATTCCGACGAGGCCTGCCTGTTAGAATAGAAAAGCAAGGCCACGTATTGGCACGTGTTACCACTGCTACCATTTACCACGCGACATGGTTTTATGATTGACGTGTCACTTCGCACCCGGCGCCGGGACGGCCACGTCTTGCAATTAATTCAGCCATTACGTATCTAAATTTTAGATAACATTGATTGTTACTTGATTTTATAGGCATAATTGGATAATGGCTCCATTGAATGGCGCAACTGATCAAGAGATTTCGTTCGTAAGTTATCGCCCCTTGCGAACGTTGTATTTTTCGCCGCTTTCTTTTTTTATTTCGCTGATGCCTTCTTTTAACTTGTTTTTTTTTTTACTTTTAGGTACTAGTTTGAATTTGAGAATGTGTGCAGAATATAGTGAATTACCAACTGTTTTAGGCTCATATCGGGGTAGTCCACATTTTCTATTACCTTTATAGAGTAGACATAGTAGAATTCGCCCTATCGATTCCTTCTTAAATGGACGCTAAACCTTCGAGTTTCCAACACAACGTTGCCAAATAAGTGAGGAGCGAGCAACTTGCAGTTAATGTCGCTGTGTGGAACAAAATAAGAAATGTTTCCCACTGCGCTAATACAGAGGCGTAGTATAAAATATAAGTCATTGCGTTTAGATTAACTGTATAGTGGCTAAAAATCCACACGTATCGCCAAATAAATTTGATATATTTCTCGTAACATTGTAGCGTCGTAGACCCTATATGCGCACCAACCTTTAGTTTATAAAAATAGTTCATAAAATAGAGTCACAGACCTCTCGCATATTTGCTATCGTGATGCAATTTTGAAAGTTTAACTGTTACATGTTTTTCATTTATTTCGTAAAACGCGGATACCTTGCAAAGTTTTTATGATCTAATAGACAGTGAACGAATCGGATGCCGTAGTTACAGAGAAATGTGATACTTTTGTTCGTGTTTCATTTTACACTTTGGAGGATAATGAAGCTTAACCAAGAAGCTCCTTATAAAGACGTCCTTAAATAATTATAACTAAATTACGCTATCGGGTTCCTTCCTATTTGCTTTGATAAGATAAACTAGTTAGATCAGATGTAAATGTTGGTCTTGTTTCATTTGAAGAATACAATTAGTTTTATGAAAGTAGGTACCTACTGTGTTTATTGAAATGAAATGTGATAGAAATTTTGGGAGAAATCAAATAATAAGGCATTATTGCTTTATCAGCAACACACCTCTCACATTTGGTAAGTATTTTTTGTATACGGCTGTACATGTTTTGTTATAATTTAATTTACGAACCTGATTTTGTGTTATATATATTATTATATACAATCTCTTTGACACACATTTCCACTTTTATTGTTACTTTGATTATCTACCTAAAGCATATTTTTGACTTTCTTAAGTATATTTTGGGCTTCAGTGGCGAAAAGAATTATCGATTATGTTATAATTGATATCGAAAGCCAACTAAATACTTTGAAGGTAATGAATCAAATAATTATTGTATTCATTAAATGCAGTTAGCAAGGTTTAGCTTGCAATTTTTTTTTTGTATTTAGCGGTAGAGTCTGTTCGACCGAGGGCATATCCGTTTTTAAAGCCAGGAAGAAGTGCCCTAGCCTTGCTGTGTTTTGATCTAAAAGGTATGGTGTTGGTGAAATTACAACGCACATGAGATGTTCCATCTTTAAGTCCCAGTGTCATGGAGAGCATGGGTTTCGCATACTTTAACCTTTTTTTAATGTTTTCCCTCCTGTTCTGTTCCTGGCAATGTAATCTCGTCACTTCATCATCCTTTCTAATGTAACTAACGTAGAAAACACCGGTGTTTGGAAAATTATTCTAATAATTGCTAACTGAAATTCACTGCAAAAATCAAATGTTTTTTTTTTAATTTCAACACAATCTGCTGAAGAAACTAGTTTAAAATTCAGGTGGCAAAATTTAAACTACTCCTATGAGGTACGTCGTACTTTCAATTAGGACCAGCCTATTTTCCACAGCTGGTTTGATAGGAGAAGCAGTAATAAATTACACGAATGTACGTACCTAACTAGGCTTCCTTCAGTGTTTGAGCAGCAAGGCAAATTTATCGTTTAAATTGAATTAATAATGGCTGTATTGAATCTTAGCAATCTTACGCCTCGGGTGTACTAAATTGTTTCTAAGGCGGGATCATATAAATTTATCTATATATATATATGTACACCACAAGGAATATGGATTTGTGAGGTCGTGATTTCTCATTAGCTCTAATTTCTCCAAACAGTGCAGAAACATCGTAAGAAAACTGGTATCTACCATTACCTACTCTCGTTAAATCCTTTGTTGACGCACCCATCAGTTTTGGTGGATTGGACAGGCAAATCTTGATTCTGACTTTAGCAGCGCTGTTAACGTTAATGATTTTTAGGGTTCCGTACTCAAACCATGGGAACTTATTACTAAGCCTACGCAGTCCGTCTTCTAAAAACTTCTAAAAGCTGTATACTTTTAACCGTAATAGGCTGAATTGTACAGAATACGCTTTATTGTGGCAGATATACTGACAAATAAGAATAATCATAGAAAATGGCGTATCATACTAAAACGTTTTATTAACGCTTTTTCATATTGCTGTATCGTACTAATTATTATACAAGCTAGCGTCGAACCAGAATTGAATAATGTGTAAACAATAAAACCGACCAGTGTTACAACACATATTTTATAGAGACAGATAAAAATATTACGGGCTGTTATGGAACCCTTGGTGAGAATGACTCACAATTGGGCCGTTTACTAACCCCAATGGTGAAAACTAGAGTAGTTACAAGTTTAACACTTATTTCAATCTGTGGTTTCGTAAATCCCAAAGGCTTGGAATAGTTTTAAGTGTTTGTGAGTTTAACTACTGTAATCTGGATCGTTCTTCCCCATTGAATTGAATTACATGTACGAAGATTTGTTCTGCTTTTAACAGCAGAACAAATCTTTGTGTCTCATGCCTCAATTCTTCGTTTCGAGTGTTTTTTTAATTGAATGGGTGTGAGAAAATAATTAATTTGGGATATTTTTCATCTATCACTTTTGCTGTGTTCGATAGACAGCCATTTTTTTTAAATACTACGATTTGGTCGTAGTTAATCATATCGAATATACTCAAAAACATATAAGTGTATCAGTTTTCTAGTTTCCACAGTAAATGCCTTGCTTAGTTTAGGGCTAGATGGCGTTATCTGAAATTATATCAGACAACTGATAGAATAATGAAATAGGTACTTTTTTGTGTGAATACATACATATAATACACATAACACTAGAATTGAGCTGTGAAGCCAGTCATTTGATTTCAACAGAGAAATAAATTTGAAAGCAAGAATATGATATTTCATTATGGCACATGACCAATGGACGCTGAAATTAAATTCATTGTCAGTGTTTTACTCAGTCACTGATATTTGTTTCTGCAGAATGCGACGTAAGAAATACCATATCAGGTCAACGAGATTATTGCTCATAAACAGTAATAGTTCTAAGTGTTGTTTCCTGGGCAATATTTCTTTATTATCCCGGAATATATGTGCTGATTAAAATAAATCACCGACTTTCAGTACGAAAGCCTCTAATTCTAGTATGGAATAAGAGTTCTTCAAAGAGTTTTTCACGAAAAAATGTGCTCTATAATAGTAAAAATATGTGTAGAGTCCGCCGACAAAAATACTGCCACCATACTCATTTTTGCCATGAGTGTAAGAGTGTGAGAGTACCTGGCCTTTGAAGTGTTGCTGAAATAAGTCACAGGGTAGAGGACACTGCTTAACATCAGCTGAGCTATCACGTTCTATCACTCATATAAAAACTCGTTTGTACATATAAACGTTAAGAAAAATTAAAAATTCCTGAGGTTCTTGAACCAAGCTATATAAATTCTGGTTAGGATTATAATAACGAAGACTTTCAGACGATAACTCTATAGGCATAAAATACTACAGATAAGAAACAAAAATAATCGGTCTAGGGAGAGGCGGTCTCGCGTATCGATATTTACGATATAGTTTGGACTGATCGATAACCATAAAGGTCCCTTTTAGTTCCACTACCGCAACCACAGAGTTTTTACTGTGCGCTCTTATAATCTAAACAAGACCGGAACACTATTAGAGATTTTGATAAACATAACACATATCTTTATTTAAACTTCTTTAAATTACTTACTTATTCAAATTTCGCCTGTTAGACCCCACTTACTCGTATTACTCTGTTTGGCTTAGTTTCATACACTTAAAGATTGATAACCCACAATGAGAGCTCATACTTGGCATAATATGTCTTTAAATTCTAGTCAGAATATTCTGGTTTCCAAACGATTCTGAATAGTAATAGTAAGTATATAATAAGTATAGGTAAGTAGTTATAGTTCAATACTCAATACTCATTCATTTATTGCTTCACATAAAGGTTATAAAGTTTTCTTTATTTACATGATAGGTTTCACAAATTGACCCTTGTAACTTGGGTGTTACAATATGATCTACTAGCTATTGCCCGCGACTTCGTCCGCGTGGAATTCGGTTTTATCACGCACCCCTATTTTTACCCCTCGGAAAAGTAGCCTATGTTACTCCTCGATAATGTAGCTTTCTATAGGTGAAAGAATTTTTGAAATCGGTTCAGTAGTTTCTGAGTTTACTTCGGACATACATACAACATACATACACCTTACCAACATTATCTCTTTATAATATTAGTATAGATAGAGAGAGGCCGAGGTTTTCTAAAATATTATGTTAATAGGTAGGAAGTAACTGTATAGTGTATGTTTTAGAAGTAGATTTAGAATATATACATTTTTTTACTATATTTCTGATCACTTGCGAACGGTTATTAATTTTAATCAGTCGATTGTTTAATTCATTATTGTTTATTATAATTTAAAAAAGGTCTAATAGAATTGGGGCTATTTTCTCAGAAATCTACTTTCTTCATTATGAATCAGATATCACCCGTAGCCTTTATTCAATTTCGGTCCGGTATATGGAATGTTATCGAAATATTTTACATAGCTTGGAGGCTTGCCAGGTTTCAATCGACCACTGAAGTAGAACTAGCCTTTTCCTATTCCGGGACTAATTTTTTTTGGACAGCCCCATGTAACCCCAAAATAAGTAAGAAAGAAGAAAGAAAGAAAATAATTTATTTTTAACAAATTGTATACACAACACCGATTAAATTGGTACTTATATAACTAGGAGAAATTAAAAAACACAAAAGAACAAATGTAAAGGTTACAAGTAAAGGTTGTACTTTGGGAGTCAGATGACTGATAGAATACTTACATACTTCTTTATTGTAAATACATACTAAATTAACACTCAGAGACAGAACAATGATTTATATTCAACACATTAATGTTTGCTTTGGATGGGAGTCGAACCCACGACCCACAACGCAGAAGGCAGAGTTACTACCAGCTAAGCTGTGAAGCTAGACAAAACACATCTCCTGAATCAAACTAGAATAAATGATAGGGTAAAAGGCCCAAAACGAAAATTGTTAGGTAATTCGATACTGTCTCTTACATCATTATGTATGAAGGTTTCAATGACAATTGAAATATTCCGAATCACCGAGTGATTAGAATTTCAGGGGTTGCTATTTTATGGAGTTTTATTACAAGGGTACCCTTGATCCCACCCAATTCCGTCCTGTCCAAATTATCTGAAGTATTTGAGCAAAACGTGAAATAAAATCCAATATTCGATAACGAAAATGCTGTTTGAATCCCTGTTTACGTAAATCATTAGGAAGTATTTTAGGATAATTTTATTAAGTATAAGATAATCTTAGAAGATAATCTTTATTAAGTTATTATCAGTTGTTTTATAATTCCATAGTCATATTTTAGGTTAGCTGACGGCACAATACCGGAGGATGATAAAGTTCATTATCTATGAAATGGGTTAGTAAGGGCATGTAGGTATTGTAAACGGATTGATTTTGATCCGGCTTCCGCGGAAACTGTTCAAATTTCAAGTAAAACAATTTCAAACGCCAGAACTTCAATGGATTTGGTCTAGCTTATTTGAAACAAAATGTTTGAACAACGGAAATTAATAGTAGCGTGAATATTATTCAATGCATTAAAATTATATTCGAGAGCGTGGTGGTCTAATGGTACTGACCCCGAGTTTCAAAATGGAGGTCGCCGGTACAAATCCCGACGTGCACCTATGAGTTTTTCAATTGATTTATGTGTGCAATACCACGTTCTCAAAACGGTGAAGGAAAACATCGTGAGGAAATCGACACGTCCTAGAACTGAAAATTCGAAGACATGTGTCAAGTGCACGAAAGGAGCCTCTTTGAGGCGCACTTAAAATCATTTCACCATTGACTCTAATAGATAGATAGAATGCATTGAAATTCAATCCAGGAACCCGTGGGGTTACCCAACTGATCTCTAACAGGTCGGCCGTGAACGAATCGCGCTGGTAATGTTAATTCAACAATTCAATGTTACTGATACACCATGTGCACACAGAATACCAAATTAGGTTACGAGCGGCGAGGAAATGACAAACAATGACCTAGTCACGGAGGTGAGATGAGTATCATCAAACCAGCAGATAATTCTGGTTCATTAATAACTGATTTAGTCTAAAAAAAAAGCTGAAAAGAAAATTTGCTAATAAATAAGTTTATAGTAAAATGAATGACCATTGCAATAATGGCAAGTCCGTTAAGCTCTCGGCTGAGAAACAGAAGAATTAGGTATTAAATATCACCTAATTCTTCTTTATAATTAATGTCAGTCAGAAATTCAAGTCAAAATATACTGAAGTTATGGATTTGCATTGTGTTGAGGTAGTAGAATCGTTAACAAAACTACTAAGAAGAATAATTACTTTTATATCTACTATATAAAATTCTCGTGTCACAGTGTTTGTAACCAAACTTCTGCGAAACCGCTTGACCGAATTTTATATTATTTTTTTGTGTATATTTGTTAGGTCAGAGAATAGGACGTAAACTATTTTTCATACCCCTAAGTGATAAGGGTCCACCCCAAAATTTTATTTTTATTTTTGGTCTATTTTATTAAATTTTATAAGGCGTGACCTTGTAACCATGTTAAATACCGTTCGATTCGGCATAAATATAGGAAGTCTAATTTTAGAATCGTGTCATTTAAACATTGATTATCTGATAATACTAAAAACAACTGAAGTAATAACACAAAAAAAAACGATACGGAAATCGCACTCCGTCGATTAACTCTTTGAACGTGCCTTTGCGATCAACACGGCTATTATCAGACAATCGGTGAAAACTCCCCTTTACTCTGATTATCTTATTAAGGGGGTATTTGACCGACAGCTGATTAGCTGTTAAAATGCTCCAAATATAATTCATTGTTGTTTGTTGCTCAAAGAGTCTTGACCAACTTTTGTTTAAGTTGTTTTATCTGTTAATTACGTCATAATCTTAATCAAAGTTTACAGAGATTCTCGTATAATCCTTTCAAACAGTTTTCGGCAATGTTTACCGACGTGGATTGCATTAATCGCCACTTTATGCGAATATCTAGTTAACTGAACACTAAAAGATGTCATATGATGATTACCTACCCACACACTCATACCCCAGCGCTTGGGGATCCCCTGCACTAGAGGACCTCTATGTCGCAGGTGGCATGGGGAAATACGACTATCCAAGTACCGAGAGCCAACCACATAATCTCACAAAGTTTTCCCCGGCGGGGATCGAACACAATTCCCGTAACTTTGAAGGCAGGGCTACATTACTGACTTAACCAAGGAGCTATATCGCACAGATACCATCATACTATGAAGTAATTGTATCCAACACCTCCGCTCACGTTCCAGGAAATAGAACGTCGTGCAATTTTCATTTTAAAACTTCTATCAGAAAAAATGATCTTATTTGTGCTTCTTTAACCGGAAAATTAGATGCCGAATTGAAATACTTTAGTTTTCCTCAAAAACTGTAGGTTAATAAAACCGTATAGTTCTGAACTGTTCTCTGTGTGTTCCATTTGTTGCCAAGTGGAGTTTGTACTTTTAGTTTAAAACTAAGTTTAGTTTTTACTAGCCTTACAATTGCAGGTATATTATTTTGACATGTCTTTTCTTATTCACTTAGTTTAAGTAGATAAAACTATTTTGGTTATTATCTATATGTATATAAATTCGAAACAACATCTCATAATCGATATTAGATGAAAATGATTTGGCCTTAACATTATAAATGTTCGCACGCGTTCATTGTTTCCGTCTATTTTCAATAATATTCAAAGCAATTGATTTGTTTTTGTAAGGTTTTTGTTTCTGTTTCGATGATGCTAGCCAGAGCATTGATGTTATATATTACATGATGATGCTATATTATTATACAGGTACATAATCTCATATTAACATCTGCCTTCCTCCAAATGGTGATTAAATATTTGTAATTAATTAGTAATTTATTTGTTTCAGTTTTTTGTTTAAATTTGAAATTAACTAAATATTTAATAACGAAATACAAGCAACACTTTTGATCAACTTTAATAATTATTATAAGGAACGTCATTCTTAGGTAAGTAATCTATTACTGACTAGATATCGGTAGCAGGAGAACATATGCCAAATTCTTTCAGGGGAGCTGACCCTAAACCCATTTCTGCCACCAACCCGTTATGCATTCGAGTTACTGCGTTCCGCATTGAAAGGTGTGGTTGCCGGTGAAATTACAGGCACATGATATTCCACCTTCAGTCTCAGAGTTCGGGTGTACGATGCAATTTCTTATACCTAAGTAGGGGAGTTGTTATGGGCATATGTTATTGAACACTATTGAACACCAGGTCCACCAATTGTTTTAAACGAGATTAATCTAAACACTAGTATGCTTAGAACTATTGCACTAATATTATAAATTAGTATGAAAGAATATGTTAATAAATTTATATAGTTAATGGATGTAAGATTGTAACTCACTAGTCAAGTAAAATGAACAGAACCCTAATTCTGAAATTGAAATGTAATTTGAAATGAAATTGAAATGAAATTTATTTTGCGACAACAAACATCTATACAAATAAATAAAATTAGAGTGTCTTTTTGTAATATTAAAATAACCGCTTTTTACTAAGTGCATATGGATGTATACACGCTTCATATACCAAAACATTTTTTTAAATTTATGTCTGTCTGTCTGTTTGTTCCGGCTAATCTCTGAAATGGCTGGACCGATTTTGAATGGACTTTCACTGGCAGATAGCTGATGTACAAGGAGTAACTTAGGCTACTTTTCCGAGGGGTAAAATAGGGGTCCGCGATAAAACCGAATTCCACGCGGACGATGTCACGGGCAACAGCTAGTTATTAAATATAAAAATGCAATAAAAATACACAGGTAGCATACATATGACAGTTTTGGTTGGAAAAACATTGGTTCCCAAACTAGGATGACCTGTGTTATGGTGTACCAATGCCCTCCCCCGGGTTATGTGAATATTACATAGTTAACATTTCACAATAAAAATGCAACTTATTTTTTTTTGTAATGACTTCCTTTCAGAAATCACCAATTAAAAAAAAATAACAGTGGTAACTGATGACGACGATCTGGATAACGAATTGAGAAAAGAAAAGAAGATTTGATCTGAGAAACCGTGAGCTATCTGGTCTTTTCATATCAATTGAATGTTGACAAAGCCGGGTTATAATCTACTTAAATCGCCGAAATGTATGTACGCGCACAACTTCGTAACGACTGACCCAAATCAGATAATCCTTTTATAGTAGTTTGTTATTGTCAGAATAATGTTTGTGAAAAAGAAAATGAAATAAAAGTACCTAGGTATTTTAAAAAAATCTCTTAATAAGAAAAGTGAGTGAGACAGAAGACGGTGATATCTTCAATATTTTAACAAAACATTGACAGACTGACGTTCAGTTTTTTTCAGCTAGCAGCAGACTACTTCAAAATGTCATCAGATTATAAATGTATATTTCATGGATCATGCCTAATCTTAACTTTTTTTTTTTTTTTTTTTTTTTTATGTAATACATTTACGGAACGAGCCGACGGCCCACCTGGTGTTAAGTGGTAACCTCGGCCCATAACAGCCGATGCGACTTGGGTCCTCCCAAAGTAGGTATGACAAGACCCAAGTCGCATCGTATGCGCCCGTAAATGTGAGACGTGAAGGTGGAATGTCTCATGTGCCTGTTATTTCACCGGCAACCACACCTTTCAAACCGGAACACAGTAACGCGAATGCGTCACTGCTTGGCGGCAGAAAAGGGCATGATAAACTGAGCGCTTTAGAAAATTGAAATGTCCCATAACTATTCTATATTCTATTCGACTAATCTTCAAAACGGCTGGATCGTTTTTGACAGGAATTTCACTGGCCGATAGCTGATGGTATAATGGATGGAGTAACTATGGCTACTTTTCCAAAGGGTAAAATTGGGGTGCACGATCAAACCGAATTCCACTCAGACGAAGTCGCAGGAACCAGCTATTACTTTAATAAAAGAGTAGCTGCTGAATATATATTTTAAGTGATAGGCAGAGCCCTAACCATGTATAATTATTCTTTTGGCAATTAGCACAAGTTTCAACATGATTTTGCTTCTAACTTGCCAAAACTTCCATTGTTTTAGTTGCTATAGCCTTTTTGCGACCACACGTGACGATTAATTTTATTACCTTAATTTATAACTTTATATTACGAAATTTAATTAATAAGTTAAAGTAAAAACATAATTAACATTATTAATCATTATTTACAAAGATATACATTAAACACAGAAGCTAATTTAAATTATACTGTTTCTATCAGTATATCTAAGGTTGGTGGCCTTTGACTGCTTGCGTGGCCTTGTAATTTTGATTTCATTCAGGTTGCCAAGTTCTTCAATGGAAATGAAGGTTTTGTCTAACATATCACCTTAGAGATGGGTGGTCCTAGAAGGATGGAAGGATAGAAGGAACACAACGTTTTCAAAAGGGCGAGAGAGGAAATATAATAGGGAAACTTGTTTACAGTTGACCAAAAAAATTAAGAATATAATATCTAGTAATACTTTGGGACCCTCGTATCAGCCTATTCACTCTCGTGATCCAAGAGTTAGCGACTAGCTTTCCCCCAGTGAAATCATTTAAGATAAAGGCTTGAACAGATAAATCTTTTTACTTATTCAACGGAGACAGTTATCAATTGAATTAAGTTAAAGTGCCGGTAAATAAGTATAGATACTTGTGTATAAAAATGATCCATCATGATCTATCGACAAGCGAGAGTTACTAAGAGGAAAGTGAGTCATAAAAGTAACAGTTATAGATCCCCAATATCCTTGCTACTCGCGAGTATACGCAATAACTTTCCTTCATTTTGTATATTTCAAAAATGATCGGCAATGGATATGCAAACACGATATAGAAGATAGATAATAAGCGCTTAGATAATATTACTTTAGAGTTGAAATTGCCGTATAATTACATTGGAACTGTAACATAATGTTATATCTCTGCAGCGTTCACACGAATGTTATGAATGCGAAAGTTTGGATATTTCTTACTCATTCACGCCAAAACTGCAGCACAGATTGGGGTGAAACTTATGAAATATAATAGTTCTATACCAGGTTGCATATTTGTTTCAGGTGATTTATGTGATGGGCAAACTACTGAACTGATCGGTCTGCAACTTAGCAGATATTTATTTCTCAACCAGGAATAACATATAAGCTTCTTTTATTCCCACAAATCAGTTCCCACGAGATAGGAATGAGTTTTATATAAAGTGTTTCCACTTCTTGTCAAAACTGCTGATTCAATTACGTTGGTCCAAAAAAATAACGTTATTCTAACATTATCATGGCAGTAGCGGTACAACGTATGCCAACTTCGTCCAGGGAAGCACTTCCAACATACTTATTACTGCCGCCAAGCAGTGATGCATTCGCGTTACCAT
Organism: Chesias legatella; assembly: GCA_947359385.1. Taxonomy (NCBI): domain Eukaryota; kingdom Metazoa; phylum Arthropoda; class Insecta; order Lepidoptera; family Geometridae; genus Chesias; species Chesias legatella. The sequence continues at coordinate 7,007,764 of OX375783.1, forward strand.
GTTCCGGTTTGAAAGATGTTGTTGCCAGTAAAATTACAGGCATAGCACTTGTTATGTCTCAGTGTTACGGGCGCATACAATGTGACATGGGTCTTCTCTTATCTAAATAGGGGAGGACATAGTTCGTATTGCTTGTTATGAGCTGAGGTTACTACTTAACACCAGGTGGTCCTTCTGCTCATTTCGTAACTTTATGACATAAAAAATAATCAGCTTCCATGACATGTGAATTAGGTGTCAAAAGTTTCTTTAGAAATGTTTGTTCTATTTAAATCTAATTTATTGGACTTACTGAAACTTTCTATTTATTGCAGCTTTCTAACTAGGAGTAACATTAATACTATGCTACTTGTATCCCGCAAATAATTTCTCATGGGAGCAGCAAATTTATGCCTCCCAGTATATTCACGCGGATAAGGTTGAAATTAACTTTTTTTTTATACAATTTCAATAATTTGGAAGGTTATGTGAGGTCTAAATTTATATATCACATATAACTAAGTTTAACACTAAGCCTGTCTGTTTTTGACTGTCTGCCCGCGACTTCGTCCGCATGGAATTCGGTTGTATCACGCACTCCTATTTTACCCCTCGGAAAAGTAGCCTAAGTTACTCCTTGTTACATCAGCTATCTGACAGTGAAAGTCCCGTTAAAATCAGTCAAGCTGTTTCAGAGATTAGCCGGAACAAACAGACAGACAGACAAAAATTTAAAAAAAAATTGTTTTGGTATATGTACTGTGTATACATCCATATGCACTTAGTAAAAAGCGGTTATTTTAATATTACAAACAGACACTGAAATTTTAGTTATTTGTATAGATTAACACCCAGACACAGAACAAACATCTATATTATATATCTATATAATATTTGTCCTGGGTGGGAATAGAACCCGCGACCTGCAGCGCAGAAGCCAGTGTAATTGTGCAACTAGTGTAATTGTTATGAATGTAATCATTGCTTTACCAAAAGATCTTTTTGTATCGCCGCCTTATAACACATATAATGTAAAAAATCTACATCAATCTTCATTCATGGGACAGACAGCTGGCGCAGGCTTGGTGTCAGACTCCTGAGTAGGAAGCTTACGTGGGCTGGTTACTAGTGTAAAAGCCAGCATACAACATTATAACATCTATAAAATATTAGAGTTCAGACGTTATACGTGGTTTTAGGGCAAACGCTCGGCTAGCTAGTTTTTTTATTTGATGCAGTTATGTAACGAGCCGATGGCCCACCTGGTGTTAAGTGGTAACTTCGGCCCATAACAACTGATGCCACTTGGGTCCTCCTCTACTAGGTATGATAAGACCCAAGTCGCATCGTATGCGCCCGTAACTCTGAGACGTGTAGGTGGAATGTTTCATGTGCCTGTAATTTCGCTGGCAACCACACCTTTCAAACCGGAACACAGTAACGCGAATGCGTTACTGCTTGGCGGCAGAAATGGGCATGGTTTGGTCAAAAGCCAGTTTTTACTAATTACCAAATCAAATCAAATCAAATCATTAATTTGCTTCAATGTGGTTCATCATGGTGACATAAAATATGACAAGTTCTCACATTCCCCTAATATGGTATGCAAATGTTCACTTATATCTTATTGCAAAATTAAAGTCGATACCTAGAAATATAATAATACCTTTCAAAACAAAACTAATTAAAATGAATCTCTAATAAATAAATCAAATCACATTTTGTGTATTATTGGTCTTTTCCCGGTACTTTCTTGACAGAGTTATATGTACCTATTTAAATAAATTCATATGGAATTTCCAACTAATTCAATAACTACGTTTGGATAGACCACTTTTAATGTAACTGTTCGATACGCATTAATGGTCAAAAGCCTTTTGCCCTTTACAACAGTAACGCATAAAACGAACGAAGGCGACCCATCCATTACTGAGTTGGCTGATAAACGTGATGTCTTTTTTTATAATTAAGTAATAAGCAAATAGCCTAGCTAATGTTAAATAAATTTATTAATTAAATAATCTGCCTTAGCTAAATCAATATGACTTGGATCCTCCCCGACCTACTCAGGTATGGGAAGACAAACTCCTATCGTATTACAGCCGTAATTCTGAGATGTCTGCGATGTGTCATATTCCTCTAATTTCACCTGTAACCACACTTGCAACCAGAAGATTTAATTTCAATAATTAGGACATATAGTACAATTTCAAGGGCCCATCTACTTATTGCTATGGTTTCACTTAAGGTCTAGGTGAAAATACTTCATGGTTTTAGTAATTTTACCATCTATTTGGTACTGGTATTTGGTGAAGTTGCTATACAAAATATTTATCATGGTCGTCGCGCTGTAGTTAGCTATAGTTTCGAATTAAACGCACTCATAGTTTTAAATTAAAATTAAATATTTAAACTAGAAACTTAATTAATTATAAAATTACGTCTGGGAGTGTATTCAAGCAAAGCTGTTTAAAGATGGTATAGATAAGATAGGTATAACTGAATTCTGACGACTTGGCAATCAAATATTAATAATTTGTTTTAAATGTAATTTCATGTAAAACAGGGAATATTCTCAGAAACTTTACCAACGATTTTGCTGTTACTCAGACATCAGAATTATTGGACCCTGTGTCAGTAGAGTACAAAGAACGAAACGCAATTAGTGGGATTTTTGGTTCAGTCTGCAGTGGTTTTGGAGATTTCTTACGCAAGAGGTGGCCGAGCCTTCTATCTCGTTCGTTAATTACGTGCCAAGTATAATGCAGCTCAGGTATTTGTGTGACTGATAAGAGGCGACTAATGACGTGAAATGTGTTTATCTCTATGATAAAATGAAAATATAACCTATCACGTTGAATAATAACGTGGAAAGATTTCGATAAAAGCTTTGCCGTGTTTCCAATACCGCGATTAGCTTTCTGATAAGGTATGATTACAAGGAAATTTGATATTAACCTTATGCCACTTTGCTTTTGATTATGGGGCTTTTTAATAAAAATGAATTTAACTCAATTGCAAATAAAATTATAGAAGGTAAAGAAAAACAGTGAGTGCTTCGGCAGTGGTCTGTAACTAAATAATACAATACTTAATAATAAAAATACGATGGATACGGCTACGAACTTTAAGTAATAATCAATGCTTTTAGAAGTTTCGCCTTGGGTATACTAAGTAGTTAAAAGAACTTATATGTACCAGTTAATGTGCTTTTATGTACTTTGTAGATTATACATTTTCTGGTACATGTTGTTCAATAATATTACCAAGTAACATTGAGACAATTTCGTACGAAAAATTACTTCGGAGGCTGTCAGTCACTCACATGTCTGAAGTTACGGATAAACATTTCAAATAGGCCATCTACCTTCAAATAAGTATAGTGTTTACTATAGGGACTAGACAATTAATAGAACAATTAAATATATACTTTTTTGTAATACATATAATGAATTAATGCCCAGATGACAAATATCTATATTCACCACACCACACAAATGTTTGTCTTGGGTGGGAATCGAATCCATGACCTGCGCAAAAGGCAGACTTAATCTGAGCTGTGAGGCAAGTTTCATACTTTTCACATCTAGTCTGAATATATATATATATATTTATCATGAGCTAGTAGTAGTCAGGTCAGGTCACTCAGTGTTATGCATTTTTTTGAGTGCATACACCAGCTAAGCAAACAGACTGTGTTGGCGGTTCCGGAAGAATGGTGCAGTGCGGTGCGACCAGCTGTTGTGCAATTTCAGACAAAATTTGCAAATGTTGCCTGCCTGAAATTGGTTTAATAAAGATATTCAGATAGCGTCAGAAGTAATTAAAACTACCTCGTCTGTGTCTTTGACATTGACCATTTCTATCCAGCGAGACATTTAATTTAATTTAATATATTTTAAAATTCAGATTTTCATCCATTTTGTTAGTACTTAATGCAATTATAATTTAAACCTATGTTAGTAATAACTTTACCAGAAATATTTTGGGTACTATTCCCACCTGGTCAATTGAATCTTCTGTGCGTCATTGGAAGCGGTCATTACAGATATTTGATATATTAATATTATTTGTACATATTTCGTATAAATAAATTTGTTTCATAATATACATTATTATTATTATATTTATTTATATATTATATTTTTTTTATTTATGTTATTTAGATGCATAATTAACTTAATTCTTTCGTGAATCCACTAATTCATGTAGCAATAAAAACAAGTTTGTTACTTATGGAAAGTACTTATCTCCGAAAGCGATGTCTTTGTCTACACCTAATATCTAATAAACCTAAATACTGAATGGTCGTATTATAGTGTATAGTATATATAAAGGACTAGCGACCTTCCCCAGCATCGCACGGGTGCAATGCAGATATTATTGGATTGTCAGTGGTTAATAATATAATGTCTCTCCAAAATCCACATAATATGTATCGATTTTTTAAATATTATAATGGTTATAGAAATCTCATATGCCATCGTTGATTTTTTTATAGTACTATCATAAATTATATTATAACTAGTATAGCCACGGACATTTGTACAGAACTACTAAAACACAAAAAGAAAATAAATTAAATCAACATAAAATCTAGACGAGTCCCCAAAATTCTCTTAAGATATCCCTTAGGAATGGTGACAAACCTACGAAGGAAATGATATGAGATATTTTACAACCTTTTATGATTAGTTTTGCAAGAAGATGACAATATGTAGGTAGTTTGGAAGTAATACTACAGAATATGTGTGGTTAAATATAGTGTATAATAATACAAATCAATATATCATTAATTCTCGATTAACCCTAATTTTTATGATGTACCTAATTACATAAATAATTTTTTATTCATTATGACACAGAATTGCAAAAATATAAAACCAGGAAATACCCAAAAATACAGTTGGCGATTTTCAATACAATTCAATCGTAATCTTTCGTTCTCGATACCTGTTTGGCACTAAACTCAAATGATAGAATTCAGGCTTTATAGAGTAGGTTCAAACTCAATTTGAACCATCAATTCAATAACTAACGGCGAAGTTTCGTTTAGATATATAATATAATACATATATACATATACATATATTATATTTACATATAATACATTTAATTTCTTTAAATTTTCACGATAAAGACATTTACACATCAAAAATGAAATAAGATAACCGAAAACGCCACATCTTTCAGCTATAAAACGGATACAGAAATATAAACCCATTATTATTGATATCAGAACTCACAAAATAATATTTATCGACATACGTCACATGCATTCCGATGCACGCAAGCGCTCATTAGTTAATGCCACTGATTGTCATCGACCCAAGTGATGAGCCTGTGAACTGCTTGACTTCAGACATCAACTATATTCCAAAATTGTGACAGTTATCTTACTGCCTAAATAAAATACCACACGGATGCAAAAATACATACCACCTAAAACATAGTTTATACCATATACCCACTAGTGACAAGAAATAAATCACTGAGTAGGCACGGTCACGTTCTTAGCTTTTGTCGTAGCTGAATGAATGTAAATGAGCACAGTACAATAGATAGCAATAATGTTAGCCATTTCCATAACAAAAACGGTAATAAACACATGAATAGAAATGGCACAGACGAACGAAGATATCACAAACAAGCGCGTGACCTTAGATTTCTTCAGGCGCATTCTGGAATGTATACATTCAGTCAAACTAGATATATCACTACGTGATCTACCTACTGAGGGAATATTTTATGTTTTTTGAAACACTAAAACTAAATCTATGCTCATTTTTTGGCTAAATGAAAGAGCTGAAAGAGAAGGCACATGACAGTTTTTACAGTGAAAAGTAACATTGAATATAACTAAATAAAATGACAGGCCTCACAGCTCAGTTTCTAATAAATCTGACTTCTTCGCTCTAGGACTTGGGTTCGATACCCAACCAGGACAAACATACGTATAAAGAACATGGATCTTTGTTCTGTGTCTGGGTGTTAATATGCACATATTTAATTGTGTTTACAAGTGAATTACAGGCACAAGAGACATTCCACCTACACGTCTCAGAGTTACGGGCGCATACGATGCGACTTGGGTCTTGTCGTATCTAGTAAGGGAGGACCCGAGTCGCATCGGTTGTTATGGGCAGAGGTTACCACTTAACACCAGGTGGGCCGTCGGCTCGTTCCGTAACAGTATCAAATAAAAAAAAAGTATACAAATATTCTATCATTTATCTAGTTCCAATAGTAGAAGCTTTGCTTAGTTTGGGGCTAGATGTAGGTGCGTGAAATGTTACCCAATATAAATTATTTATTTATTTTTATTTATGAATAAGCATATGACTGTGAATGTGTGTAAGCTAAATTTAGCAGTATATGTTACTTTCCCTAAGTAGTCCTTAAGCCCTTTCCTAAATTTTTACTTTAATATCTGTGATAACGGAAGCGATATTTTGGTAACAATGACACAAATTGTATAGGGTCGTTGTCATAATGTGGACCAGTCAGAGAAACGTAGTCAAAGTTTTGCCACATTGAGTGAGAAGTCACAAAGGTCAGTCTCTATTATAATGCTGACACGCAGTCGCGCCTTGAAAGGTACAGAGCATAATATAATAGTGTTGAATACAACCGAATATTTTATAGATAAAAGAGAGATAAATCTATTTTGACCCATTTCGGCAAACAAGGAAACTGGTAATATATTATGGCTTACTACCAGGGCCGTCTTTGGTACACCAGGTATCTTAGTGCTAACTACACGAGGAAAACTAAGCACATAATGTATAATTATTAATTAATTATGTCTCAGATTTCATTATTTCAGTCTTATTAATAGGTATACTATAAAGCCTACTATGTATTTTTTGGATGGCACTGAGCAATCATGTAAAAGTCAGTTAGCAATATTAGAATTTAAAAATTCAGTTAAGTACTTAGCATGTGCTTACTTAGCATAGCATTTATGCTTCTCTCTTTACTATCTCTATACTTAAACAGGGTACAGGGATTTGTTGTAAGCAGTAGACGGCGAGCATAACGATCTTTGGATTTTTTCTGCACTTGTTCCTTCGTTATATACCATACAACTTTTTTATTAAAAAAGTTGAAGATATGTTACAGAAACCTAAAAAAAAAAGAATTTCCAGCAAACCAGAGACTAGAGAGAGGTTAAAGAAAATTAGGTTATTGTACACATAGGTAAATAGTGTAAAGACTTTTCGATAATTAACTTACGAAGGAGTGTTTACATAATACACGTCTCTGAACACAAACAGCTGTAGGGACGAGTGATGTAGGCTGCTGGCGACCGCAGGGTACTCTTCCATTATACATGCTTTTGTAAACAGCCCCGGGAAAGTTACAATACTGGTATTTCTCACGCTTCAGTAATGCCCCCAAGCGCCACAACCTCAACACTCCTTGTTCAGAAATTTGTCAATACATTAAAACTTACTACAAAATATGTGTTATAAATATATTTCAAATTAATAAACATAACGTAACATACATTTCCCTAATGAACCTAAAAACCTAAAATTCCTAAAAACCCCTAATGGAGGGATTCCTTTTTTTTCGCGAGCACGATCCTTGTAACAATTGAGTACTTAGATCTATGTTACATTTATGACTACATAATATACAGAAATAAGATATTACAGGATGTTTTGCTGTGTCGTTGAGCAGAGCGACATCAGACCATGGGGAAATATTACCTGATTTCGCCTCCTGTATCTCCGGATAATACGGGTTTCGTTGTCACTTTCATAATCACTAGAGTTAGCAGAGTCATATCTGTTGTTGTATATTTCCGTGTCACTCATGATGTACCACGAAAATCAATCAAATATAAAAATATACGCCGAACATCACACAGTCACTGAACGTTTGGCGCGACTAATGTTTGAATGAGCCTATTAAATGGTTATCACGATATACATTAGTTAAGTCTTAAATAAATCATGTTGCCTTAATGGCTTTTTAATTACACTTCGAAAATTCCACTCAAAATTTAGGCGATGGTTCGATTCCTATGTAAAGTAATGATCTCGTAACAATGAAGGAAACCATTCTAAGAAAATTGGCATGATAGGTATCTTATAAATAAAACTAAAGAGGTCTTAGTATGAATCGATTAGACTACCAGCTTCTAGGTATTTCTATATTATTGGCTCTTCGATATATGATTTTCTTTAATGAACTAAGTATAAAAAATAAATAAAAAGTGTAGAGGATTGAGTTGAGGATTTTTATGTTATTTGAGTGATTTTTATAACAAACATTTTCAGTGATTCCCTATACAAGCTTGAAAAATTCTGAACGAAAAGCGCTTAGTACTTTTTAAACTGTTATATATTTTTAATAGTAGGACAAACATTTGTGTGACGAACTTAGATGTTTGTTCTGTGTCTGGTATGTATTATATGTATGCAGTTACAATAAAGTATATAAGTATTATATCAGTTCCTAATTCCCATGATACAAGATATGCTTAGCTTACTTTGCGGCTAGATGGCGCTGTGTGAAATGTCCACCAATATTTATTATTAATACAAAATATATTTGGAGGGTATAATCTCCCTTTGCGATGTATGAGTAAGTACGTACGTATATAAATGAATGAATTAATGTTATGAAAGAAATTTTAAATTGTTTCGCATATTCCAAAACAGAGGATTTTTCATTATGTTAGTTCGTATATATGGGAGAAGTCACGGGAAGTTATCTATAATATTATACCTACGGCAAATGCGCAAATAAAGGTTACAAAGAACAAACATTGCACTCCTTACTTAGAACTGAGGTACTTACCTAATGAGCGACCTTAGCAATCATTTATGTCACGTTAAATTGCATACCTTTTCTAGAGGTAAATATGAATTAGGATTGAATATTGCATGTTCACAAAGCATTTACTATCGTATTAGACGATGAGAGTAATTTTATATAAAATAGATGTCAATTACATGTCATCATCAAATAGGAAATATTTATAATACATCATGCAAATACGTAGTTAAGGTTTTTCCAAGAATTACCTGCCTAGTGTCCACAGTCTAACTCTAGAGGTACGAGTCGATAACAAAATCGTCTTCGTAAATGTCTTTCACTATTATCTGTACTTAGGAAACTATTTTGCGCTATATGCAAAACGGTTAATTTGTTAGGAAAACGTTATCAGACGCGTAATAATAAAAAAAAAAGTGGTATTTCTTTAATTAAATATATATAAATAAATATTGATAGACATTTCATACAGCGCCATCTAGCCCCAAAGTAAGCTAAGTAAAGAGCTTGTATGATGGGAACAATACAATTGGTAGGTACTTAAATGCTTATTTTTTTTTTGTAAATAAATACAAATAATCCATATCAACACCCAGTATAGGTGGCATGTAATATAAATATGCTACTTTTCTATGCAGTCTAATATAACAGAGAACTGTTTGGGGTTAGATGGCGCTTTGTGAAATTTCCACCAATATTTATTTGAAAAATGTATGTCTAAGACGAAAGAAATGAAATGTGTTTGTTCAAATGAACTATTGGCTAAAAGATGACGCATCTAAACTAATAACAACTAAACATTTCTAAAAATCACTTCGTATGTGGTCAATGTAATCAACCCATGGTAGCCAACCCCGGGTATCAAAGTCCTATGAAAAAAAAAAACAGGTTGGAGGGTGATCTACTGTAATGATATTTCTGAAACGTAGCGAAGAGTTTTCTAACCATGACGTAAATATTCCGCATCCGGCTCCTGTAGCTAAAATAAGTATTGCCGTGATAGGTGAAGTCTTAACATGCAGATAATACTTACTTCAAATCCAAATTCATCTCTTTAAAGCTACCAAATAAAAAATCTGATCAGACGACTATCAGATTTATTCCCTCGTGGAAATTTAGGCCCATTCGCCAAATACTACATTACTGAACCACAGCGACAAAAGATAAGTTTCTCTATATTTATTCAACGGTTTATTCACATTTATTCACAGTTCCTTGCGTCATCTCAGAAACCGTTCTTCACACTAGTTACCCAAATAACACAGTAACTTCAGCTGCAGAATAATTTTACGTAGTTCATTAACTCACTGACAATGGGTATTCGTGAAGAGTTCATTACTCTAATGTCCATTCATTCCGAAACCGGATGGCGCAACTACCATCTCCCTCCTAACACTATGTAGCCATAGCGACTTCGGTAAGATATATTATCGACATCACACGTAAAACAAAGGAATAATGACCGTTTTGTTCTACCATTGTTAAATTTTCGTATTCTAAATTTATTCTTAAATTATCGACGTCTGTATTAGGTTTCTTTGTTCTTTGTTTTAATGTGATAATTGTTTACGTGTAGTGTAGCAAAACAGGCGCGAGGCGCCCGCCGCGCCCGGTCGTAGTGGTAATAGATCCAACATTTCATCTTAGCGATAGTAACACAAATGCTACACGTGTGCTATAAACGACGATCACATAAACTGTTACAGCACAGGCATTACGATAATCCGCATATAAATATTAACTTACACGAATAATTCACTTTTTAGTTACGTAAACTTAAAAAATTACAAGGTTTTGAATTACTTAGTAACTACTTGGAAGTACTAAGTAATTTCGGTATGAAACTCGGGCTCCCGTTCATTGCTTTTTTTTTCTCTTTCTCTTTTCTTTGATATATCCCATGTACTACTTACTCGATTTCTAAAAATACGGCCATGTTTTTGGGAACTATTTGGAAGGAGCTTGCAAGTGCCATTCATTGTATAATTCTATAACATTTTGCATTGTGTATTTTCATTGAATACTTCCCTACAAATAAGTACATGTATACATATGTGTACCTTCGCATATATGTAGTATGATCATATGATTATACCCATAACCCTGGCAGCTTTACCATAGTCGGCTAACCCCCAATCAAAAATGTTATAGAAACAGTTATTGTTATAAGGTTTTCATTTGTGTGCGTTTCTACTAAACTTCGGGATGGCGATACCATTATTTTAAAGCTTAGAAAAAAGCCTACTATAACCACTGTAAATGACTGCATGGCCTGTTATCTCTCTGCTTTACGAAACTCAAAATATATCTTTAGTAGGTATGTGAAATGTAATCAAAATCTTATATGTATTGCTATAAAATAACTTAATAAAATGTAACATAGCTTTATGTGCCAGAATGGTGAAAAGGACCAAGCTCATGAAACGAAAGGGATCCCTGATTTTGGGAGTTCTCGCTATTCTGCCCCATCGAGGGCCAGATAGGGTTTGAAAAGACGCCAATATAATCAGCAATAATCCCGTGTTACATTGTAATATTTTTATATTTGATTAACGTTTACAAGCTTTTTCTTTATGAATTCGTAAGAAACAATATCTTTTATGTTACGCAGTTACGGAACGAGCAGATGACCCGCGTCGTGTTAAATTGTAACATCTGCCCGTTGCAAGCAATACGACTTATGTCGGCTTAAGTCGGATAGTATGCGCTCGGAACTCCGAGACGTGAAGGTGGAATATCTCATGTGCCTGTTATTTCACCGGTAAAACCCGAACACAGTAACGTGTATGCATTACTGCTTGGCGTCAGAAATAGGTATGATGGCAGTACTTCCCCGCACGAACTCGGCCGAGTACTACAACTACTTTATTGCATATACTGGCCATCTTTTTCGAAGCTGATTGACCGGGAAATAAATAACAAAGATCGCGGAAATAAAACCATCCTAAAACCCTTTCAATCTTATTGTGATTAATGTGTCGGGCTCAAGTGGCATCAGTCCAATGCCAGACTGATTTGTTTGTTATGAAATGAATATAAAATTGGATTGGCGTCGATTTTTTCTGATGATTTTTTCTAACGTTATAGGGGAAGTAAGCTCAAATTGTTGTTCAAAATAAGAAAAAAAATGCAATAGGAAGAACTTCGACCGCAAACTACTAGCAGCAATTTAAAATTAACTTCAGAGTGTATGCTGACTAGAATGTAGTGAGGAAATGGTTTATTAAAAACATGGAATACTGTTAAAAATACTGCGCTCGAGAGGTTCTAAGCGGAAACTGATGTTAGGTATATATCTGCTTACATTTCGACTGCACAGTTGTAAACGGAACTCCTATCGCCCACTACACGAACATTACATTTACATAAATTACCTGAGTGTACCCACTTGTAACCCTGTACAATAATGCTGCAGGAACACTGAGAACAATGCAGGTATGTTCTAAACTAACAAAATTAGGCTTTATCGCAATTACAACTCAGTTATATCAGCCAGGCTAAACTAGTTGATTGCGATATTTATTCTACGATCCGCTAATATCGGAAAAATATTTCTTAAATGACTAGGAAGTGAATGAAATGCGACGTACATATTTTTTAATTTTTCGTTTTCTTTCCAAAATCATGTTTATCTAATATGTATTCTCGTGTCACAGTGTTTGTAACCATTATCAGATTTCACAGATTAACCAGATTTCCTCTCGGCAATCCCTTTTGTGAATGCAATCACAGCCTCTTACGTTAAAACCAAACTAATTACCTCCTAATTGGTCTGCTGAGAAATTTTTATTGTATACTAGTTGTTGCCCGTGACTTCGTCCGCGTTGAATTCGGTTTTATCACGCCTATTTTACCACTCGGAAAAGTAGCCTAAGTTACTCCTTCTGACATCAGCTATCTGCCAGTGAAAGTCCCGTCAAAATCGGTCCAGCCATTTCAGAGATTAGCCGGAAAAAACAGACACAGACAAAAATTTAAAATAAAAATTGTTATGGTAGGTATATGTACCGTGTATACATCCATATGTACTTAGTAAAAAGCGTTATTTTAATATTACAAACAGACACTCCAATTTTATTTATATGTATAGATAAGGTATTTATCAAATTAATTTCAAATATCAACATTCGTCATGATTTAACGCACCTATGCAGTTGATTGCATAATTCGATATCATTTAGTCTTGCTTTGAGTCGTATTTGGATAACAATGCCGAGGTAGCCTCAATAAAAGCCTTTACGAGCGCTCTTTAAGACAAATTGCCTTTACATATTTTCCTTTGTAATCGTTAAAATTATCTTAAAATCCGTAGCAGACAGTTTCAAGGCACTTTAGAGTCAAGGGACAGCTACAAGCCAGACGAATTATATTTTTAATCCTTATCTTTCTGAACTCGTTTCAACTGATAAAAGTTTAATGTAACAATTTCAGAAGATACCTTGCGTGGTGACCATGATGTACAGATTTTCAACTCATCGGTGGCTTTTGCGGATAAGTTACGGAACGAGCAAGATGATTCATCTGACGGTCTATCTCTTCGAGTCACTGGTTCTCTCGAACCAGTGTGGTGAAAGGATTATTAACTGCGCCTCACAGAGGCTCCTTTCCTGCACTTGACACATGTCTTCGAATTTTCAGTTCTTGGACATGTCGGTTTCCTCACGATGTTTTCCTTCACCGTTTTGAGAACGTGGTATTGCACACATAAATACAATTGAAAAACTTATAGGTGCATTTCGGGATTTCAACCGGCGACCTCCGGATTGAAACTCGGGGTCAGTATCACTAGACCACCAGGCTCAAAACAAAACGTCTTGGTCTAGGTATGGGAAGACCCAAGTCGCAATAATATATCTAAATAAAAAATGAAATTACACATTTCACTTGCAACATTATTCGGATAGACTGGATAGTTAGAATAAGTTAGCTTGTATTGATAGTAAACGCTTACTGTTTGTAATGCTATTTATGATGGAAAATTCCGGAAAACACCACAAAGGTGGTTTTATTACATAAAAAGGAGATTTTTCCAAAGTAGTGGGTTTAGTAAGTTAATTATGTTTTTCTATTCGTAACCGCTCGGAAAATCCAGTGAAGTAGGTAATGTCTGATCAAAGAGTTCATATTCATATTCATATTTATTCAAAAAACAATTTACATAATCGTGTTTGAAATAACCTAACCTACTTAAAAATAGCTTAAAATTAAATTTACTTGATAAATATGTTGTTATCTAAGCAAACAAATTCCGACTATATTTTGAGAGAAAATACGAATAAGTTATGATACCATGATAATATCTTCACCTTTCAAATAACAGTTGAAACAGTATTGAGAAGATTGGAAAAAGTACGTCAGATATCAGTTATTCCATTTGAATATACGATAGGATGGCTCAAGACCATTTTGGTTTGACCAGTTTGTTGAAGATAGACTTTATCTCCAGCCGTGCAAGTCTATCAAGTTATTTTGGGATATAATGGGATAGAATTGTCCTTGCTCATGTTTTATTGCATTGTTTATGGCCCGGAAACATATTTCCGCGATTAACTCAGCAACTCACCTCTTACTATAACTGAAGAAAAGGCGTCATTTTTTGTATATTAAAATCTTAAAATAGATTTCTCTACTGCCAAACTACTTGTGTAAACACAGTCAACTTTAAGTTAAGAAGGTTTTTACAATTTTTAACTACTGTCCGTGGCACCAATGTAAAATGTACCTAATCAACTACATAAGTTTACCTTAGTTAGTTAATAACAATTATGTTATGTAATAAATAAATAAATAAATAAATGTTAATCAAATAAATAATGAAATAAAAAAAAATGTGAGCCGTCACGGGACGCCTGGCAGATGTGAAAAATCGACATTATTTTGTAAGAAACTAAGTACCCCATCACTAATAATGTTTATGATTTGTCGTAACCTTGAACGGACCAATCAGCACTCATGCCGTGGCGACGCGTCGCCAAGCCAGAAATCTGTTTTACGTGCGGCTATAGATGTTTCACATCAAAAACTGACAGTTTCAATTCTTATTTATCTAATTGAAGAGATAAATAAGTTATTATAATGAGCAAGAAGATCTTATGGTATGTTAATAATGTATATAATTTAAAGTCAAATTGGAGAAAACATATTTAACTGTCACGATATATTTTTAAAAAGATGTAGTAGGTGCATAATAATGGTTAAGGATTAAGGATAAGGTTAATGAGTGCATTCCATGAAGTCCGACTGGCACTTGACAGCTATTTACATGTTTGTTTTGGTGAGATAACCATGAGTCCACTACCGAGCTCGTAAGGCTACGTAGATAAAACCGGAGATCGACCTAAATACAAATGTGTGTACCAGACGACGTCTACAAGTTTTTGTGCGGTCTCGAGTGCATTGCATACCACTTACTTCCACTTACTGACGAGCGGCTAATCTAATATGAATTACGATACAGAATAACTCTTTGTTGTATGAATCACACTGCATTATATATCGTAGATAAATATCGATTTAAACGTAATTTGACATATTACAAACTGGGAGTTTTTTAATATCATCTGAGTTTCCGTTTGATATACACAATAAAAAATAGGAATTCAACAACTTATACCGTAACATATAATATTTAGAATTTTAAGAATTTATCATTTTAAAGAAAATAAAACTTTAATGTATGAGATAGCTAATTTAAAGGGTTAGTTGATTCAAAAATTATTGTGATTATTTAGATATTGGCATCAACTTCTGTCAAGTTCAGAGACGTACTGCCACCATACAAATTTACGTCGCCAAGTAGTAATGCAGTATTCTGGTTTGAAATTTGGTATTGAATTTTCACGCACGACCGAAGTATAAATCGAGAAATTGCTAGGTGACTGTTTTGACGTTATTTACCTTTCATAATAATAATGCACATGTAATAAGATATAATAGATATAAGTAACTAACATTTATTACTTCAAAGTATAAAACAATTTATTACTTCAACAAAGTCAAAGTCAAAGTCAAAAACTTTATTTCCATAGAATTCATAAAGAAATGGCTTGGAAACGTCAATATTTAAAACATAAGGTCACGCGTACTTATCGATAAGTTTGACGCCTGTTCAAACCCTATCCGACCCTCCATGGGGAAGAACAGACAAGAAACCCCTAATGGAGGGATTCCTTTTTTTTCGGGAGCACGATCCTTGTAACAATTGAGTACTTAGGTCTATGTTACATTTATGACGTGCAGAATATTTTTTTGCCTACACAGTATCAACATTAAACAACAATATTAGAAACTAGCTGTTGCCCACGACTTGTCCGCGTGGAATTCGGTTTTATCACGCACCCCTATTTTACCCCTCGGAAAAGTAGCCTAAGTTACTCCTTGTTACATCAGCCCGCCAGTGAAAGTCCCGTCAAAATCGGTCCAGCCATTTCAGAGATTAGCCGGAACAAACAGATAGACATACAGACAGACACAGACAAAAATTGAAAAAAAAAATGTTTTTGTATATGTACCTACCGTGTATACATCCATATGCACTTAGTAAAAAGAGGTTATTTTAATATTACAAACGGACACTCAATTTTATTTATTTGTATAGATAGAAACCTCTAGAAGTACTCGTAACTCAGGATCCTGATACCGCTGGGGCAGCAAGCCCGCCCATCTAACATCGTGATGACCACGAATATTGCTGAGCGACTGGATAAATTGCGCTTCTAAGGGAAAAACTGATATTACAGATTATTACTTTCAATGGACGTCGTTTCGCGATATATTTTGTGAAACGACATCGATTCGTTAAGGTGAAAATAAAGTTATATACAAGTGCGAGTCCGTTATCACGAATTTGGTTTGTGTAGTCTGTTTAAGATATTTTTAACGTATTATTATATATATTTTATTTATTATTATTATAATTACTATTATTATTAATCCCCTTTTGATGGATCATATTTTATTTAGAATTTCGCTAAATATTCACGGATGCTTCCATCAGTTAGTGAAACGATTACGATATCTGTCACTTTTTTAAATAAATGAACATTTTATACATAGCTGCGCCCCGCGGTGTTGCTCGCGGTGAATAAGTTTGTACAGTCTATTTGATCATCCCACGGGAACACTGCACTTTTCCGGGATAAAAAGTAGCTTACGTATTAATCCAGGATAAGTTAACCTAGTACCAAATTTCATCTATATCCATTCAGTCTTTTGAGGTGGAGGAGTAACAAAGATACACATACAAACTTTCGCCTTTATTATATTAGTGTGATAATATGAACTTGGTTGACGGATAAGAACGTTGTGTGATCCGGCAAAGTACAAGTTAGAATCATAAACAAATATAAACACAGCATAAACGATCCGTTTTACTAATAATAGTATGGAAACACTAAAATTGCCCCAAGTCTATTATTATTGAAGAAAATATTATTACGTTCAAACTAAATAGACTTTTATCCAGAAAATTTAATATTTGCCGATACATATAAGATTAGTTATATAAATAAATAAATCTATTGGTGGACATTTCACACAGCCCCAAACTAAGCATAGCTTGTACTATGGAAACCAGATGACTGATAGAATACATAATTACTTTATATGTAAATACATACATATAAATACATATTAACACCCAGACACAGAACAAACATAAATGCTCTTCACATAAATGTTTGTCCTGGTGGGAATCGAACCCACGACCTACTCTGAGCTGTAGGCAGAGTTACTAACCACTGAGCTGCGAGGTCAAAGTTATAAGTTGGTACCAGATAATATCAGTCGTGATTCGTAAAACGAATCGGCGCGAATATGAATGAAAATAATTAGATTATCCTTGTTAAAATGCAAACAGCGTATCAAGGTGTTATGCCAATGTTGACTCAGTTGTGTTGGTTCTAATTTGACTGGCTTCTAATGAGCCTATCCCGATTTTAAGTTAAATATATCTCAAGTATGTAATGTGTGTAAAATGTTTACAACCAAAATTATTGGAAAAATGCGTCTTGGAGACTATTTTTACTTTAAGCGTACAAAATTGTTAATAGCTATTTTTATAAAAATGGTTTCTATCAGTTTTGCTTAGAAACCCTAAATATATACCAATTATTGCACGGTCAAACATCTCAGAAAAAACGGCAGGGAAAAATTAAACATGAAAATTAAAGAACATGAAAGATACCCTAAAATGTTTAAAAATTATGTTATTCTGTATTCAACTGTTTTTAAATAACATATTACTTAACATATTACTTTCTTCGCACAAAAATTGCATCAACATCTTTTCATAACTGTTCATTAGTTACTTTTGTCGCTATCCGACCTCATAATGTAAGTTAAGACCTCATAATAATGACATACAACCACAAATCTTACCTACTTAT
Organism: Chesias legatella; assembly: GCA_947359385.1. Taxonomy (NCBI): domain Eukaryota; kingdom Metazoa; phylum Arthropoda; class Insecta; order Lepidoptera; family Geometridae; genus Chesias; species Chesias legatella. The sequence continues at coordinate 7,025,916 of OX375783.1, forward strand.
GAAGCAGAAGACGAATACTTATTTCTAAGTACAAGGAGGCAGAATTTCATTTACCTTTTAGGTTTTTACGTGATACAGTAACGGAACAAAAAGGAGTCCCGTCTGGTGTCAAGTGGTAACCTCCGCCCACAACAAGCAATGCGATGCGACTTGAGTCCTTCCATAATAAGGTACGACGAGACCCAAGTCACATCGCATGCGCCCGTAAATCTGAAGTGAACGGACGTGAAAGTGGAACGCCTCACGTTCCTGTAATTTCACCGGCTACCTTTGAAACCAGAGCACAGCAATGCGAAAGCAGTACTGATTGGCAGAAATGGGCATGGTGGCAGTACTTCCCCGTAATTTCTAGTGCACTCAAATTTTAGGTACAGCAATAGCAACACCTAAACAGATCGATTAGATTAGGCTACATAAGGCTACATTAGGCTGCTACTCTCATAGCAGTTATTCACTTGAATGCTTCGTGTTTCGGAAACGATAAATCAAACTCCGCAATATACGATTCGATAACCAAATTTGAAGGTAGAAGAAGGTAGTTAGAAGTGTGAAGGGCATACTGGTCGACTTGAAAATTTCTACAACAGAGATGGCCAGGAGTCATACGAACGTAATAGCTTTAGTTTTATCTCTTAATACACATGAGTAAAAGTGTTTATGTTGTGGGGTCCAATAGTTTTCTATCTACGAGTCTGCTTTGTTATTGTGTACCTTCGATGATTTATGATCATAGTGTGGGTTTCAGAACTGCATAAAATATTCGTGCAATGCACTCGTCCCGTGCCACCAATACTGATATAATATATATTATATAATATATATATATATATATATATATATATATATATATATATATATATATATATATAAACTGATATATATTTATAATGTATATTAAATTATAGATCACACGACTCACGTACTTTGAACGTCGTTAATCCTCTTCAGGATGCTGGATCAGATGGCGATTCCAGTTGTATGTCTACAGCACAGTCCAGTGTGGATTCTAATTTATGAAAACTAACAAAGTGAAGAATTCGTTACGCAGGCTTTGGTCCGTTACAACCGATAAGAAGTACTCGTGAAATGCAACGCGCTGTGATCGTGCCGGAGCGTGCGACGCGCGCGGACCACGGTTATCAACTGGCACATTGAAATGCCGGTGGTACCAAATAACCCGTCGGTGTATCTAAATAGCACTGCATTGTTGGATAGATGAACTGCCTACCTGCAATCGATTTCCTCTTTCAAGGTCGGATTTTGATGTTATCCTGAGTCATTGTGATTCTCATTTATTATTGGTTCGGTTTTGTTGTATAGATTTACAACTTGGATCAGGTAGGGCTTATTTGCATATGATTAATTAAGAAAAATTACTTTTTTTTTTATGTGATACAGTTACGGAACGAGCCGATGGCCCACCTGGTGTTAAGTGGTAACCTCTGCCCATAACAACCAATGCGACTTAGGTCCTCCCTTACTAGGTACGACAAGACCCAAGTCGCATCGTATGCGCCCGTAACTCTGAGATGTGTAGGTGGAATGTCTCTTGTGCCTGTAATTTCACCGGCAACCACACCTTTCAAACCGGAACACAGTAACGCGAACGCGTTACTGCTTGGCAGCAGAAGTGGGCATGGTGGCAGTACTTCCCCGGACGAACTTGGCGAGAGTTCTACTGCTCTTAAAACGTTTGACTGACTACTGCGGTCATAATGTTCTAATCTATACAAATAAATAAAACTGGAGTGTCTGTTTGTAATATTAAAATAACCGCTTTTTACTAAGTGCATATGGATGTATACACGGTACATATACCAAAACAACATTTATTACAATTTTTGTATGTCTGTCTGTTTGTTCCGGCTAATCTCTGAAATGGCTGAACCGATTTTGATGGGACTTTCAGATAGCTGATGTAACAAGGAGTAACTTAGGCTACTTTTCCGAGGGGTAAAATAGGGGTGCGTAATAAAACCGAATTCCACGCGGACGAAGTCGCGGGCAACAGCTAGTCTAGTAATATATAGAATCTAGTAATTTTATATACAAGTTGACGAAGTGATATGTATCTATTTCACATGGACACAGTTTACCTCCATCGTACTCGGATTCAATGAGTTATGGAGTATTGCTGTCATTTTTGAGATGGGTCGACCGACACATTCCCTAAAACTTCAAAAACGGACGCCCATTCCAGAGTGTCGGAGTTTACCCGCCTTTCATCTTTCAATTGCTGGGATATGGTTTGCTTTATATTCCATTCCACAATACAAAGTTCACACAGTACAAGCCTTGTTTAGTTTGGGGTTAGATGGAGCCTTGTAAAATGTCCAAATGTTTATATTTATACAAATCTGTGTCGATGTAAAATTCAGGTCTTTTTATTAAGTGGGTAACCTTATTTTCACCCGTATTTGATATCACTGCAAAAATAACATTATATACTGAAAATTACGATCCTAAAATAGCGTCGTGAAATGATTAAATTGCGCTTCAAAGAGGCTTCTTCCCTGCATTTGACACATGTCTTCGAAAATTTGGTACGATACATCAAAGAAATATTTTTTCGATAATTAAGTAACTGCTGATAAAGGGAATATATTCAAAATAGGCCAAATAATGTTTATAAGTTCATGACGTAGATACTAACACAAAATTAGTAATAGTACTAAAACCACTAATCTTCTGAAGAAATTCTGTTATCGCCAAAGTTAAAGTTTTTAACAGGAATATACTCGTACATAATTAAAATTTTTGAACTTCGAACAACTTCATAGAGTAATCCCGTAAGATTCGGCGCCACTGTGAGTTTGTCTACAAAATTGTTTTTTCTACTACAAAAATACGTTGAAGTTTTACGGACTGCTAAGTAAATTCTCTCTGAACTGTATTATATACAAAATCGATGAAAGACTTTTGTATAAGCCGATTGTAAGCATTATATATTCGGCTTACCGTGTGAATTATGTAGAGGGCTTCTCTCTTACCTTTACTGCTGTAAGTTCAAACCTAAGCAGGAAAATGTATACAAAAGAGCAGTAGAACTCTAGCCAAGTTCGCCCGGGGAAGTACTGCCACCATGCCCATTTCTGCCGCCAAGCAGTAACGCCGTCGCGTTACTGTGTTCCGGTTTGAAAGGTGTGGTTGCCGGTGAAATTACAGGCACACGAGACATTCCTACCTACTCGTCTCACAGTTACAGGCGCATACGTTGCGACTTGGGTCTTGTCGTACCTACCTAGTAGGGGAGGACCCAAGTCGCATCGCTTGTTATGAGCTGAGGTTACCACTTAACACCAGGTGGGCTGTCAGCTCGTTATGAAACTGTATTACATAAAAAAAAAAATGCATTTTTCGGCAAGAATTGCCGATATTATGAATTCATGATTATCTTATTTTTTTCTTATCTTTCAACCGTCTACTAATATTCTTTCTATCTACTCAGTTCCGTACTTACTTTCTCAAATTTAAGGCTAAAATTATATAAAATATCCCGTTAAATTCAAATTTTTGCAAACATCTCTTTTGAAGAGTATTTCTAAACGTGAGGGTCGCTTACTGCATCGCAACCGCTCCTATTTTACATTTAGGTTTTGTTTTTAATATGTACTAATTATTAAATGAATTGCGTTTTTAAATATCTATATAAATTTAACTCTATCAGAACATAGACGCAATATTTAATTCATTTTACGCTTTTGTAGATAGGAAGTTGTACAAATATGTGAACGACATCAAGAGCCCTGTGCCTGGGGAGTTCTTTGAGTGGAGTTAGTGCACAATGTGGCCGGCAATGCGCAAACACTCAACTCAACTTTTTTCATTTCATTTGGAATGTGAAAAGCGAGTGGGAGTGATGAGGTATTTACTTCCCTTGCCTAAGATTTTAAACAACGAGCCGTCCTGATATACATAGAACAAATATCCCTATTTGTTTGAAGGTGAAATGTTGAGAATTCAAAAATATAACAGCGAGTTTCGTGTGTCCTGGAAGCTGAATTGGTTGCCTGAATGTTAACAAAAAGTATTCACGGACATTTCAACTGAATTGCCGAAGCTGTTAAGGTCAAAACTCATTTGATACGACAAGTTTTATTGGACTCTGATAAACGAATAAAAACCTGACGTTTTCGGATGTATGTACGAATTTAGGTTCGTGTAAAGTGTAACAAGGGAAATTTAACTAAGTGTTGTTTGTTAATGACTTTCTCCGCCCTTGTCTACAGTTACCCATATTAAATTTCCGAATTTAAGCTTCTACCCCGTGTCCGAACTATATTTGACAGCTAGATCGATTGACGAAGCTCGTCATAATACCAAGTTTAAATTTTAACCTCTTGTTTCAGTAGTAAATCGGAGGATAGACCGTTCGATATTAACTCCTCTCAATAGCTAGATTCACCAATGCATATGAAAATTCAAGTGAGCGTGTGAGTCGCCTCGAACGACATTCAGTTTTAACTATATTTATTATATATTTAAGTAATTAAACACAGTATTTCATGTAGGTACTATAATTATTCAAATCTAGGCTTCAAAACATATACCTAGATCACATACTACCTAGATAATGCAAAGTTTTAGTGTTACTCTCATGTAGGATAATTCGCATTGGTCTACCAAAGATCGTTTTAGGCTACTTTTTAAAGTTTCGTACCCTATTTAATTAAGCCGCCCATCCGTCTGTTTGTATACCCGACCTTTATAATCTGTGTTGAACCGTAATAGGTACCTAGCCAACTGAAATTTTCACTTAATATGCGTAATTACGGCAGACATATGAAAACATAATGAAAATCAAAACAGTTAAAATATCAAGAGTACCTTTAACTTATTTATTAACCAACAAGTCCTAGATCTAAAAATTCGAAGACACGTGTCAAGTGCACGAAAGAAGCCTCTTTGAGGCGCACTTAAAATCCTGTCACCACGCTGGTTCGAGAGAACCAGTGACTCGAATAGAATAGAACTAACTTTATTATAAAAACTGTAATGCTTATAAGGTTTGCACACTTATTAAACTTAGTGAACTAGATATCTAAAGTAAACAAACAAAATATTCTGATCAATAGTAAATCGAACTTGCGCTAAAGATATATGTAATATTCTCTGAAACTGTTTTTTCTTTCTCTGAATATTCCCATGCGATTTACAAAACAACAAAGTCGCAGTGCCTTTTGGAGTTACCGTTTTTTCTGTCTTGTACCCCTTAATGAGGTCCTCACCAAATTTATGTGGGACCATTCTGGAAGTATACCCTATACAGTAAAACAGAGGAAGAATCATCAATATTGGTTAACCAGTGACAGAGCATTCGTGTAACAAGCAAACAAAATAAATTTAATAATAATAAAGACGCGTTCGAACCCTTTCTTTCTGAATTCAGTTGAAAAACGACATGACTATTTTGTTTATAAGGAATCCCTCCATTAGAGGTTTCTTGTTTGTTCTTCCCCATGGATCGGATAGGGTTTGAACGCGTCAAACTTAGCAATAAGTTGCGTGTGACCTTATGTTTTGAATATTATTGACGTTTCCAAGCCATTTCTTTATAAATTCTATGGAAATAAAGTTTTTGACTTTGACTTTGTTTATTTTTTACACATTACTCAGTTATTATATATAATATATGCATATAATAACAATAGCATTTGTTTGTGCTTGTGAGGTATGGCCAATTTACTGACATGTGATTCTAAATAAACTGATCAACCACAAGATCTACCATCTAATATAGGAAAACCAACGACTTGAAACATTAAGATTGGCTTCGCGCAAATGATCCAATACAAAAACCCGTATCATCCGAACCCCGGATTAAAATTAATTTAATTCTCAAATGAACTGTAAAGCAATTATCAGACCCCGATTTATAGATGTCGCGATCGATAACGCTTTCCGTGACTGCGTAAATTTTATATTTCAATGGTCATTGATGGACAAAGTTAAAGGTCTCGCTTTTCATTCCATCCGCTGGGTGGTTTGGAATCAGAACAAAAGGAGAAGGTTCTGGTATCCCTTCAAACCCTCGCTATAAGAATCAGTTTTAAGTAGGTATATATTTAACATATAAAATACAGTTTATGAGAGAGAGTATAAACTCAAATTATGAAACATTTGCAGAATCTATAAATACGTAAAACAAATCTACTTGGTTATAAATATTTAATTTAAGTAAACGTACTTATCAATTATATAATTAAAGATTAAATAATTATATATTTAGGTACAAATGTTACCCCCATAAGTTTTTCAGCATTTCACCGCTAACCCTATATACGTAGATTACTTGATGTATCCTTGAGAGTGGAACTGAGCAAGATTTAAAAAATTTTGAATTACTAATGATGAGCTTGTGCCATGTTCACCTGGGGAAGTTCTGCCACCATACATATTTCTGTGGCCATGCTAACGCATTCGCATGTCCGTCTCGATGGGTGTAGTTGCCGGTGACATGACGGCCACAAGAGACACGTCTCTGAGTTACGGGTGCAATAAAATGCGATTTGGGTATTCCCATACCTGAGTGAGCGAGGGCCCAAGCCAGGGCAGAGGTTACTGCTTAAAATTCAGTGGGCCATATGCTCGTGTCCTAATTTATTTCGTTTAACGGTTTGATTCGGTTCGCCTTAGAAAAGTGGGCACGATAAACGGCTTATAATAATTACAAAAAATAACATTTTCTCTAAAAACCCATAGGGGTGGGGTGTGGGGAGGGGTTAACTTTGTATGAAACCTACAATTGGTTGAACAAATCAACATTAACGCGAGCGAAGCCACGGGTAAAAGTTAGTATAATATAACAATCTGTGACAGAAAAGATTAAGATACTTCGGGGAGACAATCCACTCATAGTACGAAGGTCGATTCGTCTCCCAGCAATTTCATTCATTGATTTTCAAACTATGCCGAGTTCCCCTTTGATGTGCGCGGATTTAAAAGCTACAATGCAGCTTACTCGCACAGGATATGGTGTCGACAAACAGTAGTATCACTTGAAATTATTTAATATTATTAACCTTAGCGAGGTTATAGGACATAGACCAGTCAAGTTACACTGTCTATAAGATTCTGTATATATAAACATGTACTTGTATATATATTATGTAACTGTAATTAAAATAACAATATTTGTATGTAAATGTAATAAAATGTAACCTACGCAGCTATGCGCACGAAGTTCCGAACGGCCAAGCGAATTGTAAAACTCGCTAGCCCGAACGTTAGGTTTTTTCGAAATATTTAAATTTTACCCAAAAATATATAATTACAATAATATTAGTGGACAATTCACACAGAGCCATCTAAACAGACAACTGATAGAATACTTATATACTTTATTATAAATACATACATATAAGGAGTAAGGATTAGTAAAGAAAAGCAAGGATTATTTGCATTAGTAAGGATTTGCATGCTTTAGTGGTAAGAATGTACATGGAACTAATATTAACAAATAGACCTATAATTATGTACCTACATTCCTGCAAATAAATATTATTATTATTATTATATAATACATTTAACACCCAGACACAGAACAAACATCTATATTCCTTACACAAATTTGTCCTGGGTGGGAATCGAACCCACAACCTACAGTGCAGAAGCACTGTAAGAACTACTATAAATCTATACTGTGACAGTATTTCTCTTCCATCTAGACATTTGAAACAGCATTCTCGTGTCGTGTCTGACTGTTCCACGTGTTTACAAAACAAAATTGCAAAATGAGAGTGTGTCTATGCCCGTAGAGTGTGCCTCAGTCTTAAATTGTAAGTATTATTTTACAACAGACTAGCTGTTGTCCGCGACTTCGTCCGCGTGGAATTCGGTTTTATCACGCACCCCTATTTTACCCCTCGGAAAAGTAGCCTAAGTTACTCCTTGTTACATCAGCTATCTGCCAGTGAAAGTCCCGTCCAAATCGGTCTAGAAATTTCAGAGATTAGCCGGAACAAACAGACAGACAGACAGACAACAGACAAAAATTGCAAAAAATACCAAAACAACATATGCACTTAATAAAAAGCGGTTATTTTAATATTACAAACATACACTCCAGTTTTGTTTATTTGTATAGATTTAGGCTACGATCACACCTAGCGTTTTTCGGACACGCGCGTTTCACCACGTTTGTCTATCACAGACAATGCCACGCAGTGATTGACTTTATGACAATAACTTGTACATAGAAGCATTTCTATTGGTTTTCGTTACTTACTGAAAAATTTGAACGAAAAATCATTAACAATTTTGGGAAAAATTATACCGTGCTGTAAACAACTCAAAACGAATGTATTAAATTTAATACTTATAGATGTTTACGAATCAACATATTCCACTAAAGCGACAATATTGTATTTGGTGGCGAGTGGGTGTCTGGCAGATTGTATATATCAACAAAATACTACGTGGGCGTACAAAAAGCTTCAAGGGAAGGTTCAGGCAGGCACTTGACGCGAATGCCGCGTGCGAGCGGCCTCCGCGCCGTTAAAACGTTAGATAAACGCGCAACCCCGACGATCGCTCGTATGATCGGGGCCTTAGGTACCTAATTTCGACACTAAACCTGTTGGGTAATGGATATAGAGGGTATTATTACCGCAACAGTACGGTATTGGGTGGCTATTAAATTTCAGTTTATTACCATTTACGTGAGAAGACTGGGAATATTTTGGGTGCAAATGCTAGTAACAAACAAGGCTGGTGGAGGGTTGTCTGACTCCTTTTAGTACCCTTCCAACGATTCCTGCCTTTTAAGGCGTGGGGTTCTAGTAACCGTGCACCTTAAAAGGCAGGAATCCACCACCCCACGGTCGCTTCTCTAGACTCTGCCTCTAAGTCTACGTGAGGGATGCTGCGGTGTCGTATGGGTGGCACCGCAGTCTAGGGCAGGAGCTGCGGCGTGCTGGTATGGTGATGAGGAGTGCTGGTATTGCGGTGCGCCGCTCTCTCTTCGGCGTGTCGGTATAACGATGCACCTCTCCCCCTATCTTCTGCAGCCGTAGTGGCAGGTGACGGATAGACCTGACCGTCATAGAGGGAGCTAGGGCGTCTTGACATGGCTGAAGCCCTTTGTTTAGCATGGTGGTTGAGACACGCTAGTGTCCCGACGGCGGCGCTTCTAACGAAGGAGAGTGGTGACTCAATGGAGAGTCTGGAAACGGACAGCCACGGCGGGTTCGCGGAAGAGTACGAAACGGACCCAGTGTTCCCACCAGTATGCGGCAAAGGCGGACACCGTTGAGTTTTGGTAGGTAAAGTCACCTAGTCCCACATAATCCCTCAGTTTATCCGTGACTGCGTGGTATGAGAAACATCTCTCCAGGTTAAAAAATCACTTCCTAAAGTAAGCGGTGTCTAGCTTCAAAACAGTGATCTCCGGATTAAAACTCAGTGTCTTTGAACCACCACGCTCTCTAATAGTCTCATTCAAGATGTTTCAAAACCACACCGATTGATTTGCCCAGAGATGCTACCTATTTGCTCTGACAAAGGCTCTTAATTATTAAGCTGATATATCAGTTGTATTGCTAGGCAATTAAATGTTGGAATACACAATCCATTGTTTGTTGCTCATTAAGAGAACTGTGAATATTAAATTAATTGGTGATTAAAATTGAACACCTAGGTTTGCGATTATACCCTTGCTGACTTTTATTGATTAGTGGACGCTTAAAAATACACATGTGAATTTATATTCATTAGCATAATTTTGGTGTCACTATAATTCAAACTGCTCAGACTAATAGCATAAGGTTTTCAACGACCGCCAGATGTTAGTACGTAAATAATTTAGAGTAGGTACTTACATAATTTTTCCTCTGGTTTGCATGGTAATGGAAGTAGCACGGTCACACATTCCCGCAGAAAGGGTATGCAGAGCGTTTTATCTCCCTACTCTTAAATTTTAGTAGGGCGGTATGTGAAAGGGATGTTTTCTAAATATTTCGCGGTTTGGGGACTATATGGAATAAACGTAATATTTTATGTTTCGCTGGCCGAAGCTTTTTCATAGGCAATTTCACTCACATATTTAGATACGAAACACATAAATTCAGGAGCTGCCTCACCTTTTTCCACCTGTCCAACATCACAGGAAGGTATATCAAAAAATTTTAATAAATGTACTACCTTACATTTATCTATACATACTATTTAAAAGATAATTATTTTTACGAATTTGTGGCCCATTGTGCATATTAAAGTGGCCCACCAAGGATTTTGCCTACCCTTTCGGAGATAAAGGATAAAGGTAAATCTATGTATCAATGTTTTATTTTATATCACCTCGGACAGCCATACAACTATATTCTGATTGAAATGTTCTAGCAGCACATCTGCTATTATTTATATTATCTTTTGAAAAAGACAAAAATTATGTGGAGTTTATTCACTCCACGCGTCAATACATAAAGAAAAAGCATACTAAAAACACTTATTCATTTGTCACAATTCCAGTTTTATAAGCCTAAACATAAAGTTCATTAGATATGTAGATTTTGCATTATGCTCGAAAAAATAGATAATCACTTATTTTTAAAGACGTATTATGTAAATAAGCTTCTGTACACAGTATGTTTCACTTAGCCCACAGATTCTGCAATCGACTGAAAAGCAAAGTTTGCGGTTTTAATTCAAAGTATCTGTTTTGAAATAAATTTGAATTCATCTCAATCCATACATAAACCCCGCTTATTTTTTAATATCCGTGTACGTCATTTAGAGAAAATATGACATGAAAGCTTGAAAGTGAGTTGGGCTTCAGTGTTTTGCATAAAGCGCTTGCTTGCTGGCTTTTTGAAACGAAGTTCCTAATCATACTTTGCAGTCTAGACACTAAGGAATGAGGAAATTGTTGTGACACTTTTGCAATAGTATGTTCGTTTTTGTGTTATATATCTATACATTATATAATAGTAAGTATATAGTCATACGCGTCAACTGTATTCATAATATCTCTATTTACTGTTTTCAAACTCTTTTTATTCATTTAATAACTCTCAAACGGTAATTTATTTCAATGTGCCTGTTATTTATACATAATATATAGCGAAAGAAACTTCGTGCTAACCGCGCGTGTCCCATGACACCTCTCATACTTTTATATATTAATTTTAGTAGACACCCAACAGTTTCTTTAATTTTCAAAATATTTTGTTATTTACATATAGTACCTCTATATTTTGTACAACTTCGGAAAACAGGAATATTGCTAAATTCTATTTCTGTTGGCCGTAAAGAGGCATCAAGATGAAATGACATCAACTCTCTTCCTCTCTATACGTTATGATTTATCTCTTGGAAACGTCAGTTGGTAAAAAAAACATCCCACCGTCATATATCGTGTGTGTTTAAATTATAAGGCTGCTTTGAAAATGAAGCCGATCAGTATTCTCAAAGGTGTCCCCTCGTGACGAAACCGTAGCGGTAGATATTATGTAGAAGGTAAAAATGTGAAAATTTTTCCCATTTGTGGACTGGGTCAACAATAAAAGGGTCAGGGAAAAACTGGTGCCGCTGGCGCAAATAAATGATATACAAATTGGCTCAAGTTATTTATATGCGATATTACCTCGCCGGGATTTTATTTGATAGCACGCGGCCAAACCATATCACCAACTCAGTAGGGCGATCAAATCGATTTTAGCTTATAAATACGTTTTTGCTTTACTTTACTTTTACGCCAAAGCTACTGGAACTTTTTTCTCGATCTGATCGGACAATGTCGGGTTTTTATTAAATTGAAAGGCCAAAGATTGTATGGATGCTTGTTACTCGTTCCCGCCTGGACCGAATTGGCTGCCATTCTCAACAAAGATAGATGACCTGGAACGTATAATACTCAGGCGAAACTAAGATGAAAAAGTAGTACAAATAAAATCACATTTTACAGTTATAAAAGGTAGGTATGATTATTTCGTTATGAAAGTTTCGACCAGCTTTTGGCTCGTTAGCCGAACTGGTAGCCTGCAGCTAAATTAGTGTTTATCTACTTTTGTGAAGCTTGTCGGGTAAACCGATTATGTCCTTGTCGGAACTGAGAGCTTTTATCCCCGTCATTGTAGAAGGGATTACCTTCAACTGCCCGCAAATGTTCGATATACCTACTTAAAGGCTGACAAGTATTAGGTAAATACGTATCTTTTTTTCCATCTTTCATTATCTATCTTCTAGATATCATCGTAAGAAAATAAAATAGATATATTTTATAAAGATAATATCTTTATTTAATGAGATTAATTTAAGCTTCACATTAGGTGGGCCAGCTGTTTCTTTATGATGAGATTTAAAAATTGCTTTTTATTTATTTACCGCGTAATTCCAAAGTTGGTAAGTGTATAGCCTTTGGTGTAAGCGATCAACAGAAATGTTATTAGATCGGAACATTAAAGAGATAGAAATTTCCTGTCCCTAGATAAGATGCTTTGCTGCGTATTTGGATATTCCTAAACGATAACATTATCGATAACGAGATGAGAAAAATCTACGTGCCCCTCACTTTATAAAGTAGTCCAGAGAAACGAAATGGGTAAGAGACGAAAATGTTTTTTCGATAATGGGTTGCGCGACAGTTTTCTTACAGAACACGAAGAGCCTCCAAGAGGGACCGCAAAATAAAAGTCCATGTAAGCCCTATATCCGGCTTGATATCACACATTTATTTACTTAATAACTTTTGTAAAAATTGGACGTCAAATCCCCCATGTATTATGTTACGATTTTAATTTGAAGTGCGCGATGTAATGCAACTTACAACTCATTTTACTGTTGTTACGAACAGAGGGAGAGTCATGCATTGAAACTTGTAATCCCATATTACGATCTCTGATTCAAAGAGTACTAAGTCAACTACACAAAACAGTTTTGATTCATGATTAAAAATATGTAGGTTTCACAGTAGAACCTTTCGTGCGTCAAATACCTTCGCATATTGCGATTGTAATACGGTCCGTATAATTATTAATTACGTACCTATCATTGTCAGGTGGTCAGAATTTACTTTGCTGCACGCAATCTCTTTCGTGTTATTTGACGCACAGGTTATTTTATGATTGTTATTTATTTATTTTTTATAGTTAAAAACAGATATACAAGTATAATATAATAAAAAAATAATATAATGTTTCTTTATAGATTGACGATAATTGTAATAGGCAAATACTTATCAAAAATTCTGGAAAAGCCGTCCTTACCGTGCCAAGTTCTTTTAAAACTTAAAGTACTTAATGGATAAAACAGCAGCTTACCTGAAAAAATACTTTCCCAAAAACCGTTCGATCCCTACAAATAATTTGTTTTATAATATGAATCGACATATTTTGATGCGGGAAATGGATGTTAGCGTTAAGACAAAGGCATGCGGAAGTAATTTATATTACGTTGCTAAATTCGTTTGTTACGTGTCAAATAACTTACGAGATTTTTCGAAGCTTTTCTGGGAGGTTTTATTGAATAAAACGTAGAAAAATTATATGGTTACCTAGGTTTTTACAGAGCCCAGATTGCCTCTGCCAAGTTTTGGTCTGGTTCCGTCGTATTGGGCATTCTACCTATGCATTCATTAACCTCGTTGAATGAAATTTCCCAGGGGCCTTCAGTATACAGTTAAATTACATTTAATTTAGTAGCTTGGAGCAGTATTCAAGCCACCTCTTTTTTATATCCTCGTCAGAAGAACCACCCAAGTCAATTATTTGTGTGCGAACATCTATGTTCCCATAGTACAAGCTTTGCTTAGTTTGGGGCTAGATAGCACTGCCCACCAGTACTTATTTATTTATTCTTAGTAATTCAGATATTCCGGATTCAGAGAAAGCTAAGCAGGTGATATGTGGTGAATAACCAAACACTGAATAAAATACCAAGTGGTGCCCTGAACAAATTAAGGCTTAGGTAATCTTAACCTGGCCTGGATAATAGTAACAGAAAAAAAAATATGATTGATGTATTGTGAAAGTTTTGGGACTAGCCCAGCAAAACTATATAATATATTAAAAATAATCTTGCAGATCCCAATTTGAAAGAGTTTTGTTTGAGATAAAGAGAAGTTGTTTGAGAAGATTTTTGTAGAGATTTGTTTTGTTTATGAGTTAGAGAAACCTAGTACTGCTGTATATTGCATTGGAGTTTTTTTGAACGATTAGTAACATAAAAACTTAATAATAATTCCAATAATTTATTTACAACCATGACAACAAGAACTATTAAAACATTTTATTTTAACTGACATTTCCAACACAACATTCAATAAAATATAGTTTATTTAAAGCTAACAAACATATTGACACATAGTAAAGGCAATTATTTGCAATATTATTGTTCTGTTTATTTACTGTACAAGAATCATTTTTTTATGTATGCTTCGCTCTACTATCCTTATATATGAATGTAAACCAAACCATGATTATTAACTTGATTATATACATCAACGAAGGTTACAAATTTCGTGCTATTCTAGAGGTAAATACCGCTAAAGTTCGTAAGTTAAAATTAAGTTGGTTGAAATTTTCATTAAAGGGATTGAGTTAAGTTTATGTTCATTAATAATGTTCCCCAACCAGGTAGCATGCAAACTGAGGATAAATTGGGAGCCAATATTAGGATTATAAATCGATATAAACTAATTTGACATCATTAATTGCAGTGAGTTCGAGAATGGAGGAGAATGACTAGAGACAGCATGAATTTATAATTGTTAGGGTCAAACTAAATTTCTAATTGAAAAAAGGGCAGGTACCTAATGAAATGTGTTAGAATGATTTTAGAAAGTCTACATTTAAGTAAAAAGTTACATTGCACAAGATTTTAAATCATATAATCTTCATAAAAAAACAGCAACATAGTAACAAACACACTTCAATAAGAATTGCCCAAAACGAAAGAAAAAGAAAGAGTAAGCAACGAATTAATCGACCCTTCAAGACGAGGAGGGTCAAAACATCATAGCCGTAGCATAGACAAACATGAAAAATGTATCCAATACAATTTTGCAAAGAGGATTGTAGCTCCCGTGAAAATGTGTAACGCAAATATTCACAAAAAAGAGAACAAATCCTGTATGAGAAAAGTTAGTTCCAAGCATATAAAATTGAAAAACAATATGTGACGGAAAGTTAGCCGTCTTTCTTCTCCATCACTTTACCCAGTTCTTGTAAAAAAAGTAGTAATAGTTTATAGGGATTACAAAAAAATCACTTCAAAAATATCAGAGTATTATTTTTGAAGTAAGTCCCGAATAGGTTTAGGTTTAGGATCCAAAGAAAACATAAATCAGTTTTCATAACATTAGGGTGTTGCATTGCTAACCCTACCGTACCTTAGCCGTAAAAATATTTTTATAGCAAAATTGGATACTTTTATACCAGGAATGTTTAAAATTTACACACTCTAAAATGGAACGGTTGAGCCGTTTTCTTCGCTGCAACAACAAAATATAGATGCGTGTCTACTTCAAACGGCTTCTAGTACCCAATATATGTGAAACTTTCTTAACTATTCGAGACAGTTATTGTTACAAAAGCAAAGATAGAGTTCTTATTGAATCATAATCTGTGCCCTAAATACATTGTTATTTGTTGTGTATAATATTTAACTTTCGTAGCACCTCTACGACGATTTTACTCATTTTTGGGTGTTCAAATACATATTCTATTTTAAATCTTAAGACAATATATCCATTATCTTTACTAAAACGGTTAACATAATCATCATAGTAGTTTGTACTCGAAAAAGTAGACAAAATATACACAGGTTTTGTCACACGTTTTCATTTCAAGAACCGAATATTCTATGGAGCGTAAATGATTTTTAGACTGTAATACTAAGAAACATGTAAATGCCTATGTAATACTCACAATAAATACTTATATTATTTTAATTGAAAGTCTATTTATAAAGCAGTTACAGGTTGACGTATTTATTAAAGTTCAAAATATATATAAGCAAAATATTATATAATATATTTTTATTATATTTTATAGGCAAAAATATTTCAATATATTTTACAACTCTCGGCAATTTAGATACTATATAGTTCTATGTAATCTATGTAGTTTCGAACAATTCCTATGAAAACAGGATTGGGTTTAAATCAGGCGGTTCGGAGAAGCTGTTTAAGTTACAGAAATTATTTACACATTATTTTTACATTCATAATAAAATCAAGTTGATGGGAGATTTACATTCCTCATTTATAGGGTAAAAAATAGTCCTAAACTGCTCGATAGATGTAACGGTGATAAGTATTCGGAAAAGGTGAATAATGTTAAAAAAAAACCACCTAGTCGTTGTTTCGTGTCGTGTGCAACGAGATAGCCTCGTGCTGACATAAAATTATTTTTTAACTTATCTTGCATTCTTATACGCCTATGTTTTAAATAGATATGTTTAATCGTAAACATTGATTCTGCCAAGAAATCCTTAGTACCACACGAAAACTATGTGGTAATATGATTAAGTGTTGGTGTAATTTCACTTTGAAACCCTATCACACAGCAGCGCCAGCTTCGAAAGTGGTCGCCAACAGCCCTCTTTAGATATCAAATATTTCCTTATTCATAAGAAAATAGTTAGAATCTCAAAAACATATATTTAAAATATTTTTGATGAAATAGATAACTTAGATTACGATTTTGATAATGCTGATTCTGTAGGTACATATTCTTTTTTTAAATCTAGTGTCACATCATTTTAACGGCCCACATTGAACTGAAAGATATGTATTAAGTTCAGTGCTGTGAAGCATCCGAAAGAATAAACCAATCAATCACAATATTTTTTTACGAAAATATTAAGCTCGTAAGTTTTTTAATTTTTATGTACAGTCTTCTTCCCGTTCGGGACCAATTACCAATTACCGAAAATCATTTATCATCATTTATTGAGAAAAGTTCATCATCAGAAATGAAAGAGCACTGACTCCAAGTGGCCTAATCATACAAGTCCTTCTTAGAAATGGTGGAAACTGTATAGAACCCGCTGCTGTCGGTCACCTCGTCAGTGCTCTCCGTCAATCAGGAAACGTCGATATTCTCCAATTTATAAAGAATACGACGGCGTCGCAAATCTCATGAGTCCGCGTTGGGCGCCATCGTCACCGTGCTGCAGTTGGCGCGAGTGGAACGCGTCGAGCTGCGCCGGAGACCGACGCCGCCGACCGGGTTCAGCACTATCAGATTATCGCCTTTTCTTTTACCATGGCACGTGCAAAAAAGGAGCTCCTTCATGCCCTTCCTGAAGTTCTTCGAGAGGAAAGCGTAAAGGAGAGGATTGATCCCGGAGTTGAAGTACGTTATTAGGAAGGTGAGCGGCGTGAGGAGCGTGCTGAAGTCGCTGGAGCCCTCGTACCCGGTGGACCAGTACTGCCACATTTTGCGCGCGTGGAACGGCAGGTTGCAGACGGCAAACGTTAGCACGACCACGATCAGCATGCGCACGACGCCGCGCCGCGCGCGCAGCACGTTGCGCGACAAGTGCGACAAGTGGTGGCAATTGCGGTGGTCCTTCTCCTTTTTGGGTTTCGGTTTTGTAGTGCTTGGTGTTGCCAACATTTTCTGTAAATAATAATTATTGTTAGGGACACTTAGACGTACAAAGACTGCATTATTAATTATTACAACTAATATGATTTTAAACTATTGCATAGCTTCTATCGCGGACCTTGAGCGTGGAGACCGAATCCAGAAATTCCGTAACGAAAAAAACCTAACACCCCCACTCCGACCGGCACAGCGGTGATACTTTTTAGTTTTTCCATCTATCGATAAATACCAGAAATTTTAACGACTTTTTGAAATATCACGCGCAATAGCTTTACCGCGGCAGTCTCCGAGTGCCACACGTCTTTTTTTTTTATTATTTACATTGGGTTTAATATTGCACAAGATAATAGAACATTAAAAAGGTGATTTCACAAATGTGGGTCAATGAAACCTGTTACAATTGCGCCGTCAACGTTTTCGCGAAGAATACATGAGACAAAGGACTGGCGGTAAGATCCACGCATGAAATTCAGCTTGGTGATCATATCGTTAAGTTCAAAGTCAAAGTCAAAAACTTTATTTCCATAGAATTCATAAAGAAATGGCTTGGAAACGTCAATAATATTCAAAACATAAGGTCACGCGTACTTATCGATAAGTTTGACGCCTTAGTTCGGTAGTGTATGTGTCGGTAATGTGGTATAGGTAAACATAATGGAGAGTCTGTAACTGAGAGACCACTTTTCCACTATATTCACAATAAGATGTAGACTATATCAATAAGCCAGGACATCATGTTTTTTGTAAAAGTAATATGCAACGCATGCCGTGGCGACGCGTCGCCACGCCAGAAATCGGTTTTACGTGCGGCTATAGATGTTTCACATCAAAAAAGTACCTATATACCTACATAGGTATTATATCAGTTGTCTGGTTCCCATGATTTTAATTTAATCTATGCTTAAGGGCACAGTTCTTACCATTTGAGAAACCCACATCTTGCAAACTGCCTCAAAAAGTCATTAGGTAACCTCTTCATTATTAAGACCTATTGTCGAATTACATCTATGTAGTCTAGTGTCATCAAAAATGGAACAGAAAAAGGTTAGTAACGTAGTGAAAATTATGAAATAAAACAAAACATCCTTTAGCTAAAGAAATTGCTTTTCAGTAGGATTGCTTTTGCGGATAGCACTGAAAGGTTATCTCACTCCTAAATTATTAGGTACACAAAAAATTATTGAGCGACTCGAAGGCATTTTCTTAAAAACATAAGCTTAAACACTACATTATTTCACGTTTGAAATCAAGTAAATTAATGAATTTAGGATTAACTGGTCTCCGTAGACAGTTGAATAAGCAAAGTAAATTCCAAGTCCACCTTTATTTACGTGGGTGACGGTGCGAGCCGTTGCTACATGAATAAAGTCTGTAGAAACTACAATGGAAACTGTTGTGATAAAATATTTATTAGTCCACAGTTAAAACTTCGTGTTATCGTTATTTTGAACTTGGTTAACTATACTCTAAGATATGTACGTTAAAAGTTTTTCTTCGGAGCTCTGGTTCTGTATTTTAACTTCAAGAAAAAAAAAACTAATGTTTTTTACCTTCTCTTCAGTAGTGCCGACGAATGTCCTCTGAGGTTCGTAGGGCGTTGGCGCCGGTTTCTCTGGTCTAGGACATTGCGACGCGCAGCACTGCACGCGACCCATACTCTGTAGCGTGTGGGAGCTCTGCCAAAGTCCAATGGCTATTCGGGTGTATAGCACCTGTCAACAACATCACAGTTAGTGCTTAAAGTTAAATCACAAATTTAGTTAGTTATTTGCGGGTTAGACTAAAGTACTCTTTCAACATCTTCAGTTAAATTATTTTCTTGTTATTGTCCGCTTCTGAAAAACTTTCAATATACACAAGAAATTAATAAAAGTTATTAACAAGTAACTAAATAATTAAATTTTGGATTTTAATCGATTACTCGCACCTTATAAACCTAAATATAAAATTTCGCGACACCAGACCTAAAATTACGCTATATTTACTCAAACCGTCTCCAAACTATTTGAACTTACATGAAAAACTTAGTGAGTTAAGGCGAATCGGTAAACTTCTAATAAGGCAGAAGTTGGTATTTACTGGAATTCGAATCCAATAAATCTAATTACTTAACTTCGGCATACCTAATTTGAAGGACAAACCGAAAATTTGTTATTTCATAACTAGTGAACATGGTTGCAAATAAGAAAAATATTGGGATAAACAGTGTATACCTATCTATACTTGTGTATATAAAGGCATATTTTGCCACATGGACCGATATATTTTTGGGCTGTTTGGGAGGGTCATGCGACAGTTTTCACCAATTTGTTAATTATTAAACGTACGTCGATCGTTTTGGTGTGGTGTCCTTGGAGAAAGATAAATGGAAATGTACCCAGAGAGATACCCAATAAAGCGATCAATATCAAGGTCGCTTGTTGAAATGTGTAGGTTGTGTAGGTTTGGAACAAATAAGCTTTTTTCTGATAAAATATGTAATATATATCGCGTTTTAAAAACGGTATGTAAACGGCTTGATCCCATTAAATTTGATAAATCACAAAACTAAATTCGAAGTTTCAATTTTGGGACACCGTGATTATGTTCTCGACAGAGGCCGAATGGCCAAATTTAGGGCTCTGAGCTAAATTATTAGCAAAGAAACGGAACAAACTGAAAAAGGCGCTGAAGAAATTAGCTTGACTCAGTCGTGGCAACCATGATGTGAGCTAGTGCTTTTGTTTTACACTCAGGGCTCGCCGCTCCCCGCCGGGCGCACCGCCCGCATTCTGAAGACAACTTCCTACATTTATTTGTTCTCTCGGCAGTGGTAGACCAAGACACAATTTTCTTCATCTCTTAAATGGAGAATTCTTTTCTTTTCTTATTTTCTAGGAGAATAAACATTGAAAATGTCTAGAATGGTGTTTGTCAGAGATGAGTTACTTATCAGGTTAAACCGAATAATTGCCTATTCTGTGAAAACATCACCCACAGGCTGTGATGGCATGAGAGCTGACAGGGTTGAAGGTAATTCAGTGAGTAATTAATTATAGCTGCAGAGAAAATTAATAGACATAGACAAACGTTTGTTTATCGTCAATGTGGTATACAGCATTAGATGAATACACATCATTCAAACAAATGAAAGGGTGCTGAAAAAATATTTTAGCTTACCGGCAAAAACCAAATATCTCAAACAAATGTTTCCGCTTGAGAATGCATAACCTATTACCGCTGGCCTGAAATTACAAGATTACCCTTATTTGTTACGAAGCCTTTAAGGGATGGATTTATTTTTCGCGAGCCTCTTCGTGCCACGTTGCGGCCGTTGAAGGAAAGAGAAGGAAATGTTTCATGTTTATTATATGTAATGTTCATTTTGCTACAAGCTTGTGATTTCGGAACAATTGACAAACCCCATTATGTCTTTCATTGTTATATATTTTAGTGTTCATTATATTTATTGTCTTTGATTGTTACATATTTTATTGTTTAGATCATTATTTTAACTAAAAATGTTTCAACACTGCCCGTTTTTTAAATGATAATCCGAAACACTTTACTTTTATGAAAACTGAATTAGATTTTATGTTTCATTGGTTACTTATGCAAATTTGAATATCTAGATTCCAGATTGAAGGCTGTTGAATTATTATTTATAACATAATTTCTAAGTCAACATATAAATTAATTTTATGATCCTTGCTATATCCCAGTTTCTATAGGTATTCATTTGATCTTTGAACAACTTTGGGACTCGGTTCAAAAGTGATTCTCATTATTGCTATTTTGAATAGTTGCCTGTAACGCTAATATTATAAATATATATTAATCAAGCTTTTTCATATATTTCAATGTTTTCTTCCAAACGAAACTACACTGAAGTTTTTCATATTTAACCGAATTCAAAAAAGGAAGAGGTTATTATTATTATATTATTCGGTTGTTTTTTATGTTTGTTACCTTATATATGCGTCATTTATAAACCGATTTCAATAATTTTACTATTTGGAAGTATAATCTATCAGATTGGTCTGGTCCCTTAAAAAATTTCATCAAATCGGTTCAGTAGTTTGGTTTTTCAATCACAATAACTGGATAAAAATATGTCATCCAAGTACGAGATAACGATATTTTCGTTTATTGGCGATGTTTTTTCTTTTTCCTGCTCAAAGTAACTTTTACGTATCTGTAACTTTCAAATCTTGAATACTCAACAAAAACACCATATCGTCCCTGTAGTTGGAAAACTAAATAACTACCAAAACCAAAATCGGGAGAAAAACGCGATTTACAATTTTTTTGCGTGTAATATGGCTATAAATTTTTGTTTGGGAACATTTTTACTATGCATCTTTTGCTATGTTATAGATTATTACTTAAGCTATTTTTCAATATAAAGGTCTTATACGTTAGTTCATTAGTTTGTAAGAAAAAAGTTATTATTAAAGCAACTATGTATTTTTCCCTCAACAAAGATATAAAGTTTTTAAGCACTTATTTCTTTTTTCACGTAAGTTATTTAGTTTTTCTTCGTCAATGTTCTCCATACAACTTAAAAAAGCTAGCATTAAATGCCTTTATTTAATTTTCCTATATTAGCTAATTAATAAAATTGAAAATGAAAATTATATAAATGCTCTTGTTTAATTATTCCTAACTGCATTGATCCTGTAGAGCGTAGAAATGTGTCGAAGGAAAACTGAATAAGTAACTTTATGCATTTTATTCGCCGCAAAGTTAACGCTTAATTACACTTAGCTATTTTGAGTTAACTACTTAATTACTTCAAAATTAATTTTTTCATCTTTGACGTCTTGACAGGTTCATTTTTGTATATCTTTTTATTGAAATATGATATCAAAACTTTAGTGACACAGAAAGATGCAGCTTCAATTGGACTTTATGAAGGTGCTATAAAGTCGATTTGGCAATATGTGTTAGTTATTTAGTTTTACAACTACAGGGACGATATATGCGATTAAATACGTATATAATATGAAATTTTATTACTTAATGAAAATGTTTTACTTATGATAAGTATATAATATGATAAAAATAAAACTATATAAAATAATTACGGACGTCAAGACTTTTATGAATGGGCTTGGCAAGGTCCGGCATGAAAGCTATTATTTATTACAAGCAATAAATAATGGGATATAGTCATAAAAGGATTTTTTTATCCGGTCATATAGGTTGAGCTGAGTGAGTATTTCGTTCAATAATAAGCACTAAGTAATCGTTTTTCATAAGCTTTACAATGTATGAAATACCCAACATCCACATACGAAACATTAAAAGATATATATCTCATATAAATCTAGATTAATTCGTGACTTCTTTCGGAAATCACTATCAGTCGTACCAAATATGGTTACATAACCGTGTTGCCAGGCTTGGCAACTAGGTGGCACCTCTGTACTGAACGAAAATTGACAGCTAAGTCTTCTTGTTAGTTTATGATAATGGCTTGGCTTGTAATTGGTTAAATTTTAATGGTTTCAGAGAAAAATTTAGGATCTCATCCATCCAGTATTGATGCTTTGGCATATTAGATAGGTACCTAATGAAACGTAATTTAAATAGGTCAGGTCCAGTGTATCCTATGTACGCCGTTTGTTTTTGTTTTGTTATGAGATGTTTTCAAATTATTACTCTTAACCAATATAATATAAATATTTTTTTTACAATGAAGGGTCCCTTTGAAGGTAATCCAATCCACAATCAATTATAAAATATCAATATATTTTAGAAAAAAAGAATTTAAGAAAAAAAAGATTAATCTTCGTCGTAAAATTTCTTTAGCTATTAAATACAATACGCTCTGTTAGTGTCCCGGGTAAGCGTAAATCAAAAGAAATCCATAATTTCCGGCAACCAATATAAATTGTAGGTTGTACAAATCTTTTTATTACTGCCTTTGTGAATTTCCCTTGGAAATTAATATTGTTTAAACCGATTTAGGCTAGTGCTTAAAAAATATGTTTATCGAATATAAGCACCCTTATGTATCAGCTGTATAAACGTTGTGACTACTTCATTCTTTAAATATATATATATATATATATATATATATATTTAATAAATATGTATATATAAATGACATTAATAATTAATGCGCTATTTATTTTATAACATCGTATTGCTAAAAGTTGGTTTTAACAAAGAGGACGCTGGCGTTGCCAAGGGCCCACAGAATTTGGAAATTGTTCACGCTTTGTTACTTGCTGTATGGTTTTACGCTAATCAAAGTGTTTTAACACAATTTCAGATTGAAATTGATAATTTGTGAAATGTTAATTAATTAAGATACCTGCTGTACGCGAAACAAAAAAAAACTACGTTTCATCACATATAAATATAAAAAGATGGGCAGAACCTATTTTGCCAGTTTTCTACTTTTTTGTTACGTTTTTGTGGAAACAAGCGTTAGCTTTAGTTTTCCCATAAACACCCTTGTAATACTTTCCAGTAAATTATTCTTAGATAAATAATAAAATTAAGCTACGTCCTATCTTTCAGACACGAACGCGTCCATATTTTCGATATTATGTTTAGTTTATAGTAATTATATCAATATTCGGAATAGTAGGATTACCTATTAATTGTGTTTTAGCGTTGGGAACATAGATTTTGAAGCCAAATAATCGCGTTATCACTGTCAAGATATCGAGAATTTACTAACTTTTAATCTGGATGAGATAAGTAAATAAACTCTTTGGGGACTGAAATTGGCTAGAAAGTCTAAGTGAATTTTCTTACTCCATTTGGAAACAGTATGACTGGGAGACAGGGGAACGTGTGACAGCCCACAAAGCTTCGCGTGTTGGATTAAGATTACAGCTCGTGCTGTCTCGAACATAACAGATTTTCGAAATAAGTAGAGGAGATAACTCGCGAACTGAGTAATTTGATTTCTGTACCTTCTTGCTTCAATAAATATAATATTTTCTGTGGAATTGGATAGATCCCTATAATAATAGATTTAATAGATCAATCCGTATTTTATTCATTGCACATGTAGAACTTATTATTAAATATAAATAAGTACAGCACATGTACCCTGTAATGGTATTGCAAACAAGACGTTATTTTATAACGTTAACTTATAACTACAAACATATTTGTAACTTAAGAAAAATCAAATATAATAACTGAAATATTTAGTTCTTAAATTTAAACAGGCTCTTGAATAAAATAACTAATATAGATATTCAATTTACATATAAATTCCGTTTGTAAAACTTTGTGATATTATTTACTACATTTTACATTTTATGTACTATATACTATACTATTACATCAAAAAAGTCTTGAAGAGAGTAATAACATTTTTGTAATAGTAGTATTTTCAGAGATGATGCGAGAGCGTCCTCTTTAGATTGGATAATCTTAATGATATCCGGTATCGATCAGTGACTTGTGTTTACCTCTCTCGTAAGCCGTCAATCAGTATTCAGTGATCAGTGTTCTTACTTGTTTTGGTGAAACCGGTATCTGCATAAGAGCATAAATTAAATTTCTTGAGCATGATTGTAATTTACTGCTTTTTGCTAGTTTTTTGTATTATTTAGTTTTTTGTGCGCTGGTTTTTATTTAAGTTACTGTAACTTAACATCACAATAACATTTTCTGAGATATTGTCACCGTTATGCTACAATTTATGAAATGTTATACATATATATCCTCCCACCCCGGTAAAAACTTTGGAGAGTTTCATAAAATCTCATAACAGTTTGGAACCATTATGTTTTAACTTTCTTGGAACTTTTACCCATGTTCCCCGTTTAATGATTATAATTGTATTTACCCGTAAGCCCATTATACTAGAAAAAAAATCATAAAGACTACACCTACGAAAAAACTCTCATACTGTGAGAATGTTCTGGCAAGAGCATATTATGACAATCTTGGAGTGTTGCAAACGTAGTAGAGATTAATTATATACAATCTTTTTGACAACCATGGTTAATGACATGTATAAAAAATACAATATTTTGTGGTGCAGTACAACATAATTAAAAAATGTGTTACTGAATCATTACGCTCTTCGTAAACAATTGACAATATTTTTCACGTAATTGTTAGAGCAACTGACTGAGTTAAGGCTATGGGTTCAGCTCTCATACGTGAAAAATATCCCTTTAAAAACCCCGACCTGCCTTGAAAGATCAATACAATTCCAAAGAAACAACAATCATTAAACCTTGTCAGGATTAACTTTATTTCTTGTCTTGTTATAGATATCGATTAGGCAGCTTAAACAAAGAATCCAATAGATTTGTTGAAATTTAATATAAGCTCCATATATTTTATACATAGATTTTTTGATTAAGTCAAAACCAGTGACATCAAAGTTATCAAATAAACCCAGGCTACAGATATAGGAACAACACTCATACATAAATACAGACACCCGAAAATTATAAACCTCCTGCTACTTGACAGTCAGGAAAACGGATTACCTACGCACGATCTCTGAAAAAAAGATTCTTTTACATTCAAGACACAAAAAGTGTCAGACGGTATATATACGGTTTATGTATTAAAATTTTATATTGTCTTCAGTATTATCCTCCATACATTCATGAAATCGCGCCCTTTTTCACGAAACTTCAGGGCTTGCAGGCAGGCAGGCACCATGGGTTATAATTATATGACAACGTACTCTTGCGGAAACATAGACGTGCCAAGGGGTGACTTATCACTGCTATAGTTTTACCAAGAATACCCCGGCTTTCACGCTCTCTTTAAAAAACATTTCCCAGCAAATAAACAGTCTGGAAAGATCTTTTTTTTATTTATGTTTTGTTAGTGACGGAACGAGCTGACGGCCCATCTGATGTTAAGTGGTAACCGCCTCCCATATACAACAGCAAAACGACTCAAGTCCTCTCCACCAACGTACGACATGACTAAATCGCATTGCGTTGCGTCCATCACCTGAAGACGGGATGTTACGTCTCATGCGGCTGCAACTTTGCCGGCACCCACTCCCTTCCACCGGAACATAGCAACATGAGTGCATCACTGCTTGACGGCAGATTACCAGGTGTGGTGGCAGTACTTCGCCCGGCGAACTTGGCATAAGTTCTACTACTACTTTGGGTTGCTCCTTTCGCACCACCCGAGGGACACGTGTAGGGATTCAGTGGGTTATTATTTATGGACGCGAGCAACAAGGCCCCCCAAGATCATAATAAACCAAGGAAATAACACCAACAATCCCTCATGATTAGGGATAACAAGCATTTGTAAATAAACTGGGAACAACAAAATGGGAAATCCATCGCTGTGTGGGCTCGCATTAACGTGATTAATCCATTAACCAGATAATTGAGTTTCTCTAATGTAACATAATTATCATGCAGCTCAGGAACATTACTATCGATATTTATACTGATTGGAAAAACAAAATAGACAACCGAGAACCTTATATTGATCCTTAACGTGTTGAAATTGGAGACGCGGTTGTTAAAGTAATAGTTGTGTCAAACGATATTCTTTTTTTTTTATGTGAAACATCTATAGCCGCACGTAAAACCGATTTCTGGCTTGGCGACGCGTCGCCACGGCATGAGCGCTGATTGGTCCGTTCAAGGTTACGACAAATCATAAACATTATTAGTGATGGGGTACTTAGTTTCTTACAAAATAATGTCGATGTTTCACATCTGCCAGGCGTCCCGTGACGGCTCACATTTTTTTTTGTATTTAACATTTGTTTTATTATTTACATTATATTGCGTTGTTGCTCACAAAACAAACTTTTGCGTTTTCAAGCTGCACTAGAATCCGCTGCATAGTTCCATGGAAATGCAGAGTTGGCCACATTCAACTATTGGCAAATATCTGAATCAATCACTGTGAAACAGCTCATATGCACAAACATTCCAGACCGGATATCATTTTTCTCAGGACCATTTTTTGCTATTATCGGGGATCGAAGTATTGTTTCAGGAAAGGTTGCGACAATCGTCTTGTTTTCACTACGATAAACGGAATATTCGTAATATTTTGCCTACTTCTAGGCAAAGTTTCAGTAGCCAGTAGAACTCACGCCAAATTCTTCCAGGGAAGTACTGCCACCATGCCCATTTCTGCCGCCAAGCAGTAATGCATCGTTAATGTGTTCCGGTGTGAAAGGTGTGGTCACCGGTGAAATTACAGGTACATGAGATAATCCACCTACACGTCTCAGAGTTACGGGCGCATACGATGCGACTTGGGTCTTGTCGTACCTAGTAGGGGAGGACCCAAGCCGCATCGATTGTTATTAACAGAAGTTACCACTTAACACCAGATGATCGGCTCGTTCCGTAACTGTATCACAAAAAAAGCCAGTTAAACTAACCAGTTATATGAGTGCCATACAGATTTTTGTGCCAACCAGTAGTGAACTCATCTGGTATGGAACTTATATTGCTGTTTTATAGAGGTAATACCGCTTAACACCAGGTGGACTATAATGAAAATGAAATTGTCTCCAAAGACAAAGAGATCGTTGCACGTAATCCGGAAACTGCGAGCAGTGGCCAGCGGCCTTGTGAAAGTTTATTTCGTGACTCTTTAAATGCTCTTAACGTACAGTCGCGCGACTGTGAAGTCGCCCGTCCATTACCCACTGTTGCGTTTCCCTTTGAACCAGCTCTTAATTATAACAAGAAACCGTCAACAAAGAAATAGCGCTGCGAGCATTCATTCTCTGAGATAACGGTTCACAAGCACATACCCTTTTGTCAAAGTATCCCTTCGGGGATTGTACTTGACAAAAACAAGTACAGAATGTAAGTGGAAAAATAAAATACAACACTTCCGTACTACGGTTTGAAATATCTGGCGATTGCTGTCGTGTATATCATTTACTAGCTATACCCGACATGCGTTGCAATGCCACGTTAAGGCAAAGGTGTCGTTAACGACATTTTATCAGTAATCGACCACATGAAAATTATTAAAGTACTAATATCACAATTAAAAAATAGGGGTTGGTAGTAGAAGGGTGGAAATTTAGGCTTGTATGTATTATTTATGCTGAATCATAAAAAAATGTAATAAGTAAAAAAAAAATGTTTGGACCGCCCTTATCACTTAGGGGTGTGAAAATTAGTTTACGTCCTATTTTTAGACCTAACGAGTATACACAAAAAAAATTATAAAAATCGGTCTAGCCATTTCAGAGGAGTTTTGTTACAAACACTGTGACATAAGAATTTTTATATATTAGATTTACAGTAAGTTTACTTGGGAACTTGGTTTCGTTAAGCATACCTACATCATAGAATAGTGGCAGTTCATAAGCCTTGTCAGATTCTGTTTTTCTGATTCTGTTTACTAACTGTGTGACCCACTCGTCCTTGGGTTCTCAACCTAAAAATAGTGATTTCTTCTGACTGGTAAGTGTCTAAGCCTGATGGAATATACCTACTGGCCGCTATTTTACACGTGAATTTCTCCTCTTCTACTGCCTTTGTGTGACTCGGGGCTTTGGATACTATCTGTTACCCGGACTGAGGTTTATCTCAGCCAGTTTGGATTTATTACCGGGCAGTCATACCTAATCAAATCTAACGTAAAATCTGCCTCAGCTGCGGTCGTCGTGCTTGGAATTATAACTAAATTATTTAAACTTCACTCTTTCCGAACTTAAGTGCTTAGACATCTAAGCACTTAAGTTCAGAAAAAGAGAGAGCGACCACATGGTCGCTAAGAATTAATTGTTACGTAGACTACTGACGTAACCTGAAAATGATCATGATTTATTTATTAATTTTACTTCTGATGTTAATGTGGTGGTCACCTGAAACCTTTTATAAAACGGCTTTTCCTTATTAGCCTGGCAATTGAAAGCTATATATTGTTATGTGAGTGAATACAACCTAATATGGAATAACCCTGGAAGTTTCATTTACCAAATGAAACTTCCAGGTAATGAATACAACGTAAGTAAAATCAAGCGTTACAATGTTATCTATAAATTTATATGCCCGGTATATACTTGTTGTATATTACTTGTTTTCACTAAAATATCAAAATAATACTTAATATAAATATTATAGAGTCGTTATAATCTGTTATAATGGTTTTATATTTTCGTAGCATTCGTTCGACAGCATGGCATCAAAAACTTGAGTATTTTTTTTAAATAAGCACATTACTGGAAACTTATTACACTTGTTGAGTGTAGGTTACACTAGGTTGGTATGTCAAAATAATATCCACAACAATTATTTCGAAACCTAAAATTACTAAGTATATGTAATATATAGGTATTAAGTATTATTTGACAGTGTTAACTTCATTGCAAGATGGACTATCCGGTTCGTTTGATGCAATTCCTCTTAGTGACTTCACTACTTTTAAGAACTTTTTTTTGAGTGATGTATTTGAGTTCATATATTATTGAGCTTTCAATGCTTCGAGAAGCATTGAAATTGAAAAATTTGAAAAAAAGCTTAAATAACTCACAACCGTTTGAAAACTATATCGTTCACTACACGACTTTGATTTCAAACTTCAATTGGACCAGAATACCGCGATGTATTCCTTAGGAAGAAAGTGCATAATGAAGACAAACGAAACAAGTAAAATATCACTTTAGCCAAGGCCCAGCCTTACATACTCGATCAAAGCGGTTAACCAAGTCTTGCGTGTATTTTTGTTTCCAAAAGTTCACTTTTCTCAAGTTATATCTTTCATTTGTACGCCATAATTTTGTTTCAGCAATTTCATTTTTGTCGAAGCGTGAAAAGAAAACCACCGAAAATTAAATATTATTATTCTTTCGCAAATGTTTGAATATATAAAACGAAGGCTGTGCTTACACTTGGTCCCTCGCGACTATTTAAGATAAAATAAGCTAAATTATTTAAATTTTGCGCAAGGTGTGCTTGGGATGTGATATAATGTGTTATATTTGCGGTGTAAGGGATAAAAATTGTATAGAAGGCACCGCATTATGCTCGCATGCATATATGAACAATTAGAATAAATTGAGTAAGGGATATAGTCCAAGAATTAACGGCAACCCTTTCATTATTTAATTATTGTTTTTATGTGATACAGTTATGGCACGAGCTGATGGCCCACCTGGTGTTAAGTGGTAACCTCGGCCCATAACAACCCATGCGACTTGGGTCCTCCCCTGCTAGGTACGACAAGACCCAAGTCGCATCGTATGCGCCCGTAACTCTGAGACGTGAAGGTGAAACGTCTCATGTGTCTGTAATTTCACCGGCAACCACACCATTCAAACCGGAACACAGTAACGCTAATGCGTTACTCCTTGGCGGCAAAAATGGGCATGGTGGGAGTACTTCCCCGGATGAACCTGGTGAGAGCTCTACTGCTATTAAAATCTAGCCTAAATAAAGAACGATAACACAATAGTCGGTGCCATTTCGATTATTTCATGTCTCACTTTCTTGTACCGAGTCCCACCCCTCAATTTACTTATATATTTCAAGAATACATCTACCTTTCTTATCCACCAAATTTTTCAGCTATTTTATCTATGTAGTTACAATACCTTCCAAGTAACATGGCTGTGACATACGGACGGAAGGACATGACATAACATACGTATTCCTTTTTTTGTTACGGAAGTTTTTCCCCTTTTCTAAGATTTGTAATCTTAGAAAAGGGTACGAGAGAGGTCAAAAGACATTGTGGGTTGAAATCGGAAAAATAATGATTGAATTTTAATATTATTTGAGGACAGAATAAGATATTTTGAATGTTAATCGGAATATAATTATCGTGGGTTGAAATGTGGGTAGAGATCGGAAACACACAGCAGTTCAAGTAGTACGGAATGCCGACACCTATTACTTATAATTTATATATTCTAAGAAAAACATATTGTACACGCCAAAACTCATTTGCCTGGATTCCCTGAATCCCTGTATATGACATGGAAATACAATTACGCAATACAAAAGTCGAAGAGCAGGGAGCAAATTTTATGCTCAACGCACTTTTTATCTGGGCAATGATCGAACACGGGTTCTGGCTTCCCATGGTTACACCTATTTAAGTACGGAGTCACTCATTTCAGTATTCAATTAAATAGCATAATAACATAATCTTATTATATTGACTTATTTTCAACTTCACTGGTAATCCCCACGGCAAAGAAATCGTTTTAGCGGAACTGGCAAGAATTTTTCATTGGATTCACATCAATTTTCTGTGTCATCAGACTGGAACAACCTATTCAGCGCATTTCAATTATATTCTAAGTCCCTAGTGTCTGTGGAAAGAGAATACATAAATACTGTGTACATAGAGCTATCGTATAGCTAGGGTCTTACAACAAAAATAAGTATAATTTGCTACGTTAAGATTAATTATTTAGGGCCTTATCATACAGTCGATTTGCGAGTGTGTTCTCAGCGAGGCGTTTACTGAAGTGCTTGTCTACATCGCCACAGGCGCGTAGCAATCATTCCGTGAGTGCGACATTGCGTCGTCTATGAACACTCACGTATGGTACAACAGCAGGATGTTTTCATGTCGAAAGCTATTTTAGTTCAAGTGTAACACGTTAAATGTAGAACTTGACAGTCGCAGGTAGGAATGAAATAAATAGGATTAATTTGACCCTTTTCGGCAAAAATAACAAAGCATCTGCTGCTGCTAAAATAAAGTCTTCGAATAACAAACCCAATAGTAGGGTTTCCCCGGCGGAATGCATCCATTATATAACTGAAAAGAAGTTCTATAACTGAAAAAGATACAATATTTACACAACATTTTAGTCATCATTTAATGACCAAATTCACCGGTAGCCTCATATTTCTTAGTTAATGTGGCTAACCAACTTACTGAACGGACTCGGCTCGGACAGCCCACAAGTTCAAGAGTAGATACTACTACTAGTAAGTAGTATCCTCTGCCCATAACAAAAGTAATACGACTTATTTTCTTCCTTATTTTCGTATTTGGAGACGATAAACAGACACAAATGAAAAAGTTTGTCCCAAACAATAAATAAAAGCCTAAGACACACATGTCCAAAGTGATTCAAATGGAAATATACCTATGGGTGAACCCGCATAAATTCTGTTCATGTAGATTATGCTGCCCAAAAGTTACGATGCGAAAACTGTGTGCCAAACGTGAAATAATTTACTGCTTCATGTATATACTCGTAAGTGTACAGCTACAGCTCAATTATTGGGCTTGTATCATAGCTTGGCTTAGTTGAAACAGGCGAAATTTTAACTAATAAGTGGAGTTTTAGTAATTAATTGAAAGACTGTGCATGAATGTCAGTATCAATCAGTTTGGTTTGAAAAATCGATGATACTAAACTGTCATTTGTCGAACCTTACGACTTCTTATGACGCATTATATGCATACGAATATGCGTACCTTGTTAATTTAGATTTGTGATTCTTGTTTCTTTACTATTTGTACGGAATAAAAAGTAATAATTAATAAAAGACTTAACTTAGAATCAAATGTCGTAACTTTCATCTGTAAGGTAAAACCCGTTCATTTTTAACCAATTTATTTTTACATTAATCGGTAATAAATTGTATTTTTTTTATATATAATTTTAATTATAGTTTTCTGTTTATAACAGGACATAGGTTTTAAAAACTAGCAAGATAGCGAAAACCTTATAAACTTTGTTTCATATATTGGGAAACTGTATTTATATTTAGTACAAAAGGTACAAAGCGGATCCTTTGAAACAATGCATGGAGATTTAATAGAGAGATTTATATATTAATCTTGTGATTAATTCGACTTTATAATATTTATTTCGAGAGCTGAGTAAGCGGGACCGCGGCCCCAGTAGCTTGATGAATGTATTTCATTGTTTTCCTTTAGTTGTAATATAACCAAAAATCTATTGTTTAATCTGCGTTTAGATAGATAGTTACACAAATCACATTATTGGTTTCATGGAAATTCCCAATACAATGGGTCACCAAAATATCGATTTTTAAGAGTTATAAGAAAAATCATTTTAAATAAAAACAAAATCAACTTTTGATTTTATTATTACATTATTCATTTGTAAAAATAAGAATATAAGTATATTTATTTCCAAACTTACGTGGTAATTATAACTAAAAGATATACGTAATTACATTCATAAGTCTATCACAATTATGCCAACCGAAAAAGCAATGTGGGTAGACTGTGATCTGTATCATTATATGTATAGGAGCAGTGGTTTATGATACATTTGTCCGTCTGTTAATCAGGGTTTGATCCGTATTAGATTTATTCGGTTTTATTCACAAAAGCTTAGTTTTGTTTTTGAAGCAGTCTTAGGTATACAATCAGTCTTCCTAATTTATCGATGGCGTTATAATTGAGATTTATTGTAAACGCACTTTGTAAACAAATTAAGTTGGAATATTTTGAGCAGTTTCGGTTTTGAAAGCGTTTAATATCACGGCTTTTGTGGTTTCTGATCAGATACAGATCCAGTTTCAGTTTCTGTGAATTTTGAATTATGAGTCTGGACTACATTACACGATGGATAACAGAGTGGTCGCTTAATGATAATTAGTTTTAAGTTGAAGTTTATATATATCTGTCTATAGTTCGGTGGCAACGATCTTTCATCAATTCAAATCAATAAGTCAATGGATTTCGTTATTATTTTCGTTATTTTATATGTATATAATACCTCTACATATTTCTTTGTTTATATTTTAAATATGACTAAACAAATAACAAAACTAGAATAAACAAATGACACCTGTTTGAAAATAAGTTGAATTTACGACTTACATACCTAGATATATATAAATTTGGTAGTTATTGAGAAATCGCTAAAATTTTCAAATATTTTTTGTGGAATACAATTATACCATAGCTGAAGTTAATTTTCCAGGAAGCGTTTGAATCACAAAAAGTTAAGAAAAGAAAATCAAGAACTTCAGAAGAATTCTTCAGAAGAATCAAGAACTTTAGAGATAACTTTTTTGGTATTGGTATTTTCTATAACAATCCCTATTTAAATAAACTATTGTTTAGTCAGTAAAGAATCCACAAATTTCCAGTATTAACGTGTCGGCACACACCAAATGCAAATTTTCAGGTAATTCATTCACAGTCGCTTGGAATAACAAATTCTAAAATAGCACGGTCAGATGATTCGTAGTTTTATAGAAAACATCGTAAAGATTACGAATAAAAGAGAAAAAATAACAATTCGACATAATGTCAATCTTTAATGTCTGGCATTGTCTAATTGAACTGTGAGACTATAAATGGTGAATTCAGTGGCGCTTACTGAGACCGTTGGACTGCTGTGGGATGATCATAAAACTGTACAATAGTGGAAGGCAAGCGGCGGACTTCGTAACTTTACTTCGTAACGTTAAGTGTTGACGGCCGTAACTCATCCTGATCATAATAAAAAATAGCCTTTAGGTATCTTAGGGATAATCTAGCTTCCTTGAAGTGTAAGTAGTGTTTATTTCGTGATAATTTTCAAAATCGGATCACTATTATCGGAAAATCTTCCTACAGCCAAACTTAACAAATTTAGTGTACTCGTAGATCAAAATGAAAAATGGCTTGAATTAAACTTAATTCTATATACGGAATATATAGACCAGATATATATAGACCATAGATATATATAGCTACGAGTAGACTAACTATGGTTAAAGATAGAAAGTAAAATTACAGATTTTTTTTAATATAGATTCTCTTTCTCTTTCATTTTACGTGGTAGTAGGTAGGCACGGAAAAACATTGAAAACATTATGTCGAACTTAAATTGTCAACATAGTCTACTTGACGGAAATATTTTTGCCTGATAGTTTATGTAATAGTTTTATATTGTACTAGTTATTTATTACTACGATAACTTATTTGTAATAGTTTTTGACGTTAGAGTGTGTGATAGATAAAGTACCTACTTACCGTTCACTCTCTTTCTTACTGTCCTTTGTTTAATTTTACAAATTAGGGTCGTTAAATACTATAATTATCATTTTTGTCCAAACAACACACACAAACAAAAAGAGAGCGTGGTTGTCTAGTGGTACTGATCCCGGGTCTAAATCCGCAGGTCACCAGCTTTAAATCTCGACGTGCACCTATCAGTTTTTTGATTGAAAGATTTATGCGCGCAATACTACGTTCTCAAAACGGTGAAGGAAAACATAGAGAGATAACCGAAATGTCCTAGAACTCAAAATTCGACGACATGTGTCAAGTGCAAAAAATGAGCCTCTTTGAGGCACACTTATAATCCTTTCACCACCCTGGTTTCGAGAGAACCAGTGACTTGAATAGAATAGAATAGAATAGAATACAAAAAACCATTTTTTTACATATTTGTCAATAGGTAATATAAGTTTTCAAAATAATATCAGTCGAAAAATTAAATTAGTGAAAATTAAGTCAATATTTATCAGGCAATCTGATTAATATTTACAAAAATATTCTCTCAGACTGTAATAAAACTTCTCAGTGAGGAACATTTTCAATTGTCGAGTGAACGTTTTCGTTGGTAATTCTGTTATTTCTAGCGGAATTTTGTTATATATACGTCGACACATCACTAAACTGATAATTTTATACAAGTTCGTTCTAGGCACTTTTGGTGGAACAATTCTACCTGAGTTTCTCACCGTTCTTGTGTAAATATCTCGAGCTTTTGTCAAAAGGAGCATGTTCCTTTTGACTCCTTATCCTTAACAAATAGAGCTGCTTCTAAAATATTTATGCTAGGCAATGTCAGTAACTTTATCTTTAGAAATACTGGCTTGCATGATTCCTAAGGGGGGGGGTATGCCTACTAATACATGAATAGAATGGACATCTCTTCGTCCAAATATTAAGCAGGTACGTTGAGTTACTTTGACTTTGAACCTTTGAGCTATTACTATCCCCTCAAAGGACTACTTCAAACGAAGGGTATCGGACATTTTCGGTGAAATTGGAGATAATATATATTTCACGTACCGTCATGACGCACAGCGGGATCACGTACAGCAGGCCGAAGTTCACCATGTCGAATAACTCCGAGTTGTATTTCCGACGGTGGGATATACAAATAGTCTCCATGTGACCATTCCCCAGGTCGTTAGTGATGGTTTCCACCCATATGAACTTAGGGGCACTGTACGCGGCGCTCGTTATCCACACTCCGAGAATTACCATCTGCCAACATAAAATATGTTAATGTAAATAAAAGCAAGCACTTTAAAACGCAGATGGTGAGAATATTTTCGTATAACCAATCACTTTTGTGTTAATGTTTCGTACTAAAATTAGCAAAACAGAAAACTTATGGTATTACATTCGGTATTAGTAGCGGCATAGTAGTTTTTCTAGATTTAAACGAAACAGTGGTACCTAAAAAATAGGACCTTTTTAGTATTAATTGTATTGTATCTTATTTAGTTAGTGCACTCCGTTTTTTTCTTTTTTTTTGCCATGAAGTAGGCGCATAACGTTTGACACAATCTCAATATTAAGTTATGAGAAAATGATTCACTCGCCTAAAGACTCCAAGACAATAGTTTAGTTTTTAGTAGGAAATACAGACACGGTACGGTAACCAAGCGGTAAGACGAGCTTTTTTTTATTTTCATGTGAGTTAATGTAGGAACGAGCTAACTTCCCACCTGATTTTAAGTGGCAACCGCCACCCATAGACAACAGCAATAGGACTCAAGGCCTCAAGGCATTGCGTTGCGTCCATCACCCCGAGACGGTGATGTTACGTACTGCAATTTCACCGGCACCCACTCCCTTCCACCGGAACACACCAATACGAGTGCATCACTGCTTGGCGGCAGATTACCAGGTGTGGTATTATATAAATAAAAATAATACAAAACAAGCCTGGGTTTTTGAAACCAACTTGACAAGGTTAGCATCACGACAATGAAACGAACTTCAATGCCGATTTTAATTGATTAACCATAGCCTCCCTAACTGTTGGTATCTGCGCGCCAGCATCAGTACTCATATCGCTCATCGACCGTACTATCGTCTGCATATCCAAGGATGTCGGGCTTCAGCAGATCGACATGTGGCAATTTATTGTGTCACGTCTGAATTGTTACCATAACGCAACACAATAAAATGAACTCTATAAATAGTCATATCATAATAAATAGTCTGTGACTGATTTTAGGCGGCATGTAAAAACTGAAATTTAATTATACAAATACAAATCATTTATTTCAAAATATTGTGTACATGTGTTTGTGAGCACCGTCTCCTGCGTTAGTTTAACACTGTGTTGCAGGTAAAACAGTAGCTTCCTCTTAATGTATACATTAAAATAATTATGACGCTATAGTTGAACAAAAAATGATGAAACAAAAAGTAGGTAGTAAAATAAAAATAATAAAAACATTGTAACAAATAGACATGCAAAAGGAAGTAACAATTTCTACGTTTACGTTTCTACGTTATTATCTACTACCAAAGGAGCTATGAGGCCAGTCAATATACAAAATACCCGGAATGCCTAACTATGCATCTAACGATGAGTTCTGTAGCCTTACTTAAGAGCATATTCTCATTGACTGGCCTCATAGCTCAGTTGGTTAGTAATACCTTCTGCGCTGTAGGTCGTGGGTTCGATCCCCACTCAGGACAAACATTTATGTGACATTTGTAACATTGATGTTTGTTCTGTGTCTGGGTGTTAATATGTATTGTATGTATGTATTTACAAAAGAAAAGTATATAAGTATTATATTAGTTGTCTGGTTCCCATGATGCAAGCTATGCTTAGCTTACTTTCGGGCTAGATGGCGCTGTGTGAAATATCCACCATTATTATTATTATTATCCTTTTGAATATGCAGTCAAGGACAACCCTTTTAGATAAGTACCATATTATCATCTCTACTCTGTTATGACACGAGAGGACTTTGAAGTTGTCAAAGATAACAATTTATTATGCTGGCATTTTCAAAAGGTCGCTTATTCACGCTCTCTTAGCTATTGTTATGATGCCACTCTCAGAGAGGATTCAATTTCCACAGTGTTTTCAGATAATTTCATGATAACGGCCTTTCGTACGGCTACAGGTAATTGCTAAGCGTTTGATACCCGTCTACCTTCCAGTCGCTTGTTTGCAGTATTGCGATAAATTTTATTAACTATTAGGAATAATAACTTTATTTATAATAGAAAAATATTAGGAAAACAGTTATTTTGGTGATTGATTTGATTTTATTGATTCACTAGGGTTTTCGTATACGGTAAAACTTACGACAAAAATATTTATATTTCGTTTACCTTTCTTCATTTTTTTAGACGGGAAGAAAGTGCTTGTAGTGTAAGTGAGTCAGGTGTATGTTCCCATGACTGTTTCATTCCTAAGATGAATGTGGCCCATTAAGGCCCAGTCTATCTCTGTAAGTACTCTTTGGGTAAAATGACTTGAAAATATGATATGTTGTCTCTATATCTTTACATCGATCAATAATTCTTCTGCATATTGTGATTATGGATATGATTAGGCAGTAAAACTTCGTGTGAAATACTGCTGCTGTACCTAATTCTGCCGCCAAGCAGTGAAGCATTCGTATTACTGATTTATTACCTCACATCTTTACGAAGCGTTTTGCTTCCACTTTATAATGCGGACAGCCCAAGAGTGGAACTCCTTGCTTGCGTCTGTGTTTCCCGAGAACTATAATCTGGAGGTCTTTAAGAGGAGAGTGAATAGCTATCTTCTAGGTAAGCATGCTACATCGTAGACCGCATCGTCACTTAACATCAGGTGAGATTGCGGTCAAATGTAAGCCTATCGTAATAAAAAAAAAAACTACTTTATGTCTTTGTCGGTAAAATTACAGACACACAAGATATTCCACCCTAAGAGTTACGCAATACGATGCGACTTGATTCTCACTTAATCTAAATACTCGTCTCATAATTACTAAATTATTCACATAAAATAGATTTAGTAGAGATTTTTGGAATAGCATAATGTCTACATTTAGCAAAACATTAATTCGGACTTAACAGCACAATCGCGATTATGACGCAGGTCTCTTTTAAATACAGGGTGCCCAAAAAGTGGAAACAACTGGACGTCGGAGAGGGGTCTCCGCCCCGGGTGTATCCAAGTGTCTATTAATTAAGGACAGACAATTGACGCCAGCGTTTGATGGGAAGTTATAATGAGGGCTAAGATACACATGTCCTCCCCTTAGAGGAATCTACTGAGTGACTGAAATTTGCGGCAGATTTACGATGACCTTTTTTGGTATAACTTGGACTGAAACCTGAAACGCGTGCAGGGCGAATGTTTATGCGAACAAAATATTTGACGCACGTATTGACAAAGGGATGGACGGAAGCACTCACACACTCATTACCATGTTTTCGTATAATTGTTTTGATATCAGGTTTACTCTGGTAACTTCAACTTTGACAAATATGTTAATCATATGTTTATCTTATGTTACGGTATAACAAAAACTTTTTAAGCTCGGCATTACATACCTACAGTATATTATAGTATATTTATTTATTAGTATATTACTAACAGTACTTACATAAAATGAAAATGGAAATAAATACCTACACTGTTCCCATAAGGTAAGCAAAGACATATAAGCAATATCCATGTTTTGCCACGAATTAACTCAGTTTTTTTTCCAGCAGTAAGCTCCAGTAAAATAAAAAGTTAACAGCCAAGACAACACCAACCAAAGTCCAGGAACATCATAATATTACCATTACCCAGTTCATTTGAAATTAATTTACTAAGTAGTACTTGATCCAAGTTCGTCCGAGGAGGTATAGCACTATACGAAATTTCTACCGCTAAGCATTTGAATCTGAGGATGACGGTGAAATTACAGGAAAATACATTCCACTTTCACGCCTCAGTCCACCTATACACACCTAAGTAGGCGAGGACCCATGTCGTGTTGTTTTTATGATGGGATGATCAGCATCAGGTGGGCTGAATGATCATCTTAACTAATTAACGTTAAAAAACTCACCCGAAGTCGAGTTGACGTGAGAATCTGCTTGCACGTTATTGGATGTATAATTGCGAAGTATCTTTCAGTGCAAATCACGACCAGGATAAATATGGACGCCGTGTAGCTCAGGGAATGTACGAACTGGTACATCTTGCACAAGAAATTGCCGAACACCCAACTGAAATTAAAGAAGGTTTGTAATGATTTAGCACCACTATTTCTATATTTTCTTGTAATCGTTCAGGCTATTTCCAGTGATAGTGTAAATGCTTCTACTATTTAAGAAATTGCTTCTGTTATAGATAGATTGATGCGTTATTGTAACCAAAGTAAAAACATTTTGCACAGAAAATACACTATAAAACATGGTAGGCGGACGATGGGTGACAACCGGAATGAAAACGGCAAATTCGAATGGACAGGATACAAAGAGGACACATTTGACGGCGGTTAAAATATATAAGACTACTTTATACTTATATCTATGTTAACAATTATACAACAGGTAAAACAGTTAAAATCACTTAAATAAATACATAAATATACATGGTACATATAATATAGACTAGCACAGGAAAGTGCCACTTGTAACCTGCAATATGTTTTTTCAGCCAAAATATTATGTCAAGATATTGGGCCTGCGTTTATAGCGTTGCGCACAGCCATTATATTGAGTTCTATTATTATTATTATTATTCTGGTTCGACAGAGCCGGTGACTCGAAGAAGAAGATTATATTGAGTTACACTACGTGACACTACTTTAGTACTTAAATTGCGTAATTTAACGTGGAATGGTGTTATAAACGTCAATCCTTGCCGAAGGGCATTCCTTCAGTAAGCACCATTCGATAAAAACTCTTTGTTAGTTATACCATCGTGGTACCGACGACATTATTAATGACCTAATTATATACCTAATAATATTAACACTGCCGTTTGTATTCTTTAATTACTTATACACAGTTATAAATATATGGAATGTAGATTACCTAGTACTTTTTCGAAGATGAGTTAGCCTTCAAAATTCCTTTCATTCTCCCGTGTCACAATTTTCATTCGCCCTTATCCTTATGTCAAAAACAAAATCACAGTATTTGTGAAATTAATTCCCTGAATTCGCAACAGTTAATAGCTTTTAAATGATAACTATCCTTACTACGAATACGAATATCAAACTATAAGGTTTAAATAATTAATTAAAATAACAATAAAGCTAACAGAGATTTGAATCATTTTCTACTGAATTACTATTATCTACTGATATTACAGCATTTTACAGTACCCTCTAATCTAAACTAACCCTTTTGCTCATGGACTTCTAGGAACAGGGTCAGAGTAACAAAAGCTTATTATAATTTTTTTATTAAACACAAACTATGTATATAATATGAATCAGTAGTTATGGAATGGAATGATGGATTTTTTTTAACGCCCACACGAGATTAGTTTTTCGAGCTGCGACTGCAAGGTGGTAGTAACTCTAGCTTCGTATACTCTTCTTCTTCTTTTTCTTCGAGTCACCAGTTCTGTCGAACCAGTGTGGTGAAAGGATTATAAGTGCGCCTCAAAGAGGCTCCTTTCGTGCACTCGACACATGTCTTCGAATTTTTAGTTCTAGGACATGTCGGTTTCCTCACGATGTTTTCCTTCACCGTTTTGAGAACGTGGTATTGCGCACATAAATCTTTCAATCGAAAAACTCATAGGTGCACGTCGGGATTTGAACCGGCGACCTCCGGATTGAAACTCGGGGGTCAGTACCCTTAGACCACCACGCTCTCGTTCTCTCTCGCTTCGTATACTGTAAGTTCTATAGTACTGCATTATAATTTGTTAGTTGCGCATGCATGAAGGCAA
Organism: Chesias legatella; assembly: GCA_947359385.1. NCBI lineage: Eukaryota > Metazoa > Arthropoda > Insecta > Lepidoptera > Geometridae > Chesias > Chesias legatella. The sequence goes on from OX375783.1 coordinate 7,068,258, forward strand.
AGTTTCTAGTTTACTAGCACCTGCTTGAAAAGCTATCCTCGTGAATCTCAGGTGTAAAGGGCGTTCAATCGTATGTGTAACATTGAAGTTTTTCGACTGAGCCCCTATCATTTGTTTATACACGTGCCTATTTACGTGGGAGCCACCAACGACGATAAATTTCGATTTACTTTTTGTTTAAATCTTGATCTTTCTTTAGCCGTTCAATAACAAATCAATTATCAAGTAATGAAAACGTTTCCATTTCTGAAATCCACCCACTTATCGACAACACATTTGTCTTACTTCCATTTTTCTTCCATTTGATGCTTGCGACACAGTTCTATACTCCTGCAAGCATCATCGTGTCTGTATCTAAAGTGTACATTGTTATTATTCCAAATAAATAAAGTTTATTAACTTATTATTATTAAATTAAGTTAAAGTTTATTTGTATTTCTTTATTTTCTTTTAGGTAGGATTCAGTCCTAACTGAAATCTTCCAGAACTCTTTAGAATAAAACATGTTTGGCTTTTTGTGACGGGGTATTTAAAAGGAACTCGAATTTCGATCTTAAGAAATTTAGATCAATATTTGATATTCTCAAAAAAAAAGTATAATTGAAATGTGATGAGAGAAGTTCATCATTTCATACACAACTCTTATAAGGTTTTTTTTTTTTCAAAATAACTCAAAACAGAAAGGAACCCTAAAGTGCACCAGAGTTTCAAAAGGAATATAAATCGTTCAAGCAGGTGGCCGTCCAACTTGTTTACTTAAAACTGCTTGCGCCATATTACGATGTAAAATATAAAATCATTTCTTAACATCGATTTATTTTGCGGGTGTTCCGCTTCATTTTACAAAAATAAAACCAGATGTTTTGTTCTTTGCGTTTTGTAGGCAATCATTACAACTACTAGGTAATATTTTATTTAATTGTGCAAACGTGTGGAGATGCAAATATGAAAAAAAATATCGTTTATTAATCCGAATATGATTTTATCATGCTTCAACAAATTAATGATACGTGGAACCATTTCAGAAATGACTATTGATAAAAACTTATTACTTTCATAAAATCTTTAGCCCTCTCACTATCAGCCCTATCTCGCGAATCCAGTGCACATTTGAGTGTACTAAGTAAGAGTTATAGGTATGCCTAACGATGCAAACGATCTGCCCTGGTTGCGTAACGTAAGCCTTCGATCGTAAAGTCGATCGTTCAGGGCTTAGTAATGAGAGCACCCATTTTTAGTCGCTTGAAAAAAGCACATTACAGATATAGATATATTATAATATAATGTTTTCACACAACCAACGACAAACAAAATCACTTGAGTTTAGTTCAGTAGCTACGTTCCTTCAAATGTAGTGCGTTGTAGTTACGGAGTGTGAAAAGTTAATATTTATAAATTCTCTGTTGTTACTTTACCTGACGACCCCGAGGGAAAATGTTTAACAATAAAACAAAAACAAACAATTATTTGTTCAGTTTGTTTGTATGTGTGTTGTTCCAATAACCAATAACTGTTCCAACAAAAAACTAAAAAAGCTAGATGATTTTTGATAATTGAACTGTCTTTGACTTGTGGTCATCGTTTATTGTACATACAGTTTTCAGCCAAGACACATCGGATGCGCGTTTCATTTTGTTGTAATAATAACTGTTTGACTAGTCTTAATAAAAGCTGGTAGTACCTCTGCCTTCTGCGCTGTAGATCGTGGGTTCATTTCCCACCCAGGACAAACATTTGTGAGACGAACATAGGTGTTCGTTCTGTCTCTGGGTGTTACTATGTATTTATATTTGATATTTATAAAAAAAGCATATAAATATTTTAGTCAAATGGTTCCCTCAGTACACTATTTTTAATTAGGGGTTATAAATGATGTCCACAATATAATATTTATTATTATTAATATTTATTATAGTATAAGACAACGCATACCGTGTGACGTGCAAGTGCTCGAATAACACAGGAATACTAAATAATACGTAACGATGAGCTTGCCACGATAGTGTAACCAACAGATAAGTGAAGCATAGAAAGGGCTCTGCCTACTCCTGTGCAAGCAAGCAAGTCCTCATTTTATAAATCTAGAGACAAAAATTTCGCATATGGAGCATTTTACTTTTTGTATACTGATTTAAAGTGATAAGTGAAGTGATTAAAGGTGCTTAAATTCACTTACCTTGGTATGAGGTACTGAGTTAAGTTTTGGAAGACGCAGAACACTCCAACACATAAATCAGCCACCGCCAAATTCGCCAAAAAGAAATTTGTTATCGATCGTAGCCGCCTCGACAGTGTTACCACTAGGATAACGAGCAGGTTTCCTGCGAAAAGAGAACACTGTTTAATAAGTGAAGTTTACAAAAGCATTTTAAGCAGTTTTAAGAGCAGTAAAATTCTCGCCAAGCTCGTCCGGGGAAGTACTGCCACCATGCCCATTTCTGCCGCCAAGCAGTAACGCTTTCGCGTTGCTGTGTTCCTGTTTGAAAGGTATGGTTGCCGGTGAAATTACAGGCACATGAGACATTCCACCTACACGTCTCACAGTTACGGGCGCATACGTTGCGACCTAGTACCTAGTCTTGTCGTACCTAGTAGGGGAGGACCCAGGCCGCATCGCTTGTTATGGGCTGAGATTACCACTTAACACCAGGTGGGCCGTCAGCTCGTTCTGTAACTGTATTACATAAAAAAAATAAAAAAAAAGTAACAAATAAGTTCAAAAATTAATGCCCCTGGAGCAGTTTGCCATAAACGTGACATGTAATTAATAAGTGAATTATTTAATAAGTGAAGTTTACAAAAAGTAACAAATAATATCAAGAATGAATGCCCCTGGAGTGCCTTAAACGTGACATGTAATTAAGTTAATGACAATTTAAAACTACGTAAGTATATTAAATTCATAAAATTGGTAACATTCTATCACATGAATTAGTTTCGTTAGTCATAAATTGAATTAAATATAACGATGGCTCCAGACAATCGTCCAGACAACCGAAGATCAGAATGTGGTCCAGCCCTAAATCCAATATCGCTTTTATCATCGTAATCGACATTAGCCAGGATGAAATCTTATATTAACAAAATATATTTCATGTGAAAACACTTGTAGGCTCTACTTTGATTATTTTCCTTCAATACTCAGAAAAATATATAAGAAGATAATTAATTTATTATATTGGATTTTTTACATAACTTCCTATTATTTTGTTACTGAAACAATATCTCTCAAACCTATACAGTGGAAGAATTAAGTAAATATTTGAGGTAAATATTGTTTATTAAGTATTAGCGAACTTTGTAAATAGAGGACAGGACATCTTAGGAAAAACATTAGAAGATTAAGTATTATTAGATTTTGTTTTTTTTACATAACTTCCTATTATTTTGTTACTCAAACAATATCATTCAAACCTATATAATGGAAGAATTAAGTAAGTATTTGAGCTAAGTATTGTTTATTAAGTATAAGCGAACTTTGTAAATAGAGGACACCTTAGAAAAAACATTTGAAGATTAAGTATTGTTAGATTTTTGTGATATCTGTTTTTGTTCAAATACGATATAATTCTTGAAAAATAGGAATTGTTTTCTGACAGATATATTATATTTAAAGGCTTCATCAGCTGTGTCATAATACTTATTTAATTTATGAGTCGCTTCTCAAAATACTTAATCTAGTTACCCTGCCTACTGCGCTGTAGGTCGTGGGTTTGATTCCCACCCTGACAAACATATGTGTGACGTAGATAGATGTCTGATCTGTGTCTGGGAGTTAATATGTATTATATGCATGTATTTACAAAAAGAAGTATATAAGTGTTATATGTCTGGTTCTCATGGAAAATGCTATGCTTACTTTAGGGCTGGATAGCGTGGTGTGAAATCTCCACACAAATAATTACATGAGCCTTATTAATATAGACTTACTCAAACTCTGAATCGGAGGTCGCTGATTCAAATCCATAAATGGAACAATAAGTTTTTTCTTCCCCATGGAGGGTCGGATAGGGTTTGAACAGGCATCAAACTTATCGATAAGTACGCGTGACCTTATATTTTGAATAATATTGACGTTTCCAAGCCATTTCTTTATGAATTCTATGGAAATAAAGTTTTAGACTTTGATTTTGACTTTGACTTTATATGTGCACAGTGCATCTTAGCATCTTAAGGAAGAGGACATTTCCTAGAACCAAAAACTCAAACTTGTGTAAAGTGCATGAAGAACCTGTTTATGGCGCACTTTAATCCTTTCCCCAAATTGTTTAAGAGCCAGCGACATGATCAGTACTTAAGTCTACTCTTGCGTACAATAAAACTTCTTCACAACTTGGATTAGCTCGCACTTATCGGTTATATCATTGGTATATGATCTGTACGGGCTGATTGTTAATTAAGGAATTATAATTGAAAGAAAACAGGTTTATTCGTGGAATAGTAATGGGAGCATTAGCTCACACCTGTCTATGTCCCAAAGATAAAGTAATTCTCATTATCTCTCATATATCTCTTCGGGCAAAATACGAGAATTATTAGATCTATGTGTAGTACTGTATATAATGGAACAGTCAGCTACAAAAGTCGATGAAAAGCGCTACGACTGGTTAACTAACACTAACGCATAAAAAGGTCGCAGGAAATCGGTGGATGGAGCTGGCTCAAGGCTGTTCAGTACTGAAATATTTAGGGGAGGCCTACGTTAAGTGGACTTTTCCCGGTTGATATGATGAACGTATAAAAAGTCGTGATCAGATTGCCCGATTACTTAAGAGCACATTTTTATCCATAGATTTGTAGATAGATGAATTCTTTATATACACACCAAACACGAAAAGGTTTGCTGGAAGATAACTCTTTTTAGGGTTAAGCTCGCCTTTGTACATGTGTTACTTATGACTATTGTATTATTTTTTTCTGTAATGAATAAAGAATAAAGAAAAAATAACAAATTATAATATATAACTATTAAAATGGGTACAATGGGCGGCATTATTACTCTTCCGTGCAATCTTTGGATGGATAGGACAGTTAATAAACATTAGACGGCGGTGTGAACTGAAGGTCCATGGTGGTTGCAATCAGCGATTTTATTTTGAAAGATGTTAACGATGAATTGGAAATTTTCTCATATTTATCGACTTTTGACGGTGTTTGTACATCCAGATAGAGCTCTCTAACACCTTTCATGCGAAATCTATTCAAACGCCTTGGCATATTAATGAGCGTTGTGGGCGGTTTTAGTCTTTGCTTAACGATCTGTAATTCTAGTGTGCGAATTTTGTTCACGGCTTACTTATTACCTAGTTTTAAAACACGCCATCTAACATCATGTTTTAATTTGTTTTTCAAGCTTTTATTTTTTATTTATTTATTTATTATTATTAAAGCAATACATCTATCATTACAGGTAAACCTAATACAACAGAGTAGTTAACACATTACAAACATAAAAACAAATTAAAAATAAAATAAATCATTAAATTCTACACAAATCATCTCTCCCATAACATAAATAATATATAGTACCCCTTACGAACTCGCTCTGCGAACAGTGGAATATGTCAATGTTCAAAGCCACCACATTGAGTGGTCGCATAGTGCGCGTTAGTGGCGCTTTGTCAAGCAAGTTAGTCTTGCCGCGAGGCACCGCGAACAGAGGCGGCTGCCTGCGCCTTCCCACGTACTCGTCCGGCACGCACAGCCTCATCATCTCTAAGATGGTCGGATTGCTTATAATCCCCCGGAAGACCAATTTAATCTTCTTCGTTTGTGTTGCAAGAAAAACAAACGCTTTCACTCACACGCTTGCTCAGGATTCAGAACTCCTTGCATCGTAGGTTGGCATGACAGGTCGCTGGTTCAAATCCCGACGTGCACCTGTGAGTTTTTCGCTTGAAAGATTTATGTGCGCAATACCACGTTATCAAAACGATGGAGGAAAACATCGTGAGGAAACCGACATGTCCTAGAATAAATATTCGACATGTGTCAAACACGAAAGCCTCTTTGAGTCGCACTTAAGATCCTTTCACCACTTTCTATTTCATCTTCATCTTTAATCTTTTTTTTATTTTTTTGTTTTTATGTATACTCTATACTATTCCAATGTAACTAAGAAATCATTTTATACATCTTTCGTTTCATTTATTATTTCAGACTTTACATTCATTGGTATTAAATATTTCTAAGATTATGTAAGTATATTCAGGAAATCAAATAATAAAAATACTTTTTTTATTATCAAAGTGAAATAATCAATAGAAGAAGTAAAAATTAAAAAGTAAACTAGAATTGACTGACTTGATTGAATTGACTTTTTTCTTTCAGTACTCATTACTTAATTATTTACTTCTTACTTTTGGAAATGCTAACTTATATTAGCTACTTAGATATTCGTAATTCCTACGCTTACAAGTATTTAGCACTAGCACGAGTGTCTCGAGTCAGCCTTTGTAAGAGGTTGCACACTTCTTAGATCTACGGCTACAAAACGTTTAAAATCTTACTTTTTTGAAACGCTTCTAAAAAATAACATTGCTCCTCTCATACATTATATCAGTATTATAATCGGTACATTATATTGTACATGCATATGCTGTAAAATGTACTAATTGTAAGCATGTGTGCGTGGCCTTTCAAATGACAGACTATTAGAGCTTTAATGGTACGGTAATGTATCTATCTTGGGACGGGAAACAATGCACCAATTGCACTGGATATGTATGCCAGCTGAGAACATTTACATCATCACATGTGAACGACGCATGTGACAGTTCTCCGGGTTTAGCTTCAATTGTGTATCGCATTGCATAGAAAACTAAGTTTAAATTGTCCCTCGCCTTTGCCGATACTTCAATGCGTTGATTCAAATAATATAACCAAGTCAGTTTATAAAACTTTTGGAGCAAGGGTCAAAGTATATAATGTACAATAATAAGAAAGGCGACCCTAAATATTTGAAGGCAAATTGCTCCGAGAAAGTCTAAAGTAATTGCAAGAATGTAGCATTTTCACATAGTTTCAGATTTGTACCAATCTCAGTGAAAATATTCGTAATCATCATCTCATCAGCTCTTTCATTAGGTTATGAGGTATCTTACAGTAATTGCCACTGAGCCTAATATCTGGCTCTCCGCATGAGACTTATATAAATATTAAATCAAACATCACTTGTACCTACTCTTGCTACGTGATTCAAGTGTATCACGTCTTTTCTCACAATATCCTTCCCATCTCTCAAAAAGAGAGTCCTTAAGTTGAATACGGGTCAGCTAGTAATCTGAGTAGTCTGTCTTCATGTGACCTCTTCACGCCTAAACTACCTAACTTATTACAATGAACATATGTTTAAGGGTTGTTTGCAAACGAAGATAAGGTGATTATCACATAAAGCAATTCTCATGGAATGGGACTGAAGCTTCATCATCTCTAAAACAAAACTGCTTCACAAATTGAGCTGAAATTTCACATTCATTGTTGTTTTAAACCTGGAACAACATAAATGTTCTATTTATTCTAATTAACTCTCATGGGATGGGAATGAGATATCAGGATATGAAATCATTTGCTCTTTGTTATTTCTTTTCGCCCAAATTTATTAAAGCAATGCCAGTTAATTTGTTATATCTAGTAATTTTTATGATATCCCCATACTTATTCCCAAATAAATCAATTCACACAAGATGGTACTACACATACCAGCCCGCCATACTCATATAATGGAGAGTAAATATGATTCATAAAAAAATCCACAAGTGATGTTGCGAAAATATATGGCTAATGCAGTGATTGGCAGGTTTGCAATGATTTACAGAGTTATTAAACAAAATATTTATAATCTGCCAAAACAATTAATCTACATAACTTGCTTCACAAAATGCCATATTCATTATGTTACCGTGGAATCTACAATTTCATACAGCAATCCAAAATTTCCACTAAATCCGGGCAAAATATGTATGTACATACGAATACAAAACTACAGCACTTCATAACCCATTTATCTTATACTGGAAATATTAAAAAATAATAAAATATATGAACCTTAAAGTTTGGGAACAGACACATACCCAATTCAAATGCCCGAAGGTTAGCATCCTTCCTTATAATTTCTTCCGTTGATCCAGGCATACCAAATCGCTGGCAAAAATATTCTGAGAAATTTTCTTCCGTCTAACTATTACGGTTCAAAAGATACATCTTGTATAGGTAAGACAGATAGAAGGGCGGTGTAGGCTTGGTAACAGGATCCCGCCATTTGAGTTGCAAAAAAGTTATCTTTTGAGATACGACTAAAATTGTTAGTTTTAGAGCGTCAAAACAGGCTAACATAGCTATAACACACACTTTTCAGTGGCGTTTGATAATTTATGAAACTTTATATTATATAATTATAATATATGGCTAATTTTTATTCACCCTAATTAATCTGAAATGTTTACTATATATTTGTGTGACATTGTTGTTTAAATACATAATATTAATTTCCACATACATTTGCAAGGATTACATTTATTCTAGGTATTATACATTTTAAAGCTAGTCCTTCGCGTCACTGCTAAAACAGTGGGCACCTATAGTAATAATAATAATAATAATAATATTGGTGGACATTTCACAGCGCCATCTACCCCCTTGGAGGTTATTATAGCTTGTATCATGGGAACCAGACAACTGATATAATATTTACATAATTTTTTCGTAAATATAATACATACATATAATACACATGAACACGCTCGTCACACAAATGTTTGTCCTGTGATGGGAATCGAACCCACAATAATCTATCAAACCTATTACCTATTACATTATCAAACACGTTTTGGATATATTTTTTACTGAGTTATGTTACCAGCAGATTTCGCCTTTTGTAATTTTGCTTTATAATTTTAGTTTGATTTTAAATCAACTGCCATCATTTTCATTATTCCTATTTAAAAATGAATGAAATAATAATTATTGATTACATTTCTTTGTATCCGTTTGGTCTTACGTCATTATGCAAGTTTAAAAGTTTATTCTCTTTGAAAATCTTCAACTGATTACGAATTTTGGGAATGAGCCTTCGTTAATGAGAGTTTCTCAATGGTAATAAAAGAGCCGTGCCTTATTAAAGCTGTATTTCTTTTAGACAAAGAACCAAATTTTTAGCTTTCGTAAATGCTATTGGGTGGGGGAGGCCTTTTTCTTATGAATGGCAATGGCTGAAAATAATAAGTTAAAGGAAACATAAAATAAGTAAACGTAAAATATTTACAGTCTTTTAGAAGCTAATATTTACCTTCACCTGTGTCCAAATTTTGCAAGGTAATTTGAACCACGACCAGAAACTGCTCACGGGTGACAAAACACGTAAAGCTATATTCTGCGTAATAAAAATCTTGTGTATTTTTTTAACTGCTTATTTATATAATCAGTTTTATTTCAACTGTATCTACCCTAACCGTAACTTACTAACTTGTTACTTTTGTTTTTCTTTCCTTATCATCCAAATTTAAATCTTAAATAGTGTAATTGATTACTAGAAATAGGAAATTTAAGAAGCTTCATCAACAGGACTTTTATTTGAGAACGGTCAATGGAAAAATTACATATTTAGAAATGGCTTTAGTCGAAAGCGTCTGAAGGGACGGTAGGTAATTGGATGGTTCAAGATTCAATAGAACGGAACACCTTCATTCCAGCACGTTTTGATAAGGACATTTCTATTGAATCACGGTTTTATTTTACTGATTTCTGTTTATTAGGGACAACATTTTGCATGAATTGAGTAAATGAAACATTAGTGAGTAACTAGCTTTAGTATACCAGGGCTTGCTGATCGATATCATTTGCCTACTCAGTAATATCAAAGTTTGTAGCTATATTTTACGTAGAACAAGAAGAGCAGAAAAAACAAGACCATTTCCATTTTTTATAATAACCTAGTACAGATAAAACCTACTTGAAGATCCTCAAGATGGTTTTCGACACTGGCCAAAATAGCTGAAAAAGCAATTGCGTTGTAAGTACTTACAATGACCGGGTTAGTTTTCAATTTCAAAATAAAAGAAAATGCTTTGCGTTGAGAAGACATCTACAGCTTTTTTTACTAGTTGTAACGAGTATACGAGTAGACCGAAACTTTTTTTCGGATTTCAATTGGCAAATAATGCGTTAGTACTTTCGTCTTTTAAATTCTTACTAAACACTGCAAAGACAATCAGGCAAGAAATCCTACTATATTATACGTGGAAATTTGTGAGGATGTATGGATGTTTGTCACTCCTTCACGCAAAAACGACTGAATGGTTTTGGATGAAAACCAAGATGGCTTATATCCTGGATTAAACATAGGCTACTTTGATCCCGGAAAAGTGCAGTGTTCTCGTTGGATGACTTATTCGCCGAGGGCGACACCGCGGGACGCAGCTAGTTTCTAAATAAATTAGGCCAAATTGTCACGTCGGTCTAACACCATTACGTGGGGTAAAGGAAGGTTGGTATAAGTCATTGCGTAAATTAATTAACAGCATTAATTACTGGCTTCTACCAGCCAAGCGCAGCTTTAATAGGCTAAGGCTTTTATTAATTAACAGTACCTAATAACTTTTAAAGGTTTCAATCTGAGAAACTAAACAATTCAGTTAGTAGTAACCCTGCCTTCTGCGCTGTAGGTCATGAGTTCGATTCCCACCCAGGACAAAGATTTGTGTGACCAACATAGGTGCTTGTTCTGTGTCTGGGTGTTCATATGTATTATATGTATGCATTTACGAAGAAAAGTATATAAGTATGTATATCAGTTGTCTGGTTCCCATGATACAAGCTATGTTTAGCATACTTTGGGGTTACATTAGATGGCCCTATGTGTAACCAGGATTTCTAATATCAGTATATGAACAACCGAATGTGATAAATTTCATTAGGTATTATTAGCCCCAGCTTATAAAAATGAGTATGATGCATGGCTGTTTCATTTCACAAGTAATTTTTATCAGTCAGATCGGACATTTGTTTATGCGGTCCATGAATAACCTGGTAGCGCGGTAATTACCTTCCGCATCCGGTGCTGCATCATTGCTGTCATCGCTGATCGGAATCGTTAATTTAATTTTACGTTCGACCCACAGAACCAATGTATGAATATTTTACAGTTTACGTAACGAGCCAATGCGGACCCTCGGTGAATCCCCGGAAAATTACCTATGAAAATTCAATGTGCCTCAATGAAGGCAAGAACAAAGACCAAAGACTTTAGAATCTGTAATGGAACAAAGTTACCTTTATTATCCTTTAACGCATTGCTCTGAAAAACAGACCTTACGTAACATAGCGTTCGATCAATTAAATGCCATATAAGATTATGTTGTCATTATTCATTTTAGAACTTTTTGGGTACTTTTATGAAGTCAATATGTTTAGAAGGATTTCAGGAGTAAATTAATCGATACGTTAATATTCAGTAAGATTGTTTTCTGCTACTGTATGAGCTATCGCCAATATAATGGTTTAATGCAATATTTTGGCGCGTTTGACTCTAATCATTTAACGAATTAAATTGTTTCAAGTAATGTCACAAAAAAGAATTGTATTTACTGTCTCGTTACGCATATATATAATATGTATTTATTTTCAAATAAAGGTTATTCGTATTCTGTCAGTTGCCAGCATCTGTGGGCTATAAATATATGGCGCTGTTTGAAATGTTCAACAACTTTAATTTAATATTAATATTGATTAATTCAAGTCTAAATTCATCTAATCATATTCACAACACCTCAAACAATTGTTTGCGAAATATCATTTTAGAAAGTTATAAATAGGTCGGTAGGTAAAATGATATGAACCAGCGAAACAAAATTCTGATAAGAAAACCACTCATGCCTCTTTTCACTGGTGTCTTGTTTCCCACCGTCCATCTAAATATAAACTAAAATACATAATTGCTTTCTACACCTGTTTTGTTTGTTGTTGCGAACTTGGTATCACCGTATTTTTTTAAGGTTAAATATTTAGCTTTTGTGACCCAATTAATGTATATATACGTATATAATGTGATGTATAACAATAATAACATTTAAAATGTATATTTTATTTATTGATTTTGATTCCTAACTGTATAGCTTAAGTTTGTTGGAAAATTTGCTAAATTTCTTATTCTTTAGAACAAAACTTGCTGATTGTTAAGGTTCAAGAATTTGCTCATTATAAATCTTTGAATACCAATTACTATATAATTCAGTGATCAAAACGTGAACTGTAGTTCTATTGGCCAGAATTATAAGAAGATAAAGACAAACGTTTATTGTATTATATCATGTATTATGTTAGAAATTTACTGAACGAGCAGATGGCCCACTGATGTTAAGTGGCAACCTCTGCCCATAACAAACTGTGCTACTTGCGTCCTCCCCTACTATAAGAAGATATAAGAAGATTTAAGTCGCATCGTATGTACCAGTTACACTGAGATTTATAGCTGGAATGTCTTATGTGCCTTTAATTTCACCGGCAACCACAATAGAATGGGCAGAAATGGGTAGCAGTAATTCCCTGGACGAACTTGGCGTAAGTTCTACAACTAAAAATTTCACCGTGATGAATAAATAAAGTGCTCCCCGTGTTGTCGATTCAGGGCAAATCACTAGTTTAATTTGAACAACACTATAAATACTAGTGCGTATCAAAATAATTATGAAAAACAAGCTATTTAAAACATGATGTTATTCTTAAAACTTACCGAAGAAACAACAGCAGAAGACCAGCGTATACAATGTGATGAAAATAGCTCTAACATCGGTTCTATCAAAAATGTACTCGTCATCCCCATTGAAAGGGAATACGCTGCCGTTGACCATAGACACGTTGGTGGCATCTTCTGATATATTATTGGATTCTGTCTCGTTGAGTGGCTGCCACAGGCTCTGTTTATATTCCGCTGCTATGAATAACTTCACACCGCGCATAGTTTTCGTTGTCTCGTCTATCATGGTGCAGCTTTCATGTTTATGGATGTGACGCCCATTTTCTGGAACAATTAAAACAAAATCAATGTTAATATATTTAATGTAGATTATTCATATTTAATGAAAATGTTGCCGGCAAATTCCTTATAAGCTTGGTATGTATAGAGGGCATCTTTATAGTAACTAAGAGGGGAATGTTATAAGACGTTTAAGACGGGAATTTAGAAATTTCGGCCTTTTTATCCAAACATTCGTTGGGCTGTACACATATAAGACGATTTTGTATTAATTATGTACCAACTACAAATACAATGAAATCGAATCTTTCCTCAAATAGGGCCAAAATCGCTCATCTGCGGAGAATTTAATGGACACCACATTACTTGATTGATCGACCTAAACAGAGCAAGGAGTCGAGTATTTGAATGCACTTTGAAAAATAACTTCGTTCCTGTCAATGATGGAATTCAGACTCACAACAATTTGGTAAACGGTTCCCAAAACAGCAGCCGATATCAAAATTGCCTCTGTGGTACCGCTCTGTAATACAACTGGTCAGATACGAACGCATAAAAAATGTCTATAAAACGATGTAGTAATGTTAAGATCCGAAGAATCTGCATGATCTTTAGGATATAAAACAAAATGGAACAGATATTATCAGGTTTTATGTTTCCACCTGACCTTGAAATCGCTTAAGATAGGTAAGTGGATATTATAAATCAGGCAGTGGACGAATTTATCCCTGTCATTAAAATCTCAAGTAACCTCTAATGACCTAATGAACTTGTACCTAAATCATATTGACATAACGACGTCTAGCGTAAGCAAAATTAAGGAGTGCCGACAGCCCAAAAAGAACTGATGTTTTCAGGGTTCATATATATGTATATTATATGTATGTACTGAAGATTTGATTGGTGTATCTTTAGAATCCTATAACATTCCATGCGACAATAGTATTTTTTTTGCAAAAAATATAAAATATACAAAAACAACAATAGCAAAACAGTGTTTATGATAAATATTACCCAAGTTGGACGATACTGAGCTAACTTACAGGCTATGCAAGCCCTGTTAAATGTCGAAACATCATCATTTTTCTACATCCCCAAGGAGTCTAGCAACCTATTTTGCATTAAAGTAAACGTGTCAATAAATTTTATGACACATCTATTCTCCATACTTAGCCGTTAGTATCTACCATACCGTATATTATAATATAAATGAATACAGAAAAACTTTCCGGAATATTTCTTTTGGGACTCGCGCTTTTTAACGATGTCACAATTATTTCCAACTTTTTCACCCGGATGAAAGGGATTTTCGTCAAAATGAGAGAGTTATAATAATGTCAACAATGTTTTTTTTTTCGCGTATGAACCTTTCTCTCGCGACGTATTCGTATATAGTAATAAGTATCTTAAAATTCAGAACGTGCACAGTTATGACTAACTCAATTATTGAGACGATCTTATAGTATCTTAGTCAGATCATTTTATGTAAGTACGTATGGATTTCAATCACATTAATTTCAACAAAACAGTATCCATTAAGTAAATCCAGTGGGAACCAAACTCGTTATATGTATCGGTTCCTTCATAGGTATAATTCTGCCCATCTTCAATAGGCGACTTCGCCGTTCCCGAAATATTATTCCATTATTAAATATTTCCCGAACATCGTTGTTTGTTCGGTGTCTGGGTGTTAGTATGCCACCATACAAAACCAGCCTTCAAAAAATATTTCACTAAAATGTCGTGTAGTCCACGTATCCAGCTTAAACTCCCACGGTAGATAAGAGGTCTCTTCTCTCGCTTTACGAGTGTAAGCTGGTGTAGTGTATTAACTATTCTTATCACTCAGTCACTAATCATTTATTTTAATTTTATAGGCATCAATATGATAATATTGTATATCAAGTCCATTATTAACCCGCAGAGAGCTTTCATTGATCTTTTTCTCACAACATTAATTCAATGTTTGCACGCGCGTCAATCACGCACTCTTTAGCATTTCAAATGAAATTATATAAAGGCAAACGTCAGATCGTGAAGTGCATGAATGAAATTCATGATTCCAGTCATCCTGAATAATGCTGGGGAAGAAGGGAATTAAATTATGTTTTATCATCCCCAATTTTGGTTATAAAACAACAAAAGTAAAGATATGACTTAAAGACTGCTTTAGTCGAGAATAATAATTTAAACTAGAATTAAAAGTTTTCATTGTCGCATTGGTATATAGACTGTAAGGACAATGTAAAAATATAATAATAAATAAATAAAAATAAAAAAAAAAATTTAACGAATTTAACGTTGATATTTTCTTCTGTTTTTCATTTCTAAAGAGTGTATTGGAGTCACTTGACATTTACTAACAGGTCGTAGTAGCCTAGCACAGGGTCTAATTTAAGCAATTTTGAATCTAAGTGGTTCGAGTACCAGCTGGATTTATGGAACTTAAAATATCATTGAAATGGCACGACTAGGGGTGTAACAGCGGATAAGGTTTAAAGGAAGATGGTTTTATACTGATGTTTTAGATCGACGTCGAGATTGATCTCCTGTATTCTTCCTTCCTGTGTTCCTGCTTTCTTCTACTGCTTTTTTGCATTATTTATTTAATGAAATGTGGGGACGCTACTAAAGTTATATTGTGACAACTGTATTGTGCCTGTTAATATATTTGTATAGGTTAACATTTTATACGTGAAAAACTGGAAAGCTTGTTTCGCGGTTTGTAACGGAACAACAAAAAAACCGCAATATTTCATCTTGGTTTCTTGATTTTCTTCACGTTTCATTACGTCGTTTAATTAGTCTGAAACTGGCCAGCGTGCTGATGAAATATTAACGCCTGATGGTTGTGATCGTATTTCTCAGGAAATACATATTATTTAGAAGCTTTTATAACCAAGGATTAAATGTATTGCAAATAATTACTTTAAACGCAACTTACATCTTTTGTCGAGAGGCGATAAAGAAATACACACGCCTCAAAACTTATTGCGTCATTGGTGGCTTCTTATCTAATACACCATAATTGAAACCAAACATATTTTGGATAAAGAAATACAGAATTAGTTAAATATACACCTTAATTAAATCGGCTATTTTACTTCTGACTGACATACGATATATAAGCCCGCAAATCGCTTCACAGTATTGACGGTGGGCTTACCTAATAAGTATTTTATTTATGCAACATACCTGTATGTGACTGCATTAAGCTAGCTAATTCCACCCTGATCTCTTCTTGGGCAAATACTGCGGCGACGCATTTTATTACCGGATAACAGTTTGTCGGACTTTCTCTTCCAGACATATCTTGCGCTTACGTCATTCTTCGTTTTATTTATACAAACACCGTTATTTTATGTTTCGTTATGATGTTTTAACGGGTGTAAAAACAATCGTAAATTCAGATTATGACTTCACGAACGGATCCTGTGTTATTTTACTCCGTAGAAAAAAGTGTAGTTAGGTAATGATAGGAAATAATGGCTTAGTATGGTTTGAACAATGCAATGTGTTCGTGGTTTGTTGATTTTGCTGTAAGAATTATAAAACTAATGAATTAGTAAAGCACGTTCATTATCAATCCGACTAACTCTTACTATGATTATTTACCAAACTCAAATGCGTCATAAATAAATAAATATTAGTGGACATTTCACACAACGCCATCAAACCCCAAAGTAAGCTAAGCATAGATTGTGAACCAGACAACTGATACAATACTTATATACTTTATTAACACCCAGTCATCCTTGGGGATACTGACACAACTTAATGTCTTCTACACAATTTTTCGCTAGCTAGTCTACGAAGGCAAACACTTAGCAAACATATTTTAGTTAAATATAGATTTCAGGACTGAATAGATCTTTTGAGTTAGCAAAGGACCCTCCGCAAATAAAAAGGTTTTGTCCAACAACAAAATATTTTTTTGCTTAGGGTTTGTATGCTGTTTCGTCGAAACTATATTTTTTTTTTTTTATGTTATGTAGTTACGGAACGAGCCGACGGCCCACCTGGTGGTAAGTGGTAACCTCGGCCCATAACAACCGATGCGACTTGGGGCCTCCCCTACTAGGTACGACAAAACCCAAGTCGCAACGTATGCGCCCGTAACTATAAGACGTGTAGGTGGAATGTCTCATGTGCCTGTAATTTCACCGGCAACCACACCTTTCAAACCGGAACACAATAACGCGAACGCGTTACTGCTTGGCGGCAGAAATGGGCATGGTGGCAGTACTTCCCCGGACGAACTTGGCGAGTTCTACTGCTCTTAAAACTATTGACATTAAGAAAATATAAAGGCATAATTGGAAGGTACTATTTCATTCATACTTGGGATAAAGACTATTATTACTACTGCTGGCTTTTACTTGGGATTCAGACCCTTAAATAAGAAGTGTCTCATTAGTGGAGACGAGACAGATGATTCTGATTTCATTAACCAAAACTCATGACTCATGACTTAGGTATAGATGCCAATCATCACACAAAACCGACAACTGTTGCGCTGAATAATTATGCTACACTAGAAACCAAATTCTGATACGATATAACCATTACTTTGACTGGTCTCATAGCTCAGTTGGTAGTAACCCTGCCTTCTGCGCTGTAGGTCGTGGGTTCGATTCCCACCCAAGACAAACATTTATGTGACATTTGTAACATTGATGTTTGTTCTGTGTCTGGATGTTTAAATGTATTATATGTATGTACGTCTTAAAGAAAAGTATATAAGTATTATATCAGTTGTCTGGTTCCCATGGTACAAGCTATGCTTAGCTACTTTGGGGCTAGATGGCGCTGTGTGAAATGTCCACCAATATTTATTTATTTATTTATATAGTCTATATAGTCTGCCGCAGTAAGCGGCTACTTTATTTTAGTGTCTACACAAAGACAACATTATTGTTAGGGCAAAAACATTTTCTTATTGATCCCTACGTAAAAAAACTTATCATTAATGTTTCATTGCAGAGATTATACAAATATTATACAATCCATTTAGGAATTTCAAATACCTACTTCTATTACAGCAGATATGATAACGTTTCTGAAACCCATTAGCTGTTTATCTCGAGAAAAATTAAAACTGTGCAACCGAAATAACAAACGGCCAGTTGTAATGCGAAACAAAAATAAGTCTGCAAGTACTAACTACGAACCATTAATTTGAAATGTGTACATTTTGCGCTGACGTGGCGGGTGGATTCCGATGTTTAGCAGAGGTTATGTTTTCCGTCACAGCTGTTGCATTTCATTGCGGTATTTTGTTCAATCTTTGTTCTATTGGAGGTAGTTCATCCGCGCACCAGATGGATCATCCACACTCTCGCTTTTTGATACTGAATAATGATTACAGTTTAATTATTTATATAGTGTATATAGTTTTCAATTTTTCATATAGTATCTCCTACTCCATGACTGAGACAATACTTGCACCTAATTTGAAAATTCAATCCAATATCAAACCCACGCGATAAGAATCTTTCTACTTGAATTGTAATAAGTTGTTGTAAATAAATGTTATTTTTTTTCTTTCTTTCTTTTCACATGCAGTAAAATTATTGATGGAATAATCGGCTTGCCAATTATAACTTCATGGTCAGTGTCACTCTATCATGTATTTTTGTTTGCAAAGCCTTCAAACTTAATTTTATCTACTCGACTAATATTAGCAGTGTGAATAGACTATTTTTTTTTGTGAATTTGTTGCAATATCGAGCTGACGGCCCACCTGATGTTAAGTGGTAACCGCACGTAGCAATCATGCCTACGATGTTTGAAAAGTGTCCCGAAAAGCGACCTTACAGCCTAATGAGCCCTTCCGTTCTGCAGCCTCCATACGGATTATAATACCAGCATGGTCCGAAACGTGCGGAGGAAATTTCATAAACGTTATAATAAAAATGATAAATTGGCAGGAAGTAATGTTATGTTGGATAATGTTTGAACTGTGACCACAAAAAGAGCTGTATGACATATAATAACTAAATAAATACCTATTACATAGCTTTAGAATAATCAAGTTCAAAATTTGAACTACAGTTGTAAATTATTATATCATAAGTATTTCAAAAGAGAAGAACATGTTAACAGTACGCCTGCAGCGCTCTCGTTCGCGTTTATATTTTATTTATAAACGTATCAAACAAGGAAAGTTATAACGATTTTCATTGGTTATACAAATAATTCTATTGAATTCCGCTTCAAAAAGTTACATAATAACCATTTAATTCGCAATTCAAAGCACAAACTCTAGGGTAAATTTGATTATAATCTGATACAAAAGCCCGAACACCGTGGGCCCCAAACCCAATTTAATCGTCCGAAGCAAAAAATATTACTCCTTGCATTTTGGCTTATTCGAGTCATGTACATATTTGCCAGGGAGTATTTAAATATTTTTCTACACCATTTTCAATGTTTTAGAAAAAACGTAATACTGAATGAAAAAGGAACGAGGCCTGACAACTTTAGAAATACTCACAGAGTAAGCTAAGCATAGCTTGGAGCATGGGAACTTATATACTTTTCTTTTTTGTTATAAATACATACATATAATACATATTAACACATTAAGATACAGTCAGCATCGAAAGTAGATGAAAACATAAAACATTCTGTATGTACAATAATTAGTAACACATATTATTTTCACTATTATATTTAATAGTCATGGTGACCCAATCTGAACTACGAAACTTCTTACGTACGTATTCATCGCAGACTGTCGAATTGAAGACAACTTTGTCTCTCGACTCAATGAAAGAAATGGTTGTTGTTTGTGTTTCATGGAGCAATGGAACAACAGATCAAAGTAATTTTAACATAATATAACCGGGGTTTTTACCGCGCGTTAGGAGCGATCCCCAAAAATGAAACCACAAGGAGTAATTTAAAATACTATTTGAGTCTGCTTATTCTTTCAGTGGTTTTTCAAAAGGTCATCAGACCATACACATAAATTTGATTTAATAATTTCCTAACTCCAAAAAATTTACGATGTTACACGACAAATGTATGCGCGCCTAAACAAATAGAGATACTAAAGTTGTCAAAGAGAGCGGCCGGGCCCCGGCTGGCCTGCGGGCGGGGCTCGGCCTGTCTCACAAGAACTTAAACATGACAAAAATTCCCTGCGCCCCGGACCGCACCTGGTCTGGTCAACTGTTTTGCCTCTGCCACCTGACTTCCAAGTTAATTCTAGCAACTAATTCCTAGTAGGTGTTCTGTGGCTAACACTAGCATTGGTGTTAATACAGCTTTTATAACCATGTATAGACCATAGAAATGAGGGGTGTCTTGTAATACAGGTTTCTTTAAACTTAACCAGTTCAGAGTTCCCAATTCATCAAAGCAACAACATTGTAATTGAAACAAATAACTTTTGTTAGTTTGTTTGTTAAAACAGCTAGTGCGAATGAAACGTAATATATTTTATGCACCAAAACGAAAAAGCCTACTTCATCGCCAATGAACGAGAATGATTCCTTGTTATCTCGCACTTGGATAACATATTTTTTCCAGATTGTAAAACCAAAGTGAGACAATTTTTAAGTATTTTCTATGGCACCAAATAAAAGTATATCCTTTCAAATAAAAAAGAATTCTGTAAGTCAGTTTATAAATGGCGGAGATAGGAGATAGGACATCCGAATTAATAACTTCCTCCTTTTGTTGAAAATGACCAGCTTTTTCTACTGCTTCTTATATAGTAAAAGAAAAAGAGATAACAACGATTTAATTATAATTCTCCCTAATTCAATTATTATTATGTCCAACACCAAAAGACAACAATATTTTTGAATTTACTACGGCGTAGCAGCAATAGAAGTATAAATATCCCCAGTACATGTAGCGTAGCTGTAAAGTTCGTAACAAAGTATGTATTTCCTGTGCTAACAATACATTTCAATTTATGTTTGAAGAATCTTCCACTATCAAGTGTAAGCATATCCCAACACAGCTGTTCTACATATACTAAGCTAGACTTAGTACTTGAAACTAGGTGTCCAGCTGGCGACTTCATTCGCGCAGGTCGGATGTTTTTGTCGGCTGATCAGTTCAGTTCGTTTAAAGCTGGAACTTTAAAAATAAAGGGAAATGCTTGGCCAAGTATTCGAATATTGAATTAAGTTGTTATAAGGAAGGGAATTGAAATTATTTAAGTATTTTGGGTACAAATAACGTCCCGTTTCGTTTTAGTAAACCTGATTCTAAGAAGAAAAACATATGTTTTATAGACGTTATTCGGTTACAAAGCGTTTCAGAGCATGTAGTTTGACAAAAAGAAGGCCCGGCTGCAAACAAACCCTCAAACTCATTTTGGTCCGAATAGCCAAATAGTGCCAGAAGTGTTCTTCAAAATAGTTTCTTCCTCAGTGAAACTAGTTTGTTTTTATGTAGGAGGTTATTGCAACCTTTGAAAACTCCCGTCTCTCGTGAGCAATCCGTGCACCCCGCAATAAATAAACTGGTTTTGCTACCTTATAAAAAAATAGGTTCTCAATAACATCTATAGGGGTGTAATCCCACGAGTAAAGATAATTAACAATAACATACTATTTCCAAATAATTCTACGTGACGTAGGACTTCATAGAAGTACTAAATGTGTACCTACCTCGTAAGAGTAATCTATACAAATAAATAAAATTCAAGTGTCTGTTTATAATATTAAAATAATCGCTTTTTACTAAGTGCATATGAATGGACATGGTCCATATACCAAAACATTTTTTTTTACAATTTTTGTCTGTCTGTCTGTCTGTTTGTTCCGGCTAATCTCTGAAATGGCTGGACCGATTTTGCCGGGACTTTCACTGGCATATAGCTGATGTAATAAGGAGTAACTTAGGCTACTTTTCCGAGGGGTCAAATAGGGATGCGTGATAAAATCGAATTTTACCCGGAAGAAGGTTCGGGCAACAGCTAGTAAGTTATATTATTAGATGTGTACCTAGTAATAGGTACCTTAAGCAATTAAAGCTGTAGCTATTGGAGCCCTCATGTCTTGAGTAAATTACAAGTACATAAGTGAGTTGTAGCTTTGCATTGTCAAGTGTAATGGTGTTATCGTCCAATCCCCAGACATGGGTAAACCTTCACGAACCCATGCGCACTCGAATTGTTTGTCAACAAACTTTGTCAATGGGATCTAAAGTAATAAACCCATACCTATCTTTCCTTGCAGCGATTTCCACGCAATATATCATATTACCCTTATATAACCAATTGGAAACGGTTCACAGGCAGTATAACTTGTGCCAGGTTCGTCCGGGGAAAGAACTGTCACCACAACTATTTATTCCGCCACACAGTAACGCATATACGCATTACTGTCCAATTTGAAAGTTTCGGATGCTGGTATAGACAATGCGCGGCTTACCCATACCTAAGTAGGGAAAGAACCCATCGTTTTATGTGCAGAAGTTACCGCCTAACATCAGCAACACTGAAACTTGTATTCAAAGTAAGTAAAAGTATTTGCTTTCTTTTTCCATTGAGTCACGCATCCAAAACCTTTGATGACCGTAAATCCAAAAAACTAGGCTAAGCCCTAATCAGCACACAAATTCGTAAAGCACTCACATAAAACCAAAAGTTTATACTACTTGGTTACACTAACAGCATATTTGTCGAATGTCTACGATGCCAATAACGCTTTATTGAGCTAAAGAAACAGTGTGTTGTTATCGATACACTTATTTATCATGACATATTTGTGCCATTTCATGTGTTTTGTAGGTCGCCGGTCAGTATTTTACGATAACTATAAAAATATTTTTGGATAAACGATTTTTTTTAGGAAAAGCTGTCTACTCCCCTTTTGGCGTTTACTCCATATGAATCGCTTTCATTAAAAGCCCCCGTTACGAAAATTTGTTAGGTAGTAAAACCAAACGTTAACAAAAAGCGTTATGTTTTTAAAATGGCAATGACAATCGCACTTAAGAGTACCTTTACTCCGGTCGCGCGTCAGAATTGACACGCACATTGAATGTTTTTCATGTTGCCCCGACAAATTTGAAATTGAAGGTAAAATTAGGTAATTAGGTCATGGTGGAGGGAGGAATAGACTTTATATATATATATTTCATGTTTTACGAAAAAGAATCTATCCATAGGTAGAGGAAACGTCTTAGCTTTAGTAATAGAAAAACAAACACTTAGAAAGAGAAATAGCGAGATTACACAAAAAAAGTCCGCTGGAATCTTTTGTATTAAAAATACTTTTCCATTTGTTCACACACCCACATGACGGACATTTTGGTGTTAAACCATTTCTGACTTGTAATAGAAAAGAAAAAGCCATTGGGTTGTTTAGATATATTTTTTTTAACTTATACCTCTATTAAGTAACTTACAACTCTATATATTTTTTATTCAAAATGGATGGAAAGTATATCAAGCTAGGAAGTAGCTTCTCGTATTTAAATGCAGCTATTTGAAAAGTAATTTGAATTAAAACTATTTTTCTGTAATTTACGAAAATATACGGAATACGGTTAACGTACATTCTCCTCCACTTAGGTATGGGAAGACCCAAATCGCATTGTAACTCTCGACGCAAAGTGAAAATTCAATGTCTCACATTAATAATGTAATAAATTTTCTCCCAACAGAGAATAACTATTACAGGCATGGAAACGCTATTTTTTTATTTAGATATCGTTTTTAGTACCCAAAGGATATTTTATGCAGAAACCACTTAATAGCACAGAAGATTAATCACATGCGAGCTAATTGGCACAATTATCAAAGTTTTGCAATTTCCTTCAGCGAATTTTACCACTCGCACCAGCGCTTGTGTGGCTACAACATTTTGAAACAAAGATATCTAATCTAAATCTATACATATAATAAAATTGTAGAAAAGTGGTGTCTGTACAATGGAAATATATAAAAAAAAGTAGCAGGGGTTGTTATTATATCGATGCCGAACCCGAAATTGTAATTAATATTTTTTTTGTCTGTTTGTCTGTTTGTCTGTTTGTCTGTGTGTTTGTTCACGCTAATATCAGAAACGGCTTATTCGATTTAGATACGGTTTTCACTAATATATTGTAGTAAGCTTCACTTAATATTTAGTGTTTATTTCATGTCAATCGGTTCATAAATAAAAAAGTTATGTCAATTTAAAGAATCACGGCGAACATTTTTAACGTTCAGAGTACGTACTACACGCCTCGCGCCTGAGCGTCCGTGGCTATATAAAGCGCGCTGAGAGCCGCGCCGCTGCCATAAGGATTCAGTTATTCAAAATATGCTGCCCGAAAAATCACTATTCCACGCGAACGAAGTCGCGGGCACAGCTAGTATATAAATAAAATTGGAGTCTCTTTGTAATATTAAAATAACCGCTTTTTACTACTCTGTTTGTTCCGGCTAATCTCTGAAATGGCTGGACCGATTTTGACGGGACTTTCACTGGCAGATAGCTGATGTAACAAGGAGTAACTTAGGCTACTTTTCCGAGGGGTAAAATAGGGGTGCGTGATAAAACCGAATTACACGCGGACGTAGTCGCGTAGTCTTGAAATAAAATAAACCAAGCAACTACTTACGTCATCCGCTTGTTAGTATGTGACAGTACAGTCAGCTCAGTGTATGGAGAAGTGCAAGGTCTTCACATGTTCTCCAATGGTTTTATACGTTTAAACGTGAGTTTAATTATTTTTGTTGTATGTTGACATTATTGGTAAAATTAATGCAGTCACGCATACCCAGTATTCATTCAGGGTTCCGGTGTGGCTGTTAGCGAAATTACAGATAAGTAACACATTGCTATTGTCCATGGACGGCGGTTACCACTTAACATCAGGTGGGCCGTCAGCTCGTTCCATCACCTACACGACTTAAAAAAACACCTTCAGGTATCAAATTACGGGCGAAATGAAATGCGTGCTTAAGAAGGACCCTAAGATTATTTTTTTGTTATAAGCTAAAGTCACCGCTCAGCATCAGGTGGGCCATCATACTTTTCCGCAGCTTACTCATGTAGCAAAAAAATAATTTTAATTTAATTATTCAGCCAGGTAATGGGTTATTTTTCATTTTATCATTACTTACAGGAATAACATACCTACTTCTGACTACCAAAACTTGGAATTAAAGGAGATTCATATAGCTCTTAAGTCAAAAATGTACTTCGTAATGTTTAGTGTATTCATCAATTAGTTGTTAGTAGGTAATTTTTTTTCCATTTCACGCAGCTTATATACTTTTCGTTAATACATATCAACACCCAGACACAGCACAAACGTCTATGTTCGTCACACAAATGTTGGTCCTGGGTGGGAATCGAACCCACGACCTACAGCGTAGACCGGCAGGGTCACACCAACTGAGCTATGAGGCCAGTCAAAAATAAAAAATCAAATTTTCAATATAGCAACTCAGTTTACTCTTTTAAACGAAGTAGCAAATTCTTTGTATTGAACAATATTTATGTGATTTCAGGATGAACCAGTAGCTTCGAGTATTATATGCGAAGTTACAGTGAACATTGATGTACTCAACTGAAAGAAGATTTGCTAAAGATATAACATTTTTTATTTGCATATTCGGATTGAATGTAACTAAGCGGTTAACACTGTAAATTATTTCAGATACGACTTTTAGTCTCAAAAGTGAGGCGATTGATATCATATCCAATTTTCTATCTTTTAGTATAAAACCTAAAGGCGGATGAAAGAATATAGATATTTGCATACAAAAACCTTACTTCATACTACCGTCAAGCATCAAATACCTACAACCCCAACTTTAGATTACCCTTTTTAGTAAAAGCACAAATATTTTGGGTCCCTTTTTGCCTTAAATGTTGAGGCTTCAAAGTAGTTCAAAGATAATGCTTAGTTATTGATTTTATGCTTTACCGCTTCTGTGGGTGGATAGATACTATATTATCCAGAGGTCCAACGTCGAAGCTAAATCTACTCACAACTCCATATTTATTTTAGCGCAAAAGTTACTTATAAAAAGATGTGTTAGTTCGCTAAAGTGTTTACTAAGTCGAACATTAAATCAAAACGAAAGTGCTTACTAAAGAGCTAGGTAATAGACGCTTGACAACTTAATTACAGCAAAACGTATTCATAATTAGACAGTGTAGAATTCATTCTCGTCTACTTCACGACATCTATTATTAACAAAAACAAGACATTGCATAGAGCTATTATTATTAGTTATGCAAATTCTAAATGATAAAGGTGCTTGCACAACGATGTTAGTTACGTAAATTTACTTGCTTCTGCCAAGTCAGGATAACTCGGGCGTCTGTTTTACTTGCACGGTCCATAAACTATGAACTTGCAGCGTCGCAAAGTGACAAAACGGTCCCTAAAGTAAGCGTGCTTCTGCTACATATCCAAGATAATTAATTTACTGGTAGGTAACCCGAAACGAGACGAAATACCCATCACCTAAGTCAAGTATCAATTATCATTCATTACCTAAGTACATATACTATTAGTTGTTAATATAAGTCCGCAATACCACATTATTTTTAAAACGGTGTATGAATACATCGTGTGTTTCGCCGATCGTACCATTCTTTAATTTTCCTCCTACACAGGGATAGCTACCAGTGCTGGTAAGCGAGAGTAAAATAGTACCATACCACTTAACACCAGGTGGGGCGTCGGCTCGTTCCGTAACTGTATCACATTAAAAAAACATATTAATAATACCCAGGTTTTTATCTTGATCTTCCAGAGGAACTCAATCTGTATCGGTAATTTTGGTTCTAGGACAATCCCGTTCGTCACATTTTTATCTCTCACCGTTTTTCCGCTAAAGTTGTACGTGTATACAAACATTTTTAAAGTGAAAGCTCTTCGGTGTGCCCCCGGATTTAAAGTCGGGTCACTTAATACTTTCGTGATGGAACACTGATTATCTATACAAATAAATATAATTGTCTGTTTGTAATATTAAATTAACCGCTTTTTACTTAGTGCATATGGATGTATACACGGTACATATACTAAAACAACATTTTTTTTCAATTTTTGTCTGTCTGTCTGTCTGTTTGTTCCGGCTAATTTCTGAAATGGCTGGGACTTTCACTGGCAGATAGCTGATGTAACAAGGAGTAACTTAGGCTACTTTTCCCAGGGGTGAAATAGGGGTGCGTGATAAAACCGAATTGGACGCGGACGAAGTCGCGGGCAACATCTAGTAAAAAATAAAGACTCATTTGGAAGGTGTTAATTTACACCTACCTACTTGGGGTTTGTTAAGTATCAGACCTCAAACAGTAAGAGGGTTCAGGTGGTGATGTTTTCACCATATTTTGCACCATTCGGTTAAGACTGTTTTAATTTAAGTATTATATAAGTAATTTAAGATATTGACTGTAAGTTGTCTGCAATAACAATTTATTATTATGTATTTAGATAATGTTTAAATGTGAAGTGATAAAGGTGTTATTAATTATAAAGAAGATTCTCTTTCAACTCGGTAAGTTAATTAATGGTCTCTACATCTTGCTTTTACTAACTTTGTTGACATAATAATATCTCCTTGCAATGGATTCACTTTACGGACAGGAATTAGATTCAGATGTAATAATAACTTTGGTATTCTCCGACCATATTAAGTGAATTCGTATAATTTCAGTTTTCGAAACTTTTTTAATTGTTATGTATTTTAACGGCTTTCGGTTTGGTTTAGAACTTCTATTTTTATATTCAATCGATAAGGAACTAACATTTTTTGTCTAGAAAACTATTTTATCCTATATTCGACTATTTCCATGTTGGTTGTTTGGTTTCAGAAACATGAGAATTATTTTCTAATGGTTATTTATGATTTTTTTTTTTTGCATTGTTGCACAATCTCTCAAATCTTGTATTCTATGCTTTATAGGTATACGGTATAGGCACTTCATTTTCTAAAAGTATGGCAATACAAACAATGCTCAATCGCGTAGGAAAATTTCTCCATACAACAATAAACTGACAGCAGCGCAGCGCAGTTTAGAAAGGGGCGACTGTAACCGCACCGCGTTCCATATGTGGTGCTTCTTAAGCTAGCGTGTGATCAAGATGGAAACAGCCTACTGAAATGTCGTATTTTTGTTAAGTATATTATAGTAAAAATTCAACAGGCGAAAATTGAAACTTTTTATTGTTATATGAACGTACCTTCTTTATATTGGTTTACAAAAGCTAAGAAATAACGTTGCCCAAATTCTCGCCAAGTTCTTTGCTCTTAAATTTGTTTTGGCTTTTGAATTATTAAGGAATGATTTCTTAGAGAAAGTACTGGCTGAGTTCTTGACATAGGTAAACATGATGGTTTTTGAGCTAAATCAATCGAGTGGTTGTTGTGACATGTGGGTTCTAAAGAAGCAAAGTGAAAGGAAGAAGAAAGCAATGATTCAACTAGTTTGAAATGGGTATTATATGATATGAGCTAAGTACTACATTTCGTAACACTTTCCTTATCACTCTAAATTTTTTGAGAGAGAACCGTTTTAATAAAATAACAAATAGAAAAATTCATATCGTACTTCCAATAATCCCACAATGCCTAAATTTGGCATGCGTTTAGCTTTTACGACACATCTTATGGGATAATATTGATAGTAAATCTCACTCCTCGATACTTTTCAAATACTTATTCGCTTCTTTACCGTTTAGAAAAAGTTTTGATTCTCATCAGTATTTGAACCAGAGACCTTCGGATTGAAATTTGGGCCTTGTGCTGGGCCACGACGCTCGTATATTTTAAGGTATACGCATAATTTATTTTTATCATTTAATCAGTTTTTTCAAAATGATAATTATATGGCGGTGCTGGTTAGATAGTAATTTATCTCAACGTGATAGTATAATATCAATTCCGTTAAAGATTTGATAAAAGCTCTCACTTCGGGGTGAACCTTATTTCAAAATTGAAGTTGAAAAAAAATACATTTTCAAAGCTGACCTGATGTTTCAAGATTCAAGAGTGAAAGCTTGCTTTGTGTTTAAAATTACCAAGGCAAAACAATTTGCAAGATTCGCAAATTTACAATTGGTTGTATACCTACTTCTGAAATAGTGTTATGAATTTGTGTGAATAATTTCGAGTTATTAAAATATCTCACCTTCCCTAATTCATAAGTAAAGTTTTTGACTTGCAAATATTTTCAGCAGGTCTAATTGACAATTTATCACTTTTATTTTTTGATTTATTTTTATTCCAAGAGTAGATACTACCTAAATTATTATGGTGCTCACAGTTAAGAGGTGAACCACTAATTAGTGGTTTGCCCTAAGCCCTTTGTTAGCGTTTGAAGTTAGAAGTCAAAATCGTGACATCTTAGCTTAGGTAACAATTCTGGGAAATTTGTCGAGTAACCACACGAATAGTAATAATATCATCATTGTCGATATGTCTACAGGTAAACCTGGCAAAATATCGTATTATTTCAAAATTTAATATTATATAAAGTTCAATTTCGTAGTTGCAACTTAAAAGTTATATACGCGAAGTTCATGGACGTGAAAATGAATCGAATGTGCTTAAAAAAATAGTGTCTTCTAAACGTGTTCCCAATAAGATGATATCTATGTTATTTGTTTATATCAGGACGACCGGCAGACCATTTTTGTATTGAGCTTAAATGGCATAATCTGTTCAAAACTGGTCATTTCCACGAAACCAGCTTTTAATAATATTTGTAAACTGGCTTATTGTGTATTAGATAGAATAAAACTGAAACTTAGAGTTAATTATATTCTCTTACTTAGGCGTTAATCGGATGCCTTGTTTCCCAACCCTAACTTTAACACCGGTAAAGAGAAGATTAACCGATGACTAACCACAAACACAGAGAACATGTTTGCCAAATTTAATTCAAAGCTCTATCTTTGTTTCTAAATATGTTTTATAATTTCGTGATATATATTAAGATAATTAAGAGACTTCCTGGAATTTACTTACAAAATGTATCCCAAAGTTGGACAATGAAACGGGAGACCATGCTATGTTTAACCTATCATTTAATTTGCGGATGTAAAAAGTTAGCCAGTACGATATAAAAAGAAAATAAGTGACTCACTACCTTCTCATAAAATCTCTGTAAATATCTACTGTCTAAGAGTCTGAAATTTTGCAGTGGGGTCCATTTCAAGAAGTAGGTAAAAGTGTGCCAGAATTTGTGAAATTGCACCTTGTTTATTAATCCACGAGCTTTAGGAGGAAGTTTTTCTTATTTTTACGCTTTTACAAACTCATACTACTACACTGTTATTCTCACTGTCACAGATAGTACGCAGAGACAAAACACAAACATCCAAAAGGACTTACTTTCTTTAATACCAAGTTAAGAGCCAACCATATGAAGTCAGATAGCTAGCCATTTCATTAATAACTTACCTACTGGTCTACTAACTCTACTAATGGTCTCGTAAGTTTAATCTCGCACTGGACCTTTGATAGGAAAGTGCTAGCTTGCCAAAAGTCTTTACTTCATTAACATGTAACGAACTAAACTATTACATAACTACAAATATAATCTAGTACCAGAACTGAAGTTGATAGTAACTGACTGAAACAAAAGTTTGATTGCCCTACAGTTTACTCAAATCGATTAGGTATCTATAAAACTGAAAGTATTACCCAGATTGTTGATTTTGTGAGACATTTCTTCCAAAACTTTAAATGACAGAATATAATTGGACTATTTTTCTAATATATCTAACAGTATCTACTACTGTTTGAAGAAAATAATCTTAAATGAACTAGTTTACTGGCAAATCACATTTAAATTTATATATTTTATGCTTGTTAATGTATTCACGTTAACTTTTATGCTATCAGTATTATGCCAATTATGACAGTATAGTTTTATACCAGGCAATATGGTGCCAAGGATACATAAGGAAACTTTCTATATTGGCTCGTATGTAGGCATTTTGTATGTAAATTTTAGATTCTGTACAGAATTGTGAAAATGCTGAGTTTAATGCACTTAAATTTTTCTATCTCTCAAACTTCTCAAATCTTTCAAACCAGAACACAATCATTGGTTTGAAATGGGTGGGTGCTGTTGCACATAAGAAATTCAGTTTTCTTCATTTAGGTTTCATGTTTTAGAAGAGTACTTAATCCGTATACATAAGAGTTATATGCGCAGAGAAAGCCGCTTAACATCATGTCTTGTGGATGGCACCCGTCCGTTCCATAACTTAACCACACAAAACTGTTTATTGGAGTTAACTGCTTAAGAATAAATTTAATTTGAAGCCCCCGATATGAAAATTTGATGGGTAGTAAATTCGAGCGTTAACAAAGTGCGTTATGTCTATAAAATGACAATGACAATCGCACTTATAAACTCCAGTCGCGCGAAAGACCTGACACGCACAAAGGTAGAAACGATCTCGCTGACACGCACAAAGGTAGAAACGATCTCGAAAAACTATCTTGGAAAAAAAAGAACCCACGCTCAAATATAAAAATAAACGAGAATATTGAAAAAAAAATCTCTCTGATAATCTGATGCGCTCCTCAAATATGCCTATATATAGTGAATTGCGGATTGTAATGTAGTGAAACATGATATTTATCCCGAGAACTTTCCTTCTCAAAGCTTTGAAATGAAGCGTAAAGGTTGAAGTTAGGTAAGTGTGTGGGATAAATTTTATTGCGCCTTATAAGAAAATATTTTTTTGGAATATTTGGAATAAATAAATAAATATTGGTGGACATTTCACACAGTGTCGTCTAGCCCCAAGTTAAACATAGCTTGTAATATGGGTACCAGACAACTGATAGAATACTTAGTTATATAATCTTATGTAAATACATACAAATAATACATATCTACACCAAGACACAAAAACAAACATCTGTAACAAATATACCTAAGTACTTATGGGTACAGTCTGATTTATATATAGCTAAGTTTTAAAAGGTAATTAAACTCAACTGGCTATTGTTGTAGAATAGTCTTTGATAGTCCCCAATTATTATTGAAATTACTTCTGAAGGCTATTGTTTCAAAGGCAATTTAAAATTTTAACCTTACTAATTTCATTATGATAATGAACATCAAATCAATAGAATGGTTTCCATGGCATCTTCAAGACCCACGAGTGCTTTATACTTAAACCCGAGGATTACACCATTATCCTCGACGAATACAAATATTTATTCAGGACCTGATATTACGAGAAATGGACTGATTTAATAAAGAAAACCGCCTATAAAGGTTGTCAAACCGACGACGAAATATATTCTCCATGATTCAATTGAATACTTGAGACAAATGGATTATACTGATACCAATATTAAATGCCCAAATGGTATGTAATTTCAAAAGTGTCTTCCTGTTTTCAGAAGCTTTAAGTGCTCTACTTTTCTTATGTAATTGTCAATTACAAAATATTCTAAATACAAAAATTAACTACAAATAAAAAAACTGGTTATTTGTGTAGAGTGACTTAAATGAAGAAACTGCATTTTAAATTAAAAATAAATAACCTTTTAAACTTATAAACGCCCAAAATTGAGTAAATATGTTGGAGTTGGACCCCTGTGAAACTAGGAAAAGCGACGTATATGAAAATAACCATTTTTCGTGTAGCTGTATATTTGCATCTAATTTTAAATAGTGGATTCACTATGCTTTTTTTCTCATTTTCAATACTGATCGCGCTCTTGTACTACTAAAAAATGTATTAGTTAAATACCAAAAAAATCAAATAAATAAATTTATAACATAAGAAGTCGTGGGATTTTTATTTATAACTTAATAAATTTAAGTCAAAATATGTTTACTTACCCAATTTAAGCTCGTTAAAAACTGTGATATGTAGTTACATTATCTTGATCGGAAACTTTAAAGATATTCCAAAACAATTACACTGCAGTCTCCACAAAGCTCAAAAAAAATTATTTAACTTTAATCTCGTAACTATCCAATTTTTAATTTAGTTCAGTAACCCACTCGTAACTAAATTCTTCACTTGAGAATTCATAATAGTTTAACTGAACCAATACGTTATCGTCACTATTTGAAAGTAAGCGTCGGATCGGAGAATCGAGAGCGAAACGCGACTGCGACCGAACGCAAGCCGGCCAACTCGTACACTGGCGGAGAAATTGTGAAAAAGAGTTACAGAATTTCATAGCTGACTCGAAACGGAAAGCCGACCACCGAAACAAATTTATAATGGTGGCCACCAACCATTATTTTTACCATCATTATTTCACCTTAAATTGCTTGATTGAAATTAAACAATTCATATTAAATAAATTGGTTGTAATTTCACACAGCGTCATCTAGCCCCAAATTAAGTAAAATTTGTACAGTTGGAACTTGACAACTGATATAATAATATACTTATCGTTATTTGTAATTTTACATATTATTATATTATATATACCTATAGTATATCAAGCAGACACAGTAAAAACATCGATGTTTTAAATAATTGATTATCGGGGTGGGAACCGACCCATTGCAACCCCTCGTTTAGTTACAAAGTCACAATAATATAAAAACCTTATTACACCGTATTAAAGCATCGTCGCTTGTATCAATAAAATGGAAATTACGGACCAAATACCGAGGAACGAATATCCGGGTGGCAGAATGTTTTGTGGTTCATATCGACTAGGATCAAGTAGGTTTAATTCGTTTGTAATGAGATCTAGTGCGTAGGTATCTACTACATGTACCTATGCTTACCATTCCATCATTAGCTCCATATTTTTGATGATATTGGTAAATCTTGTTTGGTAATATTAATACCTCTACTTACAGCAAGGGTAGCATGCGTGAATTAACGCGTAGGTACTATTCCTTATATTAAGGTTCCGTAACATCATGCAAAATACTTAATTATAAATATAAACACAATATTTTGACTTTTGTCAGCTTATAATTCAATTATGCAGTTATTGATTTCTCCAAAGATTGTATTTATATTACGAAACGAACACGAACACGGATAATCTCCGGACGAACGTGAATAAAACCTATATCATTCGCAACCGGAACATAAATCTGAAACCATTTGTCTTAAAACAACATCACATAGAAGTTGTTAAAGAGTAGGTGCGTCTATTTTGGGCAGATGTTACATGTAGGTGGGAACAACTTCGAGATGGATTCAAACAATAGGAAAAGACTGACTGACTCATTCATATGAACGGTATGAAATTTTGCATGACAGTTGTTTTCAGGACGTAAACGCTCGCTTAGATATGGTTTTGAGAGATTCTTTCACTAAGAGGGTGTATAAGTTTATACAAAATATCGAGATATAACCAAATTCCCCGCAGACTAAATTGCCAGTGAGTATAACAAAATAGTAATTGAATATTTTAAAAATGTAATGTTTCCCCTATTTACGAACCCCATAGGTACCTGAAACGAGCTGCAACTCCGTTGTTTTTTTATTTATTTATTGGGCGCAATCTCGCCTGATGTTAGTTAGCGATGCAATCTATGATGTAGCATGCTCGCGTATGATAAACCTATTCAGTTTCTTAAAGAATTTGAGATAATGGCTTTCAGGAAACACAGACGCGGAAAGGATTCCACTCTATGTAATGACAACTAGTTTTAATTTTTTGCATACAGTTCCTTGTATTATTAGGCCTTATGTGGGAGTCAGCAGTAGTAGTACTCTGTTAAAGAAAACAAGGTTGCGACTAACTAAAAGCGAAACAATTCAGACGTCGACTCTGCCAAAGCACATGAATGGAATGACGGTTCGAGTGAACGTGGGTTACGCCGTTATGCACAGGGCTTTTATACTAATTGCATGCCACAATCTGTATTTTAATGCATATGGCAATTCTTCTCCGAACTACATACTTACTACCTGCCTGAATAATGATGAAAACAATATATCCTATAATATACCTACTTGCATAAAGATAATAAAATATAAAAGTTGCATTCCAATCAAGCAATTTATTAATGTAGGTAAGTTGGTAAATTGACTAACATAGGTAAATGATTGTCCTGTGTCTGTAAGTTAATATGTATATGTATTTACAAAAAAGTACATAAATATTCTATCAGCTGTCTGGATGCCATAAGCTCCCCTAAGCTATGCTAATTTGGGGCTAGATGGCGCTGTATGAAATGTCCACCAATATTCATTTATTTCTAACGGATTTGATTTTCGTTCTGCTGCGCAAATTCATTATAATTTGTCCGGCTTGGTATGCATACGACGTAACCTTATACCGGCGGCTCAGTATTATGGTTTAAGATTATTTAAGTTACCTACTCATCACTCACTTGCCCTTATCCCAAATTACGTGGGGTAGGCACAACAACGCCATCAACCGTCTCGGGTGACAGCCTATCCTCACCGATGGTAGGTATTAGTAAAAATGTATGATAATTAAAGAGAATTTGAAATAAGAATTTTTGATAAATTACTTTGTCATTATTCAGACAAAAAACAATTAGCCACCTACACCTTACTACATTAGTCATGCTCACATTACAATAGAGGCCATTGGCATCCTCAAACATAAGACAGTTTTTGAGGAATTCTTGAATCTTCCTTAAAAAAAATAACTAAACCGCTATATGCAAATCGAGAGACTTGTGTTGACGTAGTTCGTTAAAGTGGTAAGAGATGGCGTTTTTATTTGCGTAGATATTGATGATAATTTATTTATAGTCTAATCAAATATGTAATAAATCAGTAATTTTATAGCTATATAAATATATTTTTTTTTCTTTTCATCTCTTAAAATGCTTAATTTACTTGCGAGTTTACTTGCTTACAATTGACACTTGACATTGATAGTTCGATGACTGACATTCATCTCA
Source organism: Chesias legatella (assembly GCA_947359385.1). Taxonomy (NCBI): domain Eukaryota; kingdom Metazoa; phylum Arthropoda; class Insecta; order Lepidoptera; family Geometridae; genus Chesias; species Chesias legatella. Next base: position 7,104,036 of record OX375783.1, read on the forward strand.
TCTGATCTCATCTGACATTTAATTTATTTTGATTATCTGTGGCACCTGTTTATTTTTGGAAGACCGTGAAATTCGTACTAAAACTTGGAATTACATTGAATTAGAATTATAATTTGTACGTATTTTACATAATTTGTAGTATAATAATTCTACTATTACCTCAATAACTCAATATCATTGTAGGAGTGTATGGAGATCGACATATTTTACAACTTCTATCGTCTTCCTGTTGTGCCTTTTGGGGAAGCCGAGAATAAATTCTTTACATACGCTGTTTTTCTGAATCCAGTGAAATCATTCTACAAAAGTATTAAGATTAGGTGTCATAATATATAAAAATCGTAAGGAGTTGACAACCAAATCCAGCCGGCATTTAGTAAGCCTCACAAAATATTTCTATTACTCATTTCAGCATTTATCATGGTGCCCGGAAATAACTAAGATGTCTACGGAAAGTTGCCTGGTAAAAGCCATTTATTCGTTCAAAGGGAAAAACAATGACGAACTATGTTTCAAGAAAGGTGATATTATCACTGTGACTCAGAAAGAAGAGGGTGGATGGTGGGAAGGAACGTTAGGTGAAACAACTGGATGGTTTCCTAGCAATTATGTGACCGAATTTAAAGGTAAGCCCTTATTTAAAAAATGTATACATAAATGCTGTGCATTGTCTTATTTCCACCCACCCTTGGTTCAACTTCATTGAATTGAGTGTCTAAGAATAGTTATATATTTTTTTTATTGTTTTCTGTTATTTTTGGTTATTAGTAGTAGATAGAGATATCCCTGCATGATAATTGATAATTTAAAGATATGTTTTAATTTTATTCTATATCTTCTTTTAATTATTTTCCGCTGTAAGTACTTGGTTACATCTGATGTTAATATGTAGCCAATGGTAGTGCTACTTGTTTCCTTCTTTCGCCTGGTTGAGGTTGCCGGAACACAATGCTTGATAGCAGATATTTTACCCCAAGTGTGCCAGTTTAGCTCTTTCACTACCATGTTTTTGTGTCCTGCATGATCTTTTTCTTTACCACATCGAGCACATTGTAGGATTTGAATCCAGAACCTACATAGAGCAAGTTAAAGCTAAATTAAATAATAAGTATAGAATAGAGAGTAGAGTTTTTTTTATAACTACTCAGTTGAAGCAACAGCAATAGCCATACCACCAACCAACCTGTCGCTGTTTAAAAGATAAGCAAAAATATTAAAAAACCAAATTACCACTATTTGAATTTAGTGTGTAAAAAGAGCTTCTTTGAGGTGCACTTCAATCCTTTCACGACACTTGTTAGAGAGAGATTGGTGCATTGTATAGAAATTTAACTGATAAAAGTTATATTGCCCAAAATATCTAAAACAATATTTATTTGAAACAACTCATTCGACAATATCTCAAAAAGTAATACTTAACAAGTAGCATATATAAAATGTGTGTCATAGTCCGATATCTCTAAATTAGATCCTACAGGGTCTGCAACGACATCACCCATCAGAGCCGCATCAGAAATACAAGCCTTCCGTAATGTTGTTCTCAAAGACATCATTGATTCTGAAAAGGCACATGTGGCTGAGATGCAAGGACTCGTCACAAATTTCCTACAACCATTAGAGGAAAGTGAAATGTAAGTTTTTATCACTGATTTGTATACTTTCAATATTCTTTTTACTAGAAATTAGACAAAAAATTACTTTCCTTTTTTTGAATACTGATGATGGATTGACCTGAATTATCACACTAATATTATAAAGGCGAAAGTTTGTATGTGTGTCACAATCTACTATCTTTTGACTGAATTCATAAGTTTTTGAGACATTCGGAGTCATTTTGATGTGTCCAGTCAAAGAACAAGCAGGTGGCCCACCTCCCTTGAACAACAATAATATAATTTCAAATCTTCCATAATAATGTTTGAGACCCAAGTCGCTTCTCATTGTACTTGTTGCATTTATACTTGATGGAATATCTCATGTGCTTGTAATTTCACCAACACCTACCCCAGACTGAAACAAGGCAGTAGAAGTGCACTATTGTGGACAGTAGAAATCTGTTTGGTGCCAATACTTCTATGGCCTAATGTAGCTTATACAATTGGATTATGTTACAAAAAATGTAATTTAACAGTCCTTATGCTGTTTTTCCAGGCTTTCAAGAGATGAATTCAGGCAGCTAACAGGCAACATAAATGAGGTGCTACAAACACATGAGCAGTTCCTGGCTTTGCTTGAGGAGTGCGCTACAAAAACTGGCCCTGACCAGAGAGTGGGCGGGCTATTCCTGCAGTGGGCACCAAAAATAAAATCTGTTCATCAAACATATTGCGCTGGGCATCCAAAAGCTGTGTGCATCCTTGATAAGTACAAGTAAGTCGACAACTTTTATTACATATAAGAAGCCTATATTTGTCTATGTTTGCCTGGGGAAGTACTGCCACCATACCCATTTCTGTCTTCAAGCAGTTATGCTTTGGCATTACTATGTTGTTTGAAAGGTTGGTTGCTGGTGAAATCACAGGCACAAGACACTCCATCTTTTCAGTTCTCCAACTTATAGGTGCATACTTTGTGACTTGGGTCTTATTGTACCTTAATAGAGGTACCCAAATCATAGTACTGGTTAAGAACAGAGGTTACCACTTAACTCCAGGTGGGCCACATAAAAAAATATAGTAATCCTGCAGAGGAACAACAGACTGAGATGCAATGCTGCAAATTCTGTCTTCAGTCAGATTCTGTGCCTTCAGCCAATAATGCATAGCCATTAGTCAGATGGTATTAATTTATGATACTGCTTTCACAGATGTTGGCATATTCCTTAGATTTACTTAATTGCTTCACTTACATTTTATTGAGGATATGGTTTATGTGCTCATAAATCTTATTGAATCATTAATGCTCCACTCGTTTTACAGTTTCAAATTAATGATGATGGCACATTATTGTCTAATTTTATAGACTGGTGACGTGTTGACGTCATGGATCATCGAAATTAGCATTTATTTTACCATGGAGACTAAAGTGATAGTCCAGTCAAGTTAGAAGTTTCTTACTACTTGTAAAAACTTGACTTTGACCTTGTATTACTTAGGTGCAGACACGAGATTTTAAGACTTTTGAGACAACTTTTTAAATGCCAAAATAAAGGTTTATACAAGTTTCCAGCTTATTATCTCTCATTCCGAGGTTGACCCTTGTTAGTTTTATTCGATTGGACTATGACTTAAAATACTTATTCATAAATATAATCGGGCATCAGTGTAGTTCGCAGTGCGGTCGTAGCGACACTAGCGTTCAAACAAACCTAAACTTGACGATAACCATATAATGTTTTATATATAACAAAAAAGGCAGCAAATATTCTGTTTAAACATTTGCTGTCAAAATCTATTCTACTTTAGTTCGATGCCACCAGAATCTACTCAATTATCTAAAAATTAAAATTTCTATTCACATAAATGTAACTTCTCGATGTGTTTTATGTCGCTTACGAGATGAGTGTTGTCAGAGAGGAGTTGAACACGTGGATGGAGAAGGCGGGCGCGGTTACTCCGGGAGTGCTGGTGCTGACCGCGGGGCTGTCGAAGCCGTTCCGCCGGCTCGGCAAGTACCCGGCCATGCTTCAGGAGCTTGCGCGTCACGTACACGAAGCGCACCCCGACAGGGGCGACACGCACCGTGCTTCTGTCGTCTACAAGGATATCGCCGTAACTATACATAACTATTTTTACGGCTACACATCTAAATTGTAATTACAGCGTCCAAGCTTTAACAAGAGTAGAGTAAAAAGCAGTAGAACTTTCGTCAAGTTCGTCCGGGGAAGTACTGCCGCCATGCCCATTTCTGCCGCCAAGCAGTAACGCTTTCGCGTTACTGTGTTCCGGTTTGGAAGGTGTGGTTGCCGGTGAAATTACAGGCGCATGAGACATTCCACCTACACGTCTCAGAGGTAAGGGCGCATACGATGCGACTTGGGTCTTATCGTACCTAGTAAAAGAAGACCCAAGTCGCATCGGTTGTTATGGGCAGAGATTACCACTTAACACCACGTGGGCCGTCGGCTCGTTCCGTAACTGTATCACAGAAAAAAAAAACACCTAATGAAATTAGTTTTGTGTTGACCATTTAGTTTGTTGGTCGGGACACATGCCTATCTTCGTACCAAAAAAAATGCGTGCTTGCGCCTTCACTTACTAACAATTGATAAAAAAAAAACTATTGCCAACATTTGCAAATAGTAATAATAAGTCTTAATAGCACAGATAACTTACAGTCCATATTAAAATATCCTAAATATAACTAAGTTATTTCAGTCTTGACCCAATGTTGCAAAATAGGGCAATCTAATTTGTCCGCTATGACATTCGCGACTTACGTTAAGAGTGCATTAACTGTATTAAGACACTGATAAGCGCCGATGGCCTTCAGCGAATGATCGATACCTTGCTCGCTTCTACGGTCACAAGTGAAAGAGCACAAAAAAAGGTTTATTTCTAAAATTTGTTGAATAATTGAAAAAATGAAACAACTTCGGTTTTCATTATCGAATAATAAGTTATTCTCTTAAATTTTATGAATGTTGCTCGGTGTATTACGGAGATGCTTAATTTCTCGTCGCGATAATATTCTAAATATCGTGTTTTGGAAACAATCACGTTATAGATAATATGATTAATAATATATTTGTTTTCACCGCCACAAACTTAACTGATTATGCCAAAAAACGTATTAAAGTGAATCATATTTGACGTATGTCATATTTGACGTATGTCATATTTGACGTATGTCAAGCATAAGCATGGTAACACTACAGTATGTTTGCAGAGCGGTTGCGCCGCGGTCCGCCGTCAGAAGGAGTTGGAGCTGCAAGTGGTGACGGGCGAGGTGCGCGGGTGGCCCGGCGGCGAGCTGGCGACGCTCGGCGACGTACTGCACATGGGCAGCGTCGCGCTCGCACCCTCACACCAAGACAGATACCTAGTCCTGTTCCCCTCCGCGTTGCTTCTGCTCTCCGTCAGCAAGAGGGTTTCCGCTTTTGTTTACGAGGTAACATAGCTTTGATTTACTCCATATAAGGCATAATTTTTCTCCATGGTTTACTCTAGTAGTTCCAAAATGATTGAAATACGGAGGATTTACCAGAACAAAATGCTTTCAAAGAAATACATTATAATGTAGTAAACAATTCTGAATTAGTTATGTGTCACAAAAAGTTACCCTTTCCAGTCCTAAATTAATTATTTATAGTATAAGCTAGGTATCACCTAATATTAAGCGGTAAAATACGTCTTAGGTTCCCTCCTGTTTATGTATGAAACATTTTGAGGCCTAAATGTGGAATGTCTCCATGCGCCTGTAGTTTCACCGGCAATCACACCTTTCATACTGGAACAAGTAAGTACACCAAGTCTAATGCTACGCTCTTTCACAATAAGGCTTATCCGCGCAGTTTTCTGAGACGGGACGGCGCGTGGTTAAAACTGAGGTCTACTTCAAATCAGTATAACCCAAAAATGTCAAATAGTTGACTTGATCTGTTGACTTGTATTTGATCATTTCAAGTTAACAATGTACAAAGTAACAAATGAATTATCTCTCCTTAGGGTTGTCTCCCGTTAACCGGCATCACAGTATGCAAGCTTGACGATACAGAGACGAGAAAGAATGCATTTGAGATCAGCGGACCGATGATTGATACAATAGTGGCAGTTTGTCAAACCCGAGCCGAGGCTGACAACTGGGTGAGCTTGTTGCAAAAGCACTCGAACACCAGTAGTCCTGCGCACGAGCCGAACCAACCACAATCATTACCTCATGTGAGTATCTAGCAAGTTATAATGTGTGTTACTATTTTAAAGACTGAACCGGAAATTTACATCTCTCGGTAGAGGAATATCATATTTTAGTAGTTTTGCTACAGCCGTTACAAGTATGATTTATTTATTTCCTTTTAATCAGTTTAATAAGCGCATACGACTGGTTCCCATGGCTGTTACCACTTTGTGGTATTCAGATACAGTTCGGTTTTACCTTTCAGTAAAAATGCCAACATTTATATTATTATCAAAAGTTTATATAATTTTGATTGGGTTAGTTATGTATGTAGAAGCTAGCACGGCTGTTGATTTATATCTCAGTTTGTCACAGAGGCCGTGAATTAATGAAGGCTGATTTTGATCGAGGCGATGCCTTGTCAAGTTCATCTTAAAAAAAACACAGACGGTGAATTTCTGCAAAGGGATGCAAATTCAAATTTACCCCCACTATCCGTGATTACTTTTGCCCCTTACTGACCCTTGGACCTTTTGTGTATTACTTTACATACAACCTTAATTTTGGCACTGCTCATCCTAGGCCAAAAAGCTGAACATTCTCGGTCAAGTAAGGCTGTACTTCTCGCCAAGGCAGCTTCTTAATTTGCAGCAAACTCATGTATATGCGTAGTGCGGGCACTGCTCCCATTGTGATACACGTCAATGCCTTGCAAGTTATTAAAGACTGTGCGCTGTCGATACACCCTTACAACGAATACCTCATATTCGTTTGAAGCGTATCGCTTCCATTCTCATAATATATGAGTAGAAAGCCAAAAATGCCCTAATACTGTTGAAAATAAAACAACTCTGTCTAGGTGGTATTCGTCTACCGAAAATTGCTAAGAGTTTGCGATCATCAATGAACAAAAAGAAAGTCAATTTCTCTTGATCTATTTTCGGCAGTGTATAATTTGTAAACTATTTCGTGTACAGTTATCTACCAACTACCTAAACAGAGTAGACTACCTAGACTAGTATTTTATGAAATTGTTTTGTCCTATTTCATTGTAAAGGTATCGTGAAACTAAGGTATTTGATGTTGTTACATAGCTTACCCGCTCTCCCTCCGAAGGGGCGTTGTCTAGCATCAACACTAGTCGGCGCAGTCTGTATCACGTGACGCTGCCCCCGCCCAGCTACCCTTCTGCGTCACCGTACTACTCCCTCACAAAATACTTCGCGAGACTCGTTAAGAAAAAAGTCATCACGAAACAGATGCTTCGTAAACTATTACATGAAAGAACCTGGGCGAAGGCTTTTGAGCTGACGGGAATGCCGGTGATGCGGCGACACAAGAACCACATAAGACTAAAGATAGAGGACGATGGAACGATCGTCACTGAGACAGAAGGCTCCGACACTGACAGCGAAAGAGAAAGTGACACCACCGAAACATACACTAGCTCGAGTTGTACAGACGTAGAAGGAGGCTATACTAATAAAATTCTAAGACAGAACGCCTTGGAAAGCCCCAGAACTATTACGTCATCTTGCAGCAGTTGGGGCAGTAACTTTGGCTACGTGCGCTACGACGATAATTCGCCAGATTTGCATTTGGATGAGACTCATCGTGTGATCAAAGGCGATTGCACGAGAGAGATTTTTCAAAGCGTACCGATGAATATACACAATAAAGTGAAGACGATCGACGCTAATAATCTACTAAAACCGATATCATATGACGGTAATAATAAACCGAATTTGTTAATTCCACATTCCGAAAGTACAGAGAACTCCAGCTTTGAAGCCAGGCCCTATGTTGCGTGTGAAGATTTGGTTAACATGGATCAAAATACACAAATCGGTGGCCCCCGAAACGAAGAAATAGACTTCATTCCGACGAGGCGTAGTTTCCCAAATATCACTGCACGAAATGATCCCGCACCCAAGCCGTGGAAGTCTACTGAAGAGAATTATACTAGCGAAGTGACAGACGAATATGATGAAGCACTGTCAGTGAACGTTTTACAGGCCTTAGCTCCGCCTTCTCCGGAACCAAGATCTAGTTTTATTGGTTCGGTAATTCTCGATCCGCCGCCCATGTTTCGTAATGAAGATGACGACATGAAAATAATTAATGTCAATTTGAATACCAATACCCCGTTTCGCAAGCATTCGCTCAACTCAGATAAAAGGCTACGACGCTCTATCTCCAGATCGATGATGGAGGCCGAAAACTTTACTCGCAGCGACGGAGCTCACATGCAAAGAATGAGTTCGCAATCGGACAGTCAAAAAACCAACAGAAAGTGTGAATGCTGCAACAGGTCTCTGTGTCCCAGTCCCCGGTCATCAGATTCGGGCGTCGTTGGCAGTTGCAATTTAGCATCGCCCGAGTTGAATATGCACGGAAACGATTCCGACAGTCAAGATAAAAGATCATCTGATCACATTTTGCAAGAAAACTTTGACAATGATCGTCGCAAAAAGTTGACCCTTTCGGAAATAGAGGCGGCCACGTTTGAAGATCAGTGCAGGTGTACGTCTCCTTTTGGTTCCACAGCCAGGACCTCCTGCGTCACGAGTGTCACGTCGGAGACTAGTCTCGATGTAATGGATTTGTCGAACACAAACGTTACATCCACGTTCACTGCTTCACCGCCGGTTGCGACAACTCAGATAAAGCGGACTTCCATAAGAAGGAACATCGAGAGATACGCGCCAGAGGTCAAACTGAAGCCAGACCCGCCCCCGAGAATATACCGCAAGCCGAGCGCGCACTTAGAAGTCCCTAAGAATGTTCGTCACCCACTTCCCAGTCAGTGGAGCACGCTGAACATAACGGAACGCACGAAGCCGAGTCTCCATTATCACATGAGAATATACAGAGATAAACCAGATAATAATAGCTTAGAGAGACAATCTCGCGCCAATGCTCCGAGGAACCGTGATGTCTTCGGGAATGATAAAAAAGTAGACGCGAATTGTACTGAAGTTCGAAAGACGAGGTCTCGAAGCGAGGATATGTCTAAAATGCAGAAGGGTTTAGCTGAAGCCCAGAGTGGTTTTGTGGTGTACCGTTCGGATTTGTATGCGCACTGGTGGATGAAAGCAAAATTACCCATTACCGTGGTCACCGACTCAGGCAAGGATTATTACTTTTGTAAAGAGATACTGTTTTGTGTATCACTGGTTTGAAGATAATGCCTTGAAGTTTTGTAACCATTAGATTAATACTGTCATTAGAGTTACCCCAGTGTTGCAGTGCTTTACTTGATCATCCTTGCCTGTGTTTATTCATCTACTAACTACGTCACCGCAAGTAGACTCCATAATATAATACTAACAATAAAGAAACAAATATGCATGGAGAGGCTTGATCACATATTCTTCCCAAGAACTCGCAGACGTAATACAAAGAAATGCGATTTCAAAGTATAGGAGTTGCAAATAATAAACCCATTCGAACATGGGTTCAATATTGTGACCTGGCTGTTAGTATAATTAAGATTACACTTGCTGCGGTAAGATTGAATTAATTGATTATTTATTTATGTGCCGTTTTACAAGAAACTGTACAAATCCCCAAGTATTCGAAATGTCTAGTCCATGAGAAAAAATATTTTCTTATCTGGATTTGCTACAAATTACAATTACAAGCCCTTGGATTCAACATGTAGGAAAACGTTCCGTTTATTAACGTCCTCTCAAAGCTTTATGGATGTTTGAGTGAGTGATGCTGTCAAATATTTCACGGGACGGCAGCGATGACTTGCCTAAATTGTAATTGCTTACTTCGAAAGGGAATTTCTCACGAGAACGTGAGTTGATTTATGGGCTTTATACTCACTTACACCTACTTTGTAATACTTCGAGGTGCGAACAGTGCTTCAGCTGCGAAGATATACTTATGCCCAAAAATGGCAGAACTTTGACTCCTACAGTTGATCCACAATGTGATAAACTTATATTCGCTTTCATATTAACTTTCACTCATGTCGCATCGAAACTGTAACACTTTGTGTGTGACACTTTATGAGGTGGTAAATTAGTGTTTATCCGAACCAAAGTTATTTTGGCGTTTGGGTCAATGAGTTACGAAATTGTTGATGAAAGTGTGTCCGTATAGGATCGACTATTTTGCGATATAAGCGCTTTAAGTTGACAGTAATTATGATGAAACGTTTCTTGCAGATGGCCACGACCGACAGCAATAACTCGGACCTGTCATCCGGTCTTACCAACCATAAAAGATCACATTCATTCAACAATCATCAAAGTTACACTCAACATACGCAGCAATCGCAATCAAGCAAACAAAAAAATCAGTCGGCAGCCTGGCTGTTGAATTCTTGCGACTCTCTCGACCAGTCACCCGCGAAACCTAACAGAAGTGTCATTGGAAAGAAATTCTCATCCGTTGATTTTATTGATACGTCGGGATCGAACTACACTACTACTAAGGGTAAGTTTAGACTATCCACCTACACTACAGCTGTCCCAAAAGAATACGCGGAGTATGCATTTATTTTTAGGGTATTTTAATGCAGTTTAGTACGGTATGTCCAATAAAAATGGCCTTCGAAGTTGGGTATAGATTTACTGAATTGTGAAAAGGAAGGGATCCCTCCTTGAACGGTTTCCTGCTTCACCATGGACAGTCGTAATAGTCTTTGAATAGGCGTCAAACTTAACAATAAAACGTATGACCTTGTAACGTTTAATTTTGAAATAACTTAGGAATTCAATGAAAATAAAGTTTTCAGTCAGTGGAAATGTCATGGTAACGTAATTAATTATGGAAAATAAAGATTATTGCTATAATATATATAAATAAATAATATAGAATCCGCCTATTCCTGTTTTAATTCCCATTTAGACTGAGCGGTCCATAAAAAAACCCATATTTTGAAAAAACTTTACCACTTTTAAAGGTGATTGTAAACTGATTTGACATTCTACAGTCGTGTGAGGGTCACGAAGGGCAACTGACTCCTCGATAGTGTAGCTATCTTCAATCGGTTACCGCTGTTATCTCGCACGTGACCAGAATAAGTCCAGGGTCCTTCTCAGCTGTGCGCAATAAAAAAGAAGAGCTTCTTTACATGAAGATTTCGTACAAAGGGCAAATTTTCCAGGTTGGAGCATAACGTGCTTACGGCCCGCTCCTCCGCTGAGGCCTCAATCGTTCACAGTCGGTTCGGACGAGAACATAGGGCCGACGCACCCGTACGCGCCGCACCAACGCAAGTCCAACTCGTACGAAGAAGACGCATTAATTCTGAAAGTGATCGAAGCTTATTGCACTTCAGCGCGTTGCAGAAATGCCGTCAGCTCCGGTGAGTATCTCAAAACGATGAATACCGGTGGAAGTCTCATAAAACATTTGTGATGTCTGAAAATATATTTATTTCGAGTAAAACATTAGCTAAGTCTAAGTATGAGGAGCTATTCGACCGGCAGGTCAGCTTAAAATTGGGTTGCGTATTATATAATGCACATTTAATTGGAATGATTCGTAACAAACTACAGCTAAGGATTCACTAACACGCGTGTATTTATCATGCAGTACCCAATATACCACTGGAGATATTCGAGTCGACCAGGAGGAGACATGCCAAGTCAAGAAACCGTATTATCAGTTGGTTCTTAGAATGAAAGATCTGTATATCCGTATTCACACAAAAAGCCAAATTTTCCGCTATTCATTAATATATGTAGCGCTTTGTATACTGCTAATTGGTGTGTGATAATGAGCACATCGTTCATGACATCATTGTAAATTATAATACTCAACATAATCGTATGTAGGTACATAAATACTATATCGGTATTTACTGGGCACTCGTCTCTAAGTGCATGATAGTGCAGCATGCTTTAATAATATCATACTTTACTATTTATTCTTCGCGTAGATCTGAATCATTACCATGTAAGATTTGTACGTAGATAGTAACAAGTTTTATACTGTCTGAACTTCAGTACAAAGTAGCTAGTCGTAATTGTAGCGGTATGTTATAGCCGATTATTTATTTTATTTGTACTTTTGGGTCAATGTTCAGATGAACCGAAGAACTATGAAAACTAAACGCATTTTTTCTATGTAAAAATCTATCACTTTGTTACAAAGTGACACTCGTACACTCAGTAACAGTCTATTGTGCTTCGTATCTTCTGTAACTAACCAATTCGTACGTAAGTATGAGCAGTGCGACCGGCTCGCCACGACCGCTCACCGGCACCGCGAACCATAACCAGCGCCACGGTACTCTGAATGTTTCTATTTTGTTACATGCGGCCGCCTTTATATCGCACCTGCAGTGGACTGCGGTCACTTTTCCGTCGGTAAAGTACAATATCACGCAACCGCCACTAACATGCCCCACTATAACTACACTAAATTGCCGACGGTCCAGCGAAGCGCGACGCCCGAGCGGCTCGGGTGCGCGAGTAGCAAGGTGAAGCGGAACAAGAGCTCGTCGGCGGCCGACGCGTATCTGTACCGGAGTCCGGAGACGCGGCGGCTGCTGACCGATCGGAAGTTCGAGTTGAACCGCTCCAATCCGAATCTGTGGGACCGGTCTGAGGAGCGACGGCAGCGGTCGGCGGCGGGCGGGCGGGAGCGCCGCAGCGGGTCCCACCCGAGCCTCGCCCCGCAGCGGCAAACGCGCGCGCCCGCCTCCGCGCCCCCACCGCCCGCGTCGCGCTCCGCCCGCTCCTCCACTTGGTGCTGCGGCTCCTTCGTCAAACAACTCACCAAATCGCACCATTTCGATTGACATTAGTCATCGGCTGTGTGCGGATAGCGCGCGGCTAACACCACCTCTGCGACTGGACCGACCGCGACACGATTACTGCTCTGTTGCCTTTTCTTTGAGGCATAATCGTGGGAAAATTAACTTGATTCAGTATTCCAGATACTTCTATTAGTGAATACGTACTTGCTGAATCGAGATCAATTAATCGATACGTACGGTCGGTCCTTTCTCGTGTGTTAGTAGGTAGCGTGCTGCCCGTATGAAGCCTCACCATGCTCAATTTTGTTCCTGATAAGCGCTACATATCATTGCATTCGCTGATCGCTCGGATTACCGCTAATCACACATATCCCCGAACCTAAGCTGTGGATGATCGTTTAAGGCCGGTGTTTCATGTTCATACCCGAGTTAACCAAAGCTGACCCCATTCACTAATGCCATGTTATGGTTTTATTTTTTGTTTTTCGATATGATAATGTCATACGCATTGCATAATATAGGTGTGTAAGTTTTTTTTACTATTAACTAGCCTCCCCGCCCCGGATCGGGTGCTTTCAAGAGGCACGTTTTTCCGACGTGACCAACATAGTTCACCCCAGTTTCCCAAAATAATCATAATTATACAAAAGCCTCCCTCGTGAATCAGTGTATCTATTAGTGATTCGCATTAAAATCCCTTCTCTGAGATTAACCTGAACGACAGAAAAACGAGATGGGGACTTTATTATATGTAGTGATAAGAGAATACAAAGTAGGAGTTATTGAAAAGTCATATTTATTAATTGTACAAGTGCCATTAATCGCAACGCGTGTTATCTATGTCAACATAGAGTTTCGTAAAGTGCATGTTTGCAGTATTATGTAGTACATAGAAATATTTATATTGCTTGTTATTTTAAGGGTTTTGTACATTATATATGATATTGGTGCATTATGTGCATTGTGCATGGTTTGCTTAATGTAGTTAGTAAGGCTAACATTGATTTTTCATCAATATTTTACCGTGTAATGTTTCATAGCTAAAATGCAAAACTATTAATTAAGGATATATATTTTTTACATACATGCTTTAAAAGTTTTACATAATAGGTATAATGTGCTATCATACCTTTTTAGAATGTACTTTATGTATGTGTTTATTGAGTTATTTCAATGATTCCATCACATATTTGGATGAATCTATTTTAATACTAAATATAATTATAGAAGTTAGATTTATGCTGCAGTATTTCTTTCAATCGATACATATTGTCTAACATCCGATAAAGTAACACTTAATTATAACCTTTAAACTGAACCTTATAATTTACATAAGATATATAATATTACTTGTAAAGTAAATAGGTGTATTCCCTGCGTCCTTCTTTTATGTATTTGCAAGTTTTATAGACTATCCGGATAGATATTCTCTATAAAATTTACATCAAAATATTAAAGTAGCTTCTTATGCGCTCTATCGCAGCTATGTATGTATAGGTATAATGTTATTTTGAATTTTACTACCCAAATGTGTATTCTGACGTTTCACTTCAGTTTCATACCCTCTTTCACCGTTACAGAAAGTGACGTCTAATGCTGGATTCCTCTATGTACGGATGCCTTTATTAATAATGGTTTTAAAACTAGCATAGCAACGATTGTGTCCTAAAAATCTTTGTTTTTTTATATATATATATCCCAAAGAAGTACCACGCCTTTTATCGTCATAATTATGCATCCGCACGTTATAAAGGAACCCCGCGTAAGATAATTTTAGTACGGAAAAAAGCAGTAAAGTCGCGTCTGAAAATTGCGATACTTTATATAGATACAGTGAAAGTGAGCATCAGATAAGTAAATTCAGTGCATAAATGTAATAGTTAAACTGACAGTATATGGTGCTTTTTTACAATATAATAATTTGAAAAATGGTACAGTTACAGAGTTACTTTTTTCCAATAACATGTCTGTGATACAATTTTCTTTTCACCTTTTTGGAATTGGATAGATGTTAGGGAAATTCAATGCTTTCACGCTCCAACTTTTACTACTCCGATATTTGTATTTTATTTTCGTATCTCATAAATTCTTTGCAATGTAAGTTTACGTGAGCTTACCAGATGGGGCACCGTAGTTCCGATTTATCCTACTAAGCACCGCTAGAAGGCTATTTAAATTTTCTTATTACCATTATTTAAAATACGAATTACAACAAAAATTCTAAAGAAAGAGTTTATACATTGTATTAGGTAAAAGTAACAATACAAATAAAGAGTCTGATATTGCTTCACCAATGATTAATAACATTTAAGCAATTTATTCGCTTGGTAAAGGTTTTCATATTATATATATTTTGCAAACGGATACAAACCCGGACATATTATGTTCAGCAATAGTTTACGAGTCATAACAAAAGCCATGCCCGAACGCTGGACGAATAGAGCAACAAACGTGGCTAATAGAGGCAAGTGAGGCGAGTTATTAGATTGTGTACATAGACATACGAGTTTGTGGAGGTGACAAGCTCAAATGAGAAACTGGCTACGTTTCGAATAATGTATCCGTAGTGCAGCCAGATTTTGATCGAGCTACCCATCTCGTAAATTAATGTCAATATTACGAGTCTCATATGTGTAAAGGATATAAATTCACGAAGATATAATAAAAAAACTAGACAAAATAAATATATGTTTATGTATAATATAAATATTAATATTAGATAAAATAAATATTTTTTTAAGAAATGGAACCATCGTTTGTGCTTTCTTTCTGAACCTAGATTAGTATTTTTGTATCTAGAATACTGTTAATACTATGCTTATCGCTTGTTAAATGCACGTATACTGGTCAAAGTCAAAGTCAGAAATCTCTATAATATGCTTATCATAGTAATTATTATACGTCGAAAATCCGTTCATTTTTGGACGCAAAAGTAGTATAAATATTATTTTATTCATATATTTAACAGATCGAAAAACGAACATTTCCTATATTATAGGAACTCAGCAGCTAAGACCCTGTGTTTCAAAAGTAAAAACGGCCATTAAGTGCACTCCCAGGAATGTAAATTCGTTTGCCGCAACTGCAACCAGTATAAAATGGCGTAAAGCCTTTTGAATTATGATGCCACTTCTATTAGTTGTGCGGTCCATAGTCGGTAATCAAAGCGGGCGGCGTACCTCTGAGCGTATACCATGCCGCCCGCCTCGTACCCATTCATTTAATATTGCACAGGATAGTATGCAATTGTTGCATTCCGTTTGCAACTCCACACGTAATCTCTGATATAAATGTCCATACATTTATATTAGAATACTGTACTGACCTTAGCTCAGTTGATAGTAACCCTGCCTTCTGCGCTGTAGGTCGTGGGTTCGATTCCCACCCAGAACAAACATTTGTGTGAGAAACGATGTGTTCTGTGTCTGGGTGTTAATATGTATGTATTTACGAAAAAAAAGTATATAAGTAATATATCAGTTGGTTCCCATAATACAAGCTATAATTAGCTTTGGGGCTAGATGGCGCTGTGTGAAATGTCCACCAATATTTTATTATACTCGGGCTAAACCAGTGCCAACTACAATATTGCTCAAACTTCGACTCGCCTTACACTCTACTAACGTAATGAATTTTAATGCTTTCTCAGTATATTAGTTCTCTACGTGTACCAATGAAATGTTTAATTAAATCCAGTCTTTATTACTCGACATTCTTTTTAACAAAATTCGTTTTAGTTGATCGTTCTTTTGTTCGACATCAATTCTATTGCCTCTCTGCCCTTGTAGGTACGGTTTATGACGTCGTAACAACATCAGTAAATCAGAAGTTAATGCAATCGCGTTAATAACCAAAGATTTAAGCTCAGTACAAGAAACACCTGCCTCTAATTAAATCACGTTACTATAATATTGGTGGACGTTTCACACAGCGCCATCTAGCCCCAAAGTAAGATAAGCATAGCTTTTATCATGGGAACCAGACAACTAACATCTATGTTCGTGACATAAATGTTTGTCCCGGGTGGGAATCGAACCCACGACCTACAGCGCAGTGGTTACTACCATCTGAGCTGTGAGGCCAGTCAACTATTGATCAGTAATACGTCGCAATTCATCAATTCTACACATATATCGAATTCTCGAAAAAACTAAGTTTATCTGAAGCAGTGACCTGGCATTTGCCGCACGTTCTGATTAATTGCCGCGGAAATAGTAAAATGTCAGCACTCACCTCTGTCGCTGATTACGAAGCCTTTGGTAATCCAATTTGCTTAAAAAACTTCTCTGGGATGCTGGCATATGTGACGAGGTCGCAAATATAAAATGTATTTTGAACCGAAACTCGAGCCACAAAATTACAAATTACGAAAGTTTCCATGGATCCCCCGAGGGATGTTCAGGAGCATAATATGCAAATGCATTTTATTACACATTTGCGATTGCAATATTATTGAAATAAAATATGCACACGGCTTCACCATGTTTGTATCGTACTTTGTAATTAAATTTAATATGTGAATGTATTTGCGACCAGTGTGTAGTTCAAAGTGTTGACATTGCAGTGTTCTAACCCTGAAGGATCATTGACATGGGACTAGACTATTGATTTGGTAGCGGCGCTGAGACGCCTACGGGTTAAACTCTAGCCTCCTCTTAGTGTCATCTTTATTTTCAGAATACAAATTCAATGCTGATCCTAATAATAACATTGAGTTTTTTGAAAAGTCACATCTTTCATTTCTGTCCAGTCTTAGACTTGCTTAAAACAATGTATAATGTGTAAAAAAAATATTATATATAGAAACAGAAGTAAATAAAATTTAAACTGTACATGGAAAATTGGTAATGTCATAGTAACAATACTGCCAGAAAATCGAGGTCAACACCACATCTGCTGCAATGAACAAATTTTTGGTAAAATCGATACGATTCCGTGGACCATTGTATATCAAGTGCCAAACCTTAGTTTTTCCCTCCATACAGATGAGGTCCCAATATTTTATTTATTACACGGAACTGACTCCTTTGGGGTATGAAGCGTAGTTTGTGAAGTAGATGTTAAATTATTTATTTTAGTTGCATAATTTTGTATCAGAAGTTTACTCACATCCATTTCAATCAGATATTGAGATTATTATATAGATTTATCTTTTCGCATTCATCTTTCGTTAAGTGAATCTGAAATAAAATTTACGGTTTACTTGAACATCAAGCTCTTTACTTTGATTTGTATACGTACGACTTTAATTTACCCCACAACAGAAAATTGATTGATTATCTTTAATAATATCTTCGTGGTTAGTTTATTTCGTAATATTGCTACTAATACCTTTACTTATAACTTTTATGTTACTCCTATTGGATACTACAAATTTCTAATATATCTTTCATTATAACTAAAAATTATATCGTTCATATTTAATTATTTTATGTTCCTGAAAATGCTTTACATATTGTATTGAGATATATTGAAAATATTGCTGCTATTTGGTATATGAAACTAAAGATTGTAACAGTTATAACTTGTTAGGTCTGAGTGAGCGTCAGTAATTCCTCACTATTGTTTATGCATTGTATTTGATGTTTATAATATAAGCGCGTGTTACAACATAATATTTATTTTTATATCGAATTTTATTGTAGTTATGCATTAATAAGGTTTATTAATAAATTTTCTGCAATATATCCAAAACATATTATATTCTTTCTCCACCATTTAACCCTTCACTTTATCTATCTTTTAACGATTAAATACTGGCTGCTGAAAGTCCAAAACAAAATCACCTCTTAAACACCTCAAAATAAAACAACATGGTTTCTTCTTATTAAAGTGATGCTGAATTTTGTCGTAAAATACATTATAATACAAAAAATATGTTTAGCGGGAAGTAAAGTACATTAACGAAAATTAGTCTCAATTTAATCTGTGTAATAGATTACATTGTATTAAATATGTACAAAACCAGTTTCATGATTTTGTCCAAACTTTAAGAGTTCATTGATTAAGTTTATATAGAAAATTTACTCCTGAAGGGTATTGACACTAATCATTTGAAGGCAAGGCAACTCTCTTGGAAACGAATCGTTTTGTTTAATTATAAATGCCATATTTCTTTGCTTATGCAACAAAACCTATTATTTCCTTTAATTAAAATCGAACTTCTCATGAAGGTGGTCGGCGACAGTCCCAGTAACTTGCCTCACCTTTTTTTATATATTTATATATTACAAGTATTAACAATAATTAACTAACATATAGATAGATGCAAAAGAGAATGTCACAGTACTGAATGCACTCTAAAATATAACTTTACATCGTAAAATGGAATGATGCCTGGCGAAGTATTGACTTGGCTTCGTACATTAGGATACACACAAAAAAAATGAAAATGATAAAAAACTCTTTTTTAAATCATAATAAATAATACAAAGTAGAAAAACCAAATTTTGGAGGAAAAATAAGTGAGAAACATAAAATAAAATCACCAATGGACTTTATTAATTCATAGAAATAATGATATTGCATTTTACAAACTGAATATATTTTTATATAATTATACATTCCTTCTTTTCCTGCTTCATTTATGAAAATATTATGGATTGGGACTTTCATAATTTTTGCCAGCAAGCTGCGCCTCTGTACACCGGTGGATTATGTATGTGCGTGTGTATATATATATAATTCACGTATTTATTTATATAACTATTCATGTATATTGGATTGCCTTATCAGAAGGTGGGTATCGTAATAACAAAACCCAAACATCAGTCCAGTGACATATGAGTGGCTTTACAATTGTTTTTTCAGAATGCGACGACGAGTGCCCATCGATAGAAGCTTTGGTGAGGTCGCCCTCGTTGCCCATACACTCGGCGTCGAGTCACGGATCACCGAGCTTGTGGGCCATAGTCATGCGATTGCAGAACGAGATAAAAACTATGAAATTGGACGTGAAACATTTGCAAATACAATTGCACGAAGAAAGACAGGACCGAACTCTCGCCGTGTCGGCTTTGTATTCCAAATATAACTTCATGGACGCTAAAGAAAGTAAATGTTAAGTGTATTGCCCAGTATTATATTAACGTATTAACTGAGATTGTTTTTTCATTCATATTCCAAGTCTTAAATTCCCTCAAGGAGCAAACATTATCCAGCCAATCAGTACTGGGCGTTCACATGATGTTCCGTAGTACTGCATTGTTTGTTTAATTCATAGATTTTAACTCATACTACCAACTACGTATGAACTGAAAACGTTATGAAGTAGCGAGGCGCCGCGAGCGACGACCAGCGCAACTCGGTTCAATGGGTACCAACTCATTCAGACTACTCAACACCACATAGCGAGACACTGCAGATACAACTAGGATATTTTAATTTGATAATCCCCCCTCATAAATAAATATGGAAACATACTTCACGAAATGGAGGCTTACTCGTACCTGCGGTAGGAAAAGTGCCGTCCCGAATTTCATTGGTCAGGGTCAAAAGCCGAACGTAAAATTTGAAACACGACCGAAAGTTTGCTGAAAATATTTTAGTTGGTAACCTAACCAAATGAGAATACAGATGGCTTAGTAGGATATAATACAGTAATACTTGGCAAAATATATATTATTTATATTTTACACGTTAATTGTGCTACGTAATTAATTTCATATAATATGCGAAACTATCTATGTTCTCTCGGAACTCTGAAAACAAGAAGATAAATCACCCCGTTTTCTCCTCATTCATGAGGCAGCAAAATATGTAAAACGCGTTCTTCTTACCAAGTAAGTTCAAGGGCCAGTCAGATGATTTGTTGATTTAGTTAGAGTAATTACGATGTCTAGATTCCTGATTATATCTCCTTGATGAGGTCTTTATTCTAGAATTCTAGGCCCCTGATAAATACTATTTGTCTTGGCCCAGGAAGGAGAATATAAAACTGCAAGACATAACAAGCTAGACTAAATTTAATAATTAAATAATTTCTTAAACACAGGTGATCAAATTAAACATCTTTTATTCATTCCGTTTGAAATATTTAATATTTTTTATTAAAATATATGGCAGGGAAGTCCCTTATGAATAATAACATCGAATAGTATTAAATTTGCTTATAAACGCTGACCTAACAATACACATAAATTCATCTCGATTGATACAAATATTACATATTTGGCAATTGATTTCATTGGAGGAAGAACAGTTTTACATAAAAATAATGTTATTATTTTAATCACTAATAGTAGTACCCGAAAAAACAAATTCACGTATTCCAGAAGTTTGTAGGCACTTTGTATACTGTGTATCTTATCTACGCCTACGTAAACTTCAAAAAGATTAGTCGTCATAATATTATGTTTTTTTTATGTAACTGTATTCAGTTACGTAACAAGCCAACGGCCCACCTGGTGTTAAGTGGTAACCTCGGCCCATAACAACCAATGCGACTTTGGTCCTCCCCTACTAGGTACGACAGGACCCAAGTCGCATCGTATGCGCCCGTACCCGTAATTTCACCGGCAACCATACATTTCAAACCGGAACACAGTAACGCGATTGCGTTACTGTGTTCCGGTTCCGGTGGCAGTACTTCCCCGGACGAACTTGGCGAGAGTTCTCCAAAGTGTAGCCCGTAGTAGACCTTCGTATGTTTGTTTTCCGTTTGATAATCCGAATGCAAAACAATATGAGCGTAAAATTAATTTACTAGGAAACCTACCGCTACGGTGGGTACATATGGCACATTTCAACTCTCTTAAACACATGCGATAAATCACCGTTTCACGACAAACTTTATGCACTATTTTCCGACAGAAATTCCTGAACAAACCGGGGTTCAGTTCAATCGTGTTTTGATGAAGTCAGCAAAAACTAGGTAGTTTTTCAGTAGGTAAACAAAGTTTATCAGGACATAAATAGGTCACATCGTATCAATCTGTCGAGACAGTCGAGACTATTATAAATAATCAATAATAAATGTGAACATATATTACAAATAATTACAATATCTACTGACTGTGAATTCTTTCCGTTCGGGCTGCCGTTCTCTTATTTTATCGCTGAAACCTTTAGCTACAATATTTTACTCATACTTTATTGTTTAAAACATGTTTTAGCTTGGACAGCTTAGTGTGTGAAATGTACATATTTGATTGACAACGTCACTGAATAATGTAATGAATCAGTTTTTGAATAACATTCCAATGCATCGCCATCCTAAGATAATTCTTAGTTTGAAGATAAATGAAAATAATCGTATTCCCTAAACGAACACATAACTCAGAAACGAGGCAATAATAAGCATAGCTCCTAAGCTACATACAATTAACACATACGTAAAGATCGACGTACAATGAGGTCCGTAACCATAGCTTCGTTTGATCTATGTTCCGCTATATATTTCCGCTCAGTTTCTCAGTCTTTGTGAAGGAACATTACTTCGACGGTAACAAATGGCGTTAGTTTGACTGGGCGCTCGCCACTTAGTGCGCAATGTTGTTGGCGGGCTGGTAGTTAGCGCGGAACCTGTAGCGGTCCCGCCAGCAGTGCACCTGGTTGCGGATCCTGGAGACGTCCGCCGCGTACGTCCGACAGCACCCGCCGACGTACTTCACGCCGAGGTCCAGCCAGTCTTGGATGAACACCTCGACGGGTTCGCACTTGTCGCGATCTATCCATCTAACAAACGAATAAATACTCATTACAGTAGCAGTTAGACGCTTGTACCAGCCGGTCACTAATGAGTTTTCGCTTCAAAAATGCACAAATCCTATTTCCTCCGAAGGAGAATATTATGAGGAAGCCGGCATGCCTTAAAACCAAAAACTCGGAAGGCATGTGATTCAATGGGAACATAAGAGGTTAGTATTGTGAAATGTCTACAAAAATGCAGTGGACTTTGTTCAGATAATATCCACAGAAGTAAGTAGGACAGACAGCCGATTTTGAATTCATTATTTATGCGTATAAGAATTAAGTATATGATTTTTTTTGTATACCTCTGTTCTGTTGAGGGTAAGGTACATATATAGTTAGACTTACCCTATCTGTGGGTTGTATTTTTCGCCTGAGTTCGGGTAAACGATCAGTGGAATTGGATCGTGAGGTCTGTCGTCATTTATTCCTTTTATGAGGTTCGTGATGAAGGACGGAGCGCAGCAATTGACCCCTACAGCAACTAGTTGATCCGGGTTCGACTCCCAGCATTTCTTGGCGACTTTTTGGAAGCTCTCCCCATGAGCTATACTCTGATCGTCCTGTAAAATAAAAATAATAGCTGTAAGTATATCAGGATAAGCGTAAGCGTTCTACTATTATATACAGAGTTATTGTATTTTTATGTACTAAAATTACCGAACGAGCAGATGGCCCACGTGGTGTTAAATGGTAACCTCTGCCCATAAAAAAGCAAAATTACTTGGCTCCACTCCTACTTAGGTATAACAAGACCAAGTCGCGTCGTATGCACCCGTAACAATGAAACATAAAGGTAGAACGTTCAAGTACCTACCTACCTGTAATTTCACCGGCAACCACGCCTTTAAAAGTACAGAGTAACAGGAACAAGTTACGCGAATGCATTACTTCCTGGCCGTAGTACTGGACGAAATTACCACACGTTCTACTGACAGAAAAACAAAATGTATCCTAAAAGAATACATTAGAATGAAAATTACAAAAAAATGTCTCCTTTGCATCGTAGAAGCGCGTAGCAATTCGTAGCATCTCTGCGCACCGCGTTATGGCTGATGACGGCCCCGATTTTACATCGACTGTATTTCTTAGAAATACGCGATGAATAAAGCATTATTAGAATAAAGAGACGGATCTTAATCCGTCTTCAATCAATACTAGATAAAAAAATGACAATTGCGCCAATTCAAGCTCTCGACATCGTGGATTCCGTTGACCTCTTGTCGTTTTCAAGCCATTATGAATTCTATGTAAATAATATTTTTTTGACTTTGATTTTGTTGAAAGAAAGATCATTACTCACTTTGCAACAGAATGACAGCCAGGCCTTAATGTTGGGATACTCTCTCAACAAGTCGCAAAGCATCTCCGCTTCTTCCTGACAGGGGATTGTTTCCAAAGCTAGGAGATCGACACCAGCTTCCACGAGTGCCTGGATCCGCGGCTTATGCCACTCCCGCATAGTCTACACAAGAAATACATGCATTTATAAAAAATAATTTAGGATTTAGTGTAGGTATGTGATATTTTTCAAATTTTTTATATGTTTACAGCCAATACAGGTATTAAATTATTTACAGGTCAGTTTACACGAGTTCTGACAAATATTTTGGTAGGTAGATAAGAAGGCAGGTACTATTTTTAAATATAATATTTGTGAGAACTGTACTGTATGAAACTTCTAAAATGGAAAAGAAATTAATTATGATTCATATTGGCCGTAAAAAGCTACCAAAACGCAATATATATAAGAGGAACATATTTTAAGACATAAAAACATAAAATATGAAAAGATTTATCGACGTCTCCATGTTAATTTTTAAGTTACCCGTTTGTTCTACGGTTGGTAAATTAACCGTCCACCCCAGTCAAATGCTGTCGGTACGGAAAAAAACAAGAAAAATATGAGTTTTTCATATCGCCGATGTAAATTAAAACTTGCAGACAACTTAACGGCGCTCTTTATGATTTAGCCGCGGGGCTAACAATGGCTATGCATTCGTTGCCCCTTAGGATCAATGTAAGCGAACGTGGTCCCCAGAGGTTTATGTAAAACTAATAACCTTATTCGCATCCATTATCTCTGCGCTTTCTTCTGATTTACGGCGCATATCCATTACGTTAAGGGGAAGGGAGAAGTAAAGTATGTAGGTAACTGATATGTGTAACCGGTGTAAGCTCTTCAACTTTTCAGCTGGGTATCTTTTTCGTGCTACACTGTATTGTGGGTGAGTAACCTCCGTCGCAAATATTTTATTAAAAATTGCTTTTAACACGAGGAAAATACACGGAGCTACTAACACCGTTTATTAAACCTCCGACACCCTAGTTAACCTTTTCCACGGGAACCATAACTGTATTTTTAATACGGTAGCTCGTCCGTCGGAGCTTAGCTAATATAAAATAAAGATATTAATATTTAAAATTTGCAACGGAACCTTGAAATGTTGATGCCGACGTCAAGGTAGTTTTTATTTACCTTGAGTTTTACTGGATTGGATTCGAAAATCTTTAAGACCCAAACATATTAATTACTACCCACTGCACTTGAGTATATTTCTATTATTGTATATTAGAACAGAATAGAACAATTATTGTTTATGTAGGATATTGCCGTTTGTCTTGGAAAATCATAAGTAATTTTTTTCTTTGTCCCGAAAGGATTGGAGCCTCAATCAGCCAGATTTCACCTTATGGGGTACAGAATCGGGACAAATTAGACATGAGAAGTTTTGAGCCCATCGCTGCCTGGGTTCCTACGAGTGACCCAGCTAACATTATGCATTAATATTCTGACATCCAGGACAAATATTTTGTTATAAAAAATATCTATTTGTAATAGGTCTGTCAATAAGACCTTTGAATTATGATTAGTACCTACCTACTCATCCAATTCCCACAATATAAATTCATGACTTGCTATATGAAAAATTATACTTTGAAAAATGTTATTTCACAGTTTTACTTACTTGACTTTATATTTAGACCATTAACGTAGAGTGTAAGTACCTAGTAGATAGGGACCTAATTTATTTATAAGTAAAATGTCCACTACACATAATACCAAAAAATCCTGCACATGCACCCGTTTCCAAATAAATATTTGTATATTTCAATTATTGTAATTTTTATAGATAAAACATATATTTTTCGATTCTAAAATAGTTTCCGCCAATAGATATTTATGGACGTAACTATATTCGTATATAGGGTAATGTGGCCGCCCGAAGCGGTACATATTTCATTTCTTGTTCTTTTAGTTCGTGTAATGGGTCCTCAAATAGATTTAAGTATTCATAATTTAAAGACAAATTTACCTCAACTGATGTGGTATCGGCGTAGCTGCCATCATACTCGGACCCGTCATGAAGATGGGCACCATAGGGCCCGACTGACCCGACGATCAAAGGAACTTGTTCTAAAATAAAATAATATAACTAAACTAACTGTTGCCTGCGACTTCGTCCGCGTGGAATTCGGTTTTATCACGCACCCCTATTTTACCCCTTGGAAAAGTAGCCTAAGTTACTCCTTGTTACATCAGTTATCTGCCAGTGAAAGTCTCGTCAAAATCGGTCCAGCCATTTCAGAGATTAGCCGGAACAAACAGACAGACAGACGAAAATTGTAAACAGTTGTTTTGGTATATGCACCGTGTATACATCCATATGTACTTAGTAAAAAGCGGTTATTTTAATATTACAAACAGACACTCCAATTTTATTTATTTGTATAGATAAATATTGGTGGACATTACACACAGCGCCATCTAGTCCCGAAGTAAGCTAAGCATAGCTTGTGTCATGGGAACCAGACAACTGTTATCTTTTTTTTTAAATACATACATATAGTACATACTGACACCCATACACAGAATAAACATATATATTCGTCACACAAATGTTTGTCCTGAGTGGGAATCGAAATTCCGACCTACAGCATACTAGGCAGGGTTACTACCGACTGAGCCGTAAGGCCAATCATAAAATCATAAAAAATACTTAAAAAGTGTACCTATATCTATCCGTGAAAGCGGGACAAAGTTACCTACATAAACATAACACACAAAATACCTTTCAACCCTTGCAAAGTATAATTAATGCGTGCTTGCACCCGACCCTTGCGGGTGGCAACCCAGGAATCTTTTGTTTTGGAGCGAAATACAAACATTCTTGGTATTTTATAATTTTAAATCATAATTTCCATCTTAAAATAGCTAACATTTTCAAGTATTTGCTAATAAAAATGGCCTCAGACCTTGACACACAATGGTTTGTGTGATTCATGACGTTGTATTTACTTAACTATAGAAGTACTCAGTTACATAAGTAACTTGCATTTCATAAACATCTAGAGAGTTCGCGAAAATCCTGATAATACAAATGCTAAATCCGCCGGAAAAAGAACAGGTGCTAGGAATATTACATCATACATTTGTTAAATCTCGTGAGAAGAAGCCCCACTCAGTTTCGTGAAAAATCTAATTTAGCCTGCGCAGACAGCGTTCGTTTGTCAATTTCATTATATATGGCAGGCTTTCACTCAGTCAAGCTCAGTCCCACTCATTATAAAATCAGCAGGTAATCCATCTCCTACACTATTTCACGATCATATTATAACAAGGGTCTGTAAGTTTAATAAGTTGTCGATCATAAAACATACCACTTTGTACATAATCTTGATATTCTTCGATGTATAGAGTCCGCGCTTTTTTGGCAAGTTCTACAGCGCGCACGATGAGGTCATAGCCTTGCTTGGTGGTAACTCCCAGATGCTCCACAAAACCCTCGACCGTCGCCTGATACGTGTTCGTTATTATCAAGTCCGCACCCGCTGAAAAAAACGCCAACAAATTACATAATCTCTTCTTGTGGTGCCTAATGAATGGAAAAATCAAAACAAATGAATTTCAAAATAAACATTTCAATCGGATTACGTGTCCCTAATCCTATTTCCATATTAATGTTCAGAGTTCTACAGCGCGAAAGCTCTAAGGTAACACACGACTTAATACTAGCAAAACTAGCTCGATAAATATCGCTCAACTACTTTGTAACTTTACTGTATGGGGTTAGAGGCGTAAACAATTAATGTTATTAAAACTTGGCAATGCAACAAAGCCCACTAGCTATCCAATATGTACGCTGAGCCGGTAAAAGGAACCGTTTTCTGTCGAAGAAAATAATTATGTAATAAATAGAAGACGGCTCACGGGCTGCGAATGGAACGGTATTAGACAGACAAGGTGATTAATGGCGGCAACAACGTTGCTCTAGTTTCTGCGGAGTCGCCTGTATTACAGGCAGGTACTTGCGCCTCCTGCCGCCTGTACTATGCAAATGTGAAGTAGTTAGTGTATGAGGGAGATATAACGGCTTCGCTTCGCAACTTACTGCGCTGTCAGTCATAATAATCAAAGACGCCGACGCCGAGACGGAACAGCAGTCTCAGCTAACACTTTCAGAAATAATGTGATAAACTTTAAAGTTTGATATGTCGGGATCGCATATCAGATTTATCACATTACATTGTGTAGTACAAGTAAGTAATTAATGCCTAGTTACTTGTAATCTTGCATCTACGAGTACTAATGGTAAAAGTAATTTTAAAACGAAAACACGTAAATCTCTAGGCACCGTTTAACAGTGACAAGCTTTGAAACGCGACACTGTATTTTTGTTTTCTTAAAAAAATTCTTTACCACATTTTATACATTTCCGTATCATGTCTGTAGTCAAGCAGCAAAGCCAGGCCCGTTACCCTCCAGGGAGTTATTTGCTTGCAGACACTTTTCAGCTTTTCCTTATGAAAAGAAACTGTCCGTTTTGTGGCGAAGAAAAGCGCTTTCAGAGGACGATGACACGAGACGAGGTCGCATTCTCGCTGTCGGATGCATGAAAATGACGGGCTAAAGCGACCTAACGTGTAATTTGTCAAAGCACGCATGTGACACGATTCAAAGTAACCGCATTGATTTGCATAAGCTATCATTGTTTCCTGTTACTTTCTTTTAGTTCTTTAGTTGTAGTTTAGCCGCGTTTCGAACACATTCGAACTTTACAACGGGGACGACGAAATTGCTTCGCACTTCAAAAGGGTGTGTTGTGACGTTAGTCAATAAGTGGGTTCGTTCTTGTTTTGAACGTTATTACCTTCCCTAGATGTTTCCCATCGTATGTACTATCGAAAACATGTAAAGGTTGATCATTTCTATTACTTAATTTGATTTTGGTATATATTTACGACCGTCGAGATTAATAAGTGAACTACATATATTTCACAAAATAAAGTCTTTTTCACCAAGGGTCAAGAGCCTCAAATAGGCCACTTTTCATCTCGTGAGTTACAATATCGTTAGAACATAGACATGACAAGGGGTGAGCTCAGCGCCGCCATTGTTGCGAATAATTTAACTATATTTCTATTACCAGAATGTAAAAAGTCAGTAGTTTTTCAGAGAGATTCTGATTTTATAAGAAATACTGTGTTTTGGTAGGGAACCGGCAAAAAAAGCAAATTAAATGTTTATAAATTGTATTTAATGCTATTCTGCGCTTATCTTTGAATTTCACCAGTATTTTATGTAATATAGACGAAGGTTATAGGTAGGAAGATATTCTTAACGCAAATTTTTTAAATATTACTGACTCAACTACTTACTACACAGCCAACGCCGATATGGAGCTATCGCGTGATTTCACTTATCTTCCATTATAGACGGGATAATACGATAGCTTAATACAGACATACTTCATACGACAGTAGAAATAGTTGCGTCAAAATACTTTGAGCATTTGTAAATTTATGATTATGATTCAAAATGTAATGTACCTAACTTACCGAAAACACGAAAAAACCCTTTGATACTTTAGGCATTTTCTAAAATGACTCAATGACCCTTTATCTCACATTAGAAAAGCGTTATTGTTTAGCGTGCTTATCAAGAAATAACATTCCACATTCACGTCTCAGAGTTACGGGCGCATACGTTGAGACTTGGGTCTTCTTGTACCTACCTAAATAGGAGAGCACTCAAGTTGCATTGCTTGTCATGGGCAGAAGTTACCATTCAACACCTGGTGGGCCATTTGCTTGTTCAATAACTTATCATAAAAAGAGTGTTCTCACCTCTGAGAAAGTCCAAATGCGTATTGACGACTTCGTCAGGGTGGGTGTGGAGGAACCGAGCGCTCCACAGCGGGTCTCCATCGATGACATGCCCGACGTGGCATGACAGCTGAGTGGAGAACCCTCCGTCCAGCACCACTATGTGGGGCGGCTCCGAGCCCTCAGCGGGTGGAGTCATTGCTCAAAACTGAAACAATATATTGTTCACTGCGATTATGCTCTTAAAGCACTCTTGAAGAGCAAAATCAAACGATAAAAAAAAACTATCAAACATAACGGAACACTTGATGTTTAAAAATATGTACGCCATCTTGTTTGAGTTAACTTACCTATATCTATCAAAATTACTTTTTTGCTAAGGTTTGTAGGGACCGTCTAAGATAAGCCAATAAAAACAGTTAAAAAAGTAGCCTTCCGTGTAATTTACTCGCTTTTAAGACATAGGTAAAATTTAATACACATAATATAACACTTGATATTTATTCTACGAACAATAGAAAATGCCATCTTAAACGCTACTACAATTTGCCAAATCCCCTTGACTTTGAAATTCATTATTCTGTGCTAGACGTAGGATTTGAGGATTATTTAACAGGGTATTAACGAATTCATTATTTAACAGACAGTTTTGTTTATACAACATTCTAGTGCTCACCTTAAATCATTAGGTACAGTGAATTATCAGTATGTTTCATAAAAAAAAAAGCAGTCGCGAATACTGCCATAAACGGCCCCCGGTGTAATGACTTTAATGACCCGCATAAAATGAGACGATTGGCGAGGTTTATAGCTACAAAACGTCTGAAACTCAGTCCCGTGAACATTACTAGAAGGTGCTATGCATTTCATTAAACATTTTACATTCACAACTTTCAAGATTCTTTACTAAATAGTTTTTGTACCAACTTACTTGGACTCATTTATTGTTTTATACTTGTTTACGTATTTCTATTGGTTGTATTTTGTGTATCTATCTATCTACTAACTGAGCTACGGGTCGAATGAATAATAATAATAATAACATTTTTATGTCCCATAATACAAAAAAAAATTGTTATATTGGCATTATTATAAATGTCCTAGATAAAATATATTCTAAATTATTTTTCGGGTCGAATGAATACCTACTATTATTCAATACTATATCAAAAAATATAGTTGATATTAAACTTCCTTTACTTAGAGTTTTATAAAAAGTTTGCCATATAGCATTTACCTTATACTATTAATACAATTTAACTACCAATTGTTTCATCGTGGAAATTCATACCCAATACATAATCGACAACATCGCATTTCTATTAATCACCTTTGCAATATTAATTACTGTTGGTGATCTCCTATCTAATGTTGGTATTACTGGGTGTTTCGTGAAATTAATTTGTGTCAAATATTGCAGATGTGACCAATGACCGAGACCTAACGATCAATTCCGTTATACGCTAGACTGGAACGAAAGGTAGAAAGAGCTTCGCAAACAAAGGGAACGACAGTTAATTAAAAACCGGCAGAAACTAGTTAAAAGTCTTTGTTATTGGTTTTTGATGACTGTATTAACTGTTTTCAATAGAAATATATCAGTTTAGAAAATAAAACGTATCACGACTGTAATTGTTATTCCCTGTTATGGTGCATTTCTTTTAATATACGTTTTACGCTTTTTTTACAAATTGTTACTATGATATATTTAGATAACAGACTCTTTTATTGGTAGAATTCATGTTAATAATAATAATATTGGTTAACAATTCACACAGCACCATCTAGCTCCAAACTAAGCTATAGCTTGTACTATGGGAACCAGACAACTGATAGAATACATATGTATACCAATACTTTTTTGTACCCAATTTATTATAATTATCTTAGTTTTTATTTGTTGTTTGTTGATGTATTTTCGTAGTCTGTTACACAACTAAAATGTGTGGCTGCATTAGATAAATCGGCGTCTTCATAATATATTGGACTCAACACTACTACATATTACGACAAAAACTTGACTGCACCGAAGATAATCAAAATTAGCTTTAAATGTTAATTCAATTTTTTTGGATCTCATCTACTTTTTCTCGTTTCGTTTTCCAGGACGAATATACAAAAATGCAAAAACATTTTTCTCTTTATTTTGTTTGGAGAAATTTCACGTAAAGTTTCACGTTTTTACACCTAACGGTTTTCGAAATACATGAGGTTTCTCATGTTACACCAATACTTGAGTTTTGGACTTAATAATAATTGTTTAATTTTCAAAATTCCATTCCTACTGTGTAAGGAACATGCTCTCAACATTTCAAGTCTCTGTGACCACCAGTTTGAGCTGTACGTTGTCTGTCAGTCAGTCAGGACATCCTCTTTTTGATTGAATATATCATAATGATATGTGTAAACTCGTGGTTTTTTTTAAATAACCTAGACATAGTGACATTACGTTTTTGACAAAAATTCACAGCTGCTTATATATAGCAAACAAAGTTCACACTTGCAAAAATGAAATGCTACATTCTGTTAAAAGATAAAAGTAAAGATCATCAAATTTTAAATAAGTGCCTACTCGCAAACATGATATCTAGAATATCTAGAAAGTACTTAGATAATTGTATGCTGGATCGTGAGAAACTTTACCATCTCAATGCTATTTAATTACATAACGAACGAAACAAAAGTTTTTTTTTTAACTTAAATCCATTGGTTATTAAACTAATTTCCAGCAATATGTATCTTTTTATAACTGGTAACAACACGTAGGTAAGTTTGTTACTGCGTAGGTTAAAGCGAGTCGATGTGATAAATAAATCTCTTCGACCTACAACCTATCGTACGTGATAGGAATAGCAAAGGGAGGTCACAGTATTCAGATATGACACAAGTTTCTTATCATTAAATAATTCCTACATTGTTACGCACGTAGGTAGGTGTTTGTTTGAGCCGTCTGACAGCTAGAAGCTAACGACTTTCGTAATGTAATGTTTTGGCAAACTCTTAATTGTTTCCAAAGTTTCCGAGCTTTCTGTGAAGCTCGAAGTTCTTAAATTTGTTTTTGATTGACATAGAAATGTGAAGGACACTCTAATTAAACATAAATCACTACACGGAAAACTCGCAGCGTCTGCTTTAAGCGGCCGAGACATTTTTTGCGCACGAAGAATTATCGTTTCTGGTGAAAACAATATTTTATGCGTCTTGACATACTTACACCTGAGCTGAAAGCGTTGAAATGAGTTATTGTCGTGCCTAATATCGTAGAGGTATAAGTATTGGATTAAATAAGTAGCTATGATCTGTTCTTATTATTCTATTAAGTACAAATATCTAGGTACTTGCATAGAATTTTGCTTGCGGCTGAACCGAAATATACACCATATCATTTAATTACCAATCAATGTTTTAAATTATTAGTGTGTTTGAACAGCAAAATATGTGAAAATTCTGTTTGCTAAATGATATCTACGCATATTTGTGAAGTTGTTAGTTCGTGTTGTTGAACAATTTATAATAAAGGTTGGAAAATATAAAATTTATTATAATTATTATCCAAATCATATTGAAAAGATAGGAACGTATTACCAACTTAACTTCTCGTAGCCTCTGTCACCGTTAAAAATACGGTACCTATCTACAG
This sequence comes from Chesias legatella, assembly GCA_947359385.1. Taxonomy (NCBI): domain Eukaryota; kingdom Metazoa; phylum Arthropoda; class Insecta; order Lepidoptera; family Geometridae; genus Chesias; species Chesias legatella. The sequence continues at coordinate 7,136,969 of OX375783.1, forward strand.
TCATTATGTGACTTCCGGGTACCTTGAAAACAGCACAGCACCTTTGTGACCTATCTCAGCCACCCAGCAAAACATTAGTACCCTCTGTTGTACAATTCGTTGTTTTTGCTGTGTCTGCCGGTGAAATTACATGCACTTGCGACGTTCCACCTTCGAGGCTCAAAGTTACAGGCGCAATACCTAAGCCATACCTAAGTATGGAAGGTTCCAAGACGTTTTGTTTGTTTTCCACAAACCGATGTGAACAACAGCTATTTCCTCTATACTTCTATTTCTATGTTCATTCGAAAAAAGGCCACATCCGATCAGAATAACAAAAAGTACGTAACGGCCATCGACCGCTATTGAGAACCGACCACAATTACAGCCGCCGCAAACTAAGCCACCGGTGGTGCCAACTAATGGACGCCACTAGTGGTCAAGCCATGTGCCCGGTGCGATTACACTACTTAGTTCCTGGGTAGAGATTTTTAGATGGCGGCATTTTATTGTTTTCGAAAGGGTTTCTTTCAGCAAAAAATCGCGTAACCTCCGTCTAAATTTAATTTTTGCTCTGTTTAGGCGTGTTGTGCAAAAACAATATACTCGTAGATAACTAGAGATAGGCAAGAATTCTATGTATGGGAATTGCCTTCTTTTTCATCCTTATTAATACCCTACTTGTGTATTAAAATAATGCTAATGTCACGTGGACTTATATTATTATACATTTTTATTATAATTTACGTTTAACTACTCAATTGAACCCCAAATGTAAGTACTAAAGTTATTTATTATTCAGCAGTAGGTACCTACTTCAATCTGCCTGTGATAATTCCGTAGACACCTTGCCTGCTAGTTAATAACGTTTGAACAGCGTGTTTATCTAACGTACGATTAGATAGAGCAGTCAACTCGTCTGGGTATGAAGAGTCGTTGCTATGTGCTTTACACGTACAAAAACCGGTTATCGTTGGCAAATAAATATTTATACACAAAATGTCAAAGTTCGTACCTACTACTAAAAATTTGAATAATCATGGTGACTTTTTTCAGTCAAAATTGACTGAAAAAAGTAATGAGTATAATTAGTTATAGCATTTTATTACCTAAGCTGTAGTAATAAATTTTTATATAACTCATATTAGTTAATTGTTTTTTTTTATATTCCTATAATTTTTTTATGATGTCGATGGCATTAACTTCAGATGTCATTTTTTTATATATCCTCACTTGGTTCTTGAATATGAATGCTAAATGACCTGGGCAACTAATATTAACATTTCTGTATTATGCATTGGAGAAAATAAAAACAAAGCAACCACGTCAGTTGCCTGCTTACTTGGATAACTGGAAAATTTGCAATCTCATAAAAGACTTCACTCATGATCTATTCCATAAACATTGTTGCTACTGTGCATACCTACTATACAAATCTAACGACCATCCACAGATCAATTTTGTGAATACGCCCACTTTTTTTAATAAAATAACAATCATAATAAGAAGCTTTGTTGAAGAGGAGTCGGTGTTTATCCAAAAAATGTGTACAATTTAACACAGACCTTGAATCGGCAAGGATAGTTAAATCTATTATTAGTGTCACGAAGTCAATGGTGTCACGTGAATCTAGCGAGGGCATGTGTGGGCCGAATAATTCGGGTTCCGTTATGAACCGTACAATAATCGAATTCCCGTGTTTAAATTGAAATAGTCGCTACGAAGCCGACTACTAAATACTTTTTTTTTCCAATAAATGATGCGGAAAATTACGGATTTTGACATCTGAACTGATTGCGGCCATTATTTAATCAGCAAAGTATATGTTTAGGTACACACCGATCACTTATTCAGAACGTGATAATTTGGTTTCACAGTCAACATCGTTGTTAATCTTCATTCGAGGTCACGCAAAAATAATAATATTCCAAACCCACAGCATAAACCAAATAATACAAAAATAAAAAATATTGGCCCTGATTAAATTCGTAAAGTAGTTTATCCGTAGTTTATTGATAATAAACTATTTTATATTTTCAGTGACTTGTTTGACGCCAGAACTAAATTTACTGTCTATTACTACGGCTGAATAATAATATAATAGAAATATAATAATAATAGAAATTATATTTGTAATATATAACATTATAGTCAACAAGTCTAATTATTCCGATTGTCGTCCGCATATAATAGCCAAAATTAATAATAAACCGATAACGCTTATATACGGCTCTACATTATATTAAATGATTACAATTAATACTCACAGTTTAATTGTATTTTTGGAGGTGAACGGAAATATATTTGTCTACAAATAAACCGTAAAATTAGCCAGTGATTTAAACAATTGAATAAAACACGATTATAAAGTGAAGCTCAAACAAGCACTATCACGAACACGTGCGTACCCTCTGTATCACACCACGGCTCTACCACAATGGTACAAAATATTGTATGTCTAGAAAAAATATACAACAATATTTCTAGTAAAGTTATTTGCGACTGTGCTTTACGGCTGTTGACAAAATATACACGCGTACACGCCACTAGATGAAGACTGAATATCAAATGATTGCGAGCGTGTTCGATACTTTAAGAATAAAATTATCATAAATCAATATTTCATTATGGTTATCCGCGTGTCATTAGATGTTTGTTTGCAAAGCATTAGATAATTTTGTGTGAATAACTGGGAACGTTACATATACAAGATGGTTTCATCAGTGGAGCTAAGGAATTATTGTATTTATTACTGTACCTACGTTGTTTTGGATCGATATTTTTCTTATTGTCGCATTGTTTACTTCTACGTGTAAGTAATAAGTTAAACTACAGTAACATTTGGAAAGATCATGTAAAAATGTTTTTTGTATTAATGCACTTTCCGAAAGTATTCCGTGCAACTGAGCCATTATGGTTTATGACTTGTTTTTTAAAGAACTTTGATAAGTGAGAATAAGAAAATATATTTTTCTTTGATCACGAATAATATTTAGGTCAATTGAGAAAAAACATATATACTTCCTACGAAGGGCAATCCGCTGCTTTGTTTTCTCTTTTATCTAATATATCATTCTGTATGATTGAGTTCAAAGTTTCGCTGATTATCATTTTTGTGCAACTATTAATCTATAATGCCACTTTTTGATTCAGAAAGTAATAAATGTAAACAAAAAATAAATTCAGTGGTTTTGTTAGAAATTAAATTTACACGCGTTCAGAGTTTTAAGCATAGAGAAAGTTGCATGGTATAGGCAAAGCAAGAAAAATTTATAGTCTACACTAGTTTCTTCGTGTCGTAAACCATATGAACTCTGGAAAAAAACAGACAGACCTCGATAAATACCGATTATACAGATCACTTATACAATTCGTCGTGAGCAAGAACTGATTCTCTCGTTCAATTATCAAAACATTTTGTCCAATGTACGATCCACGAGCCCACTGGTACTTTCTCATTGGCGCTGATTGGTTCACGGAACGCATTTGAGAAACGGCAGAGATATAAATAGAGTTATCAGCGCGGAGCAACGCACTCGCCGCTCCTGAAACGCGTAAAAATAGGTACTTTGCAATTCACACTTTTGAAATCACATTTAGAAACGATGACGGCTCAGCTGGTCATGTTATGATTTCATGATCGTGGGTTCGGAAACTAAAATTAGCCCGAGGTTCGGTGAAAGAAAATATAATGAGGAAACCACAGGGTGTCACAGCGTGGCGTTGAGTCAAATGCCCGGCTGGATCTCTAGCGATGTGTTCCGGTAGGCCTCTCGTCTAGTAGGTCTCTTGAGAGCCAGTTCCCAATTCAGGCGTTGGGTGGCGTGGCGCCACCGTGGTATATATTCGTTAATATCAGGTTATATGTAAACGCAACACTATTTGCAGAATAAATCACGCAACAGCTGTAAAGCTGGAATAGAAACTACGCTTTGCTTACCATCACGGGCCAATGGCATGGACATCACAATATTGGGTGATGAATCATTCGTGGAATTCCAGACGCATTCTAAGAAATAAAAAAAGATCTATTTTTTTTGATACTTACTCGTTGTGTTCAATTGAATTTGATTGAAATTCAATTGAATAGATTTATATCATACTAGCGACCCGCCCGGGCTTCGCACGGGTGCAATGTTGATTGATAAAAATCGGAATATTTATCTATAATAAATGCACAATGTATTTAAGTACTTAACTGGATAAGGATTAATGCTGTATTGCTTAAAATCGCTTCGTAAATAAGCCATTATTTCTCGTAAAAAGTAAAGGATAAAAAATGGTTATTGTGGGTTATTCCTAAGAGATACACATATACCATCGCAGATTTTTTTAGACCTTTTTAAGGTGTACAATACTGTAGTACATTATTTTGATCTATCTCGTAGGGTTCAGCCAGCGTTTGCAATGCAAGCACAGTAGCGATTGATCAGTGTTTTGTTCTCGAGCAAACGTGTATATTGAGTGCAGCTGTATACTGTGTTGCTAAAACCTTTACGTGTGCTCTTTGCTTTGTAATGTTCTTAGAAAGACGACGAGTGTTATTAGCGCTAGCAGTTGTTTACATAATTATATGACTGAAGTCGCTGCCGCTAGTACCCAGCTAAGACGAAAGGCGGGCGCCGTTTAAACAGACGTATTCTCGCATCGATGATTTTAGACGCTAGTGACTTTTTTTGTGCATATATTACTTAAATTTAGTATAGATATAATATGTTGATTGACAGAGGTAAACAAAAAAAATGATTCTCATTATTAATTATTTATTAGATCAGATCTGGAAAAACTTTAAATATGGATCTTTTATAAAACAATAACTTAATTTATATAAAAAAAAGTATTTACTAATAAATAATTAATATATAAAACTCTGTCTGACCCACACAATAAAATACAATAACTCTTTATTGTAAACCACAATAAAAAAAAAACTTACAAAAAAAACATTTTCATGTATACACCTTTAATGCCGTAACACGGGATACAATACAAGAAGCGTACAGTGTGTGGAGTGATTCTACTACGACACAATATGACTATTTGCATAGTAAAGCTGGCTACGGAGCTTGTCTTTTAACCAAAACGTTCACAAATGAGCGTAGGTACTCGTAAATGTGCATTGGACTATTGGACATATGTGTCTTCCATAGTTTCACACTTGGGGACGCCCGGTCCGGTCCGAGCGTCATTAAACAGTAAGTTACGATAAAGTTCTTAGTTACAAACGCAATGGTCGCGTAACTTACAGTTAGTATAATTAGGGTTTCCAATAGTTTCTTGGCATTAGTTAAATGATACCTTGATTTCAAAATATATTTAAAATTACTTCGGCTTTTTAGCGTATTAATTTCCTACTGCGAACTCATTCATTACAATGATATAAACGTATTTTTTTACCTTTTAATCTATGTAACTATCACATACCAATGCCCATATATTCATCCCGTTTCACTCTCGCTTGCAAAGAGTAGATATATATTAATGTTGATACTCCGGTGGAAGGAAGTGGTGGAAGATAGGAACGGAATGACACAAAAACTGAACTTAAAAATCGAAGACTTGAAGACTAGAAGAAGAAGAGACTAGAAGATTGTGTTTGATAATAATAATAATGATAATATTGGTGCACAATTCACACAGCGCCATCTAGCCTCAAACTAAGCATAGCTTGTACTATGGAAACCAGACAACTGACAGAATACATATTTTATACTTTTATTTGTAAATACATTTATATGTGTCTACATTTATATGTTAATATATATTATCTATTAACACCCCAGATACAGAACAAACATCTATATTTATTATTAATATTTATATTTATTATTAATATATTTATATTATATAATTTTAGACTGGCCTCACAGCTCAGTTGGTACATACATCTGTGTTCGTCACACAAATGTTAGTCCGGGGTGGGCACCAATCCCACAGAAGGCAGTTACTACCAACTGAGCTGTGAGGCCAGTCTAATGTCATTTCTGATCAGGTATAATTGATAATATTATAAGACCCTAAGATTCAGATGCAAGTAATAATTGCTTACTCCTTATTTATCCTTATTTGACGGAGCGTATAATTTATTACTATTTCTTTGCAAATATTGACGATATGATTTACGACATTATATATACTACTAGCTGTTGCCCGCGACTTCGTCCGCGTGGAATTCGATTTTATCACGCACCCCTATTTTACCCCTCGGAAAAGTAACCTAAGTTACTCCTTGTTACATCAGCTATCTGCCAGTGAAAGTCCCGTCAAAATCGGTCCAGCCATTTCAGAGATTAGCCGGAACAAACAGACAAACAGACGGACAAAAATTAAAAAAATAATTGTTTTGGTATATGTACCCTGTATACATCCATATTCACTTAGTATAAACTGGTTAATTTAATATTATAAGAAGACACTCCAATTTTATTTATTTGTATAGATTACAAACAGACACTCCAATTTTATTTATTTTTATAGATTAAGCTACTAAATAATGTTGAGCTGTTATCGGCCACTCACACAGACGTCGACAGAAACGGGCAGATGCCAATATATTGTTAAATCACAAATTGTAAGCGTTCTTACAATAACATTACTTGGCACATATTCAACTCTCAATCCATACAAAACTTTATACAATATCGTAGATGAAAATTGACCTAATTTCTGCACTCATTACTACAAATGGACCTCAATTAGCATACGGGTACACGCTTCTCGCAGACTTATAATATTGCCAAGTAACAGTGAGTGTAATTTACAAGTTAATTTAGACATATTTTCTCATGAACTTAATTTATTCATTCATTTATAATTCAGTTATTCATTCATTTTTGATGAATTTATATTTTTTTGTAAGAATCCTCCTACTAAAATATTTAATCGGGTTTATCTATACTAATATTGTAAAGAGGTATGTAAGTTTGTATGTAGAAGGTAATAGTAATGGTGGTGGAACGAGCTGACGGCCCACCTGATGTTAAGTGGTAACCGCTACCCATAGACAACAACAATACCACTCAAGTCCTCTCCATAGTACGAGATGACTCAAGTCGCGTTGCGTTGCGTCCTTCACCCCGAGACGGTGATCTTACGTCTCATGCGCTTGCAATTTCTATTTTTGGGAATCATTCTCGGTCATATCACTCCGCCACCAAATTACGTAACTAGACAAACCACTACGCACAGACACCTGGAAATCAGGTAATGTGTCATTTGTGTGATATACGCCAAACTGTGGTGTTGGTCAGTCATGTATCCGTGCAATGCCCAGCGAACGACATTACTGGTTGCATTATCGGTTTCATAGCATTCGATGCCATCTGAAGCCATCTGAACACTAAACAGATTAAATAAAACAGAATAAACAATTTATTAATAAATGTCAGTTTACAGGTCAGTTAGCAATAAAAGCTAATATAATTCAAATATTTCAATTCCATATCGTAAAAACTCTGTCACTATTATATAATCATTTCATTTGACAGAAAACACGTCTACAAAGATATTGTAAATACATACATATTAACTGGGTGTTAATATGTATTTGTATATATACACAGAACAAACATCACAACTCGTCACACAAATGTTTGTCGTGGGTGGGAATCGAACCCACGACCTACAGCGCAGAAGGCAGAGTTACCACCAACTGAGCTGTAAATCCAGTCTGATGACATAACTGATGTGAAATCAGATGTATTGTACTACCGTTTACTGAAACGCATATTGACTAGCTGCACTCAAACTTTGAAGGTACAAAATAATCATATTACCTACGTTCTAGTTCTGCAACCAAATCACAATGGTTGTCTCATGCAAGTCAATTACGTCTCTCCGACGCCTAGTTAGCCTAAAGCCACTGATACAATATGAATTCGGTAAGAGCGGGTTATAGTTTGGCCAAAACTATTAAACACGTTTATGGCTGGCCGAAATTGAATTGTATTTAAATTGTGTTATCTCGGGTGTACGGAGAATTTTAGAAAGTTATCCTAGCGCCACACCTGCCCGAACTACGCCGACCAAAGAAGTTCAAGACAATAAAATCAATGAAGCCTATTTTGGTTTATTATGTTTTTTAATCCGTGAGACTTTCTAATATAGTCCTGACCCCTAACCAGTATTCTGTATTCTGTGAATATCAGAAACTATGAATATAGTTGGAGTCATAACACCTAGACCAGGATAAAATGTAATAAAAGAAATATGTTTGCATTTTTTCGCAAAACTGAACCCGCGGTCACTGCTTTACAATTGTTTATTATGATCGACGTCGGATTTTATTATATCGGATCCGTTACGTTAAGTTAATTGCTTAATTCGTCTTCTACGGTTATTCGCAGCAGTGACAGCGGTTGAGTAGTGTCACATAATGATGTAAGTAACTTCAGTTTGTTACTGTGCAAATCAAAATAATTGATTGTGTGGTAGTGAAACCACAAAAGAGAAATATTTGGTTAATATAAAGTATATAGTGGGTAATTCGGAATGTCTACCTGTTTTATATATCCTGTTTTATATTATATTTATGTTAAATGGTTTATTGTAGGATGTATGTATGATAGTTGATGCACAGCGTCATCTAGCACCTTTTTTCGAATTTTCGAATAACGCCTCTTTTCTGAAAAATTACGAGATTGTGTATGGAATGTTATCCTTTCATTTACAGGAACGACATTTATGTATGCCTACCCCTTCAAACGGGGGGGGGGGGGGGAATTGAGGGGTCATGTGAGGCCCCAGAAACTGTCCTTCCTACTCGCTCCCACATTAAAGTTCGTATCAGGCCTTCGCCAATGCAGAGAAGCCCTGGCATAAGGGTTCACCTCAAAAACTGAGACCGTGACCCTTTCGCCGCAACGCAGAGATGAAAGGAGGTTAGCGCATCGCCTCATTCTTAACCCTATTTTTCTGTGGAGGAGCGGATTCGTTTGGAAATCATCCCTGTCCCACCCCTCGGATGTAGGAGAACATAATCTTTCAGGAGGTGACCATTGCCTCCCACGATCGGTTACGGTCGACATTACTTTTATAACGATCGGCAGCGACAGTTTTTTTTTATTTATAATATTCTCTGCACTTAGATGTGTTACAGATTACTGGAAACAAATTGAGAGTCATTTAATTCATAGACATACTACCACATATCAATTACTCATAAGTAATACTTTACAGAGATAGCATAATGAATAGACAGCCATTGGTAATTTTTTCTTTATTCACTAACAAATAAGTAAATAATAAATTATTTACTACTCGCATGATAATCAGTACAATAACATCGTAATCTGTACTTAATACTTAAAATAAGTTTGGGATAAGAAGGTAATATTTGAAATATGAGGCATCCAACTCTTACACTGCGTGAGCTTGTGTTTAAGTTATACAAGTTCACAAATGTTACGTAGGTAGGTACTGCAGAATTATATCAAGAATGTGTGCATAGATCAATGTTTGAAGTCTAAGATCATGATGGGACGTGATAATGTTACTCTTGTTAATAAAATCTTTAAATCTTTACATCTCATTTAAAGTCCTTCAAATTAATTATAGATTTTACTTTTCACAAAAACGTTTGCCAAATCGACCTATTTGATTTGAGTCCCTAGCTCCCGCAAACCAGTGTAATTAAAATACTTAAAGTGTTCTAATAATGGTGCTATAAGAATTTTATTCATAAAACAAGTACCTAAAATAAAAAATGATGAGACAGTCATATGTCAACTGTCATATGTCAACTGCCATTGTCAACTGTCATTGTCAACTGTCATTGTCAACTGTCAACTGTCCGTTATAGTCCTAATGAAATACCTACAATCAACTACCACCTACCCTTTGCACTACAGTTCTAGGCCTAAATTTAGTAGAGTAATTGTCCGTTTCATATTTCCTCGAATTCGCTTTTAGGCGGTTACCCTCATAATGAAAAACTCCAATTCTTCCAGATGAAATGCAGCACAAAATTCCACTTGACTACGAAAAATAAATAAAAATTTCACTAAGTTCATTTTAATAATGCTAAGTGCTAGTTATTTCAATCGGAAACCTCAGATTCAAATTTGACTGCATTGAGTTAGCGTTCGTACATTCCAATTTCTTATTTAAACAATGAAATTGAATATTGAAAATGCGCTGCGAAAATCCGTTCCGGGAATATGTATAGCTTGCTGATTTGTATGTGCGGTGGGTGTAATATTGTGAATAATGTATTATATTATTTACGAATGTGATTGGAGGATATGTATCCCGTAATCCCAGTGCGCTGCGCACACTGCAGATGGTGTCTGTCGTTACTCCACGTTCTTGTTACAATATCTTATGTATACATACGATATATCTGTTAGGAAGTTAGACGTATTTACTCCGTTTATACAAAATTCAAATAATTATTGATTATTACTTCAATAAAACGTGTGAGATAAAAGTTTTGAATATTATTGCTCTGATTGTAAATTTATTAGCCTTGGTAACGGCAAATATATTATTGTCATTTTTTTATTATAAACATAAAGAATATTAATAAAATGTTCAGTGTTATGTGAACACAGTGGGTGCCCTTATTGCCTAAAGCAATATCTTCCAGGCTATCTTTGGATGGACTGGACTGGAATAAACAGTAGTGATAAGGGATGGTGGTTTTAAATAAAACGTTTATTTACCATTCAATTCTTTTACGGAATTTTATGGAAAAAAAGTAAATTAAATAGGTATAATAGGTATAGGCATAAGCTTTTCATAGCTGGTTCCATATGAAAAATATTGTAATAGAAATAACAAGGTTTTCGCCATTTGGCCCTTTTTCTATTACGTAAAGGATACAACGATGGAGTTCGAAAGAGTTACGTCCTGAAATTCTTTGTCAAATCCTAAATCTGACCAATCGATTTCCCTTTTTACTCGGGAGAGGGCCCAACACAAACACTATGAATCTTCCAAACGGCAAATGGTTCAATAAATTTTACCCAAACTCGGATATCTAAAAAACTAAACGGATCAATTTTAGTTCAGTAACAGACATATTCGTGAGAAATTATCACACGGCAAAAGTAATCATTTTTAGTATCACCAAATTACTATTTCACGGTTCTATGCGAGTGGGTGATGTTTTTACGAGTTGCATTCGAGTCGGAATCTCTGGAGCAAATTCCGCAGAAACCATTTCGTTGCACCGGCAATAAATATCCATTCACCAATGTTGTATGTTTATTTTGGTAGACATTGTAGTGTTACTGGCTTGAGGCCATCTAGGCGGGTAAGATTCAGCGTAACTCATATTATAAGAATGGTATTAGATTTCTGAATACGTAAAATTTTATCATTTTATCTTAAATCTGGCTAAAGGAAAAAAAAAAACAATTGGATACAATTATCTAGACAAATTAATTTATAAAAGTTGTTTTAGTAAATTTTTTGCCGCCTTGGTTTTTTACACATCTTACTACTTATATAACAAAGTGAAAGTTTGGATTTATGGATGTTTTTTATTCAATCACAGATGAAGAAATCTTGATGAAATTTGGCACAGAGATAGATTATAGTGTGGAATAGCTCATAGGTTAGTATTCCTGGAGGACAACTTATTCACCGCGGGTCAAAGATCTCGTAAAACTATTTCGATTAATTTGTCACAATTCATTTTTAGACAAGTTTATATATTTATTTCTTCAAACACCGAATTATTTCCTCTCTCACTGCGCGTATTTTCGTATGGAGTGACAGTGTGACCAATGCTAGCGTATAGTTGGACTTTGTTTGTTGCATTTGTTGCTTAGTTGGTTAGATTACTACTCGGAGATCTAAGAAATAAAATTTCTAGTAGGTAACAAGGTAACAAGGCACCTGAAGCCATCACAAAATTTACAGCTGTCTATGTTCAACCTACATTTGCGACCTGGAGGACCTTCCAATAAATCGTATTACAATGCTGCTACGGTCTTCAATTACCTCTTAATAATAGTCCATTATAATTTAGGCAAATAGATGCGATTGCTGGTTGTCGGTATGTTCGTTGTTTATTGTTTGTTTTTCAGTTGTTTTGATACACAATCTACATTAAACAATACATGAGGCAAAGAAAAAGAGATCGTTCAGTAATTAACAAGTTTTTTATAAATGACAAACGAGGTAGATGTCCCACCCTATGTGAAGTGGTATTTCCTGCCCATAACACTTGTGTTCTTATTAATTTCTTCTAGTTCTTTTAATTCTGTTTATTGACATTATTTTATTTATTTTATTAGACAATTTTTTTCTTTTTTAATTTAGTTTATTTTAATTTAATTTGATTTAATTTCATTAAATTTAATTTTATTTAATCTATGGACACATTAATTCACATGTATTGATTTGTCTGAAAGAAATTATTACTATTATTATTAAAGTATGGCAAGACACAGGTTGTATCGCATTGTACAACAATGCGACTGCCCGTCGGCAGAAATGAATAATTTGCTAGCACTTCTTTCGCTCGTTACTGCTACTAAAACATAGCTTTCATATCATATACTACAAGAGTAAATAGATGGTAATAACCTGAAGGTGTTAAGTCATCGTATTCTGGTCCGGTTACCCTTGTCACGTTACAGCGTAATGTAATTGAACCACCGGACTTTGCTAGTTTCTAACGGATGTTACTTAAACCTGTATCAATTTTCATGAAATATTAATTAAACGTTAGCGGCAAGGCTTTATGCACGTAGTTTCAGATGAAAGTTGAGTTTGTTTATCCACCTTCCTATCTCGAGCAAACATTAATATATTTGGTCTGATACTTATAGACAACAATATCTAAGCAAACTGTGATAAAAGAGTGTGATAATAAATAGTAATTAAAAATAACAAATAAATCGTTTATTGGTAATTTTTGTGTCGGTATAAAACGGTAATAATAACTACTTAGCATATACGAAATATGTGCCATGGCTAGCCTTTATCTAATAGATGAAAATTCAAAGCTAATCTAACTTTCTTAGTGACTGAATTATCGTTTTTTTTATTTGTATTAACAATAGAGTTAAAATTTATCAATGCCACGGAGTTTTAAGTAGAACATTTTAAAATATATCAAACTGTTAATTATTAGAAGTGTTTGAGCAGTTACCTGGGTGTACTCTCTGGGCAGGTTTGAAGGAGCAAATATAACAGTTTTTTAATTCTTTCTCATGGAAGAATGAACATCGGCGACTCGAACTCCATTTTGGTATGTAACCCTAATTAAAGTTCGAAGGCCAAGTAGAAACGGAAAACGAAATTTGTTTGTTTTGATAAAGAGTAAAACTCAAAATATATAGGACGTCACATGTATCGCTATTGAAAAAATTGAGTCAAAAAATGATTTAATACCTCACTATCACATACATTTCATTTTATAATATAATAAAAATAAAAATTATAAAAAAGACATGGCACCTAATAAATTTAAATTTTAACAATGTCTTATGATGATGTTTTATAATAATTATAATATTTATCCCAATACCATAATAACCATCTGTTCTTTTGTTTCTATTCCTCACATTTAGCTAATTTACCTTTTCTGCGATCTGTTAAAATGCAATAGTTTGGAACTCTCAGAAACAGACCCCTGTACTGTTTATAAATACTGCACGAATATCATTTATTCCGCACGGGCAACGTCGCGGGAAAATATGCTATCACTGGAGCAATGTTGATATTTTTTGTTACGCTCTGTACGATTACGTATTCTTTGTCAGGCCTATATAAGATTACGCACGAAAACAACGGAGTGAAATTACTAACTGAACGGCTACGGGAATGTTTTCGTGGTTGTGGATATTTGAAATTGTTTTGCTCTGTGGGCAGAGGGGGCGCGCCATGTCCGGACCGCATGAGCCCGCACCAAACATCACATCCTGTGAGGAATTCGAACATGGAGCCCGATTCAGTCCCTACGATGCTATCGATTCAATTTGGAAAATATTCTACTTCTGGGCGGACAACACGGAACTTTATCCTATTGTGTTCTCGTTGCCGGCGAAAAAAGTAAGTGACCCGAACTACGTAATAATAGAATGTGACATTTAGGATACGGATTGATTATTTTATAAGCAAGCAGTAACTAAAGAATTTGAATGCTCGTTAATTGCTTAAGTGATAAATTACTAGTTTTAACTAGGCTTATAGCTAATTACAATTAGCTTTAACTAATAATTTAACATGCAAATGCGTATAAAATTATTTATAATCTTAAAACTTTCCGTGACTTCTTCGCTCTTCATTTTAGTAAAATATTGCAATATTAAACATGGGTACACTATAATTATATCAAGACTGGTGTGCTGATGAAGATTAAAATATATAAAGTTTTCCTCTCCCTTGGCGCAAGTGATTTCATCGCGTAAACGGATATAGGAGCTCTTCATTAAAAACTCATCTAATCAATCTAAAACTCTTGAAATGCTATCGTTAAAGATTGATCAACTTAGAACGCGCATTATACCAGCAACGCGCTAACCATTTCGTGTAGTTTTCAAGATTTATATCATTACCATTATTTTAATTCTAAACAATTTGTCTCCAAAACGAGGACCCAGGTTCGATTACCGGCTGGATCAAACATTTATTGATGAGTCGTCAAAATTACTCATATTTTTTACACACGGTACAGGGAAGTGTACTTGGGCAGAGGTAGGAGTATGTGAGCTTCGTTTATCGGAGAAAAGTATCACAAAGTCGCCTTGAAAATTAACATTGAAACATTTTTCACATTTTCACGTTACAAATACGCTATCATAGTTAACTTGACGGCTGTTTGAAGTGCCTGCACCAGTAATTGCTTTGTGATGAAATACCTAGTTATTACAAGTTTCAAATTTGATAAATTCAAAATTTCAACTAAGTAAGATTAATTTCGACGCATCTCATAAAAATATCACATATACAGTACAGTGCCAAGAGTATAAAACACCAAAACATTTAACTAATCAACACAGAACATAGATCTAAAATTTTACTACAATGGCTAACAACTTTTCATTTGTAGAGGCTGTATAAATTCAAAGAAGATATAGACGCCATCGACCCAACGCTCGATTTGGAATGGGAGAAGGCAACTTTATTCATGAACCCTCGCCCTGGAACGGAGGTTCTGTTTTTATACGCCGGAACACCAGGCGCGTTCCGAGCCCTGATCAAAGTAGAGCAGCGAAAAAATAAAGGTAATACCTGACTTCACCACTGTAATTAAACGTAGACTACGAGAATGAGAGAACTGTCGCCCACCTCCGAACTGCTCTCAAACTTGGATAGTGTAACATGCGTGGTTCGTGCAAATTAATGAGCCACTCATACAATAAAAAACAGATTTACTTCTGAATGTGGCTCTACAATCACGCGCGATTAGCTCTGTGAATTTAAAGCTTGATTCGCGCAAAGAACTCATCATGACAACTCCATACTCCGCTTCCCCATTCGCAAAATTTCGCAATTTCACTCGAACGCCCAATAAAAATGGACATACACATGGCTGCCGCTAATGTTGTCGTACTGTACTGCTTTTGCGCTTTGCAAACATACTTTTATTCAAATCAAAACAGAAGTGGAAGAAAAGAAGATGGTTGATGACGGAGATTTAACTGCAGTATAAAAGCTTTACAACTGATGAAGATGCTATAGAGGCTGCTAAGTAAAACTTCAACTTACTTACTCGAAGTTTAAACTTCTTTTGCCGGGATTTTTGTGAAGTTTACTCCTTAAAAATCAATTTAATTTAAATCCCCCGGTACGAAAATTCTACGGTTAGTAAAATCCAGCGTTAACAAAAAGCGTTATCACAAATGTCATCGCACTTAAAGAGTAAAAGAGTTAACTCCAGTCACGCGTCCGAACTGACACGCACAATTTTCATGAGCTAAGAAAAATATAACATGCTAGAAAATTGCTCGTCAAAAAGAACATCGAAACAGTAAAGGTGCGACAAAGTTGTGATGCCCGCCCGCCCCCGACCGAGTCGCGCCATTTCCGCTCCTAACTTTCCCCGTCCGACTTCGCCGTAATGATAATAAACAGGTCACATTTTAACCAACTTCTTATTTTTCACCGGTTTCCCTTGATGACCATTACTGGTTTCATTTGAAGCACCATGTTAAATGACATTTTGGTTATGATTTTATTAACATAATTTACGACTGTTTGTTACGTAAAAAAACACTAATTCGTTGAAGCCGAAGCATTAACAGTGATTTATAACCTAGCATTTTTCTTTCCTTAAAGCTTTCCAACATTAAGGTTAATCTTCTCGAAGGCAGAAAATTTGTTTGCTTCCTACTACAACTTTACCCTCTTACACCTCGTCTTCGTTCCCATCGGTTTGAATATAGCAGACAAAATAGAGAACAGTCGACTCCAAGAAATCATACAAATATTTTGAATTGTTTTGCAATCTTGGTGTAGGATCAGCATATAATAAGTATAGGTGAATGCATAGAGACACCAGTAAACAGATGATCACATTTTAATTTACATGCCACGTGTATGATGAACTAATACATTTCTCTTATTTACCTGGCGTCTCGTGTATCTTTTGGGAGGTATTAGTGGGCAAAAATCAATACTAGGAGGCTGCTTTAGTATGATTGTAAACTATAATACAAATGTTAAGGCAAGACATAACTATTGTAAATGTATTGAAGAATTTGGGATATTGTGCTTGAACATGAACACTTATAGGATGTGGTAAATAGTCTATGGAGTGAAACCCGGTACCTGTCGATTCATTTCATGTCGACTTGCTTAGGCAGTTGATGACTCGCCAACTACCTTTAAACGGGCCCCTTAAGAGAACCACCAGTCCCTATTCTATTCTATTCAATTCACTGGTTCTCTCAATCTAGTGTGTTCAAAATGATTTTAAGTGCGGCTTAAAGAGGCTCCTTTCGTGCACTTAACACTTTGTCTTCGAATTTTTAGTTCTAAGTAATGTTGGTTTCCTCACGGTGTTTTCTCTCACCGTTTTGAGAACGTGGAATTGCGCACATAAATCTTACAAACGAAAAACTCATAGTTGTTTGTCGGGATTTGAACCGGCGACCTCCGGAATGAAACTCGGGTCAGTACGTGCAAGCAGCGTATAACAGTGAGGGCGACAAAGGGGTGCTGAGAGATGTGCTGCGGTTTCATTCAAACGTTCTCCCAGCGTTATGCGTTTAATACTTATACCCTTGGAGCATAGGTTCTGCTCTCGTGATTCTACCCTCGACCGGCCAGTTAAGGCAAGCCAAGGGTCAGGGGAGGCCCCTGACCTTCAACTTGCTCGGTTTGTCGCGACCCAAGGGAGTTCGGGCTCCGCGATGTTCGCCACGCATCGAAAGCTAAAGTTCGCCGCAAGCGTGCCCTACGATTACATTTTTTATATTATTTACACCACTTTTTAATTTTAATTTGTTTATACTTCTTCTTATGGTGGTCGGGAATATCCTTGACATCTGCGTCACAGCCACTGAAAGCGGCCTTGAATATTGTATTTAACCAAAAGACATTCATATAATTTACTCTTTAATATATAGAGATATTTTAATTGACCAGGCATTCGATATCTTTGTATCTTTTTTTATCTTGTATTTATTTCAACAATTTAAAAGCAAAATTTAAACGAAGAAATTATTATTAAGCTCCAATCAGCATTTAAAAGACAACACAGGCATTTCGTAACTCCATAAGTACTTACCCCCGCAAGAGATGAGCTGATCGAAATTATTAAATCATCCGAACTTTTGCGGTGTCCGGCTCAGCATCTCGTGTATTCTGTCATTAAATGTTAATTAAAAAAGCAAAGTCGAATATTTCAATAAAATATTTTAATTAACTTAATGACGAATATAGAAATGATCTTTTAAAGATTTTAAAACAATATATCTGTTACGGGTAGCTCTATAATGTATATAAACAAAACCAGTAACTGAAAGTATTGAAAGGTAACATAATTTTTAAAATTATATTTTTAGGTACTCATATATATATGGGCGCCACATCAAATAAATTAAATATTGTATGCAAACATAAAAGTTATATGCAGTGTTTGTGTTTTATTTATGCTGAAATCTCTTTCACGTGCTTTCGACGTTCGATTTTGTATTTTACTTGTATAACCTGATCTGGCCATAAGATATATATTCGATTTATTTATATCTAGTTCGGCATTATAATTTCCTGAATTTTATTTAATTTTATTAATTTTTTATTTTAAATAATCTAACTTTTCAGTCCGACCGTACCCGATACCTCTGATAAAGTTTGCGGACGTGCGGCTGAAAGTGGTGGGCAAGTACATGGGCATGATGTGTTGCGAGGATCTCTCTGCATACGCGCTAGCCAGGATGGACGATGTTCCCGCTACGGAATCCCAATGTATCACTGCGGCTTCCACTTTGGGCTACCAAGGTGTGAACGGCCGCTCCTACCTCTACCTCAAGAGGAAGTTTCAAGACGAACTTTAGGATTGTTGAGTGCAAACCGATGTTGTGAGACAGTTTAAATCAATATTTGAAGTTTACATTCCAAACTAGCTTAGGTGTGCCTTACTGACAACTGTATTTAAATGTGCTATCTACATTAACATGCTTTAATGTCTGCCAAGCTTTTTTATGTTAGTGCAGACGAGACAAACATCGTAATTATCGTCCTAATTTTATTACAACTTCTAATCGGTTAAATTGACTTGTTTATGGAAGATTCCGTGCCATACATTGTATGGTTAACGTCGATCCTATATTTCCAAACGTCTTCAAAGTTTTGACATAGATTTTCATTTCCGTCTCGACCTCCCAGTGTGGTTCTATGTTTTAGTAAGAGGTTCGAAGCGTTCGATAAGGGATAGCACAGTCCCAATATACCTATAAATCAATTACCAACACGCAATATGTTACTCGTGTGTTAAATAAAGTATAGGCTACTACGAAAAATCTCAGCTACGATATATGAAAACAAGTTTTCGTATTATTCCTGTATAAAGGTAAATAAAAATCCACGAAAAGGATACTTAAATACTAATTACTTTTTGATATATAGAAGCACTAACTCGCTATCTTGTCACGAAAAAGTATAAGGTGGTTTGGCTACGAATTTCAGGAGCCTACCAGGATTCGTCCAAGAATGTCATCAAATATGCTTTATGATTTATGATGCCACATTATCAAAGGAAAACGTGGTAGTTGCAAATATACAACGCTGTCAAGAGACCACTAAACGCGAATTAAATTACTGTTTGCTCTCCGCCACGCACGTAAAGATAAGGATTCCAATACAGATATTTTGAACATAATGATTATTTTCATACACGGAGGATACTCAATTTATCTTTAGAATATGAATTCGTTATGATTATTTTTTTATTGTGATTGAACTTCACCCATTTCTCCCACCACTCATATTTTCTTACATAATATTATAACAACCTGCTGTTTCATTTTTTCATACCTGTTTATTTTTATTTCTTAAATCACAATTGGTACAGCGTACAATACGCGTTTGGCCTCGATTGGATTTTATTCTGTGAGTTTCTTAAATAGTATAAAAATCTAAATTTATAACATTTGAATCTAAGAGATGTTATTCTTAAATAAGTTTACAGAATCATGCTGAGTACGCTGATTTTAATTTTAAATGTTAATTTTAAAGTATAAGTTGATTTTGATTTAAAATTTTAATATAAATTCTACCTAAAGCTAAAAAGAAAAATGGTAAATTCCTTCAACCGTTCGCCGAAATAAAGTAAATCAGTTAGCGAGGGTAATTTGCGGGCCGACAAAACAAAATGTACCTACTAAGTTTAAGCTTTCAAGTTTTTTATTATGAAACGTTTTGCTTTTTTCGTGTTTTGATTTATTTAATATTGTCACAAACTTCGAAGTCGTCCATCACGGAATATTTTGCATCATTAAGTTACGCCATCCCAACGGATCCTTCTTATCGTTGCCATGTTTGGGTACCTACACGTAACGTGTATAATATATAAGTTACTTCGCGCTACAAATTACGTTTACAATCTCAGTCCAAAACTTGAATAAGGCGTGCTTACCACCCAGGAATAATATTTACCTGGTTTGGAACACTTGCCTGCCAGAAAAATAAATAGGTGAACGTAAACTCAGAGATCTGCATTCAATAAGACGTCGTTCGTTGGCGAGTGCCTCGGGCTCTCCATATCCACAAGAACAAATTTATTTTCCTCTGAAGCACACTAGACGTCAACAAATAAGGTTATTTTTCAATAGAGAGCTTTTATTCATCGTTTTAAAGGTGACAGACGAGACAGGTTTTATTCAGTAGAAGATACAGTTTTGTTATCAAAATTAGATTTGTTGAATGTGTAGATATACAGTTAAAGAAATACTGAACAAAATGGTAGTATTTTTTTGGGTCTTCAAATAATTACGACCGCTTAAGTGACTAAGTAGGTCTTGATTTTTTACTTTTATCTCGATTCTTTAATCCGAGCAACTAACTGTCGTAATAAGACGGTAGCAGAAGATTGAGACTTTTATAATATATGTATATGTACAGATTTTATGAATACCAGATTATCTTGACAAATATGAGTTCTAAATATTTCTATATGGTACCTAAAGAGTAGGCAATGGAATAGTAAAATATTTTTTTAACAGTTTTTGTGTCTTTAGATACTTAACTTTCTGGTATAATTTTTTATTAGGTTTGTTTCAGGCATCCGGAAGACATGCCTGAAACAAAGTTACTTTATATGTAAACGTACTTATTTGCAACAGATAAGTAATTTGCGTATTGTTTTTTCGAAAAAATTGGAAACCTGTCACTTACAAATAAATACGATTTTGCTAAACTACAGCCAATATGCGATTATAAATAAGACCGCTGGCTTTATTTCAAAATTAGTTTGACTTAAGTACTCCTTGAGGTAAACGGGATCATAAATTATTTTTAACCAGAAATAGTGAAACGTTATCAGTAAAAATAAAAATGAAACACCGTCTGCATGTTACCGGTTGAGAGCCGTCTTTACCGGTTGAGAGCCGTCTGCTCTCACCAAAAGCCCGTGTAAACGCTGTCAAGGCCATCTGCGGCCAACAGCATAATGTCCATTCATAAAAAAAAAAAAAAAAAAACCGTCTGCATGTTACTGATGGGCCTGAGCACTTATAATCAGAAAACATAAACTACGAAAAACTTTAGACATTGTTACAACTTATAGTCATCCTTGTAACGTAACATCAGGTAAAGGATAGAGAATTGGATACATTTAAAATAGGTATGGTTTAGTGATCATCATCAGCCTGTCGCAATCTACTGCTGGACAAAGCTCTCTCCCAGTAGTTTTCACTGAGCCTGATCTTGGGTTCTTCGCATCCACTTTCTGCCAGCCACCTGGAAGTTATCTCTCCACCTGGCGAGGGTCACCTTGCGCTGCGTTTGCCTACTCTCTTTACTAAACAACTCGTTTAGCCCAAAGTTTTTTTGGACTTCTTCAATGACTTTGTCCTTGAAGTAGTTCTAACTTACGTACTCGCTGTTTATGTTGATGTTTTTTTTTCAGTCCAGCGTCTGAGGTGCTTGAGGTATTCTACTTGGAACCCCCCTTAATTTATTAATTAATGGGAAAAAATTATTTCATACATTTCATCCTAAGCAGTGTGAACAGTTTTGTTTTTATTAGTTATAAAAGCAACATAGGATTGGATATAGTCTGACTAAAAGGCGCTAAACGTACCTATATATAAAAGCGTAATCTAGTAATTAAGTAATTTAAATAAATTATGTTGATATTCCTGTCTCCATTACGTTTTACAGATAAACTATATTAACCCATAAAATTAACCCAACCAGAAAGTTGCAAATAAAGTGACTAAACACGCAGAGCAGATGTCTCGCCAGATGTTAGCGATAATGGTACAAATTCAAAGATGCATTTCTTAGAGCCAAAACTAAAATAGGATATATTTATCTCACGAATATAAATAAAAGAGTCGACTACTTAGCAATATGACAAAATATTGTTATAATTATTTGATCATCACGAACAAAAGCACGACTCAGGTCCACTACTTAGACGGTGCTACGCAAAGACTATAAAAACTCTAATTTCCAATCCACCCAGCGCGGCCCGTAGTTCTACTAGCTGTCATTCTGCTGTCATTAGTAGGATACATTATTTCCAGTTACCTTTGGCCCGGTATTATGTAGGTTCCGGAGAAACATCATTAATCTGAATTGAATCACGGGGGAGGAAAACACTACCCGACTGAAACTCGATCTATGACCGCATAGCGGCGGTCCTCCCGATTTGACCGACACATGAGAATGGGTATGCATTGAATAGCACTTTGCAATTCTGAGCAACGATAGCCTATTATATGCTCCATAAGTGCAATAACGTATTTATTAAGACAAATCACATTAGATAAGACAGCAAAGTTGTACGGAACGGACTTTCAATCAGGAAGTGTACCCAGGCACAGTGCGAGGCACGATCATCAAATCATTTTTTGAGTTAGTATATCCGCCTAAATAGATTAATAGATACACTAGAGCAATCAATATTCAGGAATTTCATCATCGGTACTATGTACTACATTATCACATTATACTATGTGAAACTATAGTACTATAGTACTTGTACTATAGTATAACTTAATCACTCTCGTTCAAGAGCTTTTATTTCTTTGCTTGACTGGCAGGCTTGATCAATAATAGATTTACTGTGAAGTATCCATTCGACTTATAATTTGTCATCCTTACATAATATCACAACATTGATTGTTAATCATTCTTTCAATAAAGCGTAATAACATGACCTAGATTTCAAAATATTATTAGGAAAAAGTATGCCAAGTTTCATTATCTTATTGTTTTCAAAGATGCCCTATACAATAACAACTAGTCTGAAACATTCATAAAACCGGATAAACAATGGTGCCGTTATCTGTAGAAGTCCATGCCATTTTTAGCCAGTAATACCTTAATAAAAACAGGCTCTCTCTAAGTCGAGTGTTATGCTGAGAAAATATTATGAGTCTGATAAGTCCTTCTTGCACGTCCTTCCATTACCGTATCCGAAGGAATTCCTATTAGTGAAGGTTGTTTGCTTTCTGGCAGAAACAAAAGTTTTTTGTTCTCTCGGCTCTCATCTCGATAAACATGTATACTAAGCATCGCATCAGATACCATATATAAATGGACTTTATTCTTTAACTAGCTGCGCCCCGCGGTGTTACCCGCGGTGAATAAGTAATCCCACGGGAACATTGCACTTCAAAGTAGCCTATGTGTTAATCCAGGATATAAGCTATCTTGATGCCAAATTTCATCCAAATCCATTCGTCCGTTTGAGCGTGAAAGAGTAACAAACATCCATACAATTCACGTTTATAATATTAGTAGGATTTGTTTGTTTAATGCGACAGTAAACAGGGCTGGTGACAGCTGATATATATGTGTGTGTATAGCCCAGTATACCCAATTCAGAGTCACCGTCTCGACCGTGACAGTTCAATTTCATTCATTCAGAAAGAGCGCAAAGTGGCCTTAAGACGTATTCACTCCAAAAATAAAGTACCTACTTGAGTATCTGGGCGTATCGTTGCGGGAGCGTGTGTTTTCTTTACCCCACACAGTTTGTACATGATAAAGTTCAATATACTACGAAACATTTTCGAGTAAAAATACAATATTTGTAGTTATACGTCTTTCAGCGATTTTTCTTTATTTTATCGAATTTAAAACTAACTGTTTACTGGCCTTATGTAATCCTGCTTTCTGCGCTGTACGTCGTTGGTTCGATTCCGATCCAGGACAAACATCGGTGTTTGTTCTGTGTCTGGGTGCCGATATGTATGTATTTACAAAAAAAATGTATTTAAGTATTGTATCAGTCGTCTGGTTCCCATGATACAAGCTATTTACTTAGCTTACTTTGTGGCTAGATGGCGCTGTGTGAAAAGTCTACCAATATTTATTATTATTATTATTATTTAATGTCTGTAAAAAAGACAAATATTTGATTTTAAATTACCGTACATACGGTCATCTAATACTTCTAATCTATAAACTAAACAGTTGAAATACTTAAAGGTGTATGAATAAGGCTCAGAGTAAAAATAAAAAATATAAAAAAATTACTTAAAAATAAGTACTAACACTTCATAAACTAAGTTACAGTGTAACAAAAAAATTATACTGTTATTGCAATACAAGCAATCGCATACCATCGTGAAACAATTAACACCAAGTTACGCCGTTACTTATAACGGATACCGTCCCAGGTAATGCCATTAGGATTTTTATTTCACTGTGACGCCATAAAACCGGGAGCAATTTAACGTTTCTCAACTCAAGTATTTTACCTTTTTACATTTGAAACGATAAGTGTACCTACACTTAGATTTATATATTGTATACGATTGAGGATACATTACAGTGTTGGTTCAGCAGAAGTAATTTTATTAGTAATTTGTTACTTAGATCTTTGTTCTCATTCTCATTCATAGTTTTACTCATCCCACGTTACGTATATTTGCTATCAGGTATGCTTTTCATATTTAAATTTGTGAATTTTAAGATCAACCGTATACAGAGTACGTCCAGGTGTTGCCAACATACCCATTTATACCCCCAAGCAGTAGTGCAAGTCAGAGGCAATCTTAAGTTGCAAGTATTCGTTTCGCAAATTGCAACATTTTTATTTTAAGCGAAGAGAGTTTTCATACTTTAAGTAAAATTGTGTTCTGTCTTTCTTACAGAAGTGTTATAAATATTTATTGAACTTTTAGCTCGATAATCGGAATCTTTTGAATAAAAATTCGATCATATTTCATAAATAAAAAAGGCAATATAAATGATCACGCCTAAGAAACCTAACTCCAGTCTAAGCTAGGCGTGCATAAATAATTTGTTTTCATTCAGTAAGCAAATGCCGCTACATTAGAATTGTTTTTGTCCCACAAAACCCTCCAGTATATAGTCTGCTGGAAGATAAAGTCGTTTATATTACCACAACCCCGTATTTACCCATACAAAACATGTTTTAATTCCTGGCGTGACATGTTCTTGTTCATTTTGTTTATTCATTACGCAAGCTCCGAGGGGGGCGGTAAAATTAACTTTCAATATTAACACCCATCTTTGCACACAATTATTTGCATATACAGTTATATACAGGTTGTTACGAAAAATCGTGAACTTTTGAGTGGAACTAGACCCAGCTTAGTAGAATGAGTGGGCATTTGAATATTTCGACGGATTTAAGCTAAAAACTAATAATAGTTCTAAAAAATATTCAATCCAATTAATTATTTTGTAATTCTTAAAATAAATAACCTAAGCCATTCTGGGTCGCCTTCCCAACTAATATTACTAAAGTGAAAGAATTTTCTTTGATTGGTCATTCTTTTAAACAGATGAAGGGATTGAGAGATTAAAAAAGATATTTTAAGATATATCTGGAAAAAAAATCGGGAGTTGAATCCGCTGATAATAAGATAATAGCTAGTTATTTTATATTTGAGTTGTTTCACTCCGCTTATCCACTTCTGCAGCTAAATCTTCAATGACATTCTACGCTTCTCCACTGTAAATAGAAGAAGATTATTAAAAAAGGTGTCATAAGAACTGCGATTTATATAAATACATTTTAATTTGACAAATTCACACAATCAGTTACAGAAAAGAACAATAATGATACACCCTTGATAAGACAGTACATTAATTTGCAAGGCGTGAGTCACGAGAACGTGCTACGCATATCCTCCAAAATTTACTCAGTAGGATTAAGGTTAACTACACACCTGAATGGCCGTTATAATAGAGTTACTGTGTTCTCAATCGTAGGGCCACCTGTGTGTGTGTTTGTCAAACAGATCATTATTATAAATGACCTACAATTAAGGGTTAGTTAGTGACCGCAAACTCAGATTTAATAATAGACTGGAGGGTTCATATCGTTTATTCGATCGAACGCTCGGTCGCTCCCGGAACATCGGTGGCTGAGTATTATTTCAAATCCTAAAGAGGGATCCTAAGGGATCCTAAAGTATCCTAATAAAAATTAAAAATAAACAGTTTTTTTATGTCATTTTTAATAGTATGTGTAATCTCAAATAACTTTTCGGGTAATTAAATATAACAAAAACTGTAATGAATTACTTAGACGCCAAGGACTGCACGTTCGATTCCCGGGATTTTCAAGTGATATAAGTTTAACGTGAAAACTATTATACGACTATTATACTATATATACCTACGTTTACCAAAGTAATTCACATTTGCAATTATAAATTGCAATAGCACATAACAGGCAACGGGGCCTCGGCGGAGCGTCGGCGGCGGGGCGCGGACGATTTGTTCTGTATCTAGGTGTTAATATGTATTAGGTATATGTATGTATTTACAAAAAGTATATATTATTCTATCAGTTGTCTGGTTCCCATACCACAAGCTATGCTTAATTTGGGGCTAGATGGCGCTGTGTGAATTGTCCACCAATATTTATTTATTTAGATATCCGAAGGGTTTACGACTATATGACTCGTCGACGTAACTTAACAGTTTTTACTATCTAAATTTAGAATGAAAACTCATGTTTTGAACTAGGTTCAAAATGTAAGTACGTTCTTTGCTTTTTGTTACTCTGTAGAAAATTCTACCGTATGTAGTCAAAGTAAAGAATCTTTTTTATTATATTAAAGTGACGAAATCAGCACATGTCCTCTGCCTTGACCAATAGCAATATGACATCCTATCATATACATGTCCTATGAGGTATGAAGATGGGAAGTAATCAGTGTCTGTAACTTTACCGACGCCCCCGTTGATATCACATCAATATGGGTAGTCCTGCTTGATAGCAGAAATTGCAGCGTTGGCATTCCCCAGGTGAATTCTGCATGTATGAAGACTTACGGTAACTAAATTCTTTCTATATATGTATTCTCTATATTATTGTTTTTGTAGTTTTCAAAGCTACATAATGCATACCTTGTAATTCTTCTTAATGTTTTAATAATTTATATATCTTTTGTAGAACTTAAACCCGTTGCGCAAACCAACAGACCTTACTCGATGTTACCAACGAAAAAATAAATGATACGTCACTAAAATAACAATAGCATCTAGTTACGGCGGTTGTCAGCGTGTAAAATCTTTCTGTGCCGAAAGTGAGTAGGGTGTGAAGCATTCATAAGCGTACACGTCAGTTATACGACCCCAACACCTTGAATGATCACCGCGCTCTCGAGAGGTTCTGGCTGCCCTTCGTGTCATCCACTTCTTACCTTTCCGCCTTTCACTTCGCACACAAGAATACCCAAAACCTAGATACCTCACGATATTTCCAGAACTCGCATAAAAATACCGCTTTACGATTTCAAACCTTCACTTAATTCCACATTTTTACATGAACACTCGCCGTATAAACATTTCATTTAACGCTTAATGAACATTTTAGATTTCGTAAAAGGGGTTATTTTTGGCCGGTTATGAATAAAAATGGTAGGAAGCGGACCGTGGTTCCGAGTGCGCGAACATTAAATCATTCCGAAAAGCCATTCGGACACAAAGGATATGGCCAATAAACAAACAGGACTCACCGCCGATAGCTGAGCTCCCTCGCCGCTGCGATCGGGCCGGCTAACTGAGCGCTAAATTTATACTTCATGCCTTTGTCCCTTCATTTTCCTGATGTCCCATTCCGAGTACCTTTATCTGCGAAATCGCGCCCCAAATCCGAAATGTAATTTTCTTCGTAGAGCCCACCTAGCGGACCTAATGCAGCTACTAATAAACCGGTCACGTCTACGTTATTTATTGTTATAACAACAACACAGTACAAGAATCCCACATCGTGTCTTCGGCATTTTTTAATTTGAAACTTATTTTGAATGTTGAGGTAATGCTCAAAAGTTATTCGTGATGATAAACGATACTTATCTTCAATATCCTACTTTGTATTTGACAGCATGTCTGATGAGTGTAGGCACTAACCGCAAGCAATAAAAGTTAGAAATATTCATGGAATCGCTTTTGCGAACCCGTCTAATATCGATAAAGCTTTGTTTAAGCCGATATCAACTTTATTATCACGTTTATTGTTTAAAATTTTATTATAATTTATCGCAGAATTTTCAGCCACTTCTTGTTACGTTAACCCTATTGCAAAATTGCCTGTACAACGTGGTTGAAAACATTACAGGACGTACTTAATTCAAATGAAACAAGATACGGGATATAAATACAAAGCATATGAATTATTGCACAAAATAATTGAATCACGCCAAAAGCTGGCGCGTAATCATCGTGGCAAATTTAATTGAGGTCATTAAGTATGTCGTAAAAATGCACAGCGCCTCTAAATGCTGTAATATATTTTCATATGTAACATTACGACGAGAAAAGAAAACGATTTTTCAATTTCTGTTCCACGAAAACAGGCCGCTTATTGTGTGAAGTCTGATAATTACTAAGCGCCTTCTACACAAAACCTTTCGGCGAGCACTTAAAATAAGTTATAATAAAAAAAGAAGAATGTAAATAATAAAAATTAATAATAAATTATCGCATTGTTAAAATAACATTGTGACGAAAATGGACTAAAAATTAAACTTGTTTTTATGGGTTTTCTTATGGGTAAGGCCGAAATAAGATTTTTTTTATATTCGCATTTTATTGCTTCATTTCAATTAATTTTAATGCATTATTTTTGGTTTCCCCATCGTATTAAACACATGTGGAACATTTAAACAAGTAAGCAAATCAGAACAATTCAAACATTTGTCCCCATACTAGAATCGAACCAGTGACCCTAATATCTAATTTTATTGCTTAATTTAATGCGCCACTAAGGTTATTAATGGTATTTTAAGTAAAACATATTCATATGTTACGGAATGTTTATCGTTTTCGTATTCACATTATGCTATCAATCAGGCAAAAATAATTCGATATTAAAATGCATTGTATGATAGCAAACCCTTGTAGCGATCGATTGATGCAATCAGCGCAGGGACCCCAAATTATGTGACGTTATTTATAATTGTGTCAAAGTGATGTAGCGCGGGACTGGAAACGCAGCTACGGCGGCGGCGGCTGCGAGCTACCAGAGCTCGACCGACCGCCCTTCGGTCCGGTAAATAAAGCCTCCTCGCCTCCCGGTATGGATTATTCGCAGCGAGCGGCAACCCCAGCCAGTGCGACCCACGCTACTCTCCCGGCCGCCCGTCTGATCTCGTAACGGCCCCGTAGCCACGCGTAGCGCGTTCGTAGCTCGGAGTAACCTTTCCCCGTAACGCCGGGACGCCTACGGCTGCGCTAATAAAAGCATGCCATTAATACATGTCCCTTTATTGTGTTCGAATGACGGGACCAATGTCACATTAAAATGTAATGGAAAGCACCTGTGAAACAATTAATCTCTTGAAGATACTGTGATTTGATACTGTTATTGTGGTGTGTAAGTATAAAAAGTTCTATCATTTTAAAACTTTGAATGTTTTTTTTTATTTCTAGTATTTAACTTTTACAATACTTTTGAAGAAGTTTTTAACGTTTTTACAAAATTTAATATAATTTATTGTTTTAAATAAAACTTTTCAGACGGGTTTTTTATGAGTTGTAAAAATTTATCACGGTTGTATGATCATGCCAAATTTATGCATGATGCTCTGGGTTCGGATTTAAAATATTTTTTATCTGTTCACTGTGCATCAGAAATTTAAATATGAAGTTGCCCGCTTTATAAAACTGCTCCAACTTAATAACGGCGCTTAGTAGAGCTTACTCTCTCAAAATGAATTTCTACATCCAAAGACGCCCCTGACTTTGATATTGATGTTGGAAATGAGCAAGTTTCAGTAAAATATAACACAAAATTCATCCACCTTGAGACCGGGGATTAAAACAGTCTTACTTTAAAATACAGCGTACTTTGCTGGTTTGATTAGTTGCACGAAAGTATTCGAGATTAGAAACCATCAAAGCTCTACTTTGATCTTTGAAACAATATTTTCCCGTTTCATCTTCACTAATTGCAATTAATATCTATTACCTGCATTATAACTCTTGCTTCTACAGTACCATTTACCACAACACGTCCAGCCAATATCAATTCAGCGATAAGGGACAAACGGACCTACTCCCAAACAAAGATTAAACTAATCTGAAAAGGATTATGATCTCATTTATTTGCGTCCCGGGATCTCCATAAATCTTTACGACTGAAACAATAATTAATTTACTTATTAATGTTTAAAATTATTTGTTCACAAAACGATAATATTTGTGCTTATTTGGCTTATTGAGTATAGAATGTTTCAAGGCAGTGTGCAGAAGCCGTTATAAGCCCCAGGGTAATACGTGACTAATTCAACATCAGTGTCGACATGTAGGATATCATGTTCAGTCTCTGTACAGCTATTTTTGATTTTCGCGATACATCGCGCAAGTACTTTATAATGATAATATTGGTTTTGACACTGATACAATATGATCAAATTAATTACTATGCATAATACGGGGTGTATATGTATTTATTATTTTATGTGTCTTAAAATGCTCGAATTTCAAAAAATATCGTGATGCCTTTTTCATGCTATTTATGTCAAAGAAGAATTTGCATTGTATTGATTTTGTTGGGATTTCCTGTATTTTATAGTACATTTAAAAAAAGCGATGAGTATTTTCTTTCCACTATCTAACTTTCATAAGTGTAAAAGTCACCGAAATGTAGAATACTGTTTATAAAAACGGAAATTTCATGCTAACGCTATACTACGGCTTAAGTGGGAACCGAATATGGATGATGCTGATTAAACGATCAATATTCATCTAGATCCGTACCGCCATTGAATTCTTTATTCATATTTCTAAAGGGATCAGTCAAAGTCAAAGTCCGGAACTTGGTTTTCATAGAATTCATAAAGAAATGGCTTGGAAACGTCAATATTCAAAACATAAGGTCCGAAGGGAGTGGATGCCGGCGAAATTGCAAGCGCGTGAGACGTAACATCCCCGTCTCGAGGTGATGTACACAACGCAATGCGACTTGAGTCATCTCGTACTATGGAGAGGACTTGAGTGGTATTGCTGTTGTCTATGGACGGCGCCGGCGGTTACCACTTAACATCAGGTGTTATCTTATCAAGTTAGTGTTATGTTATCAAGTTAGTCACTTGTCGGCAGAGGTTGCAAAGAAAGTTAATTTACTTTTTTATTATTATTGTACACAAAAAAGATATACATAAATTATTTTATATAAAAAATATGTACAAAGGTGAGCTAAAAGAGAAAAGAGTTTTATTCCAGCAAACCTTTGAGGCTAGAAAACGTTTGTTAACGAAAGTGGGTATGATGTGGACGCTTACACAAAATAACATATACTTATATTGTATACAAATAAATACATACATACAATAACGATATACATACATGTTAAGAATATATATATGAAATAAAAAAAAATAGTATATACTTACGTATATACTTATATATACGTTATATATACGTGTATAATACTCAATTTCCAATAAACCTCCATTTTAGCAACGCAGAAAATATGACAAGGGCACAACCTAGCAGCAGTTATTTGCACTAAGGACAAAAATATAAGCATTCTATACGTGAATCTATTTTTTTTCTTTCACGTTTTCCTCTTTTGGACGTCCTTCGAGCCCGGGAAATGTAGGAGGTGATCTAATTTATTTTTATTCAATCAAGTAATTAAACAAATATCGCTGACATTTTTACTTTGACTACGTGATCGCACTGAGTAGCTGTCATCATTCCTTTACTTGGAAACATTTTTATTATTTTTTTATTATTCCAATTTGATCGCCAGTTAAATATTATGCCTAAGTTATTAGTATTAGGTAGTTGTTATTCTAAGTTAGTCTAACATTGGTGCCCTACAAATCGGTGTTCTATAATCGGTTGAAAACTGCTATATTCAAGCCTGAACAATATACCTATAAATATTTTCAGTTTTTCGATACTGTATTATAAATGCGAAAGTTTGGATGATGGATCAGTCACTCCAGAATGGCTAAACGTAGATGATATTCGGCAATTGGATAGCTTATATCCTGGATTAACACATAGGCTACTTTTGATCCCGGAAATTTGCAGTGTTCTCGTGGAATGACTTGTTAACAGCGAATAACACCGCAGGGCGCAGCTAGTTGACAATAAACGATTTAAAAGCTATGAGCCATTCATAAAAATATTCACATTTGTGTAGATCTGTAAAGAGTTTTTTGTACCAAAATAGGTTGTGAAAAGCTTCAGGGATATATGAGCTATTAACAGCTCAACATTTACATGACCTAAGAAAGCCTGACGTTATGTGGTGATATGATTTTAGAATGCCCTTTAGACCCCATGTTAATATATAGATACATTTCATATCAATCATTGAGAGTTATTTGTTTCAAAATGATTATTTAATAGGTTTTTAATAATTTCATTGTGTAAAATTTACCACAAAATAATACGTTAACGTAATTGTAAAATTATGAAGCACAGTTATCTAATGTATCATGACAGTCATCACTATGTTCTGAGTAAGTTCATCCGTTTAATTTTGAATATATAAAACATATATTATAATTATTTACGTTCTAATTACTGCCACATTATGAAGTACTAATAGTAGGGGCCTTTAAATGGCCATCTCATTTCTATGCATTGATTTAGTTAGTAACATTGTGCCGATGGTTTCTCTAAAGTAAATAAATAAATAAGTAAATAGCTCGAAGGTCCATCCATCCGGCCACTATACTGCATTAAATTATTTAAAAAATCACGTCACTCCGTTGTTTTTCTGCTGCGTGAAAGAACAAAACGAAAAATATATATTTTCGCATTTAAAGTATTATAGTAGGTATTTATTTTATTTTTTATTTAATACTTTATTGCACACAGAAAAACATACAAAAGGTAGATTTAATGCAAATACATTTTCTACCAGTCAACCAGTCAGGTGGAAAAACAATTTTGCCGCATATAAATAATACAAATATGATCCATAGCATACACATCTAGCTCGCTTTGATAACAAAAAGATATTCAGTTTATTGTCAAATCTTCAAATCACGTAAAACTGATTCTCGTATTCTTCTGGATATTTTCAGTTGGTTACCTACTCTCCAGAGCCTAATTCGAAATAGACTGTACTTTTTTAACATTTCTCTATTTTGCATAATTTACTCAGGCAGCCCGATTTGATTCCAGAGTCATAATATTTTTTTTATAAAATAAAGGAGATCAATCATGAATTAATTATTTATGCATAAAATATATTGAGCTGAAGGCAACCGTGTTAAAAATGGCATAGCAATTAAACTATTGATTATATGAATTTTCTTATTTGATATTCGAGTCGTTTAGTAATATGTGAATATTTTTTTCGACTACACGCATTATATTTCGATTTATTCCTCGTCATTTATAAAGAATGCATTGCAACATAGGATTCACGTTAACTCATAACAGTTTTATTGGGTCGAAAGTTGGCCGCACACTGCCCATCTTTCAAATTTTATAGTTCGATTCATAACGTCCGTTCTGTATCGCATGCACTCTGTACCTGTAACTTTTATATATACGCCGATTAAAGCACACTTCAGTACCATTTTCACGTAAAAATGTAATAAAATATTTATTTTATTCGGTTTTGGAAATAAAGCTTTGCTTTAAAGCATACAATACTTTCAATAAAACGTTTACTTATAATTAACTTCACCTCAATTAAACCACAAGCCCATTTTTGGAAGGTTTAATTAATCCTAGCATGTTTCCTGATTTTTCCACCGTGCATAGAGTACCTTTCAGTGAGACCCGCCCAATGGGACCTCTGAGGTAAACACTCCTCCGAGGGGCTTCATTATGTTCAAACATTTTCCGGCTAAACCCTTATCGCGAGACGATGTCCGTATTTTTATCGAAGTGAGTTTCGTTCAGCATCAATATTGTGCAAAAATTCGTTTACTTACAGAACCACGCTATTAAAGATATCATTCATACAATCATACTCCTGCACAAGTATAACTTGTGTCATATATGGCATAGATATACACAGTCACACAACACAAATATCCAAGACTCCAGAACAAACTTTATGTTCTCAAATACATACTTGGCCGGGGATTATTTTAGGTATTGTGTGCCATTACCATATATGCATATCCGTTAATTGAAAAAATTCATGACATTTTAAATCTATTTCACGTGCAGTATTGTAAACCTCCGGATAAAAGGCCTAAACTACATTTCTAATTACTAATATGCCTGAAGGTCGACGGCTCTAAATTTCAATATTTTATAGGTATTTTGGTTATCTCGTATTTTTGTTTTGCTAAAAAATCTGCGTATACCTATTATTTTGTATTACTGTATTTGGTCACATTTTGTTAAAACAAACACTGCTATTGTCAAAATTAAGTTACAGATTTTAAGGCACTATTATTTTATATTTATCAACTTAAAGCAAGTCAATAATGGATAAGCCTATTTGTACTAACACATTAGGGATTACAAACTTAGCTTTAATGAACCATTAGTAGTTTTAAAATTAGGCCTTTCTTCCATAGTTATTTAAATATTTGATCTTCTGATAGGTCTCTACACAGACCTCCGTGTAGCCGATTCCGTTTTCCATGTCGGGGACAACGATCGACAACCGATATTAAATGCCTATCTATCACGGGAAATTAATCCAAATTGGAAGGCAGAAGAAACTGTTTTGACCCATATCAAAAACTTTAAGGCTTGATTGTTGTAAATCTAGGACACGCCCTTACGATGGTTTTTTACCGCATCAAGATCAGGGTAGTCTGCCCTCGTTTCAAAAACAAATTGGCTACACTAATATATCTCTGTAAGGAAAGGTTGCGATTCTATACCACTCTGCCACCTTCCCAAAAATATGGAAAAGTGCGCAGGTCATACCTTTACCTAAAAAATTACATCCTTCCTCTTTTTCTGAATACCGTCCCATTTCCATTCTTCCGTTTCTCTCTAAAGTACTTGAGCGACTTATTCATCAACAACTGTCCACTTTCCTTACAAGTAATAACCTTTTAAATCCGCTCCAGTCCGGGTTCCGTCGTGGACATAGTACCATAACGGCCTTGACCAAGATCACCGATGATATTCGTCTGGGTATGGACAACGGTCATGTGACTGTGCTGTCATTACTTGACTTTAGTAACGCTTTCAACAATGTGGACTTCGATATTCTTCTGGGTGTGCTTCGTTCTCTTAACATATCTCCAACGTCAATTGACTGGCTTCATAGCTACCTATATGGACGCCAGCAACGCATTCGTATTGATAACAACTTTTCATCATGTTGCGACTTAACTGCTGGTGTCCCTCAGGGCGGCGTGCTTTCTCCTCTTCTCTTTGCTATCTTTATAAACTCTATATCTAATTCACTTTCTTCCTCTTATCACCTTTATGCAGATGATCTACAGATTTATAACCAAGTCCCTGTATCCGAAATACAACTAGGGATTCAAAACATCAACAATGATCTCGAACATATACTTGCTTGGAGCAATACTTTTGGTCTCACAGTAAATCCGGCCAAAACTCAGGTTATCGTAATCGGTAGTTCTAAGATGACCTGTCGTATTGATTGGACTACTCTCCCACTAGTTGTGTTCGATGGTAGACCCATACCTTTTAGGGAGACAGTGAAGAACTTGGGAGTAGTTATGGATACAGAAATGTCATGGGCACATCATCTGACTGAACTAAGTAGAAAAATTTTTGCTACTGCTGCATCTTTGAGAAGGTTGCGGAACTTTTTACCAACAGCCACCAAAGTTACATTAGCACAATCTCTCTTGCTTCCTATACCTGACTATGCTGATGCCTGCTATCCCGATCTCACTGAAATGTTACTCAATAAACTTGAGCGGCTCCAAAACGTTTGCATCAGGTTCATTTTTGGCCTGCGCAAGTTCGATCACATATCAGAATTCCGTAATAAACTCAAGTGGTTACCCGTCCGCCTTCGC
The DNA here is from genome assembly GCA_947359385.1 of Chesias legatella. NCBI lineage: Eukaryota > Metazoa > Arthropoda > Insecta > Lepidoptera > Geometridae > Chesias > Chesias legatella. Next base: position 7,172,944 of record OX375783.1, read on the forward strand.
AGGAATACTCATATTCTCTCACTCTTGTACAGTACATTATTCAATCCAATCACTCCACCCTATCTCAAGGAGCGTTTCGAGTACCTCCATATTTCCAATCCACGTTCAGTACGTTCGACTAAAGCTTTGCAACTTCAAATTCCCACTCATTCTTCGTCTTTCTACGGCAATTCATTTACTGTACAAGCTATTCGCCTCTGGAATGATCTCCCCAACGAAATCAAAAGTGCGAAATCACTGCCTATATTTAAAACGTTGCTGCACAAACACTTCTTGTCCTTGTCGTCTTAGAAATGCTTTCTAATATTTGTATGTATGTATGATATTTATTTAATATTTTATGTGTTTACTTTGTAAGTATTGATATGTAAGTGTATTGATATAATATTATCTTTTGTTTAACACCACCGTCCCAAATCATTCTTTTTTAATCCAGTCCATCCAAAGGTTGCCTGGAAGAGATTGCTTTAAGCAATAAGGCCGCCGATTGTACGTCACATGTATTGTAAATTATTTTTAACTTGTTTATTTGTATGTGTCTGTGTGGTGTACAATAAAGAGTTGTCTATCTATCTATCTATCTATCTGTTTTTAGTCTAGATAATGTCTCATTGTCTCTTTCATGTGTAGGTAATGTCTCATGTCCCTTTCATGCATGAACCTAATTATGTTTATACAAAAACTAAATTCTTCTATTGAGTTACCCAAAGATAATTTAGTTCTTGTGTAATGATACTGATCTACCCGTGGATATGAAATATGAACTAAAGCATTGAATTCAATTATTCTTAGATAAAGATGGTGCATTGAAAAAGGCAAAAGTCCCACTAAATCACGGATGTCTATAAAAGAGCCATTTCGGATGCATTTGACTCATTATTAAACCTGTCTGTATAAAGAATGGTGTCCGGAAATCGGCGATCAAAGCCGCCAAGAGGAAGTATCTGTGTCGGCTCGCGTCGCGAAGTGGGCTGCCAGCACACTCGCGAGTATTATTTCTGGACGAGCGAGCATTTTTCTCGGCTGTTTACAAATGACCGCTTAGGTACTGAAATCTTTCTTCCACGTTTTATTTTCCTGTAGATATTTCCATTATTCTGTTAATGGAACGGTGTTCAGAGCCTCCCGAACAATGTGAGCCCACGTGAAAGAAGGGTATTTTGTAGATATCATATACGTTTGGGTATCTCGCGATTATGTCCCAAAATGTGATAAGGTATAGAATGTGTTGCAGTGTATGGAATTAAACATCGAGTGTTTATTTTATTCAAGAGCTTTTTCTCACAATTTTAGCCCGAATAAAATAAATGTATCTTTTCCCGAAGGGGCAACGGAATTGACGGATATGGATAGTGTTGATTGTCAACATGATAATGATTATTCATGAAAGTCTTTTTATACCAGTTATGTACATGTAAGTTTTATACCAGTTATGTACATGTAAGTTTTATACCAGTTATGTACAAGCAAGTTTTATACAAGTTTCGTTGGTGCTGTGTAAAATGTTTACCGATATTTATTTATTTAAATAGATTGTGGAATAAATAATGTGCAGATGGTAAAAATTTATTCGGAAAGGTAGAATGTCGCTGTCGAGAAATAAGGGCGAGTCGCTGATACGTATCCGAATAATTTGCTCGCAAATGAGTTTATCGCACAATACAATAACCATTTTAATTTTTATTGACAGACAGCAGAATATGTGCTAAGTTAGGCTATAGGTAGTATATTACGTTCAAACTAAGAATAATGGTCTAAAATCCTAAATTACGAGTAGAAAATGAAAGTTTATTTCAAGTAAAAAGTAAGTACCTAAAAATACCAGTACTAACTCATATTTATTTTAGCGTAGGCATAACTAAAACGAGATTATAAACACTTTAGTACACTGAGACACTAGAGACAGACAGACTACTAGAGACACCTGTATTAGCATTGGTTACCTATTCGAACGAGGTAAGCCTGACAAGGGAAGGAAAGTATCCACCATGTAAATTTCGCAGCGAAAGAAATAAGAAAGGCTTTCCTCTTTTATTACATTGTTGTCTTCCTTTTGATGCCGCGGTTGCTCGATATCGCGTAAACTTTTACAGATTTATCCTTTTTACATATATTTACATATATTTCTTGGTCAGAATATCAGATTTAAAAGAACAGGGTAGATAAATGAGTTTTTGTAACTTATTTGACTGGCCTCACAGGTCAGTTGGTAGCAACCTTGCCTTCAATGCTGTAGGTCGTGGGTTCGATTCCAACACAGGACAAACATTTGTGTGACGAATATAGATGTTTGTTCTGTGTCTGAGTGTTAATATGTGTTATATGTATGTATTTACAAAAAAGTATATATGTATTATATCAGTTGTCTGGTTCCCATAGTACAAGCTTAGTTTGGGGCTAGATGGTGCTGTGTGTAATGTCCACCAATATTAATTGGTTTATAAAATATGATAAAAAAAGAAATGCTGTTAACTAGTAGGTCGATATGCAGAATGTTAATTTCCTACAGGCGATCAGTTTGATGATGGGACCTAATACAATTCGTAATTGAGTTTAAGGATGGAAATATTATCTAGATTCACTGCTTTGTTGGATATATATATATATATATATATATATATATATATATATATATATATATATATATATAATATAAATTAATACACAGACTTGACATGCCTTTTCGCCGAAACAGTTGAAACGCCAATTACTTTCCACTTTGTGGGTAACGCTATCCTGTCAAATTGTGATTTAATCGCTGCTATTTGTTTTCCAACAAATAAGTCAAGTAACTCTCTTCCAATAAACCATTCCATAATCAAACACCTACGATACTTATTTATTTCGTTGGTTATGATTTATCCTAAATAGAGGATTGTGTTTCATTTTCAAAAAATGTCGTTTAGTATAAATATTAATATCTATGATGGTTACACAGCATTTTATAATATGACCTGTTTTAATGAAATGAGTACTGTCAAAAACTGTACTGGCATAGCAGGAGACAAAACAAACATACAAAAAAGGTTTTTTTCGTTGTCCGCGATAGACATGAGAGGCTACGTCTCCACGAAATGTTACATTCACCGTAGCAGCTCGCAGCCGACCCTAAAACCATTGTACAGGAATTGCAAGCCGTGAAATGAATACACAGAATCTTGGGTTTGATTGAGATATTTTATAGGTCAGAACTAGTGAGCGATCTTTCAACGATGAGCTTTGATCAAGCCTTCAATGAGGTCCCAAATTCTATTAGCTTCACTAAACTTATTGAATTTCGGTCTTTTGTAAGGTGATGGCCATTATTCAGGGATTGAGGGACATGAATAAATTGCTCAGACAGTATTGTATAGGGATATGACTCATAGTTTTTATATTGGAAAAAATAAACTTAATACGAATATAGGTTTTCATAATTTGTCTTGTCATTTTCACGTGGGAACGTAGACAAGACAAGTAGCAAGTTCATCGCGGTTATTTTTTTCCCATAACTCGCTAAACATTTTCCACCAGCAGTTATTAGTTCGTTAAAAATCTGACAGACATGACCAATTCCATACGAATGAAACTACTCACAAATCCGGGCGATAAGAAAACATTATTTTTATGTGATCGAGCAGATGGCCGACCTGGTAAGCTCTGTCCATGGCAAGCAATAAGGCTCGGGTTTTCCCGTACTTAGGTACAAGGGGACCCAGGTCGCATCATATGTGCCTGAATTCTGAGACACGAAGGTGGAATGTCCCACGTGCCTGTAATTTCACCAGCAACCACACCTTACAAACCGTAACACCACTTGGTGGCAGAAACAGGTAGTTGTATTTTATAGTACGGCATTTTTGTTTATGACAGCATATGGCCGTATAATCTAAAATGATGTGGCTTAGTATACACTTTTAACCGACTTCAGAATCCTATTTCTGAAGATTCTGGAGATTCTCAGTATCAAGCGATTTGGTAAATTCTTCTATTTAAGAGTATATACTTTCAGATAGGACCCATTCATCAAAATCGGTTTGGTAGTTCGGTTGAAAATAACTTGAAAAAATACATCATCCGAGTACGAGATAAAGATGAATCATTCACGTTCACTGGCGATGAAGTCGGTTTTTTCGTAGTAAGTAATTATTAATATTAATTACGGCATTAACCCAGTAGGTTAATAATATATGAATTCTTACCAATTTATTATATAGTGGACTGTTAAAATTTGAAATCATCAATATTCTCTCTACGGAATAAACCAACGGCAAACTGAAAGCGGTTTATTTATTCAGCAAATATGAAATCACAATCTTCGGTGATGGTCGCCTCATAAACGAGATAATGTTAACATTGCTTTATCGAAAACATTTGGATGACATCTGTAATTCGATATCATTTGCGATATTTCTCTATTTATTTATAACTAGTTGGCTTCCATATAACATGTTAACGACTCGTTCCCGTAGAGTAACTAATATAATGAATATAAATTTATAATATATATTTTTATAGAACTTCTGCCTATGTAATATGCCTGTCTAAATTGACAAATTCTAGTGAAGTATAATAAATTATTTAAAACAGAGTTTAAATGCTCAATTAGTAGTATTAGAGTGATAGGCCAAACATAAAAGTTTAGAAGAAACTAATCTATAAAGAAATTAGAATCTTAAATTATATTCTATAGGTATTAACATGTTGTGTGATATAAAATAAAAAAAATACACCGAGAAACCCATGAAAATAAAAATAAAAAGCAAATTCTTTTGTTCGTTCATGCCACCAATAAAACCGATAAAACTTATGAATTGATATGATGTTACGGGTGAGATGTCAATCTTTTGTTCAAGAGTTCTGAGCTTCGCTTCATATTCCAACACATTTTGGATCAAACTTCTTCCGATAAAGACTAAGCTCTCAAACAAAGTTCAGCCGCGTATGCATTAATGAAGCATTATCTGGCAATTTAATACTAAGTACTTCATGTACTGATGGCAAATCAACAGTTAAAAAGTGGCAACGGTATCCGTTTTGCGATTGTAGTATTAAACGCCCTTATAACTGACGATGAATTGTATTGTTACAGTAAACCAGTGCAATAAACATGATTCAAGTGGATACCTTTAAACGTCCATCACCGTCACCATCCCGCAGCTCGGTGCGAAGTGACAGCCGCGTGTTCCGTCAGCCGCGGGTGATCCAAGTGAACCGGGACGCGGCCACCATGATGGACGGCGAGACGCACACGCCCGGCGGCTCCGGCGCCGGCGCCCTCGACTGCGAGGCGCGCCATCACGCTGCTCACTTCCGCTCCAGAACCTTCAGCGACGGCTTCATCAGAAACACCAGCCTCGAACTGCTACTCGGCGTCGACTGCGAAGCCTGCCTCGCCCTCGCCGCCCAGCGACGTTGCCTCGACGAACACATATCAAAACACGACTTCGATCTAGTCTGCAACTGCAACGTCCAACAAAACAACTATGTCAACTGTCATCGAAACATCGGAGACCAACGACACACGCTCAATATTTACGACTTAGAGAGGATCAAAAGGGACACCGGACGCAGCCAGCTGACCATCGGCTCGCATCGAAGCTTGGATCGCAAATTCAACAAGAGCAAAACCATCGGGGTCTCGAACTATATTTCAAAACAGTTGATATCTTACGATCCCAGGAGTACTCTCATGCAGAAAATAAAAAGGAAGTTATCTAATTTAAAAAAGATAGGCGGAGACGCGATATCGAAGAAGCATCAGAACGCGGTCCAACTGGCCGAGATAACATCCGGTTCGACGAGCTCTCTCAAGAAACTATCGATGCTGTCATTGGCAGACAAGCAAAGGAGGGTAAACAGTCAGACTTGTGTGTTTTCTGCTGCGGGCGTACAGGGAAAAGATGACGTTAAAAATACGATGTCAACTTACGCGAACTTTTCCGGGAACGTAGATCAATGTTTCGATAGGCTTAGAGATTGTAGTGTAAATGCCGATATAAATAAGAGACCCGTTCCAAAAATGGTTAAAATGCGGAGTTTCGATAATAAAGCCGAACTGATAGCCAGAAATTCCCCGGCGTTGGAAATGAAGTTTTCTACTTTGGATAACCGCAGTCGATGTCGGAGTATGAGAAGGCAAATGTCGTACAACGATTTTCCGAGTGACCGCTTCAGGGATAGATCGTCTGAGAGTTGGGCGCGGGACGAGGGTACGCTCGACTCGAGGAGCACGCGGAGTGATTTAGTGGATGACGACGCACAAACGTTCATGGACGGCGACGTGACGGCGCTGGGCGCGGGCGGGCCGCGCTCCGCCCGCGCGCACTGCACATGCGAGCCGCGCCACGACGCCAGGTTGCCCACGCTCTATTACGACGCACACGTAAGCGCACTTCGCATACCTTATAAGGGACTATAAACCACCAAAAAAAGTTTTTTACGCTTTACAAACTCCCTTGAATAATAATTCCATAACTTATCGAACTTTAGCCAAAGTAGTGAACGTAGCTTTTAAAAGTTTTCTCCTTGATAGATAGCTTCGACATTCACACGAACCTTAACGGTTAATTCGTGCATGCACAGTATACAGCGGAAATGTCCTATAAATTGGCGTGACTAATAGCACCTCACTGATAGAGTAATGTTGTGGCAGAGCAAAAAGCGCGCGGCTCCGGCGCCGGACGTGACGGAGCGCGGCCGCGGCAGCAGGACGCACTGCAGCGCGTGCAAGTCGCCGCAATGGCTACCCACGGGGACCACTTCCACCACCAGCCACAGTTCTACTACCACCGGTAACTCCTCCCGTAAGTGTTTTTCTACTTCTTCTTCTTCTTCTTCTTGTTAGTTGATAGCTACAGGGACTACGTGAGCCCACCAGTCTGCCAATGACCGCTAGTGATAGTGTCATATACAACATAGGAGTTCAGGTTACAATTTTGATAGTAATTATTCCGTAACAGTATGAATGTAGAAATTAATTTAAAAAGACCAAGGTGAATCTTAGTACCGAGGAATAACATATATGTTTGTTATGTTAAGTAATTATTACTACTACTGATATTATGATAGGAATTATAAAAAAGGAAGCGTTTTTCTATATAAATGAGCTTATGTAAAGTCTCAAAACTGCATTTGTCAATGTCAGATTGTGACATTGATGATAATGACATTGACAATCGCAATAAATTCGCGCAGTTATCTGGGACTTGGATTTGGGTGTAACGCGCACCAGGTCTGTTATTTCTATAAACGTCATATTTTCAGATCCAGTCTGGGTTTATGGTACCGTTTTGTAGCTAATAGCAACACAATTCTTATCTCGTGTATTTGAAATGAAGTCGGCTTGTTTTCTTGAAACTGTATTGCGTTCTCAACATCATAAAAAACATTAAATTATTAAGATTTCTGAAAATCATCTAAGCTTATTCATAAAAATGTTTCGTGCATAAACATTCGAATCGGCTTACGACTTACTACGAGTACATACACTCATATTAATTATTCCGTTTATATAGTAACCAAATAATTTACAATTTGACAGCAAATTTAACTGGAGTACCTTATGGATGTCTATTTAAAATATATAATGTTCTTGCTGTTGCACAAATTGTTACCTTCCTTTGTTCCAGCACAGCTTTACCTTTTGCTACTTACAAAATTACGATATTTCTCTGAAATGGGAAATGATTTTTACAAACTCACATTTTCAAAGATACACATCCGCAGTGTTGTTCGCGTTTGACAGGTAGATTATCGGAAGCCCCGTAACGAACGGACGTCTGGCATCAATTGATTTTTATGTAAAATGTATTTTCCGGGAACTGCTTCATGTTGCTAGGGTGTGGACTACAGACTAAATTGTATTTTCTGTACGTTCATATATTTTATTGTATGTAATTTTTCAAAAGCAAATAGAAATAAAGAAATGAACTATGTAGGTACTTTCAGTAGTTTAAAAATTTACTGCCTACATAATTAAAATATGCCGAATTTTTTTTTACGAATTCTACTCTATACGTAACCAATTAACTGACTGGTAGAAAATGCGTTTGTATTAAATCCGCCCTTTGTAAATATATATATATATATATATATATATATATATTTTTTTTTTATGTGATTCTGTTACGGAACGAGCCGACGGCCCACCTGGTGTTAAGTGGTAACCCTCTGCCCATAACAACCGATGCGACTTGGGTCCTCCCTTACTAGGTACGACAAGACCCAAGTCGCCCGTAACTCTGAGACGTGTAGGTGGAATGTCTCTTGTGCCTGTAATTTCACCGGCAACCACACCTTTCAAACCGGAACACAGTAACGCGAACGCGTTACTGCTTGGCAGCAGAAATGGGCATGGTGGCAGTACTTCCCCGGACGAACTTGGCGAGAGTTCTACTGCTCTAGTACATTGTTGTTCTGTGTGCAATAAAGTATTATATTAAATAATAAGAATTCAATAATTAAATACTCGTATACCTAGTTGTATTGTATGAAAGGACAAGCATTCTGTTCTGTACCTTATAGGCAGACTCCAATACATTACCATCAAACGGGACCGCAATCACATCTCCTCTTGATTAGCATCCCGCGCACATAGATTAAGTAATAATTACAACATCATGGACAGGAAACAGCATTGCAGTAGGTGTTCGTACTCTGCTGAACATTAGCCATGGCCTATTTCGCACTTGCTATTATGAATGCTGTCGCAGCATCTGCCTATTTTGGGCTGAATAGTTTCATTAGTCATCATAGTCATTATGTTAAAATTAAAATACTAGATGTTATTACTGTTTCCCTGTATTTAGGTAGGTATATAATGTTCGTAGCGTAACAACATACACACACCAACATATATACAACCTTTACTAAAGTTAACGAAATCTGTATAGAGCTATTAGTTCCTTCATCCTTAATACCAAAATTTATGTTGTTTTACAATACAGGGAATCCTAGTGTAGCGGGGCCAATGCACATTCTTGCATCGTTATTCACTGTTTCAGTTTAAGTGTTCAAATACTGTATTACCTATTAAATGCTATAATGAAATGTTTTTGTAAAAAATATAATGAAATTTATTATTATATTATGTATCTTTGATCATATTCTGATGAAGGAATTAAATGCTCTATACAAATTTCGTTAACGTTTAGTAAAGGTTGTGTATATGTGTATATATTATATATATTAGTAGTATATATAGTATTTACTAAACTATATTGGTGTATCTTATGAAAGTATTGCATCTGTTAGATAAAACCAAGAGTTTTTTAGCAGAACGAAATAGCACTCGTGTCAGTAGGTACTTACAATAAGAAACTAGTCCGTGGTTTTCAATTTGATTTAAAACTGTGTAAATCCACCGCGGACAAAGTAGAGCTGTAGAGGCGGTAGATTATTTCAAAAGTGGCATTGATAAATGAAACCAACTCCAAGAACACGAGATTGTGATCATCTGTAATCCAATTCTCTGAGATATCTGAACAACATGAATCAGTTAGGTAAATAAGATTTTTATATTCGTGAAAATTTTTTCTAAAAATTCTCATTAGAAACCGTTATTTTCATTATTTGAACATTTTTATTCGAGTTTCGATGTTGCTTAGGCTGAAATACGTTTAAGGAGGTGCAAACAGGATGATGGGCGAGAGCAAGAAGTACACAGTCTGTAGCCACTTGTGATAAAGCAAAATAAATAATAATATATATTGGGGACTTTTCACAGCGCCATCTAGCTCCAAAGTAAGCTAAGTGTAGCTTGTATCATGGGAACCAGACAACTGATTAGAATACTTTTTTAAATACATAGGTACATATACTACATATCAACACCCACACAGAACAAACACCTATGTTCGTCACACAAATGTTTGTACTCGGTGGGAATCGAACCCACGACCTACAGCACAGAAAGCAAGGTTACTACCAACTGAGCTATGCGGCCAGTCTATAAATAAAACTAATACAATCCCCCGTCATCGCCACCTCTTTCACTCATCTATGAGTCTATCAACAAAGTCATATGCCTATCCATATTCCAAAGATATGTAACAGTTTCAATGAGGTATTTTTATTTTTTCTACGCGTGAACAGGGTGTTAAATGGTCTGATTAGTGCCACTACACGAATGAAAAGGTGAGAACAGCAAAAATCGAGGTTGCGAAGCATACAGAGATGATATTTTTAGCGATTTAATGTGTCGAACTTCTCTTGTAAATGTCCCATACCTTTTTTTACAACCACAGTAGCGTCAGAGATAGGTATCATTTTTATTATACTATTTTTTTAAGATACTGGAAAAATATTAGCAGCGTCATGTAGTCGTTTATTTAGTTATCGCCCACTTTCACATACCTTACTATCTATGAGGCTATTAGAAGTACTAAAGAATTTATATATTTTAGTTTTTTTTTATTGAACCTCGAAATTTTTGAAAACAGCGTTGTCATTCGAAAGGCGCTGTTTAGCCCCAAACTAAGCATAGCTGTAATGTGGGAACCAGATAAGTGATAATATATATAATATATAGATCACTTTTATACTTTTTTATAAATAGTGACCATATACATGATATAAGCCAAGCACAAAAAACTTTGTTGATCATATAAAATGTTTATCCTGTATAGGAATCAAACTCATGACCTACAGTGAATAAGGCAGTGTATGATCAGCTGATGTGATCTGTTCAGGTTTCTCAGTATGGCATCGGCGGTGGTGCTGTGTGGCTATACTGGTGCTGGTGGCTGGCACGGCGTGCGTGGCGGGGCCCCTCGCCCTTCGCGCACCGCCCGGGGCCCCTTTACACGAGAGACTGAGACTGGCGGAACGACTGCTCCTCGACACGCCACTTATAGATGGGCACAATGATCTACCTTGGAATATAAGAAAATTTTTACATAATAAAATTAAGGATTTTAGGTGAGCAACTCTTCGTTATATAATCCTTTAATCTTAATCCTCGTTTTATATACTCGTATGTTCCACTTAAACATTTGTGAATTTCACCCGTTTTTAAGAAATTTCTTGGTTATTTTTCTTTTTCGTTTCTAGCGTATAGAACAGGTACCGGTATAACACAAAGACTCATTAGAAGAAAAGATCTCGAGTTCCAAAGCTGGCTTTCTGTGGCATTGCGCTTTTTTCCAAGCTTCTTTATCCCACGTTGCCACTAAACGAAAATGGACACGAGAATTAAAATGTACTGCCCTCTGGTGCATGTGTCGTGTCGAAAACCGGTAGTATTGTGCACGGGCGTGAATGCGCTGAATTGTCGCGTCGACGCCGCCCATCGCAAAAACAGTTTTTCGAAACTTATTCAAATTCGTGCTGCAATTTTGTTTTTCATAAGTGCACCAATGCAATGAAAGCTGATGCGTAATCAATTTATTTTTGTGTTGGCTACAGATTAAATGTAACTTTGAAAAAAAAAATTAACTCTGCTAAAAATAATCTCTATGAAATTGAAATGTATCGAGGCCACATAGCAGATAATAAACATGCTTTAAAAACACCAAACATACTCCTAAATTAAACTCATATCCCGGTCAAATAAACATAGAATTTGGGACATCGTAACTGACAGTTTTAATGTTTTTATTTTACTATTTGTAATCATAATCATATCATTTATTTGCATGTATGTAGGTACATAATTATTGGTGTATTCATTCGTCGGTATGCGTGACATACCGACGAATGAATACACCAACGAATATTTTAAAACAGATTCCACCCGTGGCCCTGAAAGTCGTAATCTCTGCACATTTTAGTATCAAATTTGACTGTTAGGTACTGCACAAAAAATTAAATATATTTTAATCAAAACCGCAAAATTTCTTTAATACCTTAACCTCATCTACACACTATATAGGAAACGGTAGACTGAGCATCATGCACAATCATCCAACAAATCAAACATTCCACCAAGTTCAATAACTCTTGGTCCCATAAAGTTGTTAAGTAGGTTAAGAATACTTGTTTGCTCAAATAAACGAGAGTAAATCAGCCCGCATTCGATTTACTCGTTTCACAATTTATCGCTTCAAGTAACAGGTGTCTCAAACATAAGATTAACAACAAAGTCCTGGCGAGGCGAAACAAAGAAATTATACTTTTACCTATTTTGGCTAATGTTTGAACGTTGACGGACGATCTGGCGCAGAGCCAGCTCGATACAGACGCGCGTGCGACCAAACTTAATTCCGTTCTTTGATGAATTTTAGTATTTTTCTTACTGGTTGTACACCTAAGTAATAACCCTGACATCGAGACAGATAGTATACAAAATAAGTACAGAGACGTGATAAAGCATTTTAGGCTTAGGTGCCTAACTCACAAGTTAGACATTATCTTCTGAGTTGTGCTAGGTTTTTCAAGTCAAATAATAAATGGTTACTATGTGATATAAAACGTACAAACTACCGCTTTAGTTAAACATTTTGTTGGCAGATTGCGCAGTAGTCAGTCACTTTATTTCCATAGAATTCTTAAAGAAATGGCTTGGAAACGCCAATTAATAGCTAAATTAAAAGCATAAAGTAATGCGTACTTACAGTCACCTCTGTCGCCGGTTCAAACCCTATCCGACCCTCTATGGGTAACTTGTGGTGTCTCGTATGAAGTTTTGTGCAAAATAACGTGGTTCAATCATTAAAATAATGTATAAGAGAATGTACAAACTTTCTTAAACTTGATTTATTCGCTCGAAATGATCTTAACCACAAATAAAACAACGCAAAACTGAACTTATTTGAATATGTTTTGTTTTCTGTAGCTTCGACGAAGATTTGCGGACCATATCGCCGTGGGCCACCAGCTCGTGGAGCCACACAGATTTGCCGAGACTGAAACAAGGGAGAGTGTCTGCCCAGGTTAGTCAATTCGACTTTTCTCATTTTGTCATAGTGATTATATTATAAACAAGCTTTATCGAAATGATATTTGTTATTTAAAGTTGTTAACTTTTTATGTAGGAGACAGGTAGATTATGATTTATTTGAGAAATAGAACTTTAACGAGTAGGTTCGTGCTTAGAGTGGTTGGTAGTTCAATCTAAATCATCATAACATTTTCGAAATTTCGAGGAAGATTTGTGGAAGGAGAATTAATATATTGTATTCTGCAGAGTACCAAACACTAAAACAACATGCGTCCCTTAATTTAATTCCGAAAATTTATATACTAAATATCTGCTCATATATTTTGTTGTTACATTGAAGACAACAAAGTTGAAACCTTCGTACCCATAGAATGAAATGCTATTGACTGCTGGGAATACCTCATACAAGTTTTAATTAGGATCATCAAAGCTTATTATAAGCTAGCTCACTCTAACTGTTTCTAGCTTATGAACCTAGAAACAGTGAGGTTAAAGATTTGAAGTGCGTCTTAAAGTGTCTCCTTTCGTGCAATTTGCTGAATATCTGTTTTCAATTTTAATCATCTTATAAACTATAAGCAAACCCAATATGGGTATTTTTTTACTTTTACTATTTAATTTTTCGAATGAATACGGTTTATTACCAGTTTTCTTACTACGCTAATCTAATTACTCTTCAGTAGGGTCTGTAAATATCCGGTCAGAGCACAACCTTGAGGGGAAAATGTGGTATACCTAAATAAATAAAAAAAAAACGATAGCTAGCAAAACTTAAATATCGTTATTAGTATTAATTGGCATAATGAAGTAGATAGGTACATTGTATAATAATGATATGATACCTAGCAATAAGATTATTTTAATCAGGTTAATGTTCTATTTATGAATGTTTAATGAGTTATAACTGGATACAAAATTATCTCTGAGATGCGGTACATTGAACCGAATCCAACTGATAGCGAGTGTTGTTTCAACTTCATCGCACAACCGGTGACAATACCTATTGATAACCACAATTGTAGGGACATTAAATTCTGTGACATATCAGTGATCATTTAATGTTCCTACTTCATTCTATATGGATATTCTATAGACACGTATAAAGATTTTATTTTTTCGAAAATATTTTTCTGTTTTGGAATGTAACATTCGAGATAAGAGCATTTAGGTACAAGTTATCGGAACAACTTATCCATATGAAGGAGATTTTAGGAGAGTTATTGTTGTTATTTGGCAAGAGTTTAGATTCCATTAGGAATATATTCTTTTCACACTTCACTTGCCATCCTGACATTTGCTTGATTCTATTAACCAATTATACGAGGACCCACAAGTTAGGTGATACCACTTGAGTTGAGTCCTTCGCATCCTGTGCTTGCATTCGCCTCAAAATACATTATAACTTGGCAGGGTCGTGCGTGCTCACGTTTGCATATTCCGCGCGTTTTGGCGTTGTCAACTCGTCCATGTTAGTTAATCAGCTGCGTGCGAGAGCGTGGTGGTCTAGTGGTACTGACCCTGAGTTTCAATCCGGAGGTCGCCGGTTCAAATCCCGACGTGCACCTATGAGTTTTTCAACTGATTGATTTATGTGCGCAATACCACGTTCTCAAAACGTTGAAGGAAAACATCGTGAGGAAACCGACATGTCCTAGAACGAAAATTCGAAGACATGTGACAAGTGCACGAAAGGAGCCTCCTTGACCACACTGAACCACCAGAACCAGTGACTCGAATAGAAAAAGAAGCTGCGTGTCCCTGGATACACAGGGAAATAATACTCCACGTGTTGCTCAACCCATCGCTTCCCACTGTCCAGTTTATTCGAAGGATCTATGCATTTGTAGGCAACCTGATATTAGCTCTAGTATATAGTAGTATAGTATACCTACAGTATATTTTCACTTAGTCTCAACTGGTCTACAGCATCTTACCTAGAAATATCGCGTTCATATAAAAAGGCATGCCATTATTTTTGTAATAAAATGAGACGTGACGTGGGTGCAAAATGTCATTGGTTAGCACCGTTCAGTAGAAGTGCCAGTGAATTGACCTGATTCAATGAATTACAATGAATTCTTATAGTTATGTCTTAATATATATTCTGAAAAATTTTCAAGCCTAGTCGTGCAATAAATCGCTCTACCCGCAACGCAGATTACATGAACATCGTCGGACGTGCTACAATCAACTATAGCATAATTGGATGTGCCGTTGCCAGTTTTGGGCTGCGCACCTGTCGCGCGACGCCGTGCAGTTTACGTCCTCATACAAATCTCCTGCTACATGTTATTACAAGCTTTTATTTAGCTTGCATGTAACTATGTTTGTTCGGGTGGAATCTTGCAACTCAATTTTGAAGCCGATATCTTCAACCAGTTGAGCTGAAATTTTGTATACACGTTCAATTTGGATGACATTGCATGGTTAGCTGTGTGACGTCATTCTAAATCCAACATGGCGCATATTTTCAATGCATTCCTACAATATGGGTATCAAATGAAAGGGCTCGATGAGAATAACTCTAAAAATAAAGTGACGTCACTCTAATCCATGGCGGACTTCTAAAAAGCTTGTTATTATAAAGTTTTTTAATTTTATTTTAAAAATCATTCTACCCGCGCGTGGTACAGTCAACTGTGGCATAATTTGATGTCTCGTCGACAGTTCTGGGCTGCATACGTGCCGTGCGACTCGCAGCATCGGGACGCCGTGCAACTGACGTTTGAACAAATTGATCTGATACAGAGGCTGACTGAGAAGTACCACCCACAACTCACGCTCTGCACTTCGGCGCAAGGTAAGTGCCAAGGCTCGTGTTGTAGGCCAGCGCACTAGGCACGGCGGCTGTTGGAATTTGAGTTAAAAGTTTCGACGACCAGTCGTGATCCTTCTTTCTAGCGATATGGACTTGGTGTATGTTAAGATTAAGATTGTTAAGGTGTTGTTTCGAAAAGAAAAAGTTAAATATAGGGGAAATGACGTATTGTGCTCCGCAACCTACGATATAAAAATGGAATGTCTCACTTGTCTGTAAATTCATCTATTTATATCACTGGAGGCGGTTAATTTGAAAAACATGACTTGTACATGTAGTAACATGTAGTGTCAAAACAAAAATCTATGTGGATAAAGTATATTTTACAATACACGGCTAAAACCACGACAGCTTGGTGTTCGGGAGGATATATATGTCAAAGGTTCTGGTAAAGCTCACTGTGCAATATGGGCACTGCTTTATCCGGTCCGCTGCATTCATGACAATTCAGACACTATTAAAACTGATCATTTAGATAACGGTTCAATAAACTGTCCACCGATGGTGACATAACGTGCATAATGAGTGCAAATTACACACTTTGTGAATATCGCACCTACTCCCCGCTGGCTAACTAGCGTTGAACAATCGGTTATTGTATAAAGGTTGATGATGATTGGCGTTACGACGATTAGCTTTTCGTGTACGGACATAGATAGATAGATAGATAGATAATACTTTATTGACCGCCATACATGGAAATTTCGTAAAGATTAATACTTATGCTAAGATAATACAATGGGCGGCCTTATCGCTAACAGCGATTTCTTCCAGGCAACCTTTATACACATAATAAAAGTATTGCAATAATTCAGTCGTCTACCAAATATACGGTGCCAATAATATGGTCAAATAAGGCATTAAAATAGAAAAACCTGACTAAATAGACTTTTAAATCAAACACTTGTTTAAAATAAAAACGTCAAAATTGCAATAAACATACTTAAAGTACCTTATAATTGGCGTAACAATCACCCAAATGATCACTAGTCGTAAGGTTAGGTTATGCTTCGATGGTTTCACAATAACAGGGGCCTATTCCAGTTTAATTAATGGATTTCATAAAGGCCGTGTGGGGGTAATAAATCGCTGTGGAAAATGCCTCGGTATAGATGTCCAATAGATGCAGTGAACCTGCCTTCCGTCGATGGAATTCCGACGCGAAATCAATTATAGCTTCGACATGCTTCAAACTGCTAATACCTGAGAGATAGTTTGAAGTGGTCTGTTTACTTGTTCTTCGTTACTAAAATATAGATCTACCTTACAAAAATATAATATTATAAAATATTCCTATCTAGTTGTTAAGAGAAGACAAACATTCCAAAATGTGTTATGTATAATACTATGTATGTATACATATATTGTAATTTTATCCGATGACGCTCAAGAGTCGTGAAATTTCTTATGAAGAATAATAATAATAATATTGGTGGAAATTTAACACAACGCCATCTAGCCCCAAAGTAAGCTTATATATAATATAGCAGTAATATAGCTTGTATCATGGGAACCAGACAACTGATATAATACTTATATTTTTTTTTGAAATACATACATATAAAACATATTATCAACCAGACACAGAACAAACATTTATGTCCGTCACACAAATGTTTGTCCTGGGTGGGAATCGAACCCACGACCTACAGCGCAGAAGGCAGGGTTACTATCAACTGAGCTATGAGGCCAGTCAAAACAAGATAGGTTTGTTATAAGCTATTTATCAACGTAACAAGACAACATTAATCATGATCTCATTAGAGGGTTATCCGTCAATACAAGGTACACCATACCTAGGAACCAGTATTGGAAATAGGGCTCAGTCAGTTCTCTTTTGTTTTGAAAGTATTATGTTCATATGTTTTGTGAAATGTTAAAACGTAAATAAATTGCGATTTACAAAGTGATTGCCTGTATTGCGAACGCAAACATACTTCTCAAAACAGTCAAGAGAAAAAAGCGTTTGATATAAAAAAAACTTGGATACGCTGTTTCTAAAATTTAAACAACTGCCTTATATATTACACTGAACCATGAATATAAAAAAAAATATTATAAAGATTTCTATAATTTTGTTTCTTTTAAACTTCCACATGAATCATCGTACCGCAGTTATGACAGATAATAATTTTTATTTTTTCGTAATAACAATAGACTTGAGTTGAACACGAAACTTGAAGCGATGAAAAACCACGCTTTGTACTCATATCAGCTTTGTTCAATCTTGCCTGAATGCTTACTTTTATGTGGGTGCAGGGAGCGCTTGTTCCGTAAAATCCGATTCAAATAACTGTAGTCAGTAAGACAAAAATGAAAAGTAATCTTTGGATAGAATAATCCTAATACTATATCTTGAAAACTTAATATATGATTTAATCACTTAATTGAAATCGAAAGTGTGTTTGTTAGTTTGACATTGTTTCCCAGCAAAGGAACAACAGCTGACTTTTTTTTACATATAGATAATAGTTTATGTGCCGGAGAGTGGCAAAGGCTTCTTTTTATCCCACAAAAGGGCCTTACCTTGTCTTTTGGATAGATCAGGAGTAAAGTACTGGTACAAAGCGGTGAGCAATATCTAGTCTATACATACAAATAAATCAAATTGAAGTGTCTATTTGTAATATTAAAATAACCGCTTTTTACTAAGTGCATATGGATGTATATATGTACTTAAACCAAAACAACATTTTTTTTAATTTTTGTCTGTTTGTCTGTCTGTCTGTCTGTCTGTTTGTTCCGGCTAATCTCTGAAATGGCTGGACCGATTTTGACGGGACTTTCACTGGCAGATAGCTGATGTAACAAGGAGTAACTCAGGCTACTTTTCCGAGGGGTAAAATAGGAGTGCGTGATAAAACTGAATTCCACGAGGACGAAGTCGCGGGCTACAGCTAGTACTAAATAAATACATCACATACTTTAGATACCCGAATCTCATTTTTATTCACCTTTGCCTTTATTATGTCTAATGTGTGTGGTGGTAAAATTAACTCAAGCAGACCTTTACGACTACGTTCAAATATGAAGTAAAATAATAAACAGTAAATACACTTTATAGTGACAAGATTAAACATTTATTATGCTGCTGTGCCGGAGCGGTGTCGAATCCGAATGACATAGGTGGGCTAAGTCCTTTAAAGTAACACTTTTTTAATTATATGCCCATTAAGTATTGACTGTTACTTTTTTTTATTATGAACCACGTAAACCGTTTAAGATTGTATTTTACCAGCACTATTCAGAACTAAGTCGTTGTGCGAGAATACTAAGAATTATTTTCATGCAAATTTGTTTCTTAGTTCACTCTCAAACTATACGGTCTTGAGTTGATAAAATCACTTTGAAAGCATTGTGGTACCTCTTTACAACATTTCAAAGTGAATAATTAAGCACTTGTTAAGTACCCGCCCTTTTGAAGATTACGTAGAAAAGATCCATAGCGAGAAATGTATTCTCAATGAAAGCAGAACCATATCACTCATTAATACTACCTAAATATTTTGTCAATTTAAAGCCTTGAAGCGTAAGTCGTTACGAAGACGATACACACTGTATATGTTGATACTTACGTTAATGCTCATTTAACGAAGTAAGAACTAAACGAAAGCAAAATATAAAATCATTGCGATTCTTTGCTTCCGTTTTTATGAGAAATCTCATAAATTCACATTTCTTTACAATAGAAACTCACACAAGCACACTAGAAATATCATGAGAAATCTGGTTGAGAAAGAATGGATGCAAAACATTCAGGAAATTTACATGAAAACCTCATTGTTAAGACTACGCTATGTTAAAAATAAACCTCTATTAATTATCATTATTAATTATCAAGGAATGAATTTTTTTGGAGTTTTTGTTATTTAAATATGCTTCATCTTAATGAGCTATTAGGTATTTTATTTCGCTGATAAAAAACAACACCAACTTCTTGGAATTTATATGTCACCCGTAATCGATACAAACATATTCAACAATCCGCGGGCATATCAGGCCTTATGAATAAGTCAATACTTATAAATGACATTGCACAACAAAAAAAAAACATCGCCAATGAACGAGAATGATTCCTCGTTATCCTGTACTTGGATGACATATTTGTAGTTAAAAAAAAAACTACTGAATCGATTTTAGTTCAATATCCGTGACAAAATTAAAAATTAAAAATCCAAATCCTTTCGAAGATATTGACTGAGAGGAAAAAACTTAAAACAAAGGCTTAATTTAGAACTTTCTCCTTTTTTTTAAGTTGGTTGGAAAATACGAAGATAATATAAGTATAATACAAGTGAATAAGAATATGAAACGTTTGGTCTTTGAACCTCCAAGATTGCAGCTTTTTGTACTTATTTAATAACATTGGGGATCATGCTGTCTTTATATAGGTTTGCATATCTAAAACAGTAATTTTTACACTGAAAAATATTGTATTAAACTAGCGAGTCTTCTAGCGTTTTTTTTTAACTTTTTAAGTACGATATATAATATACGATATATATATATATCCATACAACCTATGACACCTGATTTAACCCCTATAGAAATGCGTATTCTCAAAGTCCTTAAGTCTTAGCAACCTTTCACGTCTTGAACGAAACGGACATGCGAAATTTATTTTCCTCGTGGTTTCATAGCAATTGTAATGAGTCAGTGCGATAATTCTTTATCTAAAAGGAATTGATATAACAATAAATATTCACTAAACGGTTTGAAATAACAGCAATTTACGAATTTGAAGTTCCAACCAAGTCAGTTGTACTAAGAAATAACAAACACAGACAGCTCATTTGACATTTCAAATTGAATGCCAGAATAAATAAATTTACAAATTAGACCCAATTAACCGGCGTATAATTTATGTAATATTCGTATTAAGCATCACACAACAGAAATATTACGTTTTAATGTGAAATTTTCGTGGTTGTGTATGAAACGTAATTACGAGAAATATTACATCTCATTAGTTTCTGCAATATACAACAAATACAAACTTTTGATATCAAATAAGGCATTAGCCTAGCAACACTTTCCTGGAATTCACAATTTTTACCGAAGCCGAGGCCTTGTCGTAAATTATACCAAATATCCCTACATTAATAAATCATAATAATAAATCAAATTTATTTTCTCTCATAAAAACAGGTATATACAAGAAAGTACATCTAATATGTAAATATTTAACCTGCTTTGTGAATAACTGGTGCCTGAAATAGGTTTGTGTAAACCTGTGACACAGATCACCAGTGCCCCCACTCCGCGAATCAAATCCTGAAATATATTACAATTACACATTACACCAGATACATAGATCTACAGTCTAGATACAGTCAGTGACAAAAGTAGTCGAACAAAACCAAGTTCCACAACTCCTTAACATTACGTAGGAATCAAACGTTGCTAATCAGATTTAGCCACACATGATGATTTCACCGTTTTTTGTTTATGTTCATCGGTTTTGTCGCTGACTGTACTTGATAAGTATGGCCCACAGCGTTTTGATGAGCTTTTCCTTCAGAGCCGACATTGATAGATTCGTTATTGGTTACGTTATTGGATAATATGCAGCTATCAATCGTTACAATTTTTGAGGTAATTTTAACGACCAGGTCCGTTACTTGTTTTTGCAGTGTTTATGATAATTACTGAAACATTTAATATTAATAGAAATAAACGGAGTTATCGAATAATTATTGTTATCATACGTAGGTATTAGGAAATCGAGCTTTCATTTTGTATTTGTATCGTCAGAAGTTTGTATTTGTTGGATGTTTGCAGAAACTACAGAGACATAACAATTCTCATAATTACCTCCGTATCAAATTCTTCATATTGAAAGATAACATTTGTATAATAAGATGTTTAGTACGAATATTACATCAATTATATGCTGATTGTTACGTCAATGCAGTTAGTCATAGCCCTAGAAGATTACATTTGTGTGTAGTAGCTTTATAGAGATATTTTTTTCTCAGATATTGTGACGGCGCATGCAAATCACCGGCTATGTTCACTAGTCGGAGTGGAAGGCGGTCATGCGATCGGAGGGTCTCTAGGGGTCCTTCGGACGCTGTATCAAGTCGGCGTGCGCTACCTCACTTTAACGTCGACATGCGATACGCCGTGGGCTGAATGTGCTGGTGCCGACAGATTCGAGCCATCACTAAGAGGCGGGCTATCTCCTTTTGGAAAGGTTAGTTACAGAACAAGATAACCTTATGTTAACGATACCATAACAAAGTACGTCTTGGGGTACCCCTAGTTAGGTACGGGAAAAGGCGTCGCATTGCATATCGCCGTGTGCCTGTATTTCACCGATAACCACACCTTTCAAACCAGAACTCTAATAAGTATACGTTATTGCTTAGCATCAGAAATAAGGTGATATTATTATCATTAATAAATTAGCGTTATTGGCAAATAAAACTTATTGTCGACAAAATTTCTAGGATTCAGCGACTATATAAATAGGTATTATAAAACAAGCAATAGGTAATTTATATTTTATTTGCACACTCATTTATTCGTTGATGTGTAAAATGTGTTTTGAGCGTTTTAATATACACCCTAAGAAATAAACATATTAGCGTCATAAAATTTAATTGTGATCAAATTTGAAGCTTCGTAGACGCGCTACGTACCTAAGCTACGGCTAAAATATATTCGTAGCAGATTTACAGAAAAATAGCTTAGTTTGAAGAATCTGAAATAGTATTTTTCTTTTGAACATTTTCGTTGAAATTCAAATATAACTTTATTAACGCGTTGGTTTATGAAATTTGCGTTTCAATAATATACACAAATTATTAGGGTAGTTTAGGTAAACATAATGGTTTAAGTAATATACGACGCAAATTTCCTACCAAAACAAAATAATGCTAATCTCTACTTTAGATTGGTTTTTAGAAAATACTCGTCTGTGGCAATTTTGAATCAACAGACATTTCGGATTAAAGAATATTAGGTATGTACTTACTAACAACCGATTGCCAAAAAAATAAAAAGTTACTCAACCACTCTTAAAATTCCTTTTCCTTCGGCTGCCACTTACTTGTATTACTTTTTCTTCTAAGGCACTTTTGTAAAAATTTGAATCTAAAAAGAAAATTTATTTTAACATGGCTATCCAAGTTTATTTACCTGAGTAGAAAGGTTGTGAAATATCATTTCTGAGTGATTCTAAGTAATATTCCAGCGATTTTTTAATCTCCAAAGAAAATATCTGATGGCATCCTTACGAATAACATTATCTGGCTATTTAACTTTTTTTTATAATTAATGATTTTTATGGCCAACTTGACATATGATAGCGTTGATCTGTGATAGTGTATCAAAGGATGTCCATACACTTTTTCAGTATGATTTGATGCGAACATTTTCTCGTTGGCCTATTTTTAATACTATCAGTAAGTTCACAAAAAAAGACAAGGCAATTTGTAACCCCAGTATCTTACTTTGTATCTTTTTTAATAAACACAGTATGAAGATATGTCTAACGTGTAAAAGTAAAAGTTTTGTTTTGTCTCTTCGAATGAAACTCTTACGGGATATCTTGCCGGCAAAGAGATGAATAAAGTAATCCTGACTAATGAAAAACTATACTTAAAATATTTTTTGCTTATATCGAATAAACGCTATATCTAAGTATTGAATAAATCAACCATCAATCTATTAAAATATAACTCGCCAGGAGAACTACCGTCAAAATTTATGTACAATTTACAAAAAGATCAGTGTAAGCGTGGCGTTAGGGAGGTGAGTTGAGTGGAATCGCATGTACATGTAATATCGAAACGTGTAAGTACCTAGTCAAAATGAAAGCATAAAGATTGAGACGTCGCCGTCGCTGTCGCGAGTAGAGCGACTCTGCCATAATCATAAACATCCTGGCGCACTGCAATATTTTGCTTTGTATGAACTCCGACTGTTCGGTAGTGCACTTCTTTGTTTACCTGCAACGATACTTTTCGAAATATTTTCTTTTGTTAAAACCACTCACTGCGTGTAACGCAGGCACACGTAAGAGCCATTATTACATAGTGATGGAGGAGAAACACTATTTCAGTACACATCACAGTTCACATTCAGTTCACATTAACATTAGCTGCAGATAGAAAGACTAGGTAATTCCTAGCGGAAGATAGAGTTTGAAATGGTTTTTCCCGTGATCTTTCGTCGTTAACACATTAAAAATAACTTTAGTGCTTGATCTGTACTTAAGTTCAACTTAATAGCTTATCTGCATACCTTTTAGATCGGTAACTGTTATCAGTTGTGTGTTCAATTATAAATAAAAATCAAGTATCACGTGCTATTTAAAGCTAATTATATATGTAATAATTTTTCCCATTTATAATTTGTCGGTCGCAGAGTCGTGAATTCTCAATCCACAAGGTTCCGAGGAGTTTGCAATTAATTAAGCAAACTCGGTGTACTACCTTCTAAAGTGTCTTGAACAATGGAGCTCTTTATAATAAATATTCACAGCCAGACGGTACAGTATTTGCAGCTCATTTCAATAGCTCCTTCTTTAGAGTTTTACAAGACGACGTCCGCTTCAAAGAGTTCCATTAACCAAGTTAGCAAATATACCCACAGACTTCTAATCATTTAATATGAATTCAGACTCGGTTTTATTTATCACCACGTTAAAAGGTTTATTGAAAAACATTAAATGGTAATCTGGAAAATGATTCGCCAAATAATTCATTTTGAAATTGGTTTCGTTAAAAAAGCTGGGTGTTTTGTATTCAATGTTCAATTAGGCTGTTTAACGATAAAGCTATGTGTACATTTATTGGGCGGCTGATTGAGCTCTGAACGGGAGTTCCAATAGGTAGGTGAGTTGGACAGCCCGGGTTGTTACAATGGGGAAACTCGAAATTCTATGGAAAAGTTGATCACTGGTCCGCCTAACTTAATTAACTGTTCGCTCGCTGTCGGAATTGTGTACCAAGCTACGGCCGCGGGGTAAAACTTTCAATTGGTAATAAATATTACAATAGTATACGTTCTATCTCATTTGTCTAACGAGTTGTGAAATAATAACACTATTCTTTATTGTACAGACAATTGTACTAAAGACTTTTAATATAGGAATCTGAAAACCTATTAACATAATGTCCAGTCTTGTAAGTATATTTTGTAATCTTTTCAGTGTGAACAAAATTATCTGTAAGTATAATGATATAGTTTACAACTGTTAACAAAAAAAAATGTGAGCCGTCACGGGACGCCTGGCAGATGTGAAACATCGACATTATTTTGTAAGAAACTAAGTACCCCATCACTAATAATGTTTATGATTTGTCGTAACCTTGAACGGACCAATCAGCGCTCATGCCGTGGCGACGCGTCGCCAAGCCAGAAATCGGTTTTACGTGCGGCTATAGAGGTTTCACATCAAAATATATTTAATGAAAATTGGTACAGATAAGTATATTGTTTAATACGAAATATTCGTTTCAGTCGGTATTTCAATATCTTAAATTTATCCTTTTCCGAGTATTTTCTTTTGACGTTAAATGTTCTTTTATATTATGCTCTCATTGAGGCACGGACCATTGCGATACAAATCTGGAAAGAGACAGAGAAAATGCAGATTTACCTGTTTTCTCATTCGTGATTTCACCATGTTTTTGAATAATTATAATGTTATTATTTTCATATAATTGCTTTCCATATCATTAACTGAGAAGCATAAATAGTCAATTCGAAGCATCCCTATTGGTTGCCTGTTAATATCAGGTCATTAAAAATCGCCAACAGCCATAATTATGTTATAACTTTGTTTCATTGTGTGCTGGTACAAATAAACACAGTCCGCGATACGACCGCAGACTCTCGAGGCCATCGCCTCATACGGCATACGGCCCGCCTGACAGTCCATTGAGAGGGTTGTTGAAAACATTTAATTATAATGTGAAATTTTTACTAGGTATACAATAATTTGGACTTGGGGAGTATACAATGCACACGCCTTTATCTAGAATACATTTAAATTATGTATATGTATTATTTTTTGGACGTCAAAATACTTGTATTGCTCCATAAAGAGTGGAAGGGGATTAGGGAGGCCTTTGCCTTGCAGTGGAACTATGTAGAGTGATAATAATAATAATTATTACTTTCTCAATTATGTACACCTTTGTATAAAAGTTTATGTTCTTAAAATAATTGACTTCTATTGACGTCTATTTCCACTATTTTTTTGCACTGGGGAAATTAAAACCAGGTGAAACGTGCAACCCCGGTCCTTACAGCATTTCATTGGCACCACATCTAACAAATGAAAAAAAATGAAAAACAATGGCTATGGTGTCAGGACTCCAAGGACGAAATTTGCATAAGGGCTGCCACCCAAAGAAAAGCGGCTAATGTTGGTTGAATCCATATCATGTCTCACGTTATTCAAACAGGTGGTGGTGAAAGAGATGAACCGTCTGGGAATGCTGGTAGATCTATCCCACGTATCTGAGCGCACGATGCGCGACGCACTGGCCGTGTCGCGCGCGCCGGTTCTGTTCTCGCACTCGTCCGCCCGCGCCCTCTGCAACGTCACCCGAAACGTGCCCGACACGGTGTTGAGACTGCTGGCTGCTAACAAAGGACTCATTATGGTCAACTTCTACACGTCTTTCCTCACTTGTAAGGACACGGCTACCGTTCAAGATGCAATAGGTACGAGTCTTAGAACTTTTATTCAAGATGTCTAAATCTTATATTACATTGATTTCGATCTATATAAACCAATCACTATACCGATCAAACTAACCTATCAAAATACAAAACACCTTTTAGTAGATACTAACTCACTATGTTCTTAGCACGAATGCACTGGATAAAGATTTATTAATTTATTTATTTCTTTATTTAATGACTTTGCAACTATTAACTGACAGGAATTTCAGTAAAAATGTGTATTTAAAAACTGTAAAAAATATTTAACGCTGAGCGTTCAGGCATATGTATAAATTCTCTTGTAACATATGCTTCCAGTCTTACTATCTCTACCATAAATTTTACATCGTTTTTTCTTCTCTGATCCATATTTAACTTACTTGACTAAAACATAAATATCTCACACTTGAATTTGAACTTTTAATTCAAGCGTCTTTCTTAACCCGCGGGCTAAAAGCCTACGGAGTCGAATGCAACGCTCGTCAGGTCTCTCTAGTCCGACATACGGATATATATTCGTATTTTTAAAACATCATTCCTCTGCTCTTCGTGAAATTCAGAAAGTGCATAGAGAGCTTAAAATCATAACTTTTCACGAAAGAAAACAACTGCTACGAGGTCGCTACAACAGCTAGAGTGCTACGCTTGTTACGATTATCACTTAAAATGTTCATAGTGTAAAAACTAGCTTTTATGATTCTTGTTTCTTCTGAATTTTATAGTTCCTATTCTGTTTTGTACAAAAAATATATCAGATCAAGTTGAATTTTAGTTTAAAGTCGTAGCACAGTAATTTTCTTACCAGTTATAAATGATAATTTTGATTTTTTTGCTTATTTTTCAGCACATATAAATCACATACGTGACGTGGCAGGTGTAGACAGCGTCGGCCTCGGCGCCGGCTACGATGGAATCAATTAGTGAGTAATCGCTGATGTGATTATAATTGGTACAACTTACTCGCACATGTAATTACGATTACGAACATGTGTTTGAAGTAATTAACAATATTTTTATATGTAGATTTTGTTAAAAACACACTAGTTGGACTAATTGGTCTGATTTTGCAAAAAGTAATTAGCAGCTAAAGATTAATTAAGGATCATAGAAGATTTTTTTTCTAAAAGTGGAAACATAAAAAATGTACAAGATATGTATCATACTTCGTTTATTATGACTAAAGTCCCGAACTCAAACACGAATTTCTTGCATGAACAGTACACCACAAGGACTCGAAGATGTATCCTCGTACCCACTTCTGTTCGCTGAGCTGATGGAAGAAGGTTGGAGCATAGAAGAATTGCAAAAACTGGCTGGGCAGAATCTACTTCGAGTAATGGCGGCGGCAGAACGGGTGTCTAAGGAGTTGGCTTCTGCGTATGAAACGCCCTTCGAGGAAGTGCCCCCGCGTGTGATCGATGCACACAATTGCTCTAGTCAAGATTCTTAGGAAATTTATGAAACCCCTTTTAAAAGTTGCAGTTGTTATTGAAATTTAGCAAATTTTGAAAATATCAATGAAATATAGAAATGATTATGCATTATGTTAGCGGCATTCGATATTATGAATTTTAAATGATTCACGTTCATACTAAATTAAAATTTAATTTAATATTCATTTTTCATAGCTTTACGTTGACATTTATTAATAAAATCCGGATAACAACTGCGGCTATTTCCCAAGCTTTAAAATTTAACCAAAATTAATCTAAAAGAGAATCGACTTATAAATATTATTCAACTATTTACGAAGATAGTTGTACTTTTACTCGTCCGATTAGACTTTTTACCCTTTTAAAATCTCGGCGTGTGAATTATTGTTTTCTTAAAAAAAATATAATGTAAGGTAATGTTACTCGTAAGTTTGTACGTTGATCAATGATGTCACAAAGTTTGTGGACGTATTTTACAAAGATGAAAGTTAAAGCTAGATAATTTTATTGTGATACCTTTTAGAAAATATTATTGCGTATAGGTATTAGGAAATATAGATTTTATTTAGATGTTTCGAAAAATTTAGACAACATGTCATAATTATTATATGGATAATCAATAACATTGGCGTTTAGTGACATGTAATATTTTGCAGATCAAATTATATTTTTTCTTTAACAGCACAAATTAACGTTACACTGTAGGTATGCTTAGTTATTAGGGAACATTATTTAGTAAATTCTATTTAAGGTTGTATATTAAATTTAACTTATTAACTAATTGATAGGATTTCTTTACCTAATGACGACCAACAAACCTTAGATTTAGAAGTTTCGAGGCTAGACTCTAGTATTACCTACCAATGAATTAACCATCATTTTGAAACATGTAGGCACAAGCAGTTCCCTAAGATTTATTGAGCTCATTGTAATCAATTAATTTATGAATGAGAGTTTTTTTAGTTGAGGAATTTTTGAATAATAGATTATAAAAGAGAAACTGTTAGTTAAATTTTAGCTCTGACTGTGCCAACGTAGACGACGCTGTTTTTACATAACAATATATCTGCTTAGGTATTTCCTTCTTAAGAGCCTATATCAATAATATACAAACATAATTAAGTACGTACGTAAATTTCATTTTTAATCTTTTCGCTATCTACCCCGCAGTATCCAATTAGGCCAAGGTACTTCAGTTACTTTCTTCTACACATAATTGCATCACTTCATTTTTTATTTAAGGCATTTTAATCCAAAATATTCTAGTTACAAACATTTTGGAAATAAGGTATATTAATATTTGCTGTTAATTATCTGAAACAACAATAAATAATATAATAACAAAAATGCTATAAAAACTTTAACCAGTGCAGATTATAAGAAAATATATACCTACTTAATACCTACTCGCAAGTCATGTTCATTTCTGAAAAATGGACCAAATTTAAATAAAATAACAAATTCATTAATCTTAATTATTTACACATCATAAATCTTTTCTAATAAGGTATATTGGAATTTAATATTATAAACCAAAGAGACCATGATCGCAAGAAGGATGACCTTAATAAAAATAACGCAAATATTACCTACCTACTAGCTACTTATTGTTAAGAATAAGTTTTCTTCCCAGAGCAATAATACTGAGTTAGTGATGTAATCTAAGTATATTTTTTAAACTGCTTAATTTGTAATAACAGACGGATCTTAAGACTGAAAATGTTTCAGGTAAATTAAGACAAGTGTTTGAAATTTCATACGTTTTTAATTCTTTGATAATTCCTATGTGATGACGACTCTTAAGATGTGTTTATTATTTCGTGGAAGTAAACCCATTGTGCTTTACATAGATGTTTACTGTTTATTTTGTAGTTTTTAACAATTATCATTAGTTTACACCTAAGTACCTACTTTACGGTATCTACTTGTAATACATATCTCAAGATGTTTTAACTAATATAATTAAAACTTTCATGATAGGTGACTATGTATTTGTCTTAGATTAGATTTTATCTAGAAAGATCAATCAAGCTTTCGGTTGGTAGAAACAATAAGTATTTAGTACCTACCTAATATATTATAAAAAAAACTTCTTTGTATTAACTTCGCTTCATGCACACCACCGACGTGTGATAAGAATAAAATAAAATTACAGTTTTCACTGGTGTCTTTAATATGCGAACCCTAAGTACCAACATAATACATCTTACCCACTTCCGAACTGATATTTGCTACTTATGAGAACTATAATAAGATACAGTACAAATATGATTACTTGGGTATTGGCAACTTAAAACCCATACCTTAAACTAAATAATGAAAAGTACGTAAGTTTTAATTAGAACTTTAATATTTTCGATCTAGATCTGTTCAGTTAGTAGGTAGCTGTTGGGTCACATATGAAGGCGCGGCATCAGATTTTTGTATATCTTTATCCCCCTGTCATTCAGAAACATCACTAGTTAAAACGAGAATTATTGCTTAGGAATGCCCTGGCTGGCTAGAATACAGCTGCCGACTCGAGGGGGTCGAGTTAGAAAATAAGACGGAAGCTGTATTGTAGGTCCGCTTTTCATCAATGTTTTGTCATCTCAAGGAGATAGTTTTGACGTGAGTCAAAATGAGTAAAAACTACTTAATCAATTGCGTTTTTAAGTAAGGCCGCCAGTAACTGAATATCTGCAAATAGCAAATATACTGTCCGTTGTCTATATTATTATTATACTTGAGGACCGTATGGTGAGTACCTCAATCTTAGGGTATGGTGCACCTAGTCTGGCAACACTGGCAAGACGTGCCAGCTGATGAACTGACATGAATGACATTACTGACAATGACAATGGTTTGTTGTTAGGGAGGCGTTGTTTGCTTTGCGTGCTTGACTTGTTTGCGTTTTTTATAGTGAATTTCCTATATTTCATAAATTTCTAGTGAATCAGAAGTGAGTTGCTATCCGTAATCAATGCCATACATTTTGATCAGGGGAAACCTTGCGTCTTACGGACACAAAAACCCTTGGCGTGTATTAGTATCCGGTTTGAAAGGTATACCTACATCCTTTTGATGTCATACTATTTGAAAATTCTTAAATCAAAGAAATTATCCCTATATTTTCAATTTCTTTACATCTGTTAACATAACCGTTAAATTTGGCTATATTTTCGATCAATGCAAGTATCTCATTTGACACTAAATAGGGAAATACGCACTTGCAATTGCACATTATGAAAATTGATACTTTCGACGTAAGGTGTGTCACACAATTGCAAAGGTTTTGAAATGTTGTACAGTGACAACTTTGTTTTTTTTTAACAGCTGGTGACATTGAACAACTAAAGAGATTTGCTTCTGGTGGATACTGTGACAATTCAACCATAGTCTACTTACAACATCCTTGTGTAATCCTAAGTGCTCTTGAGGTACCTATACTAACTGGTTAATAGCGCCTAATTCATTTAACATTGATGCAGGATATTATCTCATACAGGATGTAATACTTACATTGTGGATTATAAACAATAAAGATGTTTTGTATTAATATTTTGCAGGTTCTGGGATATAAGGTTGTTGCTTCAAGTTCCACAGCAGTCAAACAAGACTATAATGAGTATATGTGGACTATGAGAAAGGAATTCTCTGAGCCTGAACCTTCAATTATTGTGGAACAAGATAACATTACCAATTTTAGCAAAGAGGCTATGCACTTGGGTAATTTCCAGCATCAGACAAAGGAAGATTAAACCTGCAGCTATCAACTAAAATATGGATGGCAAAAGTACTCAGAACCTATCAACAAACAGCCTGGTAGAAAAACCTGAATCTGAAGCAGACGGTGTACTCTATTACATTGCTGTCAAAGGCTCTTTGCATGCTTTTGACTGTGCAGTTTTTGGACTTAAAGAAGAGGAAGTAAAAGCCCTCGAAGCAAAGTTTCAAAGATCAATAATTGTGAATGGGGTTGCTTTCAAAACCAATGTTCTGGATGTTGTAAACTCACTAGTGCAGCTTGGGTACAAAATCATCTCAAGCACTGGTGAAACAGAGATCACATGGACCATGCAGCGTGAGATATAAAAAAACAGTTACATATTTTTAGTTTTGCACTTTTAAATTTGATCATCATGGACCACAAAGGTGGATGTAACCATCACTGCACTGGCGCTACTGCCCATTCTTCTGTATGCCAGACATTGTCCGAGATGGATTGGGAAAGAGGCATATGGAATGCAGGTAAATAATTTACTACCTATTCAATATTGTTAAGTTGTAATACCTTTGGGAGGTACGTATAGTTTTGTAATAGGGGTTTAATTATTCCAGCCTTCAATGGAGAAAAAGAAAGAGTGCAGATGCTGATTGATAAAGCTAAGAATCCCAAAGACACGGTCACAACACCGGATGATGCTGGCTACACTGCACTTCACTATGCTGCCAGAAATGGTCATGTAGACATCTGCAAGATACTTCTGCAAAATGGAGCTGCTATTGATGCTCAAACCAAAAGTGCAAAAGCCACACCTTTGCACAAAGCTGCAGCATCAGGTAACTTATTACTGTACTTATATTTATTTAATGATTGTTTGTAGTGTGAACTTTCACAAAATTCAAACTTTAAAATAATAATTCATTTGCAGGTAAAACAGCAACAGTAAAGCTATTAATTTCGAGTGGCGCAAGTGTTGATGCTCAAGATGTAGATGGCCAAACAGCATTACACAAAGCAATGCTGAATAAAAATTCTGAATTAGCCAACATTTTGATTCAGGCTTGCCCAAGCCTCCAGGGTATAAAAGACAACAAAGGCCACTTGCCATCTAATATGCTGGAATAATTATTTGTATTCATCACTAGCTGCACCCTGCGGTGTTACCCGTGGTGAATAAGTAGTCCCACGGGAACACTGCACTTTTCCAGGATCAAAGTAGCCTATATGTTAATCCAGGATATAAGCTGTCTTGGTACCAAATCCATTCAGCCGTTTGAGTGTGAAAGAGTAAGAAACATCCATACAAACTTTCATGTTTATAATATTAGTAGGATTATCAATATTCTGAAATCAGTTGATGTTTCACATTTAAACATTGCTTATATAAGATATTACACTTTAAAGAAATACATGATAATATTTTTCTGTTCACTTGATGTTTAGTTTCACAGATTAAATGTTGCTTCTAGATATCACTAGACTAATATTATAAGGCATATATCACTAGAGGTGTTAATAATATCATTGTAACTGTTAAGTTGAATAACTATTGGGGTAAATAATGAATAATTATAATAATTTTATAAATTTATTTAAATTGTCCACTTTTTTTGGCAATCCTTTTATTAAAAATAAGAATTCAGAATTGCATAAACATGCTTTATGGTAATAAATCGAGGCCTAGGATTTGTCCAGTCTGACCAATTCTTTTCATTTCACTTTTGGACTTCTAATACTGAGACAACAGTTTCATAGATAACCTTATGCTACATTTCATAAACATTTATGTATGAAAAAAATCTGACAATATATTTAGATTAAAAGATATTATTGTATCATGATACAGTTGGCAAAAAACTAAACTAGCTTTTTTAGTCTCTTTTATTTCGTTAAGCAGAGAAGGAGATAGGTAACCATTGTAATCAACAATACATTTGTAAATGCAAGAATGTCTTATCTCTACTTTGTCAGTGGAATGCATTACTATAATAGTTTTAGTGAAAAGTAAAAAAGGTTGTCCGACATAAATACATTTCCTTAAATTATTATTTGTAGCTTAGTTACAGTCTATATATCAGATCGTATATATTATAGGAATCAAATATGTTAATACAATGTAATGATAATATTTATTTATTGAATTATTAGCTTATTATTAGTCCAAATAAAAAGTAATAACTCTAATTACATAAATCGAAAATTGAATATACTTAGTACATAATATTAGAAAAATCCCTCCCATGGTTATTATAAATTTTTTGAGATGTATAGCTTAACATCGCTTGTTAAGTTTTCATAAATTATAATTTTTTTATTTTTTGCTCTAGTATTAGCAATGTTATATATAGTTATTTATATGAATCTTTGGATAGTTTAATGTTAGATACACAAACATTTTATATTTACTATTCACATAAAGGTTTCTTGTTATGTTTGCCTGAACATTTGTGTACGCTGCATCAAAACAAATACTGAAGTATCACCCTATAATACACATTTATACTACAATATATCATAAAACTAAGATTTTTAATAAATTATTATTGTATCTGCATTTTACATCTTATTTGTGTTCACTTACCTGTAGAATATACAAGTGAGATATGTTTAATTTACTACTCTATTTTACTCAGGGGTTGTTTCACCATGTTTATGTGGCCTTAACACCAGCTACAGTCACTATAAACAAAATGCTTAAGGAAAACATGCCAACTGATTGACAGTAATCTGTAGATTAGAAACAGGCTGCAAGATTTCCCAATGAGAGCTATGGTTGGTTACAATATATGCTGCCTTGTCTAGAGAAAAGTAATTATTCTTTAAGACTTCTTTGTACCTACTCATTTACAGTTCAGACAACTCAACTCTTTGAAAGCCGTTCGTTGCAGGTTTACAAAACATGAATGATGAATAAAAATTATTTATAAAAATATGTACAAACGTTATATTCAAAATATGCGTACAATGGGCGGTCCTAACGCTATGAAGGGACCTCTTCCAGACGACCTTTATAAATAATAGATATTCCATTTTGATACCAGTCAGTAGGCTTTTTTTTTATTGTATTTGCGTTTCATCATCTGGTCCAAGTTTCGGATATGACAATGACATGAATGGTTGTTTGAAATGATTCTATTAAGCACCGTAATACGTCTCAACTCATGTTGTTCCCCGTTTTTCCTTGTTGGAGATTTTTACAAACAAATACCTCACTACAATAGAATATCAAATTGATTGCAGGGAGTTCTACGTTCGCACCAAGTTCGAGGAAAACTGCCGACTATACCCCACGCAGATGACTTCAGAGGCGTGCTGATTCGACAATTCACTTTATGTTTAACGCACTTTGATTCGAATTTAGTTGGCCCTGCTATCAAATTTAATTGTAAATTGTTCGTACGTCCACTTGCTACACTAGTCAGCGAGGCAAATGTCAGATACCAATCTACTAAATTGCCTTTGTCCCTTTCCAAAGGCGGCCAATAAGCTACTACTCTCAACGTACGAGAGAAAACTCCTTTAAAGGATGTAGCGATACACTTATTAGAGTGCATATTTATACCTACTTCGGATTCGAAACAGAGTACCTGCAGAGTTCAGATATCCTTACTGTTGAGAGAGGTTGAAGAAGAACTAAATACCTCCACTTCGAAGTCACTCATCATCAAATAATCTTTTATCATGGTAGGGACGGGAAGGGCTGAGACAAACTGAGGCAAGATCATCCGCCCACGCAAACCTCTTACGGTGATTCTGCAAATATCGACCAGGTTTAGTGGATTTTTGCATGTCTCACTCACCCATTTCGCAGTTTGTTTAGATTCAGGGGTGAGTTTGATTTCGGCTTTGCTGCCAGCCTTAATGAGCATATCCGCTAACTTATTGTGCTCGCGTCTACTGGCTATGACAAGGTTTCCGAACACATTGGTGAGTACGTCGCACGCGTTCACGTCGGCTCCGTAACGTATCAGGTGCATCGCCACTTCGTCTCTGAAAAACAATAAAAATATCGTACACTTGCGACGACTGAGATGATGATGATTTGAGATGTCACACTGTCGCCGCAAGTGGACGAGATATATATATTGGTTGACATTTCACACATCGCCATCCAGCCCCAAACTAAGCACAGCTTGTATTATGGAAACCAGATGACTGAAAGAATACATATACATACTAACACCCAGAAATAAAACAAACATCAATGCTCGTCACATAAATGTTTGTTCTGGTGGGAATCAAACCCATGGCCTACAGCTCAGAAGGCAGAGTTACTAACCAATTGAGCTGTGAGGTCATTCAAAACAATTGACTGTAACTTTAAATCATTACACTTTCGGTGGTGGCATGTTTTATAAAACCTTTAATAAATAATAACACAAAACTAGTAGATAAATTATTCTTATAAAGTGCGCCTCAAATGCTCTTTTCGTACTCTCGACATACTTTGAACTATTGGTTAGAACCAAAAAACATGATTCTGAGACATGCCGGTTTCCTCGCAATGTTTTCCTTGACTGTTTCCAGCAATGGTATCGCGTACCTACATAAATTTTAACATCGATGCACGTCAGGATATGAACCAGCGACAGCCGGATTGAAACTCGAGGTGTGTATCAGTGGGCGAATATCGATGTGAAAATGTGTTATCACCTGTGAAGTAATATGGCTCTGTTTAGAGGCGTGTCGTAAGTGGACGCCCTGATGTCCAAGTCTACGGAGTAGCTCAGCAGGATGAGCAGCAAGCTCTCGAATGTGACGGGGCTGCTGCTGAACTCCACGGCGACGTGCAACACGCTCGCGCCCGTGTGACTGTTGCAAGCGTTTATGTTGGCACCTGCAAACAATACCTCATACATATACATTGTACAGAGGTGTTTGTGTGCGTGTGCGTGTCCGTGTCCGTGTGTGTTTGTGTGTGGGTGGGTGTGGGTACTACTTTGGGTTGGAAAAAGGCCAGATCAAGAGTACCCTGAACCGACTAGCACGCATCAAGACTGATGAGTCAAGATGTAGCAAACGACACACAGATGAGATACAGATACACAGATACAGACGTAACAAAATCAAGATGTAGCAAACGAGTGTGTCGTAGCAGGTGGAAACCCGTGCTCTCTGCCTACTCCTCCGGGAAACAGGCGTGATTTAAAGTTTACGCACTCGTTATTAATTCATACCTTTGTCAAGCAAAACTCTGGCGAAGGAATGTGGAAAGGGCAAAGTCATCGCGATCAGCAGCGGAGTATCGCCACTGAAGCTGTGGACGTTGATGCCGCAACCGAAATTGGCGAGGGTCTTCACCATTTTTATCTGTAAAACAGTAATACCATTTTATTACGTACTCGCTGTCGCCCGCGACTTCATCCGCGTGGAATTCGGTTTTATCACGCACCCCTATTTTACCCCTCGGAAAAGTAGCCTAAGTTACTCCTTGTTACATCAGCTATCTGCCAGTGAAAGTCCAGTCAAAATCGGTCCAGCCATTTCAGAGATTACCCGGAACAGACAGACAAAAATTGTAAAAAACGTTTTGGTATATGTACCGTGTATACATCCATATGCACTTAGTAAAAAGCGGTTATGTTAATATTACAAACAGACACTCCAATTTTATTTATTTGTATAACTACATATTTACGTCTTGATCTTCGATCGCGCGATGCAGCAGACACTGGAAGTGGGTAATGCGGGCCCCTAGGTTTAACAGCATTTCCACAGTCTTCCGTTGTCTGAACGCAACTGCTTTGCATAACGGCGTGTGACCTAAAACACATACACAACAAATAAAAATAGACTTTTTTCTATATAAATAAATGATTAAATGATACAATTTTGTTGGTATAAGAAAAATATTAGCACGCGTACATCATCATTCACCTGTCTTCACCCCACACTAGATGAAGTCGGCGTACCATGCATTTTTCATCCATTTCCCGATGTCAAACGTCATCTCAGTGATCAGTTTCTTACTCATGTCATCTTTTCTTAAGCCTACCTCTACGTACTCTCGCATCCACAAGAATATAATCCTTTAACATGGCTTTAGTCCATACCACGCTAACCTATTGCTCCTCAACTTCTCCGTCACTTAAAAGTACTGCTGTTTGTCCGGGAAAGAACCGTCACTATAGTGACTATATACATTTCTGTCATTACCGCCAGGGTCCAATCGGACTGTGCTTTCCGGTTTGAACGGTGAAGTACCCAGAGTACCCGTAACTCTCCGCACTGCGATGTAACAGGACCTTTGTACGGGAGGACCCAAGACCAAGATGCTGTTGACACGAGCGAGGAAAATAAGTGGGCCGAAAACTTATTCAATCAATAACTCACCTTCTCCATCTCCTATATTAGTGTTGGCGCCGCGCGTTATAAGGTATTCCACTATTTCCGTTTTTCCTTTTGATGCGGCTATGTACAAAGGAGTTCTTTCCTTCTCATCTCTAGCGTCTATAGCAGCGCCATGGTCGAGTAATACGGAAATCTAAAAAGAAAAAGATTTGTTGGGGCCGCATATGCACGGAAATGTGTGGAGCAACCCAAAGTAGCAGTAGAACTTGTGCTAAGTTCGCCCGGAGAAGTACTGCCACCACACCTGGTAATCTGCCGCCAAGCAGTGATGCATTCGTGTTGTTGTGTTCCGGTGGAAGGGAGTGGGTGTCGGTGAAATTGCAGGCGCATGAGACGTAACATCCCCGTCTCGGGGCGATGGACGCAACGCAATGCGACTTGAGTCATCTCATACTTCGGTGGAGAGGACTTGAGTCGTATTGCTGCTGTCCATGGGCGGCGGTTACCACTTAACGTCAAGTGGGCCGTCAGCTCGTTCATCACATAAAAAACAATACAATTCAAAAGACTCTTTC
The DNA here is from genome assembly GCA_947359385.1 of Chesias legatella. NCBI lineage: Eukaryota > Metazoa > Arthropoda > Insecta > Lepidoptera > Geometridae > Chesias > Chesias legatella. The sequence continues at coordinate 7,211,309 of OX375783.1, forward strand.
TCATATAATATGTAGCACAGTATACATACCATTTCTACATCACTGATCACGGCTATATGTAGAGGTGTAGTTTTCTGTGGCGTTGTAAAGTTCACATTGCTCCCGGACTCGAGGAGCAATTTCACAATATCTACTCTCCAGTTCAACACGGCCAGGTGAAGCGGTGTCCAGCCACAGTTGCCTGTAATGTCTAGTTTGCACCCTGAAAATAAATAATTGATATGATTGGACACAGCTCAGTTGGTAGTAACACTCGCCTTCTGCGCTGCAGGCCGTGGGTTCGATTATTACCCAGAACACACATTTGTGTGACGGATATAGATGTTTGTTGTGTATGTGGGTGTTAATATGTATGTATTATAGCTACGCTTAGTTCGTGGCTTGATGGCGCTGTGTGATGTCCAGCAATATTTATTTATTTATTGGTTACTCAACTTGCGCTCAAGAGCGGAAACTTTGTGGTGGTAGCAAAATATCCAAACTCTAAACGAATATTTGGAGATAATACTACTATTTGCTTGTCAAGAGATTGTCTGAGAGCTATATACTAAAGTTAGGAAAACAAGCGAAAAGTTTAATATAATACCATGTTACTAGAATATATAAAATTAATATAATATATTCCAGCCGATATTATTTATTTGAAAGTTTTATATTGTTTTTATAATAAATACTAGCAGACGCGCTTACGGGCCACCTGATGAAAAGTGGTCACCGTCGCCCATGAACATAAGCAACCCCAGAGACAACGTTGATGAAATCATGTGATGCGAGAAAATCTAAGAATAAAATAAGTTACCGGCTTCAACTAAAGCTTCGATGATCTCAGTGTGGCTTTCATCGACGGCATAATTCAATGCAGTTTTCCCAAAAGCGTCCTGTTGGTCGATGCCGCACGTGTAGTTGGAGGCTGCAGCTATCGCGGCACCGGTGCTCTCCAGTATCGCAGCGTACCATCTGCAAACAATACACATAACTAATATCTAAGTTCCATTTTAGATAAATAATAGCTTATTTACGAAGCGATTTTAAGCAATACAGCATCAGCATCGCATCCGTGCGAAGCCGGGGCGGGTCGCTAGTTAATTATAACAATTTAAGTGTGCATTAAGATTAGTTACTTGTACATGGAGGTGACTGTCTCATCTTCTTTAGTAGTCGGAGCAACATTCCCTATATCTTCATCCCATTCCAGGTCAGTTTGGGGTGATGTCGGTGTCACTGCGATTGCAGCACCTGCCACCTTACTTTCCTCGCTACTTGACCCATCATCATGTATGATTACGTAGTATCCTTGATTTAATTCCGGATTTGTAGGGTCATCATTTGGTTTTCTCTCTGTTGGGGTTTTGGATTTGAAAACTGCATCTTCAGTATGTTCACTGAGCTTCCTTTTGAAGGTTTTAAGGATGCTTTTAGAATTAAATCTTTCAGTGTAATCTCCTTCATCTACAGGTTTCGCAGCATCATTGTGACTCTCGGCTATTAGCATCTTCAAGATGGGAAGGAACCCCCTGTATGCGGCTTCTCCAAGGCATGTCTTGCCATTGCTCACAGTCTTGTTAGGATTAGCTCCTATAAATTAAATTTATTTACTAAGTGAAAATGACCAGAAATGTAGGCTGAAAGTCGAGAGATAAATTAAAAGTTAAAGGATTTAGGAGGGTGTTAATAGATAACAAATATGGAATTAGTTTCTCAGGAATAAATTACCTGCTGTAAGGTTGATTTTTATAATAATAAATATACCACATACCTGTTAAAAAACTGATAATTACAGTTCAATTAATTCTGATAAACTCAAGCTCAGTAACATAGATTACTTACCAATAATTTATAACAAAAACATATATATATAGGTATATATTACAAGACAAGAACAAACATTTATGACTTATGGTTCACAATCTACCCAAATTATTTATTTACTTCTAGTCAAAAAGGCCCAAAATAAACCCAAACTGGTATTCACTGGCCATTTTGATGATGATGCTGTTACAAAGGCAGTGTGTATGTTTGTGGTGATGTGTGCAGCTAATTATTTTCTTGCATAGGTACTACTTGGTCATAAGGAGTTAGTAACATTAAGATATAGATGTACATGGCGAGCTGCATCCAGATATAGAGACCGCAATGGCAAAGGGCTGCCCATTTACTTATACGAAGTATTCAGAGCCTCGAGTCAGGAGTCAGCAAGAGTTAGAGTCATACATAGAGGCAGACACATCCACACTCATAATGAGGTGAAAGTTCGCTAATTTATTATGTGATATTGAATCAATCTTTTATTAAATTAAGATGAAGACAAAATAACTAGGTCAGGGACCATCTAAGATCATTTAAAAATAAATGTCTTTTGACTTTTTCCTGCTTCTTAATTTGAACTCAAAAATATTAATATTTTGCAATACCAGCTAATCATTGCAATTAAGTTTTTTTTATACCCGTTTTTGAGTATTGTGTAGGTGTAAGGTAAATAAAGTTAAATTGTATATTATTTTGTTTTGCTAATGCTGATTGAAATAATGAAGATCAATAATTGACATAAAATTCAACAAAGCTGAAAGCTTTCAAAGTACAAAGGGATTATAATAAAAAAATTGGGATGGCAGAGACCTAAATCCTTGTTTGTTACTGAAGAATACGGGAGTATATAACAATAAATACTGGGTTTATATCAACTGCGTTTATCTGAAGCACGCAGTCCAGCAGCCGATAGCGGTATGCCGTGCATGACCGTTGCGCCTATTCGCTGTATTATTGTGAATAATGTGGGTCTTCATACATTACATTTACCTAGACCACATAGCATAAGCTGAGGTGTAGGGCTAGGCTAAAATTTAATTGAAAGAATATATTCTGCCATAATAAAATCAGTACCTTTGGATAGAAAATATGCTACAGTATTAGCATCCTCTGCCATAACAGCATGAAGCATTTTATTCTCCATTGATATTTCCATGATTTTCAAAGGATTATTACTACAATATTATGAAAACAGAAAAGATACATTTTCAACGGGTCCCTTAACAATATTATACGACCAATTAATGTACGGTGTTATAATTTAGGTCAATAATAATTTCAAACAATCCAAATCATGTTGTTTCCAAACATCAGGCGCATGGTGCGCCACGCACCGTGCAATATATGCCTTATTATACTGACTAGGTCTTTTAATACATGTGATACAAGTTGTGCACTATTTTGGCTATACATTATCGTCTCCCATTCCCAAGATTATTAATTAACAATTGCTTTATTCAGTTTACTTATGATATATGTGAAGAAAAATATTTGTTAAAAATAAATTGTAGTTTTTATCACTGCATTTCTATGGACTACGAAATTCACTCAGACTAAAACTGATCAGTGATGAAATCTCTGAGTGTAAATACCTAATAAATACAATGAATGAAATTTTGAATGCGCAGTAGGAAAACGACATTTACTTTTACATTATTAGTAATATAAAAAAACAATATCTTGCTGTGAAATATCTGGCTGAACATTGCAGTACATACATGTGTTGATGAATGCACATTATGTATATATGCCATTCAAAGGAGTTCATTTTTTTTTTCATTTTTGGGATTTTTGACTGCCCGTTTACGATTAAATGGACTTTTTATAAGCTATGGAAGGAAGAGAATAATAAACGGGTTGTATTATAATCACGAAATATTCCCTTGAATTTTGGTTGCTGATTTTTAAATTGCTGTTTATATGACACCGCTATTTGGTCATCCATCTTCAATTCTGCAGTCAGTGTCAGTTGTCTAAAATCATCACGTCAGTGAAATGTCAATCGGTGTGTCGTTCAGTAGGGTAGATTAGTTAGATTAGATACTAGATAAAATACAATACACGGCTCACGGCTGACTGTTGAGTTGCGTGTTTGGGTCCATAACTATCAATTTTGTAATGATCAACCAAAATTAATAACACAGGATGGGTGAAAAATCTACACCCCTTTTGGCAGTTCTGCAACTGCTCAGAAAATATAATCTAAAGGTAACTAGTTTTTACATAATAAAATAATCATCTATTGTTTTACACGCACTCAATAATAACACTTTCTTCCAGGGCACTGAAGAGATATTGAGGAAAGAAGCTAGCCTTGGCAATGCAGAATATGAGGGTCTGGATTTGCCAGAAGTAGAACTAGCTAGTATTCTTACTTCGCATCACACTGAAAGTGATCCACATAGTTATGAATTTGCTTACGATAACTTGAGAAGGTTCGTTGAAAATTCCCTGGATGTTTATAAGGTATGTACAATTAAGGTTTAATTCAATATCAAGCCTAAAAGCATAATATTAAAAATCCTGTTACATACAGTACTCCTGTTACATACAGAGTAGCATTAATAAAATATACCGGTTGAAATAGATGGGAATCAAAAAAGGTCACAAACATTTTTATATACAACGTTTAGTATTGCTAATAAGTCAATGAATTGTCAGCCCATATGAGCCATTTGTCCACTTAGCTATGAAAATAAATATTTATTTCAATCTTGGCCTTATCCAAAACACAACAATGGTAGGCAGACTTTTATTACAGAGGTTCAAAGTATTATATATCCAAATTATTTATTTTCAGCATGAATTATCAACATTACTCTACCCTGTGTTTGTGCATATGTATTTGAGTCTAATACTGTATGACCACTTTGAATATGCTCAAAACTTTATGGAGAAATTTGGGCCTGAACAAGAGGATTACTACCAAGATGATTTGACTAAACTTTCTATTGTGAAGCACAAGGATCATATCAAAGGCAACGAACTTGCTGAAATCTACAGGTAACTAAATATATACAACTAACTGGCCCTGCAACCTCAGCTGCATATAATTAGTACATTGAGTAGCCTAATTTTTCCCCAACTTTTCATCAATCTTGGTACAAAGGCAGGAAAGTACTTTTTTTTTATAATCCCTTAATTAACTTCGTTGGTCAAATATGCAGAAACATTTTTATATCGTACCAAAAGTATAATTGGAATGAGTTTTATATCCTTACTTCAGAAATTATTGATTCCCCATAAAAATATTTTATCCCTTACTAAAACTTGAAGGGGGTGACCCCTTCAAGTTCTACTTCTACTATGTGTTCATTAATTAAGACTTTATTAATTGAGTTAATACAATATGAAATCTAGATTTAGGTATACCACTCACTCAGTATTATTCTTAGTCTCATTTTCACACCTTTCTGTAAAAAAATATGTATCTTCGATATTACTATTCATTGTTTAATATGATCTGCTCAATTCATTATGCTGCATGTTAAAAATTATATCAATACAGTATCACTATGAAAAATGTAAAATTTCAGCACCAATAAGTTTGTGGTTCAGCTGTCAAGAGATGCGTCAGCACAGCTCAAACGCTATCTTCATGAACAGAAGAGTTCCACTGTAATTATCAATATTATAAACAACCACATACAATTGGAAGTTCACGATGGTCCAGGAAGGACACAAGCCCAAGTACGAGCCACAGCTGGAGGCATACTCGGGGAAGCTACGAGAAATGGTGTGTTAAAATATCCAATAACTAAAACTGCTTTCACTACATGATACACAGATAGTGAAATTACAGGCACATGAGACATTCCACCTTCGCATGTCAAGAGTTACGGGCGCATATGATGCAAATTCACAACACAATTTCAAATCAGTTTGGTCAATTACACCCTGATACTACGATTACCTGTGTCACAGGTTGCATGGACACATACACAACAAAACTTTCAAAACCTGGGAAAACTATTATGGTCATAATGGTCTATAAATTTTGTAACCACCAAGGATCAAACCTTCTAATCCTCTCACTACTTGCAGACTTTCCTAAACTACTAACAGAGCTCTAACAGAGATGTCCTAAATTCACATTATCTTTGTTTCCACTAATGAAAATATTGATTAGTTACATCTAATACCCATTTGATGTTTCCAGAAAATCGTGCTAAAGTTTACTATGGACTCTTGAAGGAACCTGATATACAAGTGTTACCAACTCCAGTTGAAGACGAAGAGGAGGTGGAAGAAACTCCAGACAAGCCTAAAAAGAAGAAGGCCAAGAAAGACAATATATTCATGAAGAAACCCAAGTCAGATCCCAATGCACCACCCAATGACAGGATTCCTCTGCCAGAATTGTAAGTAATTGTACTGCAGACCCCAAAGATCTGGTTAATAATGGTGCAAGCTGTATGATGTAACTAGCTTTGGACTGCAGTTGCCCTCGACTTTGTCCGCGTGGTATTCGGTTTTATCACGCACCCCTATTTTACCCTTCAGAAAAGTAGCCTAAGTTACTCCTTGTTACATCAGCTATCTGCCAGTGAAAGTCCCGTCAAAATCGGTCCTAAAATATATAATAATAATAATTCAATAATCTATATAACTGATTCAACAATTAATGGAGTGTTTCATTGACAGATATTATGTAATATTTACGAACCAGTTGCAACTGTTTCACAGAAAAGAGACGGACAAGATAGAGAAGGGCAAAGCGATCAGGGAGGCGTCGAAGCGCGTCGCTCTCGGTCCGGACAGCCTGCCCTCCATATGTTTCTACACGCTGCTGAACAGCGGCAACACCGCGCTCTGCACTGACATATGCGATGATTCTACACTACTCGCTGTTGGATTCAGCAATTCCACCATAAAGGTGACTGTCGTACAGCTGTAACGGTATCATCACACGGAGCTTGGTGGCTCAGTGGTACGGACCCAGAGTCTCAAACCAGAGGTTGCTGTTTCAAATCTCAAAGAGCACCAATGAGTGTCTCAATTTAAAAATTTATGTGTACATCACCTTCTCATCGTGAAGACGTGCGGCATGTTATTGGACCAGAAATTTTGAGACATTTATCAGGTGCACAAAAGGAGCCTCTTTGAGGTGCACTTTAACCCCTTTTGCCACACTGGTCCGAGAGAGCCAGTGAGACTAGTAGTAGTATCAATAGAACATCTAAATGTGGTATACTCTTCCATAGACGAAATTTATCCGTTGTTTTCTTTACTACATTTTTCCTGCTCGTTTATTATACAAACGGAAAAAAGAGCGAAAGTCTCTTACCATCGTCGTTGTTTCCTTCCAAATATAATTTGGGTATCTATATTTAAACATAGAATTAATTTTCCTATTTCAGGTATGGACATTGACACCTGTAAAGTTGCGAGGAATGAAATCTGCTGAGAAATTGCAAGATATTGACAGGGAAGCAGGTATTTGTACAAAAGTCTAGTTATTTTTAAATTAACCCATAATTTTACCAGCCAATTTGACTTAGAATCTAATAAAAGGACTATGCCTGAACTAGGAAATCCTGTGTCTCAGGCGAAAAAGGCTCGACACAGTACGCTTAAGTATAAGATTAATAAACTTACAATCTATATACCTAAATGATGACTTATTGCTATTTATGGCTAAGTAGTTATATGTTACTAAATATATTATAAACTTACAAAAATATGTTGTTTCTGTACAGGTGACGTGCTTGTCCGTATGATGGAAGAGCGAGACAGGGACACATTCCGCACTTTGTTCGGACACTCCGGACCTGTCTACAGAGTTGCGTTTGACCCATTCAAAATAATGCTGTTGTCCTGTTCAGAAGATTCCACCGGTATATCATTTTTAATTATTTTACTGTTGTAAATGTAAAAATTTTATTACTGGCCTCACAGCTCAGTCGGTATTAACTCTGCCTTCTGCGCTGTAGATCGTAGGTTCGATTCCCAACGACCGACCTACAGCGCAGAAGACAGCGTTACTACCAACTGACTATGAAGCCAGTCTAGTGAATGGTTTAATGTTGTGGCCAGTTCGCCTGTGGTCCCTCCAATGTTGGACGTGCCTGGTGGTGTTCCGCGGGCACGGGTTCCCCGTGTGGGACGTGCGCTGGTCCCCGCACGGACACTACTTCGCGTCCGGCGGGCACGACCGCACCGCGCGCCTGTGGGCCACCGACCACCACCAACCGCTACGGATATTCGCGGGCCATCTGTCTGACGTAGACGTGAGTTACTCCACTGGCACAAATTACTTTCTATCTGTCCAAATCTATCCCCGTAACCAACGAATTCAGACGTAGGATAGAAGCGCAGACCATAAGGATTTCGTGTGCCCCTGTCCCTTCGTGTCCCTTTCACCGGAACACAGCAAGTGCATCACTGCTTAGCGGCAGATTACCAGGTGTGGTGGCAGTACTTCTCCGGGCGAACTTGGCAGAAGTTCTACTACTACTAAGTTATATTTTATATGTAACGGAATGTATTTACTTTTTGGACATCAGCAGTTTCTGCTGGTTTATGTACATTGATATCTGGGTATGCCTCTAATTGTTTATCTTAATTTTTTAGTGCGTACAGTTCCATCCAAACTCTAACTACATCGCCACCGGGTCCAGCGACCGCACCGTGCGTTTATGGGACTGCTTGACTGGCATGCAAGTTCGCATCATGACGGGCCACAAGGTAAAAAGATTGAAGGCTTTTTAAAAAAAAAATGCTTATATTTAACGTTACTCACATAGTATGTAGCCGATGTTGGTGCCACCAACGGCCGACTGGGAACTGGCTTCCAAGTAGGGTTGCCAGAAGTCTGGAAAATCGGGATAGTCCAGGTATCTTGTCCCGTGTCCAGTAATTTCACTTTATTATATTATCAGTCTATAAGCTAGTAAAATTACATCCGTTGTAAATTTATTCATATCAAAGCCAATCAAATCCAAATATAAAAAATCCCAAACATCTGTTACGGAATTTTGGTTGTACCATAATTGTTACCAACTGACAAGTCAATAATCTGTTTTTCGTTATTTGTAAGTTCGTTATTGAAAAACGACTAGCGACAGTATATTTAAGTTTTTAATATGTATTAATCATCACGTGTAATTGAACTGTATTTATTTTCTAATGAGAATAAATTTCTTTAAACGTATACGGTCGTTGGTGTGGTATTGTTTACAGTCGGCGATATACACTTTGTGTTTCTCCGTGTGCGGGCGGTGGGTGGCGTCCGGCGGTGGCAGCGGCGAGCTGCTGGTGTGGGAGCTGGCGAGCGGGCAGCCCGCCGGCGCCGCGCCGCTGCCGCCCGCGCACGCCGCGCCCGTGCACGCGCTCGCCATCAGCCGCGACGGCACCGTGCTCGCCTCCGGTGACTCATACTTTATATCAATATGTAACGGAATGGGCAAGATGGCCCATAAGCCGCAACCGCTAACAAAAACAAACGACTTTAGGTACTTAGGTGTGGTAAGACCTCTTCGCAATGTATTACGACCGTAACTTTGAGACGTGATGGTGGAACGTCTCGTGTGCCTGTAATTTCACCGACTGTTCCTGCAAGTCTGTCGTAACGCTACCCTCGCACTAGAAATTAGTCTCTCATACCTCTCTCTCTACCTGTTTTTGAGAAACAATAAATTTGATTTACGAGTTCTGAGTAGCTGGGAAACTAAAATATAATGTTAAGTTTGTACCTGCATGAAAAAGTGTACCGAATCTAAAATACTTTTGCAAATGTGGATTAGCAATTGTTTTTGCCTTGCTCTTTGCCCTTGCTTGCTCCTAAATAATAATAACACAAAACGGATGCATTATAAATTGTTTGATTACTTTCAGGTTCACTAGACTGCACTATAAAGCTGTGGGACTTCACAGCTATTACTGAAGAGGTTACAGGAGAAGAGGGGAGTGGTCCGACAACACAGAAAGAAGACAAGTTCTTGCTGCGTTCATTTGCAACAAAGAATTCTCCAATAAAAGGCTTACATTTCACTAGACGCAACCTTCTTCTCGCTTCCGGTTCTTATGAAGGCAGTGCATAATACATAAGATGACAAATAAAACAAATAGCTTTTGTAATCAATACTTGTATCTATTTATCAATGAAATCTGTAAAAATTAGGCTTGAGTTGTTATGAATTGTTCACTAATATAGCACTTTTTTCTTTCAATTTAAATAATGTAAGCCAGTTATGTTAAAAGTGTTTGAAGGAAATATGATCTTTCTGCAGTAATAAATTGAATCATTATGTTCAAAATAGATTCATTGCTTCGAGACAGTTGACTTTTCATTGCTTGTTTAAAATCTTCTTTTACTCCTTTATCAGCCCCACGAGTTCCGATCCTCCGCTGCCCTAAATGTTGTTGAGCATTGGGAAGAATATCTAATACTATATTGTTGTCATTTTCATTCCACATGAAACAGAATTCCTCCAACAGATCAATGTGTGTAATGTAGGTAGAAAAGAGGTGATATCGAAACACACCCTTCTGTCTGATTATATCCATTATGTGTATGAAAACAGATTCCTCCTGAGGCCATCCAAGTTGCATCAGCACTAAAATATGGCCATATGTCACATCAGAGGTATTTCCAGTGCTGAGCAATATCCTTATGAGCAAAGTGCAGAAATAGTGCATAATAGATACTTTAGTCAGAGGTAAAAAGTGCAAGTGTCTATGCTTGCCTCCAATAATTAATTCTCCATCTAACAACCCTTCAACAGTAGGCAGATGAGGAAGAGCCGATAAAATATTCTCAATGCAAGCTGAATATATCTTTTGGCTATAACTTATGGATACTCTCACAATGCTGGCTGTGAGGATGTTTTCAGAATTTGATTGTGTTACATCTTCATACCTTCCTCTGAACAATGCCACTTCATCAGTAAAGGCCTCCGCCCAGGGTTTTGCTTGCAACTGATTACACAATTTATTAAACTCTCTTGAAATAACTTCATTGCTGTGCAATAATTCCCAACAATTTGCTGTTAACTGGAACTGAGTGGCCGACATGCCTGTGACTTCAATATCAACCTTTCTTTTTAGTGGCGGTAATTCTGAATCTGACAAAGCTTCAATGAGAATGTGATTACCTTTCAGTGATTTATATTCATACAGAGATCTTAAGAAAAATGTTGTTCCACAATATAATAACTGCCGACAATCCTCATTGCTTCTGAGAGATAAAAGCTTCTGTAAATATGCTTCTTTATTTAAGCTGTTACTGTAATTTATCAGGAAAGGATCCCAACCAAGTTGTCTTCCAAGCAAATCTAAAACTCCATGTAGCCTTTGCCATGGGTCAGTAATTTCATGGTCAGTTTCATCATAAATATATGAGTTGTAAAAATCAATTGCTTTGATTAGCAATCTCTGAAGAAGTCGTGGTGATTCTAAGCTACTCAAAAGAGGTAATGTTTCCACTACTAATAACCGAGCATATCTATTGTCATAGAAAAACTTTTCAGTGTTGATCAATGTTTTTACCAGACTGTCTACTCCTAATTGTGGAAACTTTTTTAACAACAGGACTAGTAACTTGCAATGTTCCATGGTGTCATCACTGTTTTCAACACTCGTTTTTAGAATGGTAAGCTGAATATCAGGACTTATATGGTCAAACATTTGGCTAAGAAAACTGCCTTCTGCAGATCGAAGAGCATTGGCGATTGCAGAAATCTCGGGTAGCAGTGCCGTGATGTTTTGTCTGTATAACATTAATGAACTGAAACATTCAGCGGCTTCTTGCACATTCCCAGATTGTTTTTCCATCAAATAAGCTTCAAACTGTATTTTAAAATTGGTAGGAAATAACGTTTTGGCAGTCAACATCCATGCTTTGGCTGAGTGGATATTTTCTTTCTGAGCATCTTTTGCCCTCGCTATAATATAGTCTTCATCGCTTAGTGCACTCTCTATTCCTGGCATGTTTAATTACAATCCACTCATTTGTAACTTGACTTGACAAACAAAAAATAATTTACATATAAACACTGAAACAACATCAAATTACCAACCGCCAACCCCGCGTTGGTATCATATCAAATCAAGTATCAATAATCAATCATACATGATTTGGATTCAGTCCTCAGAAATTTATTGTCTATGGAAATTATAAATATACAATGATTCAACATGACGAATAGTTCTCTCTCTACCTACTTTTTTATGGTGGTCATGTTACATGCATGTATCATGTTTTTCGGTTGGAGTTGGAGACTTGTCCTTACCAACGCGACGTGGGTAACTTTAACGAGATTATTCTTGACATTTTTTGTCACTGTTGTAGAGAGAACCATTCGAATAAATAAGTCTGAACAGTAAGTTCTGAAGCTGTGTTGCTTAATCTGATGTACAAGAAGTATACGATATTGCCATCACGAATCCAATATTTTATTGGAGATTGGAACTTTACGACACAAAAATATCATTTATGCAGTCCAAGGCTACACAATATGCCTTCCTAATAAGTTTTCGATAAACAGCGATTTTTCACCAAATTTAAATGGTGAGATACAGCTACTTTATTGGTTCAAATGTATGCGCTGTTTAAAGAGAGCAGAATAGAATTTAAAAAACAGAGGATACTAGATGTACATACCAATTCGCACTTAATATATTTTTGGGCGGCAACCCTGGGTAGGCAGCTTCTATCCATACGCACGTACCATGCATTGACGTGACGTTGCAATAGAAGCGGCCGAAATCGCACGTTTATCCTCCTCCCTATAGTTATGTTGAACAAATAGTCAAGATATTTCGTTTACAAGACAAGAAATATCAAAATTTAGTGGCGAATTTCCGCCAATGCAATATTTTCAATGAAGATTACAAAAATGAACGATTTGCATGCATACAAAAGATATGCAATCGCGGAACTTGCTCCTGACCATGTTTTAGAAAATATATTTTCTTATCTTGATCTTAGCGATCTCCGGAATTGTGCAGTGGTATGCAAGACGTGGTACAGAATATTAACAGACGAAAACAACGACGTTTGGCGAGGGCTCTGTATGAAGAGATTAGCTGAAGAAGTTATAAAGTCTGATTTATTATCTTCGCTTCATACATATAAAACGAAACTTAGAGCTTTCCATCACGCCTGGAATTCCCATGATAGCTCTAGAAATATTTACATCAAACCTAATGGATTTACACTGCACAGGTTGTTCATTATATTACATTACATTGATAAGCAGTCACGAGCAGGTTAATCTGATTCAGTTAATATAAAGTGATTATTTTGTTGCGACTCTATTTCCAGAGACCCAGTAGCACAAAGCACTGATGCTTGCAGAGCAAAAATTGGTTTTCGATACGGCCGCCACTGCTGGGAAGTGATATGGGAAGGACCATTAGGAACCGTAGCTGTAGTTGGTATTTCCACAAAAGAAGCCCGTCTGCAATGTCAAGGATACGTTGGACTGTTAGGTTCCGACCAGCAGAGTTGGGGCTGGAATTTAGTTGATAATCATTTATTGCATAATGGAGAAACACTAGGACATTATCCACGTCTAAATAACTGTCCAAAATACCAAGTAAGTGAATTTTCTGAATTTTTCATATCAGATGAAACTGTGTATTCAAAGTTTGTCCCTGTGAAGTTTGGCAACCGTACCCATATGTGCCATAGTGTACTACAAAGTGTACATACATTATACTGGTTTTTGTAGAAAAATAGCATTTAAAAAATTTTATGGCTCAGGGTGATAAACTCAGTGCAAAGTGATTTGGGACCAGATCTTTTTGACTCCCTTATGTGGGGAATTATTTAAAAACCAGTGTAATATCCATAAAAATTACAGTAGTGTTAATTTTCAGCTTAAAGCTTCCACTGTTGATTAGATATAGGGAAAATGTACAAAAACTTCATAGTAGAGTGGGGAGGATGGTAGATATGTCAGAAAATTATGCATTAAAGCTACTTACTTGGTCACTGGGACAAGATCCCCAATGTAATAAATTTTTCCTTGACTTGAAATCATTGCTATTATATTGGATTAAAAAAAAGTTAAATCAGTTGATGGATGAACAACTCATAATTAAAAAATTTCTTATTCTAGGTTGGAGAACGGATAAGAGTTATTCTAGACTGTGAAAACAAAACTTTATCATTTGAAAGAAATTATGAATTCTTAGGAGTTGCATTCAAAGGTATGTCTACTTATAAAGACTACATAATTTTAGTACTTTTTTTACTTTAATTATAAACAATTTAAACAACCTCTTTGCACTAAAGAAATATAATAGTACTAAGTCCAGCCTATATCTCTTTGAACTATACATAGTTCAGAATCTATCCATACTAGCTAGAAAGAAATCAGTCTGTTTATTATTAATATAATTTTTTCAGAAAATGCCTTAATCTTTATCACTTTAATTAAAATATAGTACTATAAAAAGTTAGGGTTTAATGAAAGTCTACTTTCATATATATTTTTGGAACTTGAAAGTACAACATTGTGTAAATGAATCACTAGCTACATAGGCAGGTGAAAACTTTAAGTAATCAATTCTTTTTCAATTTTCAGGCCTTCCCAACAAGAAACTGTATCCAACAGTATCAGCTGTATATGGTAACACTGAAGTATCTATGGTGTACTTAGGACCACCTATAGATGGCTGATATTGGTTGTGTCTAGAAAGGTTCACTTCATTACTAGTCAAGACAACAATGTGATATTTTAATAATATTTATACTTATTTAAAGAAAATCAAGTGTTAATTAGGATTTTGCAGAATTTGTATGTCTTCCTAGCAAAGTACCATCAAAATGTCAATTTTGACAGATGCACTATTTGTTGAAATAATGTATTCACTTCTAGGATTACATACCAGTTTTGGAACACCAATATATAAAGAAGCACATAGTAATATCTAACTCCCAATTCCTTAGTTATGGATTTATTTGTTCCCAAAATAGACCTGTTTTGTTGATATTTTTTTTTTTATGCTTGTTTGTTGTTGACCTTGTAATAAAAAAATTGCAATATAATAATATAACCTTATGTATAAAAATAGTAATACTAAAGGCATGCCTTAATAAGCCTATTCCAGAAGAGTATTTACAAGAGTATTAGCTAAGAATTAATAACAATATTAACTATCTGAAAGCAATTCATTGAAAATTTGAAGCTGATTTAATTATTACTTATACGGTATTATTACTTTTGCATTATCATCGCTAAGAAGTCCATTTTTTAGACAAGCAACCTTCGCCTCTTAAAGTTACGGGCACAATACCACGCGACAGGCATATTAATTTGGCTATTAATGCAACACGAAAATTAAGGGGCAGTATTAAATAAAAATATGTTGCCAATCCAAATAATAAAAATTAAGTTCTCATTTCTATTTTTTAACTCATTTTAATTTTATTTTTAATATTTACATGATGTGAAATGTACATGTATTGTGCTTATATTTTTTTTTTACATAAGTTTTTCGGAGTTATATGTTGCGTTAATTACATTTTTAAGGTTTTAGCTTAATTATTGTTCTTTTTATATGTTAATGAGTTCATCATAAATGTAGTTGCCGAAATTCGATAGATCTACCCACTCCAATAGGACCTTCCGGCTCCGCTATCATACAAGCTTGATGTAATTAGAACCAAATGGGTATACCTGTCAAATTTCAGTGCGATTGATCACTAGATTTAAAAAAATGGAAGGAATGAAGCTAAATAAATTCGTTTTAACAATGCGTGTTTTTATTTGAGATTGCGTGTTGTCTAAATTGTACTTTATTTGTAAACTAGCTGTTGCCCGCGACTTCGTCCGCGTGGAATTCGGTTTTATCACGCACCCCTATTTTACCCATCGGAAAAGTAGCCTAAGTTACATCAGCTATCTGCCAGTGAAAGTCCCGTCAAAATCGGTCCAGCCATTTAAGAGATAAGCCGGAACAAACAGACAGACACAAAAATTGTAAAAAATGTTGTTTTGGTATATGTACCGTGTATACCATATGCACTTAGTAAAAAGCGGTTATTTTAATATTACAAACAGACACTCCAATTTTATTTATTTGGATAGATTAGAACGTTGAGAGTCAACCGGTCATTTCAAGTGCATGATGGTGGACAGTAGACGATCAATTGCAATTGTCAATATGTATTGTGGTCTATAGCAGCGATATCACGAGCCAAGTGTCGCTCGGTCGCGCTTCCACGAGGCATTTGAGGCTTCGCATATATTTGTTGAAGAAAAATGGAACTAAACTTTAGCTATATACTTCCTCATGCGTCTAGAATCAGTATAACGTACTAGTTTACGCAAGCCCCAATGGTATTTTACTCCTTCAGCAGATTGCGCGATAGGTATCTATACCTAGTAGAAATAATGGTCAAAGCCATTTTTATTTATTACTGCGCAGTCAGCGTGTATTCTTAAAGACAATAGATACCTACCTATATTACTTTAATTTCAAATATAATTTATAAAGGATTAATCTAAGTATTTATTTACCTATTATCCCGCAAAATACCCATACTCTACTATCTATGCAAAAGTAAGGTGACCCTGACTTCGATTCCGACGTGGGAATGGTCAAAGGTTGAGTGCGGGCATTGTCTTCGTTCTGTGGTTTTTTTCCTTCGCCAGTCCCACCCCATTGTAGTCTAGTACATATTTATATCTATTAGTATTAATCTCTACACAATTAAATTTTCTTGAAGATGCAGTCATTTGAAAATTCTCATGGTCACGCAAACGCATAAATATGTAGAACTATCATTATAATATACTCCTACATACCTACCTATAATATAATATATGCATACGGACGACGATTCGTCCAAGTTATATCAAAAAGTAAAATTAATCAATCGAGTTACGTTGTAGAATCTCATATAGGGAATTTAGAATAAGCCCTAATAAGAATTAGAATAAGCCCGCTACATAGTCATGCCGACGCTGTGCTGGGCGGCGCTGCCTTAGGTAGGTAGGTATATCTAGGTTTAGATTTAGAGCAACACTAAGAAAAACACGTGGCTGGTTTGACAACTACTGCTAGTATCACTGGCTCTCTCCAATGTGGTGAAAGGAATAAAGCGCCTCGAAGAGGCTCCTTTCGTGGACTTGACACTATGTCATCGAATTATTTGATTCAAGGGCATTCCGGTTTAGCACTGCTGAAGCGCGACTGGATAGATACACGCCGATCGCCGAATAAATATCCTACTTAATGGATGAAACTCTCATTTAAAATATAAATCCCCTGATGTGTAATTACGTACGTCTCGTGGTTGCTAGAGCCCTCAAGCACCCACGGTCTCAGCGCTGCGCCCCTGTAGACGTAGCATCTTCGGTAAATAGGTCGTCAGAGGCATTCATCTCTAATATCAGTATTAGAAAAGTCACTTGTTCCACGAGAAAGAAACGTAGCAGTGCATCAGTTCTACTAATCTTCAATTTTACTTAAAAAGATGAAAAAAATAAGTCAAATACTTTCATAAACACTTTTATTTGTATAACTGATATCCGCACAAATTTTGAAAAACAGTGCTTCGACGACCAATTGGGGATTGGGAATCAAGTAATTTACATATAAGACCTGGGTACATAGCTTATGTATATGAACGTATTTTGTGTAGTCCATGCACATGCATGGTGAACGGCGCGCTGCGGTTAGGCCGCCCTAGAAGAATCGCGCCGCGGTTCGTCTCGTGTAGTTTGATTTGTAATCTAAAGAAATACATACAAATTCGCACAAACCAACATGTTCTAACCCGCTGCAGTGCCTCTACCTATTCAATAATTTAACGACTTATTCCCTGGGTAGGGGGACAGCGCGGATTACAGTCTCCTCACGAATACTTAGATAACGACAGTCAGATTATCGGGGGGAGCCAATTACACTAGTAAAGTATCCCCCCCCCCCCCCCCAGGACGGCCAAGAGGGTTTTTTTTTTTATTAAATGATTTCTAAGTTGGCTATAATAAATGCTTCTAAATATTCGAAATATACCTAGGTGAGTTAGAGACTGATTAGAAATAAAAAATAGTAGCTGCCCCTGTTCACACACGTTATTTATTTAGTTTTAAACTGAACAGACTATTTCCACACAAATCTAAAAAAACTAAAATCAACTGGGTGAATTCGATCGACGAAGAAGAGACTAAAAGTTCTACTTTCGATCAAAGTCAAAATGCATCATGCATTTTTGCAACAGCAATTTATAATATATTCTATGAGCTACAATTATTGCTAACATTATTATCACATACCATGAATTATAATTATCACATTATTGGTATTTGCCGAAATATACAATACATTACGCATTTTAAGAGCAGTAGAACTCTCGCCAAGTTCGTCCGGGGAAGTACTGCCACCATGCCCTTTTCTACCGCCAAGCAGTAACGCATTCGCGTTACTGTGTTCCGGTTTGAAAGGTGTGGTTGCCGGTGAAATTACAGGCACATGAGACATTCCACCTTCATGTCTCACATTTACGGGCGCATACGATGCGACTTGGGTCTTGTCATACCTAGTATGGGAGGATCCAAGTTGCATCGGCTGTTATGGGCCGAGGTTACCACTTAACACCAGGTGGGCCGTCGGCTCGTTCCGTAACTGTATTACATAAAAAAAAAAAAAAAAAAATTTCATCCACAGCTTATATTAAAACTTGATACTGCCTAGTGGGTAAATAAAACAAGGTTGCTATTATTTTAATATGTAATTTTAACAATACATATTTATAAAAGCCACAGTCTGGTAACCACTATAACCTACCTCCGTGTTATTAGTTTAATTTGAAATTTCTAATACCATAAGATATAAAGAGTCTCAGTTCAAAACAATAGTTTAAGAATGTATTTCCATTTGCACCTACTAGTAGGTAAAGCTGGACAGGAAACCGTTAATCTGTTAATCAAGTAAGTTACCAAAGAGTATAAATTTTACTTAAAGTTAAAAATACATGACTAACTTCTCCATGTTCGCTCATAGCGTTTTGAATTTAGTTCAGTTTTCGTGAATTTGACGCATCGACGCATATCAAAGTTAAATTGTTAATTAACGTTTAACGAACTTAACCTTTGGATTAACTTTGCCCACCTCTACTAGTTAAATAAACTTCATAATATATGCACATACCCTACGGCAAGAAATCGTCGAATAAGGAATAATTTGTAGTTCAAATACTTAAGAGGTACGAATAATGTTTAAGGATAGGAACCAACAATTTGTTAGGTGTACAATTTGGTTATACAGTCAACATGATAATATAATGAACATAAAGATTCTATAGTAATTTCGTAAATGAAAAAACGATGTATTTACCACAGTCATACTTACGAAGTCTGGATTATTTGATTGAAGAGTATAAAACTGAACATAGGTAAATACTTGATATATTAATGTAAATAAATAAATAGCACTAAAGAACTAAATACCTAATGAAATCATTATATTTTACTGCCGACTGTACATAATACATTCTTAGGTTTAGGTACATGATTGATTATCTAT
Source organism: Chesias legatella (assembly GCA_947359385.1). NCBI lineage: Eukaryota > Metazoa > Arthropoda > Insecta > Lepidoptera > Geometridae > Chesias > Chesias legatella. The sequence continues at coordinate 7,230,596 of OX375783.1, forward strand.
AGATCATCCAAAAGATGTGGTAACAGATTCTAAGAAACGTTATCAATTTTATTGCTATTTTGGTACCTAATACTAACCTATTTTTTCGTAGGTCTAATGCGGGTAGCCAAATCGTTCTTACAATTATTCACTTATTCCGGCTCAATTTCACAAATATTATAATATTGGTGGACAATTCACACAGCGCCATCTAGCCCCAAACTATGCATAGCTTGTACTGTGGGAACCAGACAACTGACAGAATACATATATATTAACACCCAGACATAGAACAAACATATTCATCACACAAATGTTTGTCCGGGGTGGGAATCCAACCCACGACCTGCGACCTCTGCGCAGAGTTACTACCAACTGAGCTGTGAGGCCTGTCATTGTCGTAATCACTCATCAATATTCTATTTAAAAGTACACAGGTACATTTCAGCATAAAATTATCTACTGACAAAAAAAATAACATTAACAACATCTTAGAAATTACTGGCAGATTCTGTGAAAGCATTAGATCTGAGTAGTGGGACAAAATATTTGGTGGCTTGCAAAGTGATTTATGCTAGCGACTTACTTTATTTAATACTATAACGTTAGGAAATGTAATGCAGAATAATGAAGACATACTGGGCCTTTACTTCTAGCTTACGCGGACGAAAAACACTACAATCTAAATCACTGTACTTCGACTATAATTACTAATAATATACTAATAATAATATAATAGGTAGGTACGTGGGGTCATAAGTTTAGTACTTGCCGACAATGTAAAATGTTTTCTATCATTTAAATGCTAATACCTAACCCTCAAACCAAATGGACGCGATGATACATTTTCGTAATTAGTATATTATATTTTTAATACAATAGAGATTCTACTACCCTGAGAGGGATTACAGCCGTGAATATAAATATCGTAAAGTGCAAAGTTAGAGTTAGGGTCTAGTCGGCATGCTGGCCGACGACCGTTTGTTCTGTCGGCTTCGCGTCGTGTAAGCGGTCCCGCAACTCCGGCTTCACTTTAGTAGGGGGGAACTTAGTGAGGCAGAAGTCAGAAACGACACAGAAGAACTTGCCTAGCAGCGGACAGAGGAGTGCTTGATGAGTCACCGCCGCGATCCGGTACCACGGCCCGTCGAATGGGTCCAGTATAGCCGGGCACAGCATGTGGTTTAGATTTACTTGAGCAGGCTGGAAAACAAGATTTATCATTGAAACCTAGCATTGCATATGAGGCGAATATCGGGCGAGGCCAATAACTGTCTCAAAAGATTCATTCAAACTCCTTTTAGAATCTACCTATTTACTAGATACCTATTATTTTTTTCATATAGAATCTTCAGCTTTCATTATAAATAAATTAACTCTTAAAATTACTCGTACAGCCAATAAGAGACTCAATTTTTTTATCTTTTATGTAATACAATTACGGAACGAGCCGACGTCCCACCTGGTGTTAAGTGGTAACCTCGGCCCATAACAACCGATGCGACTTGGGTCCTCCCATACTAGGTACGACAAGACCCAAGTCGCATCGTATGCGCCCGTAACTCTGAGACGTGTAGGTGGAATGTCTCATGTGCCTGTAATTTCACCGGCAACCACACCTTTCAAACAGGAACACAGTAACGCGAACGCATTACTGCTTGGCGGCAGAAATGGGCATATCTATCCTAGTATTTATATCTTTCTTGATTTATTGAGATGAAATTCGATATTTGTCGTTTCGTGCGCTGTCATATTACATAATATGAAATGCGATCCTACTCAAGTATTTTCCGAGGTAGTAACTACTTAATAATTTTACTAATGATTAATAATTAACTAGTCTCATAGCTCATTTGGTAGTAAGCATGCCTTCTGCGCTGTAGGACGTGGGTCCGATTCCCACCCAGGACAAACATTTGTAACATTGATGTTTTTTCTATGTCTGGGTGTTAATATGTATTATATATATGTATTTACAAAAAGAAAAGTATATAAGTATTATATCAGTTATCTGGTTCCCATGATACAAGCTACGCTGAGCTTACTTTGGCGCTAGCTGTGTGAAATGTCCATCAATTTTTTTTTTAATACAGGCACATGAGACATTCCACATTCACGTCTCAGAGTTACGGTCGCATACGATGCGAATTGCATCTATTTGTAGGCTGCATCCAAGTCGGCCTGTAAGTCCTAAGTTAGGCAGAGGTTACAGCTTAACACCAGGTGGGCCATAAGATCGTACTTACTTCTAGACTGCTAAATACAATAATTATTGGAAGACTCAGAATTTATCCTAATACGGGAACAGAACACGTGTCCCAATGCAAATGTAATGTTGTGGTTTGGTTATCGACACGCTCGTGGGGTCATGTTCCGGAAATCTGGATTAGACAATTGGTATGCACTGTACTTTGTACGAGACAATGGGGGTCACCGATGTTACTGGTGAATTTATTCGTTAACATGTATTTATTTACTTGTGTGTTCGTAATACACTCTAAAATATATAAATATTAATTTAACGTTGGCATATAACATTGTTTTGGGAACGTAAAAATACAAGTCATAGGTATACTTACTATTGCAATTAGTTGCAATATAATAAAGTGATATATCATGTTAAGACTATAACTGAATATCGCCCAATTGAAATCCCGTAGTGGCTCTACATTATATACACCTGAAAAACATATTTTATAATCAACGTTAGTTTATCGTGAATAAAGTAATAAGCATAATAAATAATATATATTTTATATAATAAATAAAATAAGCAGGATGTGATAAACCTCTAAGAACAATGAAAAGAAGTGTGAAAGCAAAATGTATACAGTCAGCGACAGGATGGTGTTGTTATGGGACTTTGCACGTGTTTATCGCCTTTTTTCGCCGACCTGTCGCTATCGCTTGAATGACAATATAATAAATTTTCCAATCAGCACTACCAAGGATGTTTTTACGGTATGAAAAAAAAATGGGTGTCAGTTTACTCTTGTTTTTAGAAACATAACTCTGTTTGTCAACGCTCCATTATCTCACCCAACAAATTTTCGCACCGGGGGCTTAAATGAACACGATTCTTAAGGAGTAAACTCATAAATCTCAATCTCGTGTGGTCGTAAAGCGACCAGCACGACGAAGCCACTATGACATAATACCGAGACTAGAGTAAAATTTTATAATTCAATAAGTTCAATCATATCTTTTTAGGAATATATACGGTAAATATCCTCCGTGGTCGTGCTGTTGGGTCACACTAATGGCGGAGTAATAGCTTTCTTTGCTATCGGCCCGAGCTAATATGTACCAGCTCAGTCTGACACAAAAAGATATTGGGAGAGGCGCTTAGTGTGTATAGGTATATCGAGAAAAGAGGAATACATACCACCAATTCTTAATAAATAATAAGGTATCACAAACATCATGCCGTGTTGAATCCAGTACAATGCAGCTTCAGCAAATATCTATGAGAAAATACGTCATTGATTTCTGTACAATAGAATTTTGTTGTTAACAATTATTTCAATAGAAATTACACTAGTTTCAATACATACAACTGGAAACTTAATATTTCAGATGTGATTAAGTTGAAAAGGGTACCCGGACTTGTGCGGAATTTTACCTTTACAACAAACATACATTCACTTTGAAAAACTACAACTAAGATCAAAACATTTAGTAGGTAGATTACCATATACATAAAGTTTTTAATATGTGTGGTTAATAGTAAAATTATGTTGTTAAATAAGTATAATAATAATATTGGTGGACAATTCACAGAGTGCCATCTAGCCCCAAACTAAGCATAGACTGTACTAAGGGACACAGACAACTGACAGAATACATATATATATATTTTTTTTTTTTAAATATATATATCAACATATAATACCTACATATTAACACCCAGACACAGAACAAACATCAATGTTACAAATGTCACACAAATGTTTGTCCTGGGTGAGATTCGAACCCACGACCTACAGCGCAGAAGGCAGGGTTACTACCAAATGAGCTGTGGGGCCTGTCAGTTTATAAAGTTGTAATGGGTTATAATGAACGTGGTAAAAGCACAACTAAAAAATGTTGTTCTGTGTAAATACTATTTGTCTTGTAATACGATTTTTACCATTCAATATAGAAACAATTGTTGAATGAAAAATTTGAAACAGACTAGAGGTTTTTAAAATATTTTGAAACTTCTTGTACAGCTAAGTTACATTTTGTAATGGTGCTCGTGTAAGGTAACAAATATTAAATCTAGTCTACTGAAAAATAGGAATGCAGTGTTTATACTATTTATACAGAAATTTGTATACATTACATCAATTTAAAGTTTGAGACATAAATAATTTGATAATGTGTGAACGTTCAATAGGTGATCATATCTGTGTCTGAAGTAACTATTCAGATAAAATAAAAAAACTATGGAAGAGGAGAATCTTCAGAGAAAACGTTCTGACCAAGATAAAGGTCAAAATAGTATAGAATATTGGTGTTTAATATCTGGGGTCTTAAATATGCAGTACTGTAGAGCCCACCACCCATGGCTTAGCCCACACAGGAGACATTGCATTGTAAGTCACTCCATGCTAGTGGTAGATAGTAAGCATAATCTTGATCACAGGCGACACCCAGGAGAAACATGTCTGTCACAGTAAACTGAATATATGCATTATATATATAAAGTAACTATCTGTAAACAGAAGAAACTTACTTGTCTCGAAGCTGTCTCAGGAAACAAAAATGCTAATAGAGGTCCGTTTAAGAGGTTCAAATGAATTCTAAATAGAGCCGTCACTGTCTTGCTTGGCGGGGCAGCCAATAAATATATCTGAAAATTATGTTTTATAATATATAATAATTTTCATTTAAAATCATTAATATATTACCCTGTATATTAAGACTGAACATAAGCCGATTATCATTACACATTTTTGATACTTACTTGTATTAATGTTGTCACATGGCAAGGGTTTAATAAATATATGACTGTTCGAGAGGCAAACTTGAAACCAATTTCCATTCCCCACAGCAAGGCTAATAAAATAACAAGAAGGCGTTTGCCACCTCTATCACTTTTTACATAATTTGTATCTTCAGGTATTTTCAACTTTGGATAAGTTTTAATCTGAAACAAAATTATCACATTATCCTAAGTAATTATAAAAACTATGTATACAAGTATATTACATGGTACAAGCTGTGCTTAGTTTGGAGCTAGATGGCGCTGTGTGAAAAGCTGAATATTATGGCCATTTCACACAATACCTAATTATATGTAAATATTACGTATAAAATAGCAATGTTGTACATATATGTACCAATTTGAAGGTGAAGACTTTTTTTTTCCTGATTAACATAAATATTTTAAAATACCATGGAAGACAAGACTACAATGGATTAAACCATAATGGATTCTTTCAATACTTCCTGGAATACCCATTTTACAAAGATGCCATCATGGAGATGGCAATAAAGGGTGAAACTTTTACTAAGGTCACTAGAACCTAAGGTCAGTGACACTTAACTGCCGATTTGGAGGCAAAAATGTATGTATTAACATTACAATGGTATAAAGGTGATGATTAGAGTCAAAATCAGTGTCATATCCGACAAAGAGTTTCCATAAATTAGTACAATAGGTTCAAGATCAGAGCACCCTAACTCCACCTAGTCTTAGTACTATATAGAAAAAGTAAGGAGCCATAAGACTCTTTGTAGATATTTGTCCCTTTTGCAGCATAATGACCCTTCTGGTCGCACAATGAGGGCAAACAGTAAAAAGCCACACACATAGACAGACATACATAGATAAACATTTATTCGCTATTTAGCACACATATAAATTACACACAAAGAAATATAAAAGAAAGATTTATTAAATGTATACAAAGCAAAAATTCGAAAATATTAAGAATTGAAACAAAACATGAACACATTGATATGAAACATATTGAGCAAATTGGAAAAACAGAATAAACAAATGAAACCTATTTGTGAGCTACAACAGCAAAAGGGTCTATCCTCAGCATTATGCCTGACCACATCGCTGAGATGTAGTTAGACATAAAAGATGTAGCTTGTCATGTAGCTACACATAGAACTGTGTAATCTATATCTTTACTTACTCTTTTATTGTATAAATTCACAAAATCTTGAACCCATGATCTCTCATGTACTGTGTGTACTTCTTATTTTTTTTTTATTAAGATCCCTGGGTAATGCTCCTTTGTATAAATATACAAAGGAGCATTACTCAGGAAACTTTCAGGAAAGAGCAAAATCATTTCAACACAAATACCTTAGTTTTAAAGAAAATATTGCTTGCATATGCATATCAAACACCAAAGACATAACATATAAATTAAAGTGGGTAGTAAGGTAAGCCACCAAACATATGATAAGTTATGATTTATTTATTGATATCTGCATAATATAGATATTACTACTATAAATATTATGGTGTTAAAAAAATATATTTACAGACTTATTTACAACTGATAAATAATTAACGTTATCAAACTACGAAATCAGCCTAATAATTAAAAATAACATTATACAAGAATACAACTGAGAAACAGATATAACTTAATACCAGGAAGTGTCAAATCATTTATTTTATTATTTAGAACATGTATGGGTAACCGATAAATAGCTTGTCTTCGTGAAGAATCGCAATTAAACATTAGCCGACCACTCATAATGCACAGCATATTAGATTAAGAAGCCTGCAAAGGTTTATTGATTTTTTTCCACGAACATGAAATATTAGTTAGCGGTACCATAGTTATTATTACTTACCAAAACATAAGTGCTGATAGTGATAACTATTATAGTTTCAATAATTTGCCTTTGAGGCGAAAGAAAATATGCACATTCCGGCCCAACATTTCTAGGAACAGCTTTATTTGCGCCACTATATGCCCACTCAAACATTTTGCCGTATAAATTTTAGCTTCTTATATTATAATCTATAACATTTCTTTATCAATAAAAGAAACATCGGATTTTTAAACAAATTGATTTCACCGAAATTAAATTAAAATCGTTTTATTTCCCGCGATTGACAGCACGCGAAAAAACTCGAGCGGAGACAGCGGGCACTCAGCAGCAACCACAGACTAAGAATAACGAACGACAGTCTTGAGGCTTGATAGCTTTTGCTTTGCCCGGTTTGTGGCATGCTGAGTAAGACCAGTCAAACAAACGCCTACGAACTCCTTATGCTGGCCTTCGTTAGTTCTGTCTGGATAATATGGAAAAGCCAACGATTTGTTTGCATTCACCGGTAATCCGCTGCATTACAGGTAACAACAGAAACTATCGTAGTCAGTCATGTTATAAAATTATACAGTAGTAGTAGAACATAATATGCCAAGTTCTTCCGGATAATCAAAACATTTTTGTGCTGCCAAGCAGAAATGCATTCGTGTCCCGGTTTGTATGGTTTGGTACCACTTAAAACCAGGAGCCATCTGTACAACCTGTAACTTTATCACGTAAAAAAAATTACAAATACCATGGACTACTTTTATGAACCTTGCCAAAATTATTTTCTAGCACTTACTACCTAATTACTTTATAGCTAATATATCAATTAGTTCAGTATAATAGTACACATATATTTATATTATCCTTTATAAAAGATATATTAAAATGTATGTTGGTTATGTATGAGTTCGATAAACTACAAAAACGGTCGACCGATCATTATAAAAATTGGCATAACTAAATATTTTTCCATGATGAAGTTTTTTTGCTATACATTTTCGTATAATTTCACTGGTACTCGCCTAACATTATTATAATAAATTCCAACACCAGTTGCCTGACCATCAAGATTACCATGCCATGAAAAGTCAGCACACAACGGTATTTTAATACGGAGAGGTGAAATATGGCAAAACATGACTGTAACTTTGCGTATGGTACTCTCAAAAATTGTGACGTACCAATAGATGTAGAGATTGTTACATATTTATTGTATGTATAGGTGAATGGCATTTTTTTTAAGCTATTGCATAGCTTCTATCGCGGGCCTTGAGCGTGGAGACCGAATCCAGAAATTCCGTAACGAAAAAAACCTAACACCCCCCACTCCGACCGGCACAGCGGTGATACTTTTTAGTTCCATCTATCGATAAATACCAGAACTTTTAATGACTTTTTGAAATATCACGCGCAATAGCTTTACCGCGGCAGTCTCCGAGTGCCACACGTCTTTTTTTTTCTTTGTGTTGATGTACTAAGCATAATTTTGTTAACGTCATTTATGATGTTCGTGCACCAAGTGGATTCAAGTCTCCACGATCGCTCGTTCAAGTTACCAAACGTGCGGTAACCAACGCTGAATGTTGTTCGTTGGCGTTCGTTGGGTCGGTCTGTCCTCACAGAGTATCGAACAAGTAGATTGGATTGGCTAAATGTCGACGAGTGATGCCAGAAGAAATAAAAGTAGTAAGTAGTCTATGTCTCGAGATCGGTATTAGGTTAGGTACCTTTAATCGAGTTGTACGTACGTTTAGAAGGTAGGCCCTGTTCTTTCTATAGGTCTATAGACTACAAATTACAAATGTAATAAACACGAAAGTCTATTGTTGGCTGATACGTTGTCCAGGTATAATAATAATAATAATCACAAAATTTGTAAAATTCTAGCAGCTATTTCATCTCGCATGCAGGACACTACCGCCCGCGCCGCCTTTGGCCGTTATCGTGGAAAGTTATCTCCATGCAGACGATACCTCATCCATATTCCACTTTTGATTAAAAGTCGACTTCCAATCAAAAGCACTCGTGTAAAAGTTCAGCCCAAAACATTTAACGTCTTCTATGAAATATTGTGCCCTACGCTACATAATATTGGCCATTATTTTACATGTTTGTTTAGGTACATGTAAGTGTAGATGTACTTATTTATTACCTAATAAGTTAAATAGATATAATGTAAGAGCCCGTATCCATACTAGCCCTTAAACTAAACCCATAGGAATGACTTCGTGGGAAATATTGAAATCCACTCATTGCATATTTTTGTAGGTAGGTATGTATATTTAAGCATTTTGGTATGTATTGTTCTAGGTGGTAATAAAAAAACATTGGTATTATTTTATACTTAATATTTATTAATATTATCTACAATGGCAGTGTTGAACGATGTTTCACTACCTAATTTGTTAAAGACAGATCCAAGTAATATAATTCAAAAATATTATTACTGGAGTAACTGGAGAGTTTATATTTAGTGTTTTCATACTTTTCAAGTTGAATTATGTTATGTACTTTAAAATAAAACTCGAAAACATTTTATTAATGCTATGCATAATATAAAGTTAGGTACTCATATGCTTATTTAAAAAATCCATAAAAACCAAATTTTTCAAAATACATAGAATAATATCCTCATAATAACACATTTTTCCTATTATTATTTATTTAATCATTGGCATCGATAATTTTTTTACAATATTTGGATAAATAGTATTCTTATTTGTATCTCCATATCATCTGTTTATAGCATCTACGAAAAGTTATATATAGTAAAATTACTGTTGAATAAAGCATCTACTATACTTATACGTAAAAAAAATGCTATTCACTGTGTATGTAAAAAATACTTGTCCCTAACGCATATTTAGTTACATACGTACCTATGTATTTACAGTGGTATAGAGCAAATGCAGAAGACTTGAATGTATCCAATTTAAATGAATACGTAATAGGAAACATTATGTGCTAAAGTCTAAAAATAGTTACATTATTTTTAAAAACCTTAAGGTTTAGATGGCTTTGGTCTAATATTGGTGTTCAGGACTATCTACTTATTATAGACTATAACTTAATATTTTACATTAAGTAAACAACTATTTTACTAGTTATTCCGAATAATATATTGCTTTTATATTAAAGCTAAAATTATTTTTAATATTGAAACAAAATGATCCGCAAAACTGGAATAAATATTACTTTTATAGTTTTATAGTGAATTTTAGGTCGATGATAAGTTGCACAAAATTAATATAACTAAATAACTGTCAGACGAAGTAAATAAAAGTAAATGATAATTTATTTTTACCAAATACTCTACTATGTGTTCTTGATGCAAACAGCGCAACGCGCTACTTTTTCGAGTAGACTTCCTGATTTTAATGTTTGTCTCTCTGGTGGCGCGAACTGTTGGCTCGTTTCAATAGGTGTGAGCCAAAAACTGAGTTTGTTTGCAAAGTGGTGACAGGTGCCACCCTCGCCGTTGCACTCGATGAACGGACTCGCTCGGAAGTCTTCCAGACAGGATCCCGTGCTGGCTAGCGCCTGGCCTCCGCCCTGGCCGCCGGCTCCAGTATGCTGTAACAAATGATTTACGTCAGCCATCCGGTTCACATTCAAAGGTTAAAAAATATATTTTATTTAAATTTAAATTGTAAACTTACCATAATAAAACTGTAGCCTATCCATAGTTCATGCCAGCCTACGGGGCAAGTGGGGATATTGAGAGTCTGACTGTGCACGGCGATGACGTTGGTCGGAACTTCGCAGACAACACATCTCGAGATATACTTTTCAATAGTGTTTCCCGTTACCGGCATCATCGGTATCGCTTGACCGCTCGAAAGCCAGTAGCTTCGATCGTTTCTGCTGGCGTAGTTACATACGTCGTTGACGTCGCAGAACATGAAAGGCAATGTGTTGAACTTTTTCACACATGATCCGGCTTGACCCAAGTCTTGATTGTGTGCTTTCTCATTACCATCTACGTACAATAGCGAATAACCATCCCAGAGCTTCACATGTCCGGGTGCGCACGTCGGTACGACTTCTCTCTGACTATGTTTCACTAAAAGAATACCGGTTAAAATATCTGTTGGTGCGCATGCCGCTCCGGGTTGACCGGGCAAACCATCTCTTCCCTGGAAACCCTGTTCTCCTCTGTCTCCTTGGAAACCTTGTAGACCTTGCGGGCCCATCGGGCCCCTTTCACCCGGTGGCCCGGGGAATCCTTGGTCACCCTTTTCGCCAGGCAGTCCGTTGAGACCGGCGTCCCCTTTCGGTCCATCCAGACCCGGTCTGCCGGGCAGACCCGGTATGCCTTGCGGTCCAGTTTCTCCTTTAGGTCCGTAAACGAGTAAGGCAGGTTCCCCCTTCTCTCCATCGCGCCCTGGTAGACCGGCCATACCCATTCTACCCGGAGCTCCCGGGTTGCCTTTCGGCCCCGTCGGTCCCTGGGGTCCCATCGGGCCATCTTGCCCGTCCATGCCGCGATCGCCTTTGTCTCCCTTAAGCCCCATGCGTCCCGGCGAACCTTGTGGTCCTCGATCTCCCTTTTCTCCTTGTAATCCGTAGCCTGTAGCACCTTTGTCACCCTTCAGTCCCGGCGCTCCAGGTATACCTTGTAATCCCGGTGCACCCGGTCTACCGTCCATGCCCGGAGCTCCGGCGAGGCCTTCGCGGCCCTGGTCACCCTTCTGCCCTATCGGCCCGCGCACGCCGGGTCTGCCATCCTGGCCAGAAGGTCCTGGGAGTCCTTGGAGCCCACGTTCGCCTTTTTCACCGGAAGTTCCCTGTTGTCCTGGTCTTCCATGTTTGCCTGGGATTCCCGGTAAGCCCTTTTCACCTTTGATTGTAAGACCAGAAATACCCGTAGGACCACGTGGACCACTATTTCCTAGAATTAAAAATAAAACACTTATTAGTATTTATAATTTATAAAGATTTGAATCGTTAAGAATATATTTGAATTTCTTTTTGATACCTTTCTCTCCTGGGGCGCCAGTGCGTCCCATTTCTCCTTGGATACCGGTGATGCCACGATCTCCCTTCTCCCCTTGTGCTCCTTCAGCGCCCTCCAGCCCACGCTCTCCTTTTTGTCCTTTAGCTCCGAGAATGCCCGGTGGTCCAACTTCTCCCTTGTCTCCCTTGATGTTGATGGAGGGACCGGGAAGACCTCTATCTCCTCTGGGGCCCGGCAAACCGATAGGGCCTAGGGGCCCCATGTTTCCGATAGGACCTCTTTCTCCCTTGAGGCCATCTAATCCATCATTTCCTCTAAATCCTACGTCACCCCTGTCGCCCTTTTGTCCTTCTTGACCAGGCAATCCTATTTCACCAGGTTGGCCAGGAGTGCCATCTAATCCAGGAGCGCCGGGTCTACCGGCATCACCTTGCAGACCTCTTTCACCTTTAGGTCCCCTCGCACCAGGCAGACCTGTATCTCCTTTGAAACCACGTTCTCCAGGTATACCGTTCAATCCTGGCAAGCCAAGATCTCCTTTCTCACCTCGCACCCCAGGTATACTGTAGCCGGGGACACCTGAATCGCCTCTATCACCTTTTTCACCATCTTGACCGTTCAAACCATCCATGCCTCGAAGACCTGGTAAGCCCGATTCTCCTTTATCTCCTTTATCGGATGCTGAACCGGGCTCTCCCTTAGGTCCTACGAGTCCAACAAAGCCTATATCTCCTTTTTCACCCTGTAAACCTGGTGCTCCAGTCCTTCCTGGCGGTCCTGGGAAGCCCAAGTCACCTTTCGGGCCAGGTTCTCCTGGTAAACCATCTAGTCCTTGTGCGCCTTGTTCACCCGGAACACCTGCATAACCAATATCCCCCTTGTCTCCTTTCTCTCCCGGAGTTCCGTCGATACCGGCAGGCCCCGGCACACCAGGACGCCCACGCGGTCCTGGGAATCCTTTCGGGCCATCAGGTCCTTGCATGCCAGGATCTCCCTTCGATCCCGGTAAACCGATAACTCCCGGTTTTCCTGCCAATCCGGGAAAGCCTTGCTGTCCTTTGGGTCCATTTTGGCCCGGCTGTCCAGGTAGTCCGGGCACACCCGCAGGTCCGATAGGTCCATCATCACCTTTCTGTCCTGGGGGTCCGGGGTAGCCCGGCCTGCCCATGGGGCCTTGGTCTCCCTTTTCGCCCTGGAAGCCGACAGAGCCGGGCGGTCCGTCAACGCCGGGTACGCCGGGTTCACCTCGATATCCCACCTCACCCTTGCGTCCCGGTCGCCCCGAGGGCCCGGGTGGGCCAGGCATGGATGGCCCGAGCTCACCCTTGTCGCCCTTCAGGCCCGGAGTACCGGGGTAACCGCGCGGGCCCGGCGCACCACTCGTGCCAGGGCCACCCATCGGTCCCAACTCTCCCTTGTCGCCTCGGGCACCCGTAAGGCCGCGCGGCCCCACTTGTCCTTGTCTGCCGGGTATACCCATCTCGCCCTTTAAGCCGGGACGTCCGTTGTAGCCTTTGTCTCCCTTCGGGCCCTGATCACCTGAAATGAATCGAAAGATTATGAAATGCATTAGATTAATGTAATATTACTTTAAGCTTACGCCGATGCTCATAATAACTTACCCGGGGGACCCTGCGGGCCAGGCGCGCCGATGGCACCTCGGTCACCGCGCGCTAGCTCAGCGATGGTTTCGGGGCACTGGCCGGGGTCTCCCTTCAGACCGATCCTGCCGGGGTATCCTTTGTCTCCCTTAGGCCCGTATTGGCCGGCAGTGCCTTTTTCTCCTTTTACTGAAGTTCCCTTTTCACCAGGTAATCCAGGCATACCGTCTACTCCCGAAGTTCCATCTACACCAGCCATCCCGGTGAAACCTCTGTCACCTTTCGGTCCTGGCATGCCTGGTACGCCACGTTCTCCCTTCAGTCCTAATATGCCTTTCTCTCCTTTGGGTCCCATTCTTCCCGAATCTCCGGGGGGTCCCCTCGGACCGGGATCGCCTTTAACCAAGCTGGACGGAATTATCGCATCTTCACCTCTGTCACCCTTTTGACCAAAGGCGCCATCATCGCCTCGTTCACCCTAGTAACAGAAAATTCAAATAACATGCAGTTTTGTCATTGTAATTGTAATAAAAACCTGTTGTCATTGCCATTAATTATTTAGAGAATCCTGTATTCAAAGTAAATCTCTTCTGATGATAAAACTGAGATGTAAAGGTGGAATGTCTCATGTTCTTGTAATTATACTGTAACAACACTTTTCGAACCAGAACACTGTAAATGCGTGTTCGTTACTACTTGGCGGCAAAAGTAGGAATGGTGGCAGTATTTTACCGGTCAAGCTAGGCACAAGCTCTACTGTCTAAAAAAATTATATCTCCAAACGTAATAATAGATACTAACCGGGGATCCTTGTGCTCCAGGCATTCCCGGAAGTCCGTCGTCTCCCCGCTCTCCCTTGACGCCGAGGGGGCCGGCAGGGCCGCGTTCGCCGATCATGCCTGGAAGCCCGTCGTTACCCCTTTCTCCCTTCGAACCCGGTCCTCCTGGGAGGCATTCATTGCATTTTCCGCCTATGTCTCCCTTAGAGCCGGGAGATCCTGGCGTGCCGTCGAACCCGGGACTGCCCTTGTTTCCCTTCTCTCCCGTTGGTCCCATCTCCCCGGGGCTTCCCGGTGTACCCAAGGTGGAATTACCAGGGGTTCCTCTTAAACCGGTGTAGCCTCTTTCACCTTTTTGCCCCTTTGAGCCATTGTAACCGGGTAGTCCACTGTTTCCTTTGTCACCCTAAAAAAATAATTGTTCATAAATGCGTTTGTACCAATTACTTTTACTACGATGAAAATTAACGGATAATAAGACAAATAGGAATATTATATTGTATAATTTTAAGGATGTTTTCTTTTCCTTATTTTCTATTTACTTTTTATATAAATATATCATTTTTATCTTTATTACTATGTAATAAATAACGTAAAACATTAAGAGAAGCATAACTTTGAAAATTATGTTATTCCGGTGATATCAAGTGATAACTGAGAGTATATTAAACTAAAAAAAAGAACGAGTATCTTACAGGAATAGAGAGTCCGTCGTCGCCTTTGAGTCCCCTCGGGCCTGGAGGGCCTTGCGGGCCGTCGTAGCCGCGCGGGCCGATGTCACCTGACCCGCCGTCGCGTCCCGCTTCACCCTTCTCGCCTTTATGACCGGCTGGCCCCTCTCTTCCAGGTGTACCGGGCTCACCCTGTCCTCCAGGGGATCCGATCGGTCCGGTGTAGCCCCTCTCGCCAGATTGTCCGTCCGTTCCCTTAGGGCCTGCGGGTCCCGGGTGTCCTCTCGGACCCTGAGGTCCGGGTGGCCCACGCGATCCACTACGCCCACCGGGCGGTCCAGGTACTCCCTTCAAACCTCTAGGTCCAGATGTTCCGTCTCTACCCGGCTCTCCTTTACCTCCGGGTCGTCCGTGTAATCCTGGAAGTCCTTCGGGTCCTCGATCACCCTTTTGACCCATCGGTCCTGGAGAACCAAACATTCCAACGCGACCCTATAAATTAAATATATTTATTAGTCATCCGATTAAAAATTACTTACATAATATTATACTGATGTTATTTCTAATTAGCAGATAAAATATCTCACCCGATCACCAGGATTTCCACGAATGCCTTTTTCTCCTTTGATGCCCATCTGGCCCGGGAGGCCCGGTTCACCGGAGGGTCCTGAGTCACCTTTGTCACCCATTTTTCCCGGTTCACCCTTTTCTCCCTTTGCCCCCGCGTCTCCTTGAATGCCTTTGATTGCCCCTTTACCTTCTTGCGATGGAAGAGTAATCGGAGGGCAACTGGGACCCCTGTCACCTCTATCACCTCGGTCTCCTTTGTCACCTTGAATAGCTTCTCCTTTAGTACCTTTAGAACCTTTATCGCCTCTGTATCCTATTGGCCCCTGAAATTGTTATGGAAATTTATGGAACTTATCAACTATTAACAAATTCTAATAGCGTTGTCTAGTTCATTTAAATGAACTGCAGCAACTTTCTCTTTCCATTTTTATTACATTTGTCAACGTAAATCACTAGGTCATTACTACGCTGTAGTTCAATTTAGTTGAAGGAAATGGCAGAAGAATATTACTGGAAAGGATAAAACATGTTTGCAAAAGTGTATAGAAAAAATTGATAGGTAAACAGTGATTTGCAACTTTATGGGCAATATTAGTGATGAGTTTATTAAATTAACTAATTCACTTTTAAAATAACATGATATATTGTATATAAATGGAAATTATTCAAACAATTATTTATATAAATATTGATAAGGGTATGAAAAACATTGAACGGTTATAAGTGCATTGATAAGTTTAATCATACTAACCACAGAACCAGTGGCACCTTTAGGGCCCTCTAGACCGGATGGTCCAGGCGGTCCAAGAGGCCCCGGTCGGCCGAGCATTCCGTCCGCACCCGCCTCGCCTTTCTGTCCCTTTTGATAGTGACCTGCGTGTGCCGCTTCACCCTTGTCTCCTTTATCACCTTTGCCACCCAGATAACCTCGGGGCCCCTGCGGACCTTTAGGTCCTATTTGTCCTGGCTCACCCTACATGAGAAAATTCCATAATTTTAACCATTACTATAAGTCATATTTCTCGATTATATATGGTATAGTATAATACTAATTGGTAAAACTTACGTCTGTGCCATTACAACCATCTCGCCCGGGACGACCAAGCATTCCTTGTTCTCCTTGAAGTCCAGGTGGGCCGCTCAGTCCGGTGAAACCTTGGTTTCCAGGCTTTCCTCTGTCACCTTTAGGCCCGCGGGGGCCCTGTGGTCCCATTTGTCCTTTTTGACCTTTCGGGCCTTGCGGGCCTTCTGGACCATCGTGGCCGGGTCCTCCTCTCGGGCCGGGGATACCGGGAGCACCGGAGAATCCCTGAAGTATGAGAGAATTAAATAATAGTTCTTGTTGCTATAATTTCAAGTGATTTGGAATATTAAAGTGGTATTTACCCGGCTTCCTTTCTCTGCAAAGCATTTGGGTATACAGCAACCAGGAGCGGTGCAATTGCGTTCGGAGGGAGGTACGCGCTGCTTCGTGATGGGATCGTAAACCTCGAAGTTCCGGCCGACGCTCGGAGGGTTACTCGGGGCGTAGCTCGGGGGCCGGTAGCTCGTGGGGTACTGCTGAGACCGCTGGGGCACCGGCGCCGGGGGGGAGGGGTACGGCGAATAATCCATCCGTCCAAACAGACCTCGGTCCGACCACGCCGGCTGTCTGTCTCTGTCCTGCCATTGATACTGGTTTATGTTGTTGTTCGAGATGTACTCGTCTTCTTGCTGAAACGTTCAATTACATTTAAAATACATATTTTTCTTTAATCTATAAGCTGTATAGTTTAAAAAAAAACAGATCTATCGTATTTATATGTTC
Source organism: Chesias legatella (assembly GCA_947359385.1). Classification (NCBI taxonomy): domain Eukaryota; kingdom Metazoa; phylum Arthropoda; class Insecta; order Lepidoptera; family Geometridae; genus Chesias; species Chesias legatella. Next base: position 7,247,734 of record OX375783.1, read on the forward strand.
CCGTTAGAAGGGTCAAAGTGGAAGCATTCCTAAATGGCCGGGCTATGATACGAGTAGGTATATTTAGCTCAATGCAATACGACCATCTCATCGTTTGAGAAATTTTATTTTGATTTTACTATTGACAGATGATACCATGATATCGGGCGGACCCCGAAAACGCTATCCTATGGAAGCTATATAACTAAACAAGCTCTAACAGTACCAGATTAGCAAGTAATAGTTAAATAATCTGTTTAAGGTGTCTCATATATGTGGGCGCGAGAAAGTAACCCCTATTATAACGGGTACCACCCCAACTACTTATACTCGTTATATCTGCTTGGTAACATAAAATTAAGCAGTAAGCTAAATCTAGATGATTTTCATCAAAATCGATTCGGTAGTTTAGCCGTACGTAACACAAACGGATATTGACTGGCCTCACAGCTCAGTTAGTAGTAACGCTGCCTTCTGCGCTGTAGGTCGTGGGTTCGATTCCCACCCAGAACAAACATTTGTATGACGAGCATTGATGTTTGTTCTGTGTCTGGGTGTTACTATGTATTTATTTACAAAAAAACATTTATGTATATCAGTTGTCTGGTTCCCACGATAAAAGCTATGCTTAGCTTACTTTGAGGCTAGATGGCGCTGTGTGACAATGTCTGCCAATATTTATTTATTGATTTCCTAAATGAAGATTCGAGATATTCCACTCGGAGTTTTTATTCACAATCTTAACCCTGTTTGTTCTTGTATCGATAACATTACGATAACAATTTAACCTTTTGATACAGTTATATTTTAACTTACTCGTTGACTAGGTACTCATTCATAGAGTATTATCGAATTCGGTGAAGGTAAACATCAAAGCCCGTACCGAAATATTTAGATATAAATAAATCTGCAACGGGCATTCGCAAGAGACCGTTGATAGTAGATCGGAGTCCCTTCAGCAAGATTAGTTCACAGAGTCCTACAGTTTAGTCCAAGCTCATGACGTCGTCACTTTACCAGACTTTATTCATTCATACTTCATTAATACGAACTACACGAATATAGAGGTATCGCGTCCCCATCCCCGGAACTTTGCGAGAATTGAACCCGAGCAACCCCAGTGTATGCACAAACGACTACGAATCCGAAACCACGTAATGATTGATTGCTTAGTTTTTACAAGCTTATATGAACAGACCCTGGATAGCACTTAGAGTTACGTGTCAATACAAATCCAATGAGTCCAATGAGATCGGGTCTATCTTGTTTATTGAGGAGTTCCTAAGGCCACCTTCATCATGTTGACCAGTTCTATGTTACAATATTATGTAATTTTCATCAAAGACACATCAAATTTCAGGTCAATCGAATGCCACCAAGTATTGTAGTTGAAAAATGGATGAAAATTTGATAATTAAAGCGTAAAACAGTTTTGTAAAATTTAACATACATTTAAGTTAATAAAATATAGAAAGAATCAAGCTCAGAAAAAGATAGATATTCCTCCTTTTGGGGGTTTTGGCTGCTATCCCCTTGGAAGGTTGGTTTGAGTTTGAACACACGTCTGACTTAGCGTGACCTTATATTTTTAATTTATCTAGTAACCGACGATTTCAAGCAATTTCTTGATGAATTCTATGGAAATAAAGTTTGAGTCTGATAGTGCAGGAAGCATCTTGTCTTGCCTTAAGTATCTATTTACCCAAAATTGTAAAAATAAAATTATTGTTCTGCTCCGGATTCGAGCCAGAGACTTTTGGATAGAATGGGTCCGTGCAGCCCTGTTTTTCACGTTTCACTTTAGCGATCGTTCACAGATGCTTACAAAATCGCGGACAACTACGCATAAAACTGAATAACTGAATACTGTGTGAATAGTTGACTCGTTTGCAACGTAAAACGTGTGTTTTATTATGAGTGAAGCAGCTCCTGCTAGCACGGTTTGGCACGCTGTACGCCAAGTTATTAAACTAACTAAAATACAAGTTACTGCCTCTACTTACTTAAAATTCAGCTATTATTATTATTACTGAAAGAATAGGTTCAGTGATTTCAGATAATTCACTCCCATACAAACAATATTTGACCTCTATATATTATTAAATTTATAACCTAACATTCCAGGAGTGTGTTGTTTTATTAGTACTAATATTACTCGTATAAAGGGATAAAGTTGGTAATGTTGTATGTGTTTTGTGATGTTTCTCCGAAGTTACTCATTCAATATAAAAATATCTTTCTCCAATATTTAGAATGGATATAGGCTTTATATCAATCCTGTTAGAAAAAAGCAGCGTTGCAGCATTTTTACGAATGCTTTGTATTAAAAAGTAATAAAAGTTAAAAAGGCCTGTAAAAAAGTCCAGGTTGGCATACATACATAATGGTATATTGTAAGGTTAATTCATAAATAGATAAAATATGGCTTAACCATGGAACTATTATATATATACACACACACACACGCACATATATACTATAGATATATATACTATATTATAGATACGTACAAACTGAATTCCACGCAGGCAAAGCCGCGGACACAGCTAGTGGTCTATAATTCATTGAGTCAGTTATTTAATCCCACATAGAATCAGTCAGGTTTCCGTCTATTAATATTGGCATGTTTTAACAGTGCTATGTACAGGATCATCTTACAAAAAAAGCTAGCGTTGCGATGTATCGTGTAACGTCAGGTAGGTACACTGACTTGTTTTCAAATATGCATACCCAAACCTAAATAAGAATTTAAATAAGTTTTTAATGATTTCTTACTACTAGTACTACTAACTGGAGATGACAAATCAAGGATTTATTTTTGAAATAAGCAATACTTCGTGTTACTTCTATGGAAATGAAGAGAATCACTGAATAGACTAAAGTAAGGAACCGGCGGAGTGCGAATCTTCCGAGTGCGAGACTAGAGTTATAAAAATATTTGGTCAAAACTTACAAACTACATTATGAATTGGCATTTATAGTATTTTTGTTGAATAATAATATAGAGGTACACCGAAAATCCAAACCTATCTAGTTGAGTTTTTGATTAAGACTAAAACTGATTTTGACAGGCCTCATTTCTTTATTAGAATATGAAAAGAATAATATATATATATATATTGGTGGACATTTCACACAGCGCCATCTAGCCCCAAAGTAAGCTAAGCATAGCTTGTATCATGGGAACCAGACAACTTATATAGTACTTATATACTTTTTTGTAAATACATACATATAATACATATTAACACCCAGACACAAGACAAAAACCTATGTTCGTCACACAAGTGTTTGTCTTGAGTGGGAATCGAACCCACGACCTACAGCGCATAGGGCAGAGCAAAGAGGGCAAAGCATGAGGATTGATGGATCCATTCGTATACGAATAATAGAGAATAAATGTAAACTGCTAATTTTATCGCGCACTGATTGAGTAGGTTATCATAAAAAATGACTTTTAGCTGGTTTTATATGAGTTGATAAAAATGGTGCACAAATTAGAGGATCCACTGCCGAAGGAATAGAAAATATTTTGTGTATTTTTGTGAAGTCTTCTTCTCTACCAAGGAATATAAGCTATTTTACTTATTGTACAGGTTTAAAACAATCAAGCAGATATTGTATATTTCCACATGTCCGTTTCATACTTCTATACGAAAATTTAAATATATCAAAATATTATAAAGGACTTGAAATGTTTTAGAGGATGAGTTATTTGAGTCAAAGTTAGTTTCTGTATATACCTCATGGTAATTAATAAACTACGTAGAAACAATCATTTAATTATATTTAATATTTAATAAATTTCAGTGCATAAAGCTAAGTTTAGTCAACATGGTAAGTAATGTGAAAAAAGTATTTATCAAATAAATACCCCCCTGGAGCACAGAAACAAAATAAATTGTAAAGCAAATAGATTTATAAATATGTATTGTGTAAAACAGTTTGCGCAACGCCGACGCAATACATCCGAGCGACGATAAACTTTGTCGGTCATCTCTACATATAAGTTTTTAGTGCACACAACGGAGATGCAATGAAAGTTTTTAAGTGAATAAACATAATGGCGGGCACAGTGTGACTTTACTGAAATACTTTTACAAGTTCAGTCGGTATTTACAAATTTGAATTTAATAAAGTTAGAAGTTCGTTTTACTGGATGACAAAACATTTTATTTAAGAAAATAAGACACTCGTTTGTTTTAACATGTTCGCATTTTGATTAAATTGCAAAAAGAGGAGCGCAAGCGGGCGACCGGGTCGCGTCGTGCGCCCGCCCGCCGTCGCACCGCGCGCCCCAACATTCCCTAATTCCACTGAAGTTTTTGTCTAACTCGCTCCAAATCGATTCATCATTTTAAACAGTTGTGAACTTTTCAAAAAAATAATATAAAATGACTACTCACAGTATTGACTTCAATAATCGGAGCTAGCGCAGCTATCAACCTGTAGAATATTAAAAGAAAAAAAATATTAGCTAAATTAAAAATAAGTACTCTAATATTCCAAACTGCAAAGTCTAATACTATGGTTGGTACCTAATATTAATAATAATTTAATTGAGAAGGATAAACCTTGGATTTAATTTTTTTCGCGAGTTTTATACATGCTATTAATGTAGGCTTACCATAGTAGGTAGTGCGCCATGGCCCGCACCGCGCAGCGCGTGATCCCGTCCCGTGCGCGCGCGCCGTTTGTGCCGGGATACTAAGGAAAGAGGAGAGCTCGGGCGGCGGCGGCGGCGGCGGCGGCGGAGTGGGCACCCCCGCCGACCGCCCCGCGGGCCCCGGCCTGCCGCCGCGCCGGGGCTGGTGCGAGGGCGCGCGTCCAGTAGTGCGGCGCAGCCATGACGGGTCCGGCGCGCGCGCGCCTCCTCGCGCTCCATCTCGTGCTCGCCGCCATACTTCTGCTCGATACACCTGCCCCGGCTACAGCGGTAAGTGCCAACACACGTCTCACCTGATAATATCAAACGCCTTTCCGTACAAAAGACATCAACGCGCCGCCCTCTCTTGTAGTACGTCACCGGGACGAGATGATTATTTTGAATATTCATCAGCTGGAATTTATGTTAAAGACGTATAAACTACCCAGAATCGAGTGATTTAGACTTATTTTTTAGTTTGTTACTGTCAAGTGTCGCAACAGATGCGTGCTAATAATCCGCTAACACTTTGTTACGAGATGAACGTCAATTCAATATAGGTGACCAAAGTTTGCCCCTGTCTTCTGCAGCGGTAACACAAAAAGGGGCTTAGTCTTATTATTGTTTCATGAAATTACCACTTTATGACATAGTACCTAATACTAAGCTTTTTCTATTGTTCCCACTCAATGTAGAGATACTGCGGCTGAAAACACGAACAATGTAGAAAATGTATATAATGTAGTTATGTAGGTACTTTGTATTAATCTACTACAGTACCAATAACGTTTTAGCAGACGAAACTTATAAGATATTATCTTCGCCGTTTTGAGAAGGCTCTAGTTATACATTATTCCAAGTCAAAAACATATTGTAGCAAGCTTGTTCAAGATTTGAAACAATGGCCAAAAACAAATGGTATAAGAGTCGGGGATCGGTTCGATTAATAGCGCGCATATCATCAAACCAAATTTATTATATTCTCATTATTTCACGATATAACTTCAACAAGCCTGGTGTCAGCTCTTGAAATATATACTGACCGTTGATCAGCTGAAAATCCAAAATACTAATAACTAATTATAAGCATACAAACTAATCAGCTCTCCTAGTAAGCAGAGCTTTTTGTTAAGATTACATTTATTTCCTTTCTTTCTTTCGTCTTGGAAGGCTCTAGCTACTACATGTGCTTATTCACCGTTGGACCACACTGGGAATTTGGAACTGTATAATTTGCTACGGATTAAGTAGTACTAAATACAATTACAAGGATCTTAAGATATAACAAAAATTACACATTAAATAAATTTTAGTGCCCCCAGCGGTGTTTCACAATAATGGGATGTATTCGCCCACTCCATTGCAACCGCGGAGCAGTATTTTTTTATTACTGATATGGATGCTTTTAACTACGTCTCATCTGATGTTTAGCGGCTATGTTGCCGACAGTGGCGCCACATAACCCCTGGATTGGAAACTGGCTCTCAAGCGAGGCTACCGAATCATTAGGTTCTTCGCGGTAGAGTTTAGAACATGGAAAAATAAAGTGACTGGGAGCTCAAGTACCTCTATAATTCGTAACGACCAACATACGTATCTTGAACCACGTCACTGTCAGCCGAGCTGTCATCACTTCTTTATAAGTTCATTATTATTTATTGTATACAGAAAACATAATACAAAAGAAGTGTAATACATGTACAAAGTCGAGCTTAACCCTAAAAAGATTCTCTTCCAGCAAACCTTTGAGGCTAGAGAGAGGCGATTTTATAAAGGTAGGACGTCAGATAGGATAATCGTCTCGAGGCTTTCATCCTCAGGTCTCAGTGTGACTTAAAATTTTTGTAATATGGTTATTATTGGATCCAGCAGCTTGCTCATTTGTTAACTGAACCTGAAATGACATGGTAACTGACCTGTTAATAATTACTTTGCGCAGTTTCATTCTGTAGTCAGCTTTTGTATGGTGGAAGTTTTCTAAAGTTTTTGGCGATAATCTTAGCATTTTTATCCCATAATTCTGTGAGGTGCTTTGTTTTTCTGGCATATTTTGCTATTGGCAATATAATTTCAGTTCTTGACTATACGTTTTTGTCAATAAAAACTAAACAAAGAAATCTTTATTTTGATCAAATCCAAATCATCAAAACCTAAACCCGGAAGTTTTTCCAGCGTTTAATTAAAGTGTGGCTTGCAGCAACTTGTGTTTGAAAATCTATTTCTGTAAGTTTCATTGCTAGTCTAAACCGGGCTGTCGATTTTGCATGAAGTCTGAAAGATTTCAAAGCACTATGATGCCATATTATGATGAAACCATTACGACAAATTTTTAGAAAGGGCAATCATTGTATGACTGTAAAAACTGTAATCATTATTATTTTACAATATTTTGAAGCTTTTCAATATTTCCGCCTATCTCTTTCATATCAATGGGCCAACTAGAATGACAATAACATTAGCTATATTACCCACAAGTTCGTCTACGTGTATTTAAAACAAGAACTCAGAATGGTAAGGCTACCTAAAAGTTAACTGGATAATCTGCACCTATCTTAGTTATTTTATAGTATTTTAATTCTTTTTCAGTCACTATTACCAAAATATTAAAATTTTAAACCCATAACAAAGCGGATAGATGGTGATTGGCTGGTATTTATTCCCATTCGTGGCCTACGTAGCTCCGGTACGGGTACTACGATTTCTGAAGCTAGAGCTTGCTACATGGCTGTTAGCAATATTATATATTTTGGGTATATGATTCTGACTCATTGTCATTTACGATAAATCTCGCTATAAATAAATGAAACCAAGCGGGAAGAAAAATAGACCGCTCACTCAAATTGCCATCCATTTTACTGTAATTTGCTACTCGCCATACATTATTATGATATATTCCAAATCTAGATGAACTTGAAAAATAGCGGATTGTTGGACATGGAGGTTTTATGCTATCCATTTTACTATAAATCACCACTAGATGGCGGTGTGCATCAACTTCTGTACTACTCAACCGATCGCCATGGAAGTTAACACAACGATATTTCAATATGGAGAAGTAAGTAATAAATAAAACTAGGGCAGAACAATGTCTGCTAGATTCTACTATTTAGGACAAAATATTTTGGAGAATACATAGATGAGGTATGAACATATCTATAATATACAAAGATAGAAACTAGTTAAGCTATCCTAAGAACGTTCCAAATGAATTTTTGAAATGTGTTTTGAACTTTAATTAAAATAAAGCTAAAGCTTTAATTATACCAGTCTCTACACGTTGGGCGTAGAGCGACTTTCAGGCAGGTGAAGCGATGACTTTAGAAGACCAGGCTCAGACACAGACTGATTATGAACACATATAACGACGAAGATTAAACCTACGAATGAATTAATGAATGAAAATTATCTATTTTGCACCATAACCCAAAAACACAAACATTAACTTAAAATACGCATGGGCGATCTTATTGCTAAGAAGCGATCTCTTCAAGACAACCTGTATTACAGCTCAAAACACAGCCTTATAAAGGTAGAGCAGACATACATACCGACAGATGGAAATAGGTTTAGTAATAGGGCTCGTCCTTTAATTACGTAAGCCTAAAACTATGGTTTATATCGATGCTCAGTCATCAATAGTTATTATTTTATTTTTCATCAAGCATTTGCCTGCGTATAAAAAAAATAAAAAAATATTTTTTTTTTAGATTTTCTCTACGCTTGCATTGAACAACGACACAACATAGTTCGACATAGAGTCAAACACCTTCTAGTAAACTTAAGTAACAAACATTAACTACCTACTTTTAGTCGGCACCCCTTTAAAAACATCAGATTAATCTAATTACCTAAATAATACAAGTAATCTTGTCGGATAGATAGTTCACTTGACCCCACATTCCGATTGTCTATTGCTACAACAAAAAATGGCGGTTTCTAAAACTTTGTGATAATGTACCTACTTGGTTACAAAGGCTATCGTATAATAAAACACTGATGTCATCATCAGTGTAAATATAAGTTTCATATTATTACAGATCTGCACATTATTTCATACTTATCACATGCGACTGTGACTTTCAATACTATATTACTCTATTATATAACACAACTTGGAGATTGTATTTGTACTGAGCGAGCAGTTCGATAACTGTTTCTTAGGTACCTCAACCACTTACCTGATTAATTAGCAAATGGGCAAATTAGCTCTTTAACAAAACATTTCGTAAAAATTGATTTGGAAATATACCTATAACATTTTCCGATATGTTTATATGAAAATTTAAGGATTAAGTTCATAGAACTGCCACAAAATGATAAAATCTAATAATTTTTGTTACACTTCGATGAGATAGATAGATAAACTTATTATTGTACCTACACCATAGAAACACGAAGTTTTTTACATCTATACAAATAAATAAAATTGGAGTGTCTGTTTGTAATATTAAAATAAGCGATTTTTACTAAGTGCATATGGATGTGTACACGGTACATATACCAAAACAACATTTTTTAAATTTTTTGTCTGTCTGTTTATTCCGGCTAATCTCCGGAACGGCTGGACCGATTTTGACGGGACTTTCACTGGCAGACAGCTAATGTAACAAGGAGTAACTTGGCAACTTTAAGGAGTACTTGCTATTTTCCGAGGGGTACAAAAGGGGTGCGTGATAAAACCCAATTCCACGCGGGCAACAGCTAGTAGAAAATAAATTACAAAGTTAGGTATACGCACAATGGGCGGCATTATCACTGAAAGTGATCTCTTCCATGCAACTTTTGTTTGGGACAGGATATAGGGAAAACACATTTAACGGCGGTGTACATATATAGGACTATTGTATACATATAAGTTACAAAACACGTAAACCAATTACCTAAAACATATATAAATATATACATATATAACAAAAAATAGAGTTTCTTTTTCATTATTAACTTCAAAGTACTAAGATAGATAAATATAAAACTTTTAATTGTACCGATACAACAAATATAAACAATGTTAAAAGAAATATCAATGTAATGTGAATACAATGGTCTTACTCATTAAAATAATCTCTTCCAGGCAACCTTTACCACAATGAACTGAAATAAGGGCATCTACACAGATTCCAATTAAGCTATATATAACAGTGATCGTGTTTGTCCTTATCTTTGCTCTGATATATCTATTTGGGACATTACTTACCAGCAGAACTGATGACCATGAAAAGAATTTTCAAAAAAAAAAATACCTATAATCTATTGTACTTTAACAAAAGTCAAGATTAGCATTGCTTTTCAAAAACTGCTAAGTGTGTATGCAAAAATATAAATACATACTCCACGGGGTAGTAATAATAAATAATAAATATTGGTGGACATTTCACACAGCGCCATCTAGCCCCAAAGTAAGCTAAGCATAGCTTGTATCATGGGAACCAGACAACTGATATAATACTTATATACTTTTTTTGTAAATACATATATTATTAACACTCAGACACAGAAAAAACATCTATGTCCGTCACACAAATGTTTGTCCTGGGTGGGAATCGAACCCACGACCTACAGCGTAGAAGGTAGGGTTGCCACCTACTGAGCTGTGAGGCCAGTCAGTAATCAAGTTAAGTCTGTCAATTAGTTCTACTTCCTATAAAGAGCATGAACTATTTAGACCTCATTATAGTTTCATAAAAACCTCGAGGTACAATGTGGAGTACTTTACTGTGGTATCTGGTGTTACGGTAACCTTTGCACTAACTGTGTATTATCATCACTTAAAGTTTTTATTTGGTACATAGTATCAAGTAGCAATAACAACATATTATCATTATGTAGCCTCGTGACCCAAAAATGCTTTACAGGGTCTTATTATTATAAGCGTTTTAAGAATGAATATATCTGGCAATGTAAAAATTAAGGCTAGACGTACCTTCTGTGTTCACACTGCCTTAGATTGTGAAACTTGAAAAACTAGCGCGCTAAAGTATCATTATAACTTTTATTCTGCAACGGGTGAGCTACCAGGATAGATTACTGTACCTGCGAAAAAAGGAAGCCCTCCTTTAGGTGTTTCTTGTTTGTTCTTCCCCATTGTGGGTCGGATAGGGTTTGAACAGGCGTCAAACTTAGCGATAAGTACGCGTGATCTTATGTTTTGAATATTATTGACATTTCCAAGCCTTATGAATTCTATGGAAATAAAATTTTTGACTTTGATTTTTGACTACCAAAATTTTTTGTGTATTAGTACCCGGCTCTGAATATATTGCCATGTCCAAGGATACCACAAGAAACGAAATTTCAATAAGATAGACGTCACTCGCAATTACGACCAAAATTATTGTACTAGTTACCAAAGGCATAAATAAAGACATCTGGAAATGGGAATGGGAGACGATAATCTAATAAGCTTAATAAAGTCAGTGAATTAGATCCATATTTGCAACGGATGTCGGAAACGTGACGGTCAAGCAACGCCGGTGGCAAACTGCAGCAAATTTATCAATAATATAGGTGACATTTAGTTTATCGTCGTCAGTATCATTTATAGTTAAATTAAATGAACATAATTATGTATGCCATGAGTCTAAATTGTTTTATAGTGGTTTTTTCAGTACGCAGGCGCTTGCCAAGACGAGGTTTTGAGAAATTCTACCTGTGAGGTTTTTCTATTCTATTCTATTCTTTTCGAGTCACTGGTACTCTCGAACCAGTGTAGTGAAAGGATTTTAAGTGCGCCTCAAAGAGGCTCCTTTCGTGCAAAGAATGGTGTGACTAAGTATGGATGGGAAATCGTATTACATGGGAGAATCACCTTAATATCTAATGCACGTGTATAACTAACTGGTGCCCGCAACTTCGTCTGCGTAGAATTAGTACTTCGAATAGCCTATTTATTTCCAAGCTTTCATCAATCTTCATACAAAAGAAGACAAGTGGGTACTTTAAAAAATAAAATCCTCTAGTTAATTTCAGAGGTAAGAAGGCAAATTCATTTTTTTATTTTTACCGAAAGTATATATGTTTTATATCCCTTATTTGAGAAATGATATAATACAATGAATCAAAATTGGTTCAGTGGTTGAGGCGTGAAAAGGTCACAACAAACACACAGACAGAGTTGCTTTCACATTTATATTATTAGTATGGACTAGCGCGAGAAGAATAAGTCATTCCACGGGAAAACTGCACTTTTCCGGGATCAGAGAGCCTATTTGTTATTCCAGGATATAAGCACACAAACGGGCAAAACATTAAAATAATATTGTTTTTTTACATTCTGTACCTTATTCCTAATGTGTCACAGTTTCGTATTGTAAAAATATTTAATTTACACACACGGCAACGATTTTATTATATGCATAGATTTCATAATCATATTAATATTGGTGGACATTTCACACAGCTCCATCTAAGCCATAGCTTGTATCATGGGAACCAGACGACTCATATAATACTTATATACTTTTTTGTAAATAAATATAATACATATTAACACCCAGACACAGAAGAAACATCTATGGTCATCACACAAATATTTGTCCTGGGTGGGATTCAAACCCACGACCTACAGCGCAGAAGGCAGGGTTACTACCAACTGAGCTATGAGGCCAGTCGGTTATTTAGAGACTTTTTACATGATATTTGAAAACATTCCTACAAGAACCCCATTAGCCACTTTTTATTGTTTTCCGTGCATTGTATTTATCTGCTCTTCCCGTTTTCAGTGAACAACAATAAAGGGATGATTTTGTCTCCAGAACTCTCTTTACTTTTGTCACCGAAGCATATTTTTTTTTCTTATAAATAATCTCGTTAGCGAAGCATGGGTTTTCAGCTAGTAATTTGTATTAGGAACCACTCAATCATATCAACGCCAAGTAGATCACCCACAACGGATTTATGTTTTGATTTAACAATCAACCATAAACGTAATTCTCGGAATAAGTCTACACTGTTATCTTATCATGAAATACATTATTAAACTAATTTTCGTTTTTATAAGGTTATAACCTTCGATAAACTATCCGAATTTATGACGTCTGATTAATTGGATATCCTATTAATAAAGATGAAGCGACCCACATTTTACCATTACATTCTATTGGACATATTTTTATAATATGGACCAATTTCATTGACAATGTTGCCATACGCATCTTCTGTAACTTGAAAGCTTCAAGTAATGTGCACCCTGTCCGTTAGCGGGCAACACATTGTTTCCTTTCAATCTTAAAAGTATGTAATTTAATCATATGCCTTCGGATATTACGCAGATAAACGTATAATCTATCGGTTTATGCATAAACCGCGAAAAAAGCGCTTTTTGTAATCCTGGATCTGTTTTGACGGACATTCAAAACCGAAACTATCGCCTTAATTTATTTTACAAAAAAAGTACGAAGTAGATTATATAAAAATGTTCTCTTTCCATTGTAATCGACAACAATATCGATATGAAAACTATAGTTATGGTCATGTTAAATATGCTCAGCCGATAGTTTTTCATTAAAATGTAAAATATGAGTAATTACTTCAGCAATTCTCATTCGCAGAAATCAAATTTCCGTTTTGTCATTTCCAGGAACACGAAGTACAAAGCAGAATTAACAGTAGCCATACATATTAAATTGGGTCAAAATCAACTTGTATTGACAAAGCGTTTGTAAACGGGGTCGCGACGCGACGCAAACACCAGCCCTTATCGTCGCCACAGGAAACTGTTATCAACTTGTCGTTAGGTATTTAAAATAATTTTTGCAATTGTTGCCGAAATAATTAACTCCCACGATTTGGTATCTCAATCGGTATATGTCATCATAATGTATATTTTACTAATTTACTGACATTCATGCTGAAATCTATAAAATTAGGTCACGTGTTCCTGATATTCTTAGATTATTCTGATATTTTCATTTAAAACTATTGCTTCAATTGTTACGTACAACGTGTAGAGTTTATAAGACAAACTTTTTATTACTAGATACATATTAAATTAACGGAAAATGGTGTTTTTTTTAAAGGCAAAATCAATTCTCTTACAATATTGACGTGTCAATTTTCCATCAATTTCAGGCCTACCATTTTCAGGCAACAAGTTCTTTATGATTTCATGAACAGTTTTGTGAGTTTTCCAAAGTGATAAGTTACTAAATTATACGGGACAAATTGGCAGATATGTAATGTATGTTGGTCAAGCGGAGTTTTTTAATTCCGGGTTGAGTCGCCCTGTCGATGCACGAGTTCATTCATTACTTGTTGTTTATCGCCGTGACGTATACATACACAGAACATTGAACCCAAGAGGAAGTATCTTATGTTCCACAATTTTTACGTTTAGTCGATACCGACTCAGATACATGATTTATAAATACCGCTTTATGTATGACATTGTGTCATGGGTAAAATTTCAGGTGGCTTTACAGCAAAAGCGGAAAAGCTTAATATGTTAGCACTTGTTTTGAAAATAGGGCCTGGAATAATAGGTGGATGGCAACCGCAGTGTTGCGATAGGAGTCGGTCACTCGTAGCGCAGGTCGGTTTTATGGACGCGAGCAACGCACTGAAAGTTATTGCTTACTTCCAGTAATGTGAAATAGGTCAATAGTTTCAGTGCGGCAACAAAAGCCAGTTAGTTGAACGTTATGCTATTACTCTGCTCCACTATATTTAGCAGAGGTCGCTGACAGCACCACAGTATCACATGTCTGTATGTATTGATACAAAAATCAGCAACGTGCGACGAGTTCTAAGTAATTCACTCACATAACATTGTTTGACAAAGCATGTAATGTGATATCTAGTTAGCATAAACAATATGCTAACTAGAATTTTTGAAAACATTATGAATGATTAAACATGCGGTTATAGAACTTGAACGATATCTATCGATACGAAGAACTTTTATTTTATTCAGTATTCAAATGTTAAATCGGTAGCGGCCGAGTGAGGCGAGAGGGTGGCGGGTTCGTTACTCGCACTGGACAAATATGTTTTCATATAAATAATCTAAAAAATTCCTCTGGGTATTGTGTATTGTGATCCTAGATTCTCATAGATTCCTTAGAAACAAAGAATCCTAATGTGGGTTCAGTAATATGTATGTCTGTTGGGTATTATTTATTTATTGCAGGCAACTTATTCAGATTATTTATGAAAATGTCCCAAAATCAAGTCAAGCTGTATAAGGACAAAATTTCTTTTCATTTTTTTATTTTTTCTGGTTCTGTCCTCGCTATCTGTCATCCGTTTATGGCTTGAATTTCATTTTGCACACACCCCATACATTTAATTAAATATTCTTTACAAATAATTCAGTCCACATTGGTAGTCATTGTGTTACTCAGATCTAAAAAAAAACTAAAGAGTTTCAAGAATAAACGAATGCATCACGAAACTAGTTGAAAATTGATAATAGGTGCAGATTCAATTCCGAATGCTACAAAATGCACATGCCAGTGCTAAAATGGATTCCTAGAATTCGCCCGAAAAGCATATGGTATGTATAAAAATATTTGCAACCTAATTAAAAACGTGTGTAGTGTATCTACTAATGATTTACGTCATGTTGAAAATCAGTGGTGTGAGCCGATGCGGCGCGGGCGCGGGCGCGGGCGCGGGCGCGGGCGCGGGCGCGGGCGCGACTGAATAAAAGGAATACACTTGTATATCGGGAACGAGTTTAACGAGCCAGAGGGGTCACCAGATTCCGGCGAATGCTCGTAAACCTGTAACACACGCTCTATATACATCTTTTTTAAATTTGACACAGTAACAATAAGTTCATGAACATATTTAACTTCGTAACAGGGTATCATGTCATTTGCCTAACCAACTATAATAATAATATTGGTGGACAATTCACACAGCGCAATCTAGCCCCAAACTAAGCACAGCTTGTACTATTGTAACCATACAACTGATAGAATACACATATACTTTTTTTATAAATACATACATATTAACATTCAGCCACACAGACAAACATCTATGTTTGTCACACAAATGTTTGTCCTGGATTGGAATCGAACCCACGACCTACAGCGCAGAAGGCAGAGTTACTACCAACTGAGCTGTGAGGCCTGTTGTGTATGCACTATACAAATGATTAAAAAAAAAACTGCAGTTTGAACGTTTTCAATAAGGAAAGTTCCTTTCCTCACTTGTTTTTTGTTTTTAATAAACTGTATCCAAGTATAGAATAAGAATACAATACTTTATACTTGGTATTTCACCTATTTATGCGTATCAAGGGAACCTACAATGCAAAGAAAAAAGTTTTTGGTGATCTTATACACTTTTGAGTATTTTGATTGCCAGGACTCCATTTAAAAATAACACCATTAAAGTTCTATGTTCCATTCAAATCATATTATGTAAAGATCCGTATGGCTGTACTAAAGTATTTTTTTATGTGAACTTTAGGGTAATAAGCTGAAGGATGTTAAGTGGTTACCCCTCGCCTAATGACATTTGAAACCTCGGGGTTGCAAATACGTTGTCTACCCTGTTGTAGTTACCTCTTGAAATTTATTTACTTTTCTTTTAAAATGACCACTCGTACACCTGCGGAAAACCTCAGGAAAGCTCATTTTTACATTTCTGAAAATACAAATTACTTTAATACAAAGCTTAGGGGTAACTTGCGCGCGTTGAATAGCTAGCTAGCTAATCCTATTGAATAAGAAAAATACAATGACAGTTGTAAAAGTGATATTTTATAAATCGTACTTTATTCACATTGGTCAATATGATTTGCACCTAAGAAGCCTCTTTGAGGCGCACTTTATTTCACCACAATGGTTCGAGCGGGCCGGTAACGCGATTAGTAATAATGTTTTCTATGACAGCTTAGTAACCAAATTAAAAACCATAATGTATGTGTATCAAATTATAATTATATTAGCAGTTTCAATCATAAAACGTATAGCACGTGTTGCGGGGGTGTAGCGGCGCGGCGGGGCGGGGGGGCGGGTGGGGCTCGGGACGTACCGGGATGTGCGAATGGCCGTTATCGCCTTGGACACTGCAATGATTGTTTATCCAACCCGTTCCTTGAATTGCACCAATGACTCAGTCGTTCTATAATCGCCGGTCAACATTCATGAATGTTCACAAACTATGCTATAATTACCGAAAGTTTACCCGTTACCATGGCGAACACAGCTGAGAGCACAAATTATCCAGTAGTTTTGACGTTTACTCAAACGTAAACTCAAACCGTTCAATTTCATTCATGTAGGTTTGTGGTTCAATCACACTGTCAGACCGCGTGTTATACACGACACAGCAACGTGCAAGATTTTACAAACAGTCCAATCGAAACCACTCTTTTTTTTTATTACGGAAAAGTTTCGATACTTTTAAGTCGTCCACAGCATCCACACACAAAGTCTTTCGATAATGGCGACACAGTGAATTTTTCTTCGATAGTCTTAGAAGACAAATTTTGGATATTATAGTCATCATCCTAATCACACTATATTTCTCCAGGTTTGTCAATATGTACTTATTTCATCTCGCTAGCAGAACAGAAGATAAAAAAATTCCCGGTAATTTTTAAAGTAAGTACATTCTTCGTAGTAACTCATATAGGTGATTTGATTTCTCGAAGCTATTGTATCAAATATTCTAAAGGCCCATAGGAATAGTTTCAATTATATTGGCATTCTCTTGGATCTTTTTTTGATTGACTCTTTGATTATCGGAGAGGATAGCAAAGATATTCGTGAGTCAGGTATTTTGAAATGTAATTTGGAAAACATAGGATTTATTTTTAGGAATTTATTCATGAACTCACTTCTTTCAAGATCAGGTTAACAAAAGGTAAGTAATAAAATAGTCAATTAAAAATTTAAAAGCATTTTTTTATTGCAATGAACAAGGCAGCAGACATTTGTACCACCAATTTATGATACTATACACAGAAGTTAGAAATGGAATAATGTGTACACCGCACAAATTAACAAGAGAGACGATTCGGCCACCTGACTCAATTCTCATGTCGTCACTCTATGATATGTATGATGCCACCAATTGTGTGAGAATAGTGTCATGAATAGGGCAGACTAACTGGAACTCATTTTCGTTTAAATTCAACCAAAGTTACGTGTGATTTTGTTCAAATAAATGAATGGGATAAAAATACTTTTCCACAACAGCAAAGAAGTAATATTTGAAATCGGGGATTATATGACAATTATTATTATTAAACAGATATTTTTATTAGTACAGGGCATTATCAAACACGTTCTCAAAACGGTTATACATCCTTTTTAGGTTTGGTATTATAAGATTTCCGCCAAGATTCATCAAATTCCGCAAATTATCTATTTATTTTTATTTATTACTTTATTTACGGTTTCAGTTTATCTAAACAACTCTTCATTTACCTACTCATGCATAGTCAGTTGATGTGCTAATCATAATAAATCGCGGTTATTTTGTGTAAATAAGAACGAGCTAATGGCGCACCTAATATTAATGGTAATCTCTGTCCATAACTAAAACTCTTCAGTCCATCTCTGATTTAGAACGTCAAGGTATCAATAGTCATCATAAAAGCTTCGTCACACTATAGAAGCAGGTTTTATGTAAGTTGACATATAGTTTAATAAGAATGAAGTTTAGGCAACAGCATTAGTTAATTCTAGCAAGCCGTATATAAACGCCCATAAGCGATATTTGAGTAGGTCGGTTGCGCTCCATCGTCATGCAAATTTAGCTGCGCTTTCAACTGCAAAATTGATACGTTTCAAATGGCGTTAATAAGCTGAGATGGGCTTGGACACCTAGCTCTAGTTCCACGTATGGAAAACACACACGGCACGGATCGTCTTACATAGCATACCGACAATTCAAGAATATAATAAATACATCACATTATATGGACTCGCGCCTTTCTTCCCGAAGGGTAGGCAGAGCCTCAATGGACCTCTTTTCATCCAGAAACTATCGTGTGAACGTAGAGGTGACAAGTTGCAGCTAACCGCCGCCATACAGTCTCCACGAATAACTCAGCTAAAATAGTCGCTTCCCGCCGGCCGGCTGTACGCTTAGATCTTATAAACTACGCAACGGATTTTAATGCAGTTTTCATGAATGGATAGAGTGATCCAAGAGGAAGGTTCATGCGTATAGTTTAATATTATTTTATGTCAATTTGTTGAAATATGACGATAATCGTTCAAGATGTAGGAAGAAATTAAACCGACTGAGAGTTTTTATCGAAAATGCTGTCGTATTCTTTTGAAATATATCTACTACACAATTGACTGGCCTCACAGCTTAGTTGGTTACTAACCCTGCCTTCGGTGCTGTAGGTCGTAGGTTCGATTCCCACCCAGGACAAACATTGGTGTGACGAACAGATATTTGTTCTGTGTCTGGGTGCTAATATGTAAAATATGTATGTATTATTAATAAAAAAGAAAAAAAAAAATTCTGGCTATAAATACCACGAGATTAGCAGCAAAACTAAGCAAGATTATATATATACACAGTATAATTGTAACTTTAAGGAAACTTTTTTTTTACTGGTTGTATTCGTCCAACTTTGAGTTCAGGAATGAAAGTAAAACATTATTGTGTTATCATTTTAGTACAGTCTAAATCCCAATAGGATAACCATGTTAGTAATGCCCAAAGAACATAACTGATTAAACTAAATAACTGGTGATAGGTATATGTAAATATTTAAAATATATATCCCAAAACAGAGCATTTGTATATATTATGTGGTAATTATTTAAAGAAATTTTCACTAGATGCCAAATACAAGAGTATGTATTTGGTGATTAAGCATGATTCTAATCTAAAGTTTATGTATAGGTACATCTCAAACATGATGATGCAACCCGTGATGAGGTGACATCATTGCTCGACATTCTCGCGTCATTAATGATCTGCAAAACTCATTTTAGTGTCTTGTGTTTAATTGCATTCAATGTTTTCGTTTCTCACTTACTGTATAGTCGCCAGTAAATCTTCATCCAGTCTAGCTGGTATCAGGAATGATATATTTTACTACGCATTTAAAACAAAACTCACTGACCATCTCACATATTGTACATACATACACATTGTATTTTCTTACTGTAAACCTTTCCCTTCACTGAAGTACTCCTTAGTCGATATCCAGCATTTCTTTTATGTTAAAACTAGTTTATATTAATTTAGGAAATACGTATGAAAACTTATTTTAAATTCATCGACTTTTGAAGTTTATTGTACTAGACTCTAAATTTGTATTTTTATGATATAAAATATATTAAATTATTTATATTAACATTTATCTCGTCACGGGAATTGAATCCACGAACGTTGCCTTTAATCGGTTGGTAATCAATTATGCAGTTAAGCTGCTGAAAAAGTACAACAAAATAAGAAAGAATATCTAAGAGGTGGGTTTGCCTGCATTAATTGTGTCAGAGCAAAGGTCTGTAAGATAACGCAAGTTTATTGTTTCTTGCCAAGAATTAAATATACAAATCGAATTATTAATACTACTCTGTAAAATATTAAACTACAGAAACTTTTGAATACACGTCGAATTCCGGATACAAAAAGAATATTCCATCCTATCGAAAATACGATTAAGATTATTACTAACACTAACACATGGTGATTCGATATTGTAATGTTAAAATTGTTACTATTTGACAGGTGGTGTGCAATCAGACGGTATGCGACTGCAGTGGGCTGAAAGGCGATCGAGGAGATCAGGGCTACCCCGGGATCTCCGGCCCACAAGGTGACTATGGAGCTGACGGACCTGAAGGCCGTATCGGACCATTTGGAGAGCTTGGCGATTATGGTGATCGCGGTGACTCTGGCGACAAAGGCGAACGGGTAATATTTTTTCTTGGAATGAAAAAGTTATGAAAACGGTATCTTTACAGCTGTTTTTCACTAGTAAATGTCAAATCAATGTAATGAAAGGATATCTATCTATTTTACATATCTGAAAATAAACCTCATAGTAAATTATAAAATTTTACTTTCAGGGAACTGATGGACCGTGGGGACCGCGAGGTTATCCAGGACAACAGGTAAAAACTAATATTGTTTTTTTTTTACATTTGAGCGGAATATACTCGTATATAAGTTTGTGAGAAAATAATTATGCTTGTTTTTAGGGCCCTCAAGGACCTCAAGGCATCGAAGGGTTGGCTGGCTTGGATGGTTGCAGTGGTGTTGATGGTATTATGGGACCTCCTGGTTATCAAGGTTTTCCTGGTGACAGAGGTCTACCAGGTCCCACTGGACCGAAAGGTGACCAAGGTTTAGCCGGAGAAGGTGGAGTCAATTCTAGAGGTGCAAAAGGAGAACAAGGTGAATTTGGCCGTCCAGGCGCTATGGGAGCGATCGGACCAAGAGGTTACATAGGAGACAGTGGGGCTCCAGGCCAACAAGGTGATCAGGTATGATACTAACACAGAAATGTAAAATACATTTTGATTTAAGCAATAGCTGTGCCTGCGGCCCGCTTGGAATTCAGTTTGTGTCAGTGTTATTCATCATATTCAATACACTTTCCAGTTTCCTCTCTAGCATCTGCCAGGATGATCAATGACTTCGGAACTTCAGCATAAAAAAGTAGTTTGATAAATATCTTAAGTTTTACTTGATAAAACCTTTTTGCTTTTAAGGGTTCGAGAGGTCCAAAGGGTGAGCCAGGGTACAGGGGAGATGTTGGAGATGAGAATGTTGGCCCGCCTGGTGAGAAAGGAGAACAAGGTGATGTTGGTGAACCAGGAAGACCAGCGACAATATTTTCAATCGATGAAGTACGAGAGAATATAACTATTATAACGAAAGGCAACAGAGGTGATATAGGTCTAACCGGATCAATGGGAGTAAAGGGAATTAAAGGAGACCGAGGCTCTGCTGGTCAAACAGTAAGAAATTATATTTTTTACGTTTGGTCACACAATTACAAATTTGTTTATATTTTACATTTATTTGTTTCTATTAATACACAAAAACTAAACAGCATTATCGGATTGTTGAAATTTAAGTGTTGTGGTTCTTTCGAATCTACATGATTGAAATTTCGTCATCAGAGAAAAGTAGCATTCACTATGGTATATTTCTAGGGGCCATACGGTTCAAACGGAGCACAAGGATACAAGGGAGACCAAGGTGACGATGGACCCAGAGGAAAACCTGGCCACAGGGGTGGAGATGGCCCACCTGGAAGAAAAGGTGACAAAGGCGCACCAGGATATGTGGGACGTGACGGAGATGATGGAGCTAACGGAGAAAGAGGCGAGGACGGTAGAGATGGAAATCCCGGTCCTCAAGGTCCTATGGGAGTGCCAGGAATATTTGACGAAACGTTAAACGAACCTCTCTTACCGGGTTCCATGGGCCCACAAGGCGAAGTTGGGTACCCAGGACCTGTTGGAGCCCCGGGCTTGGATGGAAGGCGTGGAGAACCAGGATTGATGGGACCCTTCGGTTTACCGGGTACCAAAGGATTTCCAGGTAGAGATGGCAAGCCTGGACCATCACCTAAAGGTGAACCAGGAAATCCTGGCTTTAAAGGTTTACCGGGCCTCCGAGGCCCCTATGGCCAACCTGGTATTCAAGGAATAATGGGTCCCAAAGGATTCAAAGGTTCAACAGTTAAGGGACCTCCAGGAGAAGATGGTTTACCAGGAACAGATGGCGTATCCGGACAGCAGGGAAATAGAGGTGACGGAGGATACCAAGGACCACCCGGTTACCCAGGGTTGGGTGTCCGTGGCGCTGGCCCACCCGGAGAAGATGGACCGCCGGGATTCCCTGGGCCCATCGGTGACCCAGGCCGGCCGGGTTTACCTGGTTACCCGGGATCAAAGGGACCGCGTGGTGATAATTGCCCCTTCTGTAAATCAGGTTCGTTATCGTTGTAATTTTGTCACGCACACAGATAAATAGGAAAATAAATAAAATCATAATTATATGTGAATTTCTTTTGTTTGGAAGATATCTCTTTACAAATCTCGTACTCAGTATTTGTGTAAGTAAATTAAACCAACATTATCTCCTAACATGGATTTTATTCACCTTTTTAATATAATTAATATGTAAAGAAAGTATATTTAATACATACAAAACGATTCTTTAAGTAATTCTTTCATTCAAAAAAATTTTCATCTCAGATTTGACCATGAAATGTCGAACCAAAAATATTACCTATAGTACATAATAGCTAATAAAATTGTTAAACAAAGAACTAATGTCGTGGACATGTGTCGGACGACAAAATAAAAGTATTTTATGATCACCAATATTGAGAGCTTATTAAAGAGATATCTTCAAACAAATGAAATTCACAAGTTATTATGATTTTATTTATGTAGAAGTACTATGTTTTGTTGTTTATTTGTGTAAATATTTTATTACCAAACTTTACTTCAGGTCTTCCTGGACGTAGGGGGGCAAGAGGTGACGATGGATATTCAGGACCTAAAGGATTCCCAGGACGTGAGGGTTTGCCAGGACCAAGAGGATTAAAAGGCGACGCCGGTACTCCTGGTTTACCGGGTGTTACCGGAATCAAAGGCAACAAGGGAATAGGAGGCATTATGGGACCTCAAGGACCAAAAGGAGACAAAGGACGCTTGATTGCACCACCTGTCTCTTTGACTTTAGCGATAGAAGGACCAAAGGGTTACCCAGGTAAATCGTTAATTAGTTACTCTACCTTTCTTAGGCATGTTAAGTTGATCGATGTTTGAAAAAATGATGAATTGTGTTATAACAGGTTATATGGGACCACCGGGACATCCTGGTGATGCTGGATCACCTGGTAGTCCTGGATATGAAGGCCCGAGGGGTGTCAAAGGTGAACAAGGCGACTTTGGTTTTCCTGGTTTGCCAGGCCGAAATGGTACCAGTGGTAGAGACGGAACGGCTGGCTGGAAGGGTTTACCGGCAGATATACCGTATGCTTTCCTTCAAGGAGACACAGGAGATACTGGTTTAAAGTTAGTATATGAAATTTTTCTACCGTTTCATAATTTTTACTCTGCAGCCATATCATAACTATATCTTTTACAGAGGGGAAATGGGTGAAGTTGGTGAAGATGGACTGCCCGGTGAAAGAGGCGAAGCAATCAGCAGTGAGTACAACGTCAAAGGAGAAAAGGGATACCCCGGTGCACCAGGAATTAAAGGTAAAGTTAACTATTATAAGATTTATTAAATAGTTAATTATAAAATTATTGAAATCGTTCCTTGCCAACTGTGAGTCGATATTGTAACGTAGATACCAATAGCACCACCGCGCATTCGGTGCGACGCGAAGTCGCGTCCGAGTTTTAAGGATTGCCTACATCAGCTCCTCGGCGAGTGCAAGTGCCGGAGAAGTCACAGCAGCCGTATTATACGACCGAAATTTCAGTGCAATATAAAATAGGGTCCTGCTAGGTTTGCGGGTCAATTCCCGTCCGTGCACTAAAATCATTAGTATTGCTATATAATTATTTTTCGGTCAACTTAATTGTAAACATCAGGGCGATAGTATAATAGAAACAAAAAAACCAACATTATGTACATATTATCTATTCTTGAAATGGCTATTTACGACGCACGTTGTTTCGCGACGTGCTGCGCTTAGTCGGAAGTGGAGAGTATCACCGAGCCTTCCATGAAAACGGCACGAAAAATAATAATTACTACAGACAGACTGATATATATATTAATGCTAAGCAGTATTCCCTGATCGTAAAATCGGCAATATTACTAATATAGGTATGCTATAACAAGAAAGAAATTCATTCACATCGGATCATACAGATACCCTTAAAAACGTAACTTATTGTAGTAATTGGAGTTCAAAACTGCTCGTTCGCAAAAATAAGTATGGTTTGTAGTACTTCCCTGGATGGCTTGACTGACCTTGCACGGATCTTTTTTTACTTCTGTACTAGTAAATAAAGTGTTAATCAAGGATCTTTTCTTATGTTGCAGGTTACCGAGGACTCAAAGGAGAACAAGGAGATATGGGTGATGATGGATTCAACGGCATAATGGGCGATCAAGGTCTTCCGGGACGAACCATACAAGGTCCTAGAGGTTTCAAGGGTGCCATCGGTGTTAGAGGAGACGTGGGACCATTCGGCGAACCGGGTAGTTCGGGTCAACCTGGACTAGTTGGTATTCCTGCGATTAAAGGACAGAAAGGATCTCGTGGTGATATTGGGATTTCATCAATTTACGGTGAAGCAGGGATGGATGGCTTGGACGGAGAACGAGGGGATGTTGGACCGGCGGGTTATCCCGGAAATCGAGGACGCGCGGGATCCATAGGACCCAAAGGAGAACCGGGTTTATCAGGCGATATAGGCCCAGATGGGCCAATGGGACCTCCAGTAAGTAATTTGATATTCGTATTTTCATGCCATTCCACATAAGTATGTAGTATCACCAATATAACATTTAGCACACACGTGTTGGTTTTTTAAATACACGTCGGGACCGCCTTCTACCTAATGATATATACTTAATGATAATTATGATAGTTGAAAGCAGTTTTGGGGAATTACTATTATATTGATTATACGGAAAAATCTTACCTCAAAACAACTAAGTTATTTTTAATCGGATGTTAAAGAGCTTGCTACCAAAAGTGACAAAGGAGACTGATGAAGCGCTAAAACCTGTAGGCACGAAATGAATAACTAGAAATTAACAGTGAGTTTAAAAAGATACAAATACATTGTGATAAAGCAATTTTTAGGTTGTAATTGTAACGTATAGTATAATAGTACATTATAGCGCGTACACAGTTGATCTGGTCTCGAATCTAGCTTGCTGCACTCAGCTATTCTTGACATCCGCCGCAGTCTCAGTGAACCTAGTTTTTACGGCAAGGCAATGATTTAATGTAACTATATATGACTCAAGAAAGTTAAATAAAATAAAATATTTTATTAAATTTAATGGACACTAATCTTTTCAATAATAATTATATGGGTAAGAAAAACTAGCGTACCGTTGTACCAATATCCTGACAAGGTATCATTATATGAAAGTCATGCCAACGTTGGTCCTGTAACCGAAGAAAACCCCACGCCAACCAAACATTAATACATTTATTAATTTGGAACTAATTAAATTGTTCTCGAACACATCGAGTTATCAATGAAATCAATTGTCAGTCATTATTTTCAGGGTCGCAAAGGATTCATTGGAATTACACGAATGGGTGCACCTGGACTCTCTGGATTGCCAGGGGAGCCAGGGAGACTTGGCCTACCGGGAGACCAAGGTTTACAAGGAATGAACGGCATGCAAGGCGACACAGGGCCTAAGGGAAGAAAGGGAGATACTGGCCGATTTGGAAATAGGGGTTGGCCAGGCCTTCAGGGTGCGCCAGGTTATTCAGGCTTCCCAGGATTATTTGGAAGGCCAGGCCAAAGTGGAAAGGTGGGAGATCGCGGCGACACAGGTGCACCGGGGTACAAAGGACAAATGGGTAGTTTTGGTCAAAAAGGACAAGTAGGTCCCAAAGGACAGGTTGGTAACATAGGATATATGGGAAACCCTGGTTTCCAAGGCAGGAAAGGTTTGAAAGGAGTATTGGGCGATATGGGATATACTGGACCTCAGGGTCAACGCGGTGATAACTCCCCTAAGGGAACCAAAGGTGACGAAGGAGAACCAGGATTGCCAGGTATTTCCGGAAGACCTGGTTTTAGAGGTCGCAAAGGTGGGAAAGGCGACATAGGAGATAAGGGAGCGGATATGATTGGCCCTGATGGACAAAAAGGTGAACAGGGAGACGAAGGAAGGCCAGGTTTGCCAGGTTACCAAGGAATGAAAGGAGAATTCGGTTCCACAGGTTACACTGGTGAGGCTGGAGAAATGGGAGATAAAGGTTTTACCGGATTACCTGGTTTCCCCGGCAGACCAGGCCTTAATGGACGGAAAGGAAGAGTGGGATTCCCGGGAGTTCCAGGATTGAAAGGTTTCAAGGGGGATCGAGGATTTGAAGGAGAGCCAGGACGAATGGGGGTACCTGGACTTCCAGGTGACAAAGGATTTACAGGGCCTGCTGGATTTCAAGGAGCACCAGGAGTTAAAGGACAAATGGGTGACATTGGTATAACTTTAATTCAGCCAGCTACACCAGGTGATATGGGTGATATTGGAATGGAGGGCTTGCCAGGTATACCAGGAGATTTTGGAGACACTGGTTTCTATGGACGTCGAGGCATTAAAGGAGAGCGTGGTGAACAAGGTTACCAAGGAGCTTTTGGTGATGACGGTTTTCCTGGAGTCAAAGGACAAGAAGGTGATCAAGGTCCAATCGGTTATGCCGGTTTGGATGGCCAATTTGCTCAAAAAGGTGAGCAGGGTAGACCAGGAATCGATGGTCTTCCAGGGTGGTTCGGTCCCCAAGGTCAGAAAGGCGCCCCTGGAGAATATGGTGATGATGGCCCCAAAGGGCAACCTGGTCAACCAGGTTTAGTTTTCCAAGGACCTAAAGGACTTCCAGGAATGGACGGATTTGAAGGACGACAAGGAAACGCGGGAAGGCCAGGTATGCCAGGTTTGGAAGGCGCCCCCGGTATCCCAGGTCCAAAGGGACAAGAAGGACAAGTTGGGGATGCAATCAGTCCAAGAGGTGAAGTTGGAGATCAAGGTTACTCAGGCGAAGAAGGTTACAGAGGAGAAAAAGGAGAAACTGGTGAATTCGGATTTAACGGAAGAAGCGGGCCAATAGGACCAGTAGGTTTTATGGGAGAGATCGGTGACGAAGGAATTGAAGGGTTAATGGGTCTCAAAGGAATGGATGGCTCAAAAGGTGAACCGGGCGATACCCTTCTGCCTTCACAGATTGTTCCTGGTGAAACAGGTGACATTGGTCCACCCGGTTTTGACGGTCGTCCTGGATCAGACGGAATGCCAGGTAATTTCGGCAATAACGGGTTACCAGGAAGAAAGGGAGAACGAGGTGACATAGGATACCAAGGCGTACGAGGTCCAGAGGGTCCCGAGGGGTTACGAGGGTTAAAAGGCGAAATTGGGTTAAGAGGAATTGAGGGCGTTGAAGGACATCCGGGTCTTCCTGGCCCTCCGGCGCCTCCACCGCCACTGCCGAAATCGAGAGGCTCATACTTCGCCATGCATTCTCAATCAAGGATGGTACCACAGTGTCCTGGGGGAACTTCCCCGCTTTGGGAGGGCTTTTCGTTAATGTACATAGTGGCTAACAGTGAAACTCATGGACAAGACTTGGGTAATAACACTTTTTTATGGTACTACAATATTGCTTACGTTAACTATGCCGTATCAAATTTAATTATATTTTTTGTATCGCAGGTGCTGCTGGGAGTTGTTTACGCAGATTCTCTACGATGCCATTCATGTTCTGTAACTTGAATAATGTGTGTGATTTTGCACAGCGTGAAGATATCAGTTTCTGGCTATCGACAACAGAACCTATGCCAATGAGAATGACGCCAATAATGGCTCAAGATGTTGGATCTTACATATCAAGGTATGACTACGATACTTTAATTTTCAATACAGTTGCATACGAAAAAGCGCTCAGTGCGAACGGGCCATGTCAAGACAAGAAATATCCAAATATTTATTTTTATGTAACTACCAGAAAATTCCTTCCATTT
This sequence comes from Chesias legatella, assembly GCA_947359385.1. NCBI lineage: Eukaryota > Metazoa > Arthropoda > Insecta > Lepidoptera > Geometridae > Chesias > Chesias legatella. Next base: position 7,275,973 of record OX375783.1, read on the forward strand.
TCAATAATGTAAGCATATTTTTCATACTAATCCTATGATCCTGTAATTGGTTTTATTTTATGTATACCTATTTATAAATAGGTTACTAGTCATAGGTCACTTATAATTTTGCGTGATTTTCCTAGTCTTCTGCCAGTGCTAAGCCTAACTACTTCGGGCGTATAATTTAAGGCAAAGCTGCCAACCATACTATTTTAATCTTTATAAAAAAATATTTTTTTTTTTAATTAACAGGTGTCAAGTTTGCGAGGCCCCAACTAAGGTCATCGCATTACATAGTCAAAGCATCGAAGTACCGGCGTGTCCATCCGGCTGGGAAGAGTTATGGATAGGCTACAGTTTCTTAATGGTACGGTATAATATTAATCAATGTTTAAATATAGAATACTAGCTGTTGACCACGACTTCGTCCGCGTGGAATTCAGTTTTATCACGCACTCCTATTTTACCCCTCGGAAAAGCAGCCTAAGTTACTCCTTGTTACATCAGCTATCTGCCAGTGAAATTCCCGTTAAAATCGGTCGAGCCGTTTCGGTGACTAGCCGGAACAAACAAACAGACAGACAGACAGACAAAAATTTGAAAAAAAATGTTTTGTTATACGTACCGTGTGCACATGTGCACTCAGTAAAAAGCGGTTATTTTAATATTACAAACAGACACTCCAATTTTATTTATTTGTATAGATGAAGCATATGGTATGTAAGTGACTACACTAAAACACATTACCTTTTGATCGCAGCACACTGCAGCTGGAGGCGGTATTGCCGGCCAGAACCTTGTATCGCCGGGGTCATGTCTCCGAGACTTCCGAACACGACCATCCATAGAATGCAACGGTCTCGGCCGCTGCAATTACTTCTCCACGGCCGTGTCGTACTGGCTGGCAACGATTGAAGACGAAAAGATGTTCCGGAAGCCTGAGCAGCAAACGTTGAAGGCTGACCTAGTATCCAGAGTCAGCAGGTATGTAGTCCGCTAGATTAAATTCCTAGTTGAGCTTCTATCTTCAGCTGAAAAATATGTCGCCACGCACCGAAATATTTGTTTCCAGCAGAGTACTGGTTTCCAGTAGCCTCACCTTATATCCTTTTTCAGCCCCAATGTGAAGTGGCTACACTATGAAATGTGGTCACTCAAACACAACAATGTCTTATAAGTACGAAAAAAGAAGCTTAAGTACATACTACGATTGAAGTTTTATGGCTTATCATTATTTTTCGTTCTATATTCGGAAAAACGATCGCGGGGTCAGGATTCTGTACCTACCTAATTATAGCTGTTACAACATTCAGTTACTTATTATGTACCGATTTTATAACAAATTAAGTTCTCTACGTATATTTCATTATAGTGTTATTAGTTATTTCATTGGTAGTGTGTTCAAGTTCCGTTTCAGACAAATTAATATTTGCGGACATTTCACACCCCCAATCTAAGCATGTCTATTGATAGAGTACTATACTTTTTGTAAATACATATATCAACATCTAAAAACAAAAATTTTTTACCCCATCCTCCCCTCAAAATTGGCCAGGAAATAATACAAGAAAAGCAATCCGAAAAGTATCTAGGGCTTCGATTAGACTCTCACCTATATTGGAATGTGCACATAGAATATATTCGTTCTAGACTTTCATCACTGTTGGGTTCTATGCGCAATTTGGTACATTGTGTTCCACATCCCGTACGACGAATAATATACAATTCATTGATTAAACCGCATATTCTATACCTAATTGAAATTTGGGGCTCTTCGGCAAAAACCAATCTAAAAGAGCTACAAACTACACAAAATAAAGTCATTAAAATGCTTTTCAAATATGATTACCTAACACCAACAATCAAAATATACGCAGAAACAAAACTTATGAATATAAAACAGCTCTATACTTACTATACTTGTATATTAATTAGAAAAATTCTTAATAAATCCATAAATACAAATATAACCCTTCTAAAAGTACACCAGGTTCATAATAGAAGTAGTCGAAGGAAGGATTATATTGTGTTGCCACGAGTGCGTACTGTCCATGGTGGGAGAACAGTTTGTTTTGAAGGAGTACAAATATACAATAAATTACCAAAGGAAGTAAAAAACGCAGACTCCTTCTCGATCTTCAAGGGTAAATTAAAAAAACATATACTGTACGACCACACATTTTTCAAATTAATTGTTACCCAGCTGCGTAAAGCTAGACTGTGGCTCGTAGAATTGAACCGTCTCTGTTGCGCTTGTCATTGTGCACGAATCATAATTTGTAAAGCGGGTAGTACAAAAAAAAAATATTACCTTATTTATAAGTTTATCTTTAAAATTGACTACGCCGAAGCATAAAACTTGTCAGAAATGTGTTTCTCATGTAAGTGAAATTGTTATTTCTTTTTGAGAAAATAAATGATCTTTAACCATAACATCCAGACACGGAACATACATTGGTTCGTTTCACAAATGTTTTATCCTGGGTGGAAATCGAACACGACATACAGCGGAAAATGTAGGTTAACTGAGCTGTGAGCCCCACGAATATATGAGCTTCAGAAAAAACTAAAACGAATCTCATCTAAAATAGTCAAATCTAAAAGAAGCAAGGGGTTATTGGTGTTTATTGCAGATACAGCGCAGCTGAAGGCAGAGTTACTAACTGAGCAGTCAATATGTTTCTATATATGACGTAGGAAATAACTAATATGTACTATATATAAATCTGATTCCCCCATCTCCATTCTACCACTTTACATCCAGACGTACAGCATCGCGTCACCCTTTCTTGGTCAAATTACCTCACATCCGTACGAAGCGTTTTGCTTCCACTTTCATAATGCGGACAGCCCAAGAGTGGAACTCCTTGCCTGCGTCTGTATTTCCCGAGAACTAATCTGGAGGTCTTCAAGAGGAGAGTGAATAGGTATCTTCTAGGCAAGCATGTTGCATCAGTAGACCGCATCGTCACTTAACATCAGGTGAGATTGCGGTCAAATGTGAGTCTATAGTAATTAAAAAAAAAAAAATGTATTGCAGATGTACGGTGTGCATGCGCAAATATTCGTACGCCGGTGCCAGCTCGACTTCCACGCTGGGCGACATCAGCCGAGTGCCGCAGGTACAACGCCGCCCGCCGCAGTACGCGCGCCGCCCGCACGGAGGCTTCCGACGCGGGCAGCGCATCATACGCGGCAGGCGACTCAAAAACTGAACCACCCCATACCGTGTGATGATAAAGGACGACTAACTACTCCTCATTTATGTATACTAAACGCGGCTAACTACCAACATTTAAAATTCAGATTATACCCTTGAAGGTGTTGAAAGGATATTTCAATAAACCTATTTTAGCCCACTAAAATTTGTTCGAGCTAGTTGAAGCTGCTATTGAGTTTTTAAGTGTGGCCAACAATCAAGGTTGATGCCTTCATGAATATACTATAATCCAGTTAAATATTCATGACACTGCCATTTCATTAGTTCAGTAGTCATTAATAATTAGTGTAGATTTTTCTTTACGAATAAGTACCTTGTTTAAAATATGTAAGTATAATAATTTATGACCAGGTAATATTTATTACATACCTAGTTGAAATATTAATATCGTGCCATTTTTCTATCTGAATATAATAGTCATAAGTGTACTTACAAAGCATTAAATGCTTTTGTTATTTTATAAACCGGTATTTTTGTTATAACTAGGAAAAATATCTTGCATTATAGATACTTCGCATATTTTTTATTATAAACCCACAAATTTTCTCCAAAAATATTGTGAATGCGTTTACTTAAATCACATTAATAAATATTACTGTTCAAATACTCTAAAAGCAGTGAAATACCCAATACCTATTTATAATTAAGTAGATAAAATAATGTAAATAATGTGAAAATCTAATAAATAAAAGATTTAATTTAATGAAAGTATTTTTATTTCGATACAAACATACCTAGTACAAAAATTGTAGATACACAAATGCATACATGGACAAAATTATTAAATATTTTCACTTTCCATTACATTTTTCCAATGTAAATATTGACATAATAATGGCAGTCCTTAAAATAGTATTTCAGACACATCATTGCATTGCATTGCAATGTAATTTGAATAAACTTATAGGACAAATGATAATAGTTTACCGACAGTAACATATCTGTAACAGAGCTGCCACTGCAGCAAACAGTACAATTTAGTGCATGAAAGGAGCCGTTTTAAAGCGCACTTTAATCCTGTCACCGGTATGAGTTGTCTTAGCAACAGGTTTCAGTTTTAAAAATGTAATTTTGATCACCAGACATATTATTCTAAAGATTTTGACACAGATTCTAAATGTTTTAATTTGTGATCTTGAAGATTAGGTGTAGTTTCGTAAGTGCATATTGTAACGCCATGTTTGTGCCCCGGCGTCCATTCTCCTTTGAGGCCTATGTAGTATATCTTGGTGTTATCTGCACCATAGTTGTTCGGGAAATGCATCGTCAAATGTGTCACTGATGAGAATGTCACAATCCTGAAGTCAATAAATAAAAAACTATAAGGAAAAACTATTATCATTTAAATAATATTAAAATGTTGGTATTCATTATATATAATCGAATCATCACAGTCTATAAAACTAGTATAATACACTCTTACCTGTTTCACAATGTAATAATTAGTCCTAGTTAGCATTATGTCACAATCTTAGCACTAAGGCAATGAATAAAGATTAATTTATTTATTTACTACATATGGAAACAAGTAAGTGCATCAGTTTATTAAGATGTAAATAGGATAATAAATAAATCAGATGTGATTCTAAAACAGAAAAAACATAATAATACCCTATCAGCCATAACAAATACTACGAATTATGAACATTATTTTGTAATCTACATGTGTACCATACTCCTAAGAATATTGGTATTATTTAACTTGTCTCACAGCTCAATTGGTAGAAACTCTGCCTCTAGGTAGTGGGTTCGATTCCTACCCTGGGCAAACAATAATGTGACAAACCTAGATGTTTGTTCTGTGTCTTGGTCCTGGTTAATATGAATGTATAACTATGTATTTACAACTAATTATGGTGCGCAGCAAAATGAAAAACCCGACTTCATCACCAATGGACGAGAATGTTTCCTCCTAATTTCGCACTTGGATGAAATATTTTTTCCAGTTATTTTCCAAGGGCTAAATGATACTGTGTGAAATGTTTACCAATATTTATTATTATTTAAATGTCACATCAACTCACTTTGGAAAATATTCCAGCACTCCTTGGTGATCTCTTTGCAGTTCAAATACTTGATCTGGCTCCACAGACACATCATCGAAATTCATGTTAGGTCTGTTTTTAAATCTGTAACAAAAATATTAAATATTCTTATTGGCTGAATCACAAAGGTTCAAGAAAAACTAAGAAATACTCAGTGCTGGGCCCAATAGGGTACCGGTCTGAGCATTGTGTTGCACTGTAAAATATCCATGCCATGCTGGTTTCTAGAAGATATTATGATTATTAATAGACATTATAATTTTCCTTGCTGATACTCACAATCTTAGTAAAAATGGATGTGAATCAGAGTCCTCGGATAATATTTTTATACCCTTAAGTTTCACATTTCCTGTGAAAGGTATATTAAACAGCAACTCTTCATCAGCATCACTTTCAACATACTGCAAACAAATAATACAAATGCATTTATTTACGAGATAAAGATTTACAATGTTTGATTACTGGTGTTACCCACATTAGGACTAGCCCATGTCACAGGATGCCAAATTCACCAAGGATAATACGTTATTAAGATTATCATAGATGACAATAAATATGATGATGTATGAGTATTTTTCATTATTAGAAATAGAACAGATTTGTAAAAAAAAGTGCTTGAGAAAATTGCATATAATGCACAATTTTATCTTTGATTCAATATTTAAGTTTTTATAGAAAACTTTTCCCCAATAATGACCAGTTTAGAACATTATCAGTAGTTTTTGCTATGCACTGTTGGTGAGTTCTGAGTTCTCTTTTATTTATAAATTATTTTTAATGATTATGTATAATATTTTATTGTACTTACAAGATCTGTATCCATTCGATTCTCCCAGGATTTAAATACAGTTTTTCCTGATCCTTCAATACTTTCATTGAGACATTCCAAGTTCTCCTTATCAATTTTTTCGTAGAGATTATACTGTAGCCCAATTTCTTCGTCGTTAGAACCATGATCACAGTTGTGATGGTGACATTGATGATTAGACATTTTTCCCCCCGAAAGAAAACTTCTTCCTAGACGGATTATATAGAGGCCACTTCGTGAAACTAAAGCGTATGTATTGAAATACGAAAGTGTGGAGCAGTAAGACCAGTAAAATATAAAATTAAAATGAAGCAACAACAAATACGAGACCATAAATTACAAGCCAGCCGGCAGCCTGCTAGCACTAGCAGTCAACATCAACATCTGATTGACATTGACAATGTGCTAGTTACTGTCAATCAATTTTTTATAATGTACAGACTGTTTAATAGTCGTTGAGCGAGAATTATGAGTAAATTTTAAGACACTTCACGTTTAGGCAAATTTTGGTATCATAATAATAAAACATTTATTTCGGAATATAACGTTTCCATAATAATGAAATTAAAAATTAAATTAAATTAAAATTACAATTATTTACACATCATACAATTAAATATAATCCTTATCAATAACATCCTGGATGCTCATTTATTTAACAATAATGGTGAGTTTTAACACCCAGTGGTTTATTATAGGACAGTCCCATCTGTTCGACAATGTATTCAGGACGCAGTAAGGGCTGTCACGAACGCAGCACATGATAGATGCGCATCTTTTACGTGTATTGGCATGAAAACCATCTAATCTTTCATCCGTGAACATGCCGTGCCGGTCTCAACATAAGAGAGAACAAAAGGTATGACATAGGGAGATTATAAAGAGAGCATACGTCTACTATCCACGTTTTATTTAAATATTAACAAAAAGGTAGAAAACAAAAACTAAATTTCGGTAAATAAATATAATTCAAGGTATTTATGTAAATGTTACTGGCAGCACTGTCTTTGACAATGACTGTCCGGCTCTGACAAATGAGACATTGTGAAGTGAATTGTGAAAAACATTTTCTTGAAGGTTCACTTCACGAAATCCATCGGTGAATCTATATCGTACGATCTATCACCTTAGAGTTATCTAGATAGTAAAGGATTTTTATTAAACGATTCCATCACGTGATTAACTTTATCTTTTGCTTCGTTATATTACGAATAAACGATGTCTACGTCCAACCTTTGTGTAGTCTTAGGATGCATCGTAGTCATAATAACATGTTTTGTTATATCTTCTGATAACTACGCCAAAGCAAGTGAAAATGAAGGAGAAAGCCTGTCAAAGATTGGTCAGGGTGTTGGTCATATCATGAATATTTACTATTGGTATGTAGACACATAGATTTGCTAATGAATGAAGGACTTTACCTTCTGCATACTCAGCTAAGATCTGAAGAACTAAGATCACTTGATTTATTATGTTGCAGTTATTCATGTGGTTACCGAAAAGTATTTGAAGACTATGCTGGAATAATACAACAGAAGTATCCAGAAATTTCCGTGCTTGGCTCCAACTATGATCCACCAGGTTTCAACATGTATCTTTCAAGGCTAATTGTATGTATCACAACGATTTCACCTCCATTTGTAAAGTTTTTTGGAATGTATGCTCCAGTTTTTTGCATGATAGTATTTTAAAGACAATAAATAGCTCCCCTCTTATGCTTATTTCTATGTAGAGAGTCCTAATTGATGATTTTAAGTAATATATTTCTCGTTTGGGATGTATGACCCTTGCTTCCCATGTGATTACTTGCGGGGAGATGAGCATAAAATGAAATTATTAAAATATCAAGCCATTTCACTGTGAACAGTGAAAATGCAATGCTTTCATTACTACAAAGTAATTAATGAATATTAAAAAGATGTGTAATTAAAATAATTGTGTTTTGATGTTAAGTTAAAATTATAGTAATATTTTTATTTTCAATGTTCGTCTGCTCAGGAAGAGCACAAATTCGTGACCTCAACTTTTTTTTATGATTAGTAATTACCTTAGGGTTGAAAAATGTCTAATGCTTACTTTCAAACTTTATTCGTTACTCTTAATTAAATTTTATAGATCGAGGGTTTCTTATAATTAAGAAACAACTTTCTTAATTATATTCTTAATATAAATCTTTGGTACAGGAATCTTATAAGAAATGTTTTTCAGGGCTTTGGAAAAATGATATTGATTATGTGCATACTGAGTGGTGTGAACATATTCGCATGGCTGAACAAACCTCAACCATCCTGGTGGAGTTGGTGCCTGGAGAACAAGCTGTATGCTTGCATGATGATGTTCTTTGTGGCAAACATGATCGAGGGTCAATTGGTCTCATCAGGAGCATTTGAGATATCTCTCAACAATATTCCACTATGGTCTAAACTGGAAACTGGAAGAATTCCCCAACCGCCAGAGCTGTTTCAAATAATTGACAATACTTTGCAGTTTTCTAAAATGGATGTGAAAAATGCAAATTTTGCCCAATAATGTGTTAGTAACCTATCATTTAGTTAAAATGATGGTAGGCGGGAGACTGTGGTATTTAGATTTAATAATAATCTTGAAAGATATCAGTTTTATAAGTTGAACAATATTTTGATTTCTACATATTATATTACTAGACTGTTTCTGGAATTTGTTGCATTTACATATTTGGTAATAAATCCACCACCATAATGGCTTTATAAACATCCGACAATACTCACTATAAATATAAAATATGCAAATATTAATATTTCAAAATCATGCAGTAACCATCATAGTTCCTATCGAAATTTGATCATATTGAAATTTCTGTTCCATTTTTGACAAAGTATATACACTTAGAGATTTGTTTGATCATAATATGCCTCACATTTTTTTCACTTGTCTTTATCTATAATGTGTTAAATTAGTTATATTTTGCAAATAAGAACTAATACCTACAATAGGCAGTGTTTTTAATATCTAGTCAGGAATTTCAACAGTGTTTTTGTCAAAACAGTCTTTAATAAATAAATAAAATAGTATATCTTTACTTTTTCATAACTAAAGCTATGAGTATGTATATAGCTATTGTAAATTAGTAAATATGGGTTTGGCTTCAGTTATGAATTCATGATCTGTTGACGGCCCAACAAACTGTGGAGCATGTTGACAGGCCTTACAGCTTATTTGGGTAGTAACTATGCCTTCTGCACTGTAGGTCATGGGTTCGATTCCCACCCAGGAGAAACATTTGTGTGACAAATATAGATGTTTGTTCTGTGTCTGGGTGTTAGTATATATTTATTTGCAAAAAAGTGTATATGTATTCTATCGATTGTCTGGTTGCCAAAGTACAAGATGTGCTTAGTTTGGAGCTAGATGGTATTGTGTGAAATGCCCTCCAATATTAATATTTAAATGAACTGGAATAAATAACTACTTCGTAACCCTACACCACGCAGACGAAGCCGCTTACAGAAAGCTAGTAAGTAATACAATTATGCAGTCAATACTGGTTCAATAATCTTATTAAAAGTAATAAGATCACCTGTTAAAGTATACTGTGATTTCTAGCAAAAGCCGATATTATATTTAATCGAATTGTATTGAGTATTATTATTAGTAACTGGTCAAACCACTACCAGGTTAATGACTACATACTTGTAATAGACTGGAGTCAAAAGAAAAAAACGAGAATGATGGACGGAATCGTTTTAATACAAATAGAGAGCGTGTTTAGAGTGGCGCAGCAAGAGCTCGTGTTGCTGCGCGTGCGCCGTCGACATAGCGTGTTTAGAGTGGCGCGTGGCACATGGGGCAGGAGTGGCGCAGCACGAGCTCGTGTTGCTGCACGTGCGCCGTCGACATAGCGTGTTTAGAGTGGCGCGTGGCACATGGGGCAGGAGTGGCGCAGCACGAGCTCGTGTTGCTGCGCGTGCGCCGTCGACATAGCGTGTTTAGAGTGGCGCGTGGCACATGGGGCAGGAGTGGCGCGTGGCACATGGGGCAGGAGTGGCGCAGCACGAGCTCGTGTTGCTGCGCGTGCGCCGTCGACATAGCGTGTTTAGAGTGGCGCGTGGCACATGGGGCAGGAGTGGCGCAGCACGAGCTCGTGTTGCTGCGCGTGCGCCGTCGACATAGCGTGTTTAGAGTGGCGCGTGGCACATGGGGCAGGAGTGGCGCGTGGCACATGGGGCAGGAGTGGCGCAGCACGAGCTCGTGTTGCTGCGCGTGCGCCGTCGACATAGCGTGTTTAGAGTGGCGCGTGGCACATGGGGCAGGAGTGGCGCAGCACGAGCTCGTGTTGCTGCGCGTGCGCCGTCGACATAGCGTGTTTAGAGTGGCGCGTGGCACATGGGGCAGGAGTGGCGCGTGGCACATGGGGCAGGAGTGGCGCAGCACGAGCTCGTGTTGCTGCGCGTGCGCCGTCGACATAGCGTGTTTAGAGTGGCGCGTGGCACATGGGGCAGGAGTGGCGCGTGGCACATGGGGCAGGAGTGGCGCAGCACGAGCTCGTGTTGCTGCGCGTGCGCCGTCGACATAGCGTGTTTAGAGTGGCGCGTGGCACATGGGGCAGGAGTGGCGCAGCACGAGCTCGTGTTGCTGCGCGTGCGCCGTCGACATAGCGTGTTTAGAGTGGCGCGTGGCACATGGGGCAGGAGTGGCGCAGCACGAGCTCGTGTTGCTGCGCGTGCGCCGTCGACATAGCGTGTTTAGAGTGGCGCGTGGCACATGGGGCAGGAGTGGCGCAGCACGAGCTCGTGTTGCTGCGCGTGCGCCGTCGACATAGCGTGTTTAGAGTGGCGCGTGGCACATGGGGCAGGAGTGGCGCAGCACGAGCTCGTGTTGCTGCGCGTGCGCCGTCGACATAGCATGTTTAGAGTGGCGCGTGGCACATGGGGCAGGAGTGGCGCAGCACGAGCTCGTGTTGCTGCGCGTGCGCCGTCGACATAGCATGTTTAGAGTGGCGCGTGGCACATGGGGCAGGAGTGGCGCAGCACGAGCTCGTGTTGCTGCGCGTGCGCCGCGCACGTGCCACAGCGCCACACCGCGTGCGCCGCCGGCAGCGTGCGCCCCGACACGCAGCACACCGGGAACTGCGTCCCGCATCCGGGACATGTTGACATCCTGGAAAACGATAACTGGATTTACGCGCACCCGAATTGAATTTACGTCCAATCTAACGTAAAATGGGTAGAAAGGAACGTGCTGAAAAAGACGTCAGATAGGATTTTAAAATTGGCATTTAAAAATGAAAATGACGCTTTGGCTTGTAGATAAATGTACATTTTGTAAGCCTTACCATTCAGGCATGCTGACCTCGCAATTCGGGCATTCGATTTTATTTCCTTTCACACTTTTAGGTCGATGTCTGGTAAATACTTCGACAGCCAAACTTTCGAAAACTTCGGGCTGAAAGTAAACAACAAATTATTACGTTAATTTCGACATATTGTTCGAATCAAATGAAGTTTGATTTTTTTATTCTGAATTTTACTTACGTTCAGTGCTTCTAATTCTATGAAAGCTTTAGAGCAGAGATCGAACGAACTCGCCTGTATTGCTATCGATGCGATAGTGCACCAAGCCTGGAATAAATACAAACTGTATTTTAGCTGTAAAATAAGCTATAAATGTTTATGTCACAGGGCTTAGCTTTTGACTATCTATTGCGATTATGCAGCCGGTAGATTAACACGAAACGCCTGAATTGAAAACTGACTTTCAAATGAGGCTTTTTGAACTGCAATGGAGTTAAGTCATAATCCAAGGCAGTCATTTGACACAATGAGTGGGTAAGTGGGTGGGTGGGTGTGTGTGTGTGTGTGGTGAGTGAGGTGGGTGTGTGTGTGTGTGTGTGTAGTGAGTGGTGTGTGGGTGTGTGTGTGTGTAGTGAGTGGTGTGGGTGTATGGATGGGTGTGTGTGGTGAGTGGTGTGGGTGTATGGATGGGTGTGTGTGGTGAGTGGTGTGGGTGTATGGATGGGTGTGTGTGGTGAGTGGTGTGGGTGTATGGATGGGTGTGGGTGTATGGATGGGTGTGTGTGGTGAGTGGTGTGGGTGTATGGATGGGTGTGGGTGTATGGATGGGTGTGTGTGGTGAGTGGTGTGGGTGTATGGATGGGTGTGTGTGGTGAGTGGTGAGTGGTGTGGGTGTATGGGTGGGTGTGTGTGCGTGTACCTGCAGATGTTGCGCGGGGTGCAGCAGCGGCACGGCGTGGTGCAGGCGGCGCGCGGCGCGCAGGGCGGCGCCGGCGCGTGGGGCGGGGCGCGGCCGCGCGACAGCCTGCGCCGCGGCCGCCGCGCACCACGCCTGCGCGCCCGCCGCGCGCCAGCACCGCACAGCCTCGCGACCACTACTGCCCTCTGACCACAAACAATAACACTATATCAAATTATTAGTTACTTAAGAGTGGTTCCACGGTATTCGTTCGCTGCTGGTCGCATCAACGGTCCTTGAGAAACTTGGCAGCTTGCTTGAGCTTGTCTTAAGACAAATTCAAATCTATTCATTTCTGTCGTGGTCGTGAATAATACGCCTAGTTTTACAAACCTTAAGCCATGTTTATTTGATAATTTTTATGGAGCAAAATTGTAATAAGTCAGTTGAAAACCTTTCATGTAAACCGAGACTGAAAGTCTTAGCTTAGCTTACTGCTTTACTAGCCTCGATTAAGTACTATTAGGTAACATATCCAGTTCAAGCCTTACAATGCTTCCCTAAGCCTAATATTTTAGCCTGACACACTATGGTGGTGTTTACAAGAAGTTTAAGTAACTTACCGACAGAGTTTTGGCTGTAGAGATGGCCTGCTAAAATATAGAGCTTTTTAATTCTAGTCGGCGACGCGTTCTTCGATGCTTCGATATTGGCCAGCTGTAACACAATGCAATGTGAAATTTAACCCTAGAAAATGGTTGTCAATCAGTCACAATGTGACAGACCTGAACTGACTTACCTGAAAAGCCATAGCGGCTGCTTGTAACATTCGACAGTTTTCTTTCAACTGTAATATGCCTTCCACTGAAGGCGCCAGAACAGTATCACCGATTTCGTCTGCTGCATTTTGTTTTCCTGAAGTTTCCTGTATATAGAACGGGTATATATGAATACCTGACCTCACAGTTCAGTTGGTAGTACTCAAATAGCACTATAGGCCGTGGGTTCGACTCTCAGGACAATCATTTGCATGACTATTCCGAATATAGATGTTTGCGTGTGAAATGGCCACCATTATAGATTTATTTATAATAAAAACCCTTATGATTTGAAAAGGCTTATAACATTACACCATCACTTGACAGCACTCATGGCTATTTATAACTATAACCTCTTTAGTAGCAGTAGATCTTATGCCAATTGCGTCCAGGGATGTACTGCCACCATACCCATTTCTGCAGCCAAGCAATTATACATTTAATTATACATTAGCGTTACTGGGTTCCCATTAGAAAGGAGATGTGGTTGCCGGTGAAATTACGGGCACTTGAGAATTCTACCCTCACGTCTCAAGAGTTAGGGGCGCATACGATGAGACTTGCGGGTTTGTTGTACCTATCTAAGAAAGGGAGGACCGACATCGTATTGCTTGTTATGGGTAGAGGTTGCCACTTAACACCAGGGCCATCTGCTCGTTCCGTAACATTATCACACAAAAACCTATAGAGAGATTAATACTACAGATATCAATAACATGTATGACAAAGACATTTGGCCAATAAATTTCAATCGACGCAGCTCGACGAAAAAATAATGTATAATTATCCTGTAACTGATTAGAGTTACAGGATAATTATACATTATTTTTAAGCTATTGCATAGCTTCTATCGCGGGCCTTGAGCGTGGAGACCGAATCCAGAAATTCCGTAACGAAAAAAACCTAACACCCCCCCACTCCGACCGGCACAGCGGTAATACTTTTTAGTTTTTCCATCTATCGATAAATACCAGAACTTTTAATGACTTTTTGAAATATCACGCGCAATAGCTTTACCGCGACAGTCTCCGAGTGCCACACGTCTTTTTTTTCCACAATAAACAAAAACCGGTAGGTTCAGTACCTTGGTGTATCGAGGTGATCCTGTGTAGAGCTTAGCGAGAGCTTCGTTGTCCTCCAGAGCCATGTAACACTTCTTCAGACCCTCGATATTGTTCGACATCGTGTAGTATTCTCGAGCACCATTCCTACCGATGAAATCTTCTATATTAGTGGCTTTGCCTGCATGTGTTTAGTAAGTAAATGTAGTGAACTTAACAATACCTACATATTTCGATGCATATTTGAAGACCCCAGAAACCACAAAAAGGACAATGCTGAACATATGTGAGAAATATCCAACGTCGAAAAAAAATTGGTATAGAAGAAATCAAGTAACAAATGTGAAATTAGTCTCAAAAATGGAACACCATATCTGACTATAGCGCGCTCGAAGTGCCACAGGTAATATAAATATAGTTATATATAGTTATTCAGGGCTGTGATACTGTTGGAGTATTCGTGTAAAACATGTTATGCTTCAGCTTGATGAATTAAGTCATCACCGTCACTTTTAGTCGTTACACTTAGTACCAACAGAACGAACTCGACGTGAAGTACTCAATCGGTGAAGTAATGACAGCACATTAATTTCTGTTCCGATTTCGAGGGTACGGGTCAAGGGCCGGTGAAACAGCAAGCCTATGAGACATTCCATATATAGTTTTAAAGTGAGGTGACTTGAGTCTTGCCTAAGTTGAGTATGGACCTGTTTTTTCCGGTCCTTGGCCGAGCTTATCATCAGTTCGGCATATGTTCAATCCTCAATTTACTCAAATGAAGTTGAGCCGCATGCGCAGCGTCGCGTACTATGCATGCACTGTAGGTGCCAATGCTACGGCCTCTACGAAATATTGTCATCTTGAACTTACTGTCGGTTCGATTTCAGTTCGACTCACGGACCATCGCGTGTTGGTTTTGATGGAACAATCTGGTATCAAGTTTAGTAAATTTACTTTTTTATTGACACCTTGGTATACGTTTCAGCGTGGAAAGATTATAAAAACACGTCCTTAGTCTAGTTGCTCGGTGGCATGGTAGGAAATACGTATACAGTTGCATACAACACAATTTTTGATTTACCAGTTCTGTCTATCGATGTAGTAATCTCCAATGTTGCTGTAGGCCTGTTTGATCAGCGCTTCGCTGGTGCTGGCGGACATCTTCATCAGCTCCACCACTCGGAACCAGTGGCCCAGCCGTTTGCGAAGCGCTATGGCTAAATCCCTTAAAGTATGAATTGACTTTCTGTACCAGTAGAATGAAATATACGTGCAGTGTTCGTGTGGGGGTGTTGCCATACCTATTTATCTCATCAAGCAGTAATGCAGTCACATTGCTAGGTTCTGATGTGAAGGTTGTTTACATCACGGGTTTAATATTATGGATCATTGTTGGGGTATTGCAATTTTTATTACGGAGGCATGCCGAGGTTTTATTGAATAGTATGTAGATAGGTAGTTAAAAGATAGTGTCTCTATGAAAAGTAGAAGGATGTGGTTGTCGGGTGGCCATGACACGTACGATCTTGAAGTCTCAGCGTGACTCAGAGTGTTCTTCGGATAACATTTGCCTTTAATTACATCAACACAAGCGATCCAGCTAGGGGGCACTTGACTTAGGCCCGTTCCCTACGAGCATTTACCGGCAGTTTGAACCGAGCATAAGATAAAAATAGATATAATAATAAAACAATGATCGAGTCGTACCGTCTGTCTTCATTATGATAGATCTTTTCAGCTCCATCGAAATCCTTGAAGTACGCCAAAACCTCGGCTTTCTTGAGCGCGTTGGAATGCAGCGCGTTGAGTCGGCTCACGAACCGGATGCCGGCGTAGTCGTTCCGGCGCACGAACGCCGCCTCCGCTGTTTCCAGCGCCGATTCACACTCGAAGTTTTTCAACGCAGCTTCTGCTAATAGCAACCTAGAAATAACAATTATCAGCTATGATAATAATAAAAATTTATTTGCAATTGTTGTATGTATGTTTGTTAAGGTCAAAATTTGTGATTAGAATTTTTGAACCAGTTTTCATAGACCGAATAGGTTGTAATTTGGTATTCATGTGTAAACCAGATGGCAATACAATACTGTGATGAGCTGGAGCTGATGCTACTACCAGGGCTAGCTGCAGACCACCCAACACTTCAATAGCGCGACTGATCCCATCATTTTTTATAAAAGCTTAAGATTATTCATTTACAGAATGAAAGGTTTTAGATATCTTTTCTAGACATTTAAAAAGCATGAACAAAAACTGGTAGAATATAAATTATGCGCGCAATAGATTAAGCGAGGTATTACCATAACTGTGGGTGAGGATTGTCTTTTATGAAGTTCTCAGCCTCCTTCAAGCCAACTTTCTCGATGAGTTGTCGCGTGTCCCTCAAAGACTTCACCTCAACCTGTACTATGTGTTGGGCGGTGCATTTGTCCGTTATGTTGTCCAGGAGCGCACTTGTTATTTCAAGTTCCTGGAATATGTTGATGTTTTTTATACACTGACAGGATATCTATCGGTCTTTGGCATCCAGGATTCATATTACTGCATATTACAGTCCATTCCCAGTTTGAATGTAAACGATTATGTAAAAAAAGGTAGACGTCCATTATAGCGAGCTGGGTCTCAACAGAGCGGCGATAATTTTGGCTACGTACCAGCCGCGGCTCTAGTCGACGCAGTTTTAGCATACAAACCAACTGGTGAATTTCAATATATATTTTTGGCTTGACAGCTGTTAATACTTACTCCGAACTTCCTTAGTAACATTTGCCTGATGTTCTTTGCCATTCGCTCGGCTTCGATTTGTAGACCAAAGATTAGATCAAAAGAATACCAACAATAGAAATGCAATCAATGAGCTCACTGGCTGTTTCTCTTTTTTTTATGTGATTCGTGTTGCGGATCGAGACGGCCCACCTGATGTTAAGTGGTAACCGCCGCCCATAGACAACACGAATACGACTCAGGTCCTCTCCACCAAAGTATGAGATGACCTAAATCGCATTGCGTTGCGTCATCACCCCGAGACGGGGATGTTACGTCTCGTGCGCCTGCAATTTCACCGGCACCCACCCCCTTCTACCGACGAGTGCATGCTTGGCGGCGGATAACCATTATTTGCCTCTACTGCTAGTTAATAAAGTATTATCTTGCAGCCAATATCACCGGCATAACTATTCGAGCATCGTACCTTAAACGTGCACAAGTATCCCTGCATAGTGAGCGGTTCCTCCGGGTGTGCGTCGCGCATAACGTACAGTCGCGTCTTCTCAGCGACCGCTAACATCTGCGGGTTGTCGGAGGCCCACAGCGCGCTCCACACGTCCTTGCGCAGCGGCTGTCCGATGCTTATGTTGTTGGCCATGTCTGTGTCTAGGAGGTACAGGGATCCCGGCTGATCGATCACGTAGAATTTGCTGATAACATATATTTAATTTTTAGACTAATTAATGATGATGATGATGATGATGATGACACTTTATTGCTCACAAAATCAAAATAACAACAATCAGATACAAAGTACAAAAAAAAAAAGTGAAACAATGGGCGGTCTTATCGCTATAAAGCGATCTCTTACAGACAACCTTGGGATGGACAAGAAATACTGGACTTTATATGGGGCTTTGTGGTTCATCTAAGATTGGATAAAAATATAATTGGACAAATTATAATGGTAGCACTCTAACAGAGTTCTATGTTCTGTCTCATAAAATTGATAGTCCTACTCCAGTAATCCATAAATCTTTGACCCTAGACATCGATAAACGACTAGCGTATGGCCCACCTGGCGTCAATTGGTAACCTCTGCCCATAACAAGCAATTGAACTCGGCTCCTCCCCTACTTTGGTACAATAAGACCCAACTCGCATACGCGGTATAGTATGATATAGTTACGCGCCCGTAACTCAGACGTGAAGGTGAAATATGTGAGTTCCTGTAATTTCCCCGACAACCATACCTGTCAAACCAGAAAACAGTACCGTAAATGCATTATTGTTCGACGGAAGACATGGGTATGGTGACAGCACTTCTTCGGAATGACTTTGCATTTGTTCTAGTTAATTAGGAAGAGAAAGTTATAAACTAAACTAAAAAAAAAACTTTATTTCCTTAGAAACATACAGAAATGGCTTGGAAACGTCAATAATATTCAAAACATAAGGTCACGCGTACTTATCGATAAGTTTGACGCTTGTTTAAACCTTATCCAACCCTCCATGGGAAGAACAGGCAAGAAACCCCTAAAGAAGGGCTTCTCTTTTTTTTAATCTAATTTTATTATTCAAGACCTAATAATAAAATTAGATTTTTTACCTGGAGTTAGAGTTGAGTCCTAGTTTGTAAGGCTTCGAGTTCATATTGATAGAGGTGATTTTCTTGAAGTTCACTAAAGAGAACAATAATATAATTCCCGTATCTCTTCCAATCAGTAGGTAACTGTCTGAACATGTGATACAACAGATTGTATCGTCTTGATATCCACCGTCACCTGATGTCATCGGAGATCCGTCAGCGTGAAATAGCTGTTCAGACGATCCTGAAAACAAAGGTTCCTAAAACTCCATTCGGTTTCAACTCTATCTACATGTAATTACATAATAGCTATAATGTAAGATTGAACTTAGAATAGAATAGAAAATATTCACTTGTAACACACACACAGGAAATATGGTTATAAAAACATAATTAAATATTTATTAATAAATACACAAGAAATAAAAATGAATAGCTGTGTTGAAAAAAGGCCCTAACTCAGCATTATGCTGGTTAATTTACTTACGTGGTCGCGTTGGCGTAGAAAATTTCCAGATTATGAAAGACTCTTTAGAAGCAGCGACGACGATCGCGTGGCTGTTAATGGCCACATGTGCTACGGGAATACTGATGGCTTTGGCTGTAAGTTAGTAACATTTCGTACACAATTTCTATAGTTATTTTGAGTTTTGTTTCGATTTCTGTGGATATTTTGGAGACCTTGATGGCTATGATATACATATTTAGAACTTCAATCCACAGTAACACTGAAAAAAAAAATTGCACCATACTACTTTCTAAAAACAGTGAAGGAAAACATTGTGAGGAAACCGACATGTCCTAGAACCAAAAATTAAAATTATATTAAACAAAAGTAGGTGTGACAGCAATTATTGTACATTTAAAGAAACCTGGCTATCCCATGACAGAGATAGAGGTAATGAAAAAAAGGAAGTGTTTTTTTAAGTAATACTCACCATCACATTGTATCCCTTGGTGATTCGACACAATAAGCATAGAGAGAGTGGCTATGATGCAATATTCGTCACCTCCGCTCATATCCACCACATCTGGGATATGGTTTATCCACGACTGAAAAAGTAAACTGGAGCTTCAGTATTTGCTTCGTAAGTTTAGCAAAAGTAAGCGAAAATCAGGATAAATTATTTTATCTGTAAAAATTACGATGCTTAGAGAAAACGAACAGTTTTCATTCATCATACTATATCCAGTTCAGCTGAACATAATATCATTCTATGATATCTTGTACTTAGGGTCTACATTCCCTACACTATACACGCATTGGGTTCGATTACCACAAAAACTTGAATGATGAAAATAAAAGTTTGATGACTGGGTGTTAAGATATGTACATATTTATAAAATAACAAAATATTTAAATTTTATTTCATTTATCCAGTTTACATAGTACAAACTATGCTAAAGTTCTGCCTAGAAATGTCCACAAGAGTTTATGTCAAAAATCAAAATAATTATCTATCAATATAGATTCATCCAATCCAAATCAACTTATATATACCATATACCATGCTTAAAAATTTAGTTTTAAACAAAATAAATATTGGTCGACAAGTCACACAGCGCCATCTAGCCTCAAAATATCTAAGCATAGCTTGTATCATGCAAATCAGATGAATGAGAGAATACTTATATACTTTCTTGTAAATACATACATATAAATACATAAAGAGTCATCAATATGACATACTCCTGTCAAAGTATAAGTATATGTACAATTATGGCAGAGACTGATTTTCTGAAGGTCGGCCTGGCTAGTTGACTAGGTAGCTTTACCTAGTTTTTTGTAATATAACTTAGTTGTTGGAAAGCTTGCTTACCTGATGAGTGACAGTGTCCCAAAACGTCACGGTTTCGGTGCCAGACACGAATGCCAATGTGTTACCGTAGAACGCATACTTATGGTCGGGCTTCACGTTGGCGAAGTATATGAACGAATCGATGGCTATAGCGAGGCGAAGTGATCGCTTCTCCCACGACAAGGCTCTCATAGACCCGCCCGGTACTCGCAATGTTCTAATGTGCTGAAAAATATACAAAAACAATATCTAATATAAGCATTAGCTCAGGTTATAGGCATAGTACAATAAACTGACAATAGGTGGCGCGCATGACGTACCGGTATATTTTAGCAACGCGCCCCGTACCATATAATAATTTATATTTATTATTAATAACTTAGTAATAACTTTAAAATGTATAATTAGCCTGAAAGACTATGGAATCGGTATTCAAATTTTTTTGGATGGTAGTTTTGGATATAGTAGTTAAAAGTTATCATTATTCAGCTAATCATTCGGTAGGCTATTAAGGTCGATATTGTTGAAAAAAACTCACTAAATGGAACACAGTAATCCTAAAAAAGCCTACGATCTCAGAACTTTGGACACGTTTAAAACTACAACATGTAATTTTTACCTCTCCATACGCAGTGAAGAACTGCACTGCATTGGTTTTATCCGAGGTGCAGCCAGCCACTGCCAGCACAGACCCATTGTGATTCCAGTGACAATCAATAGCAGACATATTCGTCTCCACCACAACACTATCTGCAATTAAGAAGGATTTGATCTGAACTTAAGTTCGGTTGACTCGTCTCTTGACTTGAATCAGTGCTTTTAACTAATTCAGAATATTTGGACTTTTATCGTACACCTGCCCACAAGCGACGAGAATAAAGGGTTGAGCTGGAACTCGTATTTCAATTTTGTTTTTACATTTCACACAGGGCTTTAAAGTAAGCATACTTTTTTATTTGTTAATACATACACATAATACATTAACACTGACACAGAACATTATATCTATGTTCGTAACGAAAATGCTTATGCCGAGTGGGAATCGAACCCACCTCCTACAGCGCAGAAGGCAGAATCACTACTAGGCTGTGAGGTCTACCATATTGCAGCCAGAATTTTGCAGACTTGTCTCGCTAAAAATGGAACCTAACATTTTCTTATCTAATTCAGAACATTTGGACTTTACACACAGTACCAACTTTAGGTTTTAGGTTTTATGTTGGATGCTGGCTACTGACATCTAGAAGAACCTGCTTGACTTCACAAGTACATATTGGAGATTACTCCATAAGAATATACACGCAAATTAGATGTCAAGCAAATCCAGTGTTAACAGAAAGTGTTTTCCATATGTTGCGTACAACATATTCGCGCACCGTATACTGAACGCACGTTTCTTTAGGAGTAATCTACAATAGCTGACAATGAGCGCCATTTTTTACCTTCTTCAATGCAATTCTTCATCAGCAGTAATATTCCACTCCTGTAGCATATAGCCAACACCGGTCTATTGGATGGCACAGGGCCGGCAAACCAGTCCATAGAGATCACCTCCATGGAGCCCGATACTCCATGCACAGCTACTGGCATCTAGAAGAACATTTTATGTTAGGCTTACAAATAATTCATCACATCACTTGTAAACTTTCTCATTACGCTGCTGCATAAGTTGAAAAGTGGCCCAATCAGGTTTTACTTAACCCTCCAGTGGAACTATGCGAGAATACATCACTTACTAACTAATCTATCTAATCAATAATTAATATTTGCTTCAAGAAGGTTTATAACGTTCTTCCATATATGCAAAATTAGCATAAGCCAATTTTAGATTAGCAAATAAAGCAGTCAATCAAAGTTTAGTTTATTAGGTAGATATTTAATATTAGACTTTAACATCACTGAACTTTGCCTAAAGAGCTCCAAACATCGACCGTAGTGCAGGGAGGAGCTCTTTACACTTAATAAACCAAATAAATCACTTACTGTGAAGTTTCCCTGATCATCGTAAAGGTGTAACTCCCCATTAGTAAGAGCAAAGAGCAACATTGAATTATCTGGTGACCATTGGACAGCGGCCAGACCTGGCCCTTTGACGTCTTTACCCCACACTCGGGACCCATCAACTGCCCCGACAATTACTGCACCTGAGAAGATTTAAAAAATGAAACTAGGATTTTATTATGAAGATAAAATATCCATATGAAACTGTTTTAAGGCAGCCCAATTAATATTATTATAAAAATATTCCTGTTAATTTGTAACATTATTTAAACTAATTATCAGGTTACTTAGACATGAACTTTTGAACAAAAAAAAAATTGGTCTTAAGACTTAAAAGAGTCCTTACCGTCTTCATAAGCTATACATATTTTTTGACCATCAGAACCCCATGCCATGCCAGAAACAGTAGACTTATTTCTATTATTGATCATTTCTTCATACCAGGAGCCCTGAAAGTTAATATGTGTTACATTTATTTTCTGGAAGTTTTACGAAACACATCACTAAGAATGACTTTGGATATTTGAATGTCCTTTGTTATGAGACGTGTCACACAGACCAAGTCTCACTTGATGTTTTCACACATCCATTGATCTTGAGAAATTCTATGTATGTGTATAAAACAATTAACACAGTCTTAAAGACAGCAACATATGCGGTTGGTTGCGATAGTGTCAGCCGCAGTATGATTCTTCCCATCCTAAACCAAGTAGTCCCTATAATCCGTTGTATCCTGAACTCCTCCATATCCTCTGGCATATTTCCCTCTGTCTGGAAAGAAGCGCAAGTTACACCTCTCCCTAAAAAATCTAAGCCATCTTCTTACTCAGACTATAGGCCGATATCCATCCTCCCTTTCCTATCCAAAGTCCTTGAGCGGCTTATCCACCAGCAGCTCAGTAACTTCCTAAATAGTAACAATCTCCTTAATCCCTTCCAATCCGGTTTCCGTCCAGGCCATAGCACTGTTTCTGCATTAGCTAAAATAACCGATGATATACGCCATGGCATGGATAACCGAAAACTTACTTTACTTTGCCTCCTTGACTTTAGCAACGCTTTTAGTAATGTCGATTTCGACATTCTCCTTGGAATTCTCAGCACTCTTAACATATCTCCAACGGTAATTGA
The DNA here is from genome assembly GCA_947359385.1 of Chesias legatella. Classification (NCBI taxonomy): domain Eukaryota; kingdom Metazoa; phylum Arthropoda; class Insecta; order Lepidoptera; family Geometridae; genus Chesias; species Chesias legatella. The sequence continues at coordinate 7,299,303 of OX375783.1, forward strand.
TTGGTTTCACAGTTATCTGTATGGGCGCCGGCAGCGCATTCGCATCGATGATACTTACTCATCTTGGTGTGATATCTCAGCTGGCGTGCCACAGGGTGGCGTTCTTTCTCCTCTTTTATTTGCTATTTTCATTAACTCAATTTCTAATCAACTTACTTCATCTTACCACCTCTATGCAGACGATCTCCAAATCTATACACAAGCCTCTTTAGAACATTTGCCAGAAGCTATTGGTATTATTAATAATGATCTTCAACATGTTTATGAGTGGAGTAGTCGGTATGGCCTAAAAGTCAATCCAGCAAAAACACAATTTATAATAGTGGGAAGCTCGAGGATGGTTTCGAGGATCGACTGGATGACTCTACCTCAAGTTGTTTTTGACGGTAATACAATTGCGCCCACTATGACTGTCAGAAATCTAGGAATCATCATGGACAGCCAAATGTCATGGGTACCTCAAATATCTGAGGTGAGCCGCAGAATGTTTGCATCTGCCGCATCTCTCCGACGTCTCCGCAACTTCCTGCCAACGGCTACTAAAATAGCCCTTGCAAAATCTCTCCTCCACCCGATACTTGATTATGCGGACACTTGCTATCTGGATTTAACTGTTGAGCAACTCGATAAACTTGAGCGTTTACAAAACCTCTCAATTAGATTTATATTCGGTCTACGTAAATATGACCACATTTCTGAATTCCGTAAGAAGCTCAAGTGGTTGCCTATCCGCCTTCGCCGGAATACTCACGTTCTTACGCTACTGTATAACGTTCTTTTTTCTCCGTTTAGTCCTTCTTATCTCAAATCCCGTTTTCAATTTTTGTATCTTTCTCACTCTTACGTTCTGCGTTCTGTTGAAACGCTTCAGTTGCTGACTCCCGAACATACCTCCATATATTATGATAATTCATTCACGGTACAGGCTGTTCGTCTCTGGAATGCTCTGCCACTTACTATTAGACGCGCCAAATCCCTACCAATATTTAAATCAATGCTAAGGGAACATTATTTGTCATGCTGTCAATAATTTATTAGTTTTTTCTTTCTCTTTATTTTTGCCTTGTAATATTGTAACATAGGTACTTATTGATATTTAAAGTATTTATGTATGTCTATTATATATATATTATATTTAAATATATATTTGTATATGTATTTATGTATATGTGTAGTATAAGCATGTGCAGCCTATAATTTATTTTTGCATGTATAATTTGTCCAATTATATTTTTATCCAATCTTAGATGAACCACAAAGCCCCATATAAAGTCCAGTATTTCTTGTCCATCCCAAGGTTGTCTGTAAGAGATCGCTTTATAGCGATAAGACCGCCCATTGTTTCACTTGTTTTTTGTACTTTGTATCTGATTGTTGTTATTTTGATTTTGTGAGCAATAAAGTGTCATCTATCTATCTATCATATTGGCTCAACTGGGACTGGGAATATTATGTTACAATTAAGACAAATAATTATTCTAGTCACTTTGTAGAGCATCCAAACAATGATGACGCCATGTTCATCACTGGTGGTCAGCTTCTGGAACACCTCGTTCCATACAGCCACACACAGCTGCCCAGTGTGCCCTTCCAGGCTGAGGTTCATTGACAGATTCCCACCTCCACCTGAAGCCATGAAGCAATATTTATCCAAATTAGTTAATACATGAAATATGAATTGTCTCCTAAATAAAGGTCTAATTTTGCATTAATATTTTCCCATCATCAAATTTGGGGTACTGCACATCCCATATAACTTTAGAAATTATACTTAGATGTATGTATTTTCTTGTGTTTTAGATGTACCTATGGATAAAACTTGGAGTATTATACACCCCATGCAAGAAATTACACAGCACTTTAGTTGCATTAACTAGGAGTTAATCAAAGACATTGACTAAAGTTAAAAATCACCAAAATCAGGTACATAGATCCCAAGGTCAATTTCAATCAAAATTGGCATAAAAAAATTACCTGATTCTAATTTTAGCACTTTTAGCAGTCCCTCTTCCCCTCCAACCGCTATGTATCCCGAAGAATGGTTCCATGCTATACACGAAACGTTTGATTGTTTTGGTATAGCAATCTGTAAAATAAACAATTGACGTTACATTTGAGCTCAATAGATGACCTCCCGTTTCTATAGTAACTAAATCCAAAACAATCAAGAAATGATACTCATATTATAATCGTGATACATACCTTTTTACTCATATAAATGAACATGATGGTGATGTTAAAATGAAGAAATGCGAATTCAAATTATTTAATTTCCAGGTTCATGTTCAGATCAAAAGCTTTTCACAGATAACTCTCAATTCAAAACTCCAGCCCTCACATCACGATTCTGATCAAAATATATGCAGCCACCCAATACATAATACGTTTTTCTTAGTAGGTATTAATATTCAACAATCCACAGTAAACTTAGTAGATTTTATCTAACTTTTCATAACATGTCTCCGGTTTATTTTCATACAAAACAACTTCAACCACACTTCTTATATTTTCTATTTGTACTAACTAAACTGACGTACTCGGCATAGCATAGGCATAGATAGCAAATTACCAAAACAAACAATTCAAGTGTGCTGCCAACAAAGTTGTCAAAAATCCGTCTGTACGCAGTCATCAGTTCTGTTAATAATAATTATTTCTTTTTCTATCAATTAAAATTGACAGCCAGAAATTTAAACCAAACGAAATGAATATACTACGTGTATACTATACAGCATCCCTTCTTTGCTCATTTGCTCCTGCTTATCAAGATAATTTAATTAAGAGAAACTGCATTGAAAAACGCTTGATCAGCCGAAAAGAGAAGAGTTGGCAATACGAGTATTTGAACTTTGAGAATAACATTAACAACTAAATGACGTCTGCCAATCACATCGCCACAGAGTAGAAATACGATTGAACTCTGTTTTACACGAATTAGTCTCATGGCAATTGTAAAAACGGCTGTCCTACAATATATTGCCATGTTTATGCCTTTGTGTAGAGAGAATGATACACACGCAAATAAGTCCGTGACGCGGGCCTCTTACTCATAGCTCGAAAGCTTTTTCGCCAGTATATACCTTGAAATGACTAGTACTTCAAAAACAGCGAGTGAGCTTGTCGGTAACCCAACTTGTTTGTAATATTCTCGTAGCTCCCTCGTGTGTTATCACCGCGAAATTTAAGCAGAGAATATCATGCGATTTTATTTTTTTACTAAAGGAGGAAGAGTGACCGAAATGCAACAATAAATAACTATATTCCGTATGTAATGATAAACTGAAAGTAAGCCGATTCACTCATTTACTAGATTCTATTAATACAGAAATGTCATTCCACTCCACGCACTTATTACATGATATTGTTAAATCCTGAAGGTGGTTCTTACTAGTTTGTCTAAAATTTCTAAATGAGTGGTTCCATCACTACAATACACAAGCAATTGTTAGATTAGCAGCACTATATTGTTACATGTAGCAGTTTACAAAAAATCCATTCCACTACGCAACGAGCCCTAAAATTTGACATTAAATTGTACTATAAGAATATTATCCTTATAAAAATTATGAAAAAAATTCTGCAGTTGACCGATTGAGCAGTGAACATTTTATCTTATTGTCTTATCTGTGAGACAAATGGCGGTGAAGTTTGAAGAATAGAAGGAGGCGAAAATCAATAATAGTTCTAAATTGAGTGCCAGACAGTCAATGCAAATACAGTGAAATCATAGAAAATACATTCATACAATTATTTCGATGCCTCTAAAAATAGAGCTACGGCCGCATAACAGCGGGATCACATGTTATTTTAAATATCGACTTGTACTGTAACAGCGTCAGCTGTTCTTTTATTTTACGAATCTGGACAAATTTGTTTCAAAAATTCTTTTTAAACGCATTAGAATGTTGGGGCGAAAGCAAAGCCTGAAGGGAGAGCAGGTGCTTGCAGATTATGGCCCCGAAGAATCTCTAAATGAGAGTGCAGACATAGAGTGGGTCAATAAGGTGAATTTCAACTTTTCCAGTAATGCTCGGTCGTAAATACAATGTAGCACTACATAGTACAAAAATATTGTAAATAAATTATTTGTATTTGGTTTTTATCACATTCTTTTTTAAATGAAACCTCTCACGTAAGGCCATGTTTTATAAATTTTTCTTTTCTTTACAGCTATGGGTTCGGAGAATATTAAGGCTTTGCGCCCTTTTAAGTTTATTATCGGTTTCTTTAAATACTCCAAAATCATTTGAGAAGTACCCTTCCTTGCAAACAATCACTTTTGTGGTGGACTGCACTGTCACATTTTTGTTTACCGCTGAAATGATAGCAAAAATGCACATAAGAGGAATACTAAAAGTAAGTTTACGATCCAGCTACCCAAAGCTAAATTGTTTAAACTGTACCATTTGAGATGGTACATTTTAAACAATTTTGATATGCCACTATTAATCAAATTTTAATATTAGTAGAGAGACGGAGTAATATTAGTAGCATAATAACCTAGGATCAGTTGCTGGATAGTTGCCTAAAAAGATACACCATTTTCCTCAATAACTGGGATTATGCAGGCAGGTACCCAAAGATATAGCTTTTGGTATCTTCCTGCACAATCTCCATAATCATCTAGATTTTAGAAAGGAGCAGGTTACACCGGATTTGAACCTTACACCATAAAAATGAAATGGTCCTTAAATTCTAAGCTTCAGTTATGTTGAAATAGCTGAAATCCTATCAGAAGCTGCCAGTAGAAACAAAGTCGTCCTTTATTTAATTATTCAGTAGATTGCAATAAATATAATATGGTAATTATTTCACTTTCAGGGAGATGTAGCCTATCTGAAAGATCACTGGTGTCAGTTTGATGCATCTATGGTTTTCTTTCTCTGGGTCTCAGTTCTATTGCAAATGTTTGAGTTAACTGGTATTGTGCCGAGATATAGCTACTTGAGTATATTGAGAGCTCCAAGACCTTTGATCATGATCAGGTTTCTCCGTGTCTTCCTAAAATTCTCAATGCCAAAATCCAGGATCAACCAAATTTTCAAGTAAGTTAGTTTAAAACTAATTATCATCTTGACAGTCTTGGAACTTTCAAGCAAGGCTGAATTCCTCCAGCATACTAAAATTTTTGGAGGATCTGCAAATAATATATTTATTTTATGTCTGTAAATATGGTTCCAAAGTATTATACGTTCCATTACCCACAATATAATTTGAAAATATTTTAAAGTCATCCAGTTTGCTTAATCTTAGATAGTAAAATATTGAGGTTCACCGATTAGTGTTATAAATACTTTTAAGAGTGAGAACTGTGTGTTTAGCTGGAATGGCATATCTTTTGTTTATGTTACGGAACGCATAATAAAGAACCATACATATTTACACTCAGACACTGAATAAACATCTACTTTCATTACACAAATGTTTGTCCTGGGTGGGAATCGAACTCACTACCTACAGGCAGATTAACCAACTTAGCTGTTTTTCATTCAATCTATTATTCCAAAATTAATGTGAAAATGGAATAAACTTTTGTCTGTTGTTTTTCTACTATTCATTTGTGATTAGATTAACTCAACTGCAAGTACCACAATAATGAATTAGGATAATAAAAACTAATAAACGGTTAATTTCTTTTACAGGCGATCGAGCCAACAGATATATAATGTGACACTATTCTTCTTGTTCTTCATGTCGCTCTACAGTCTACTTGGGGTCCAGTTTTTCGGTGAACTAACACATCACTGTGTGAGGAATAACACTCAGCCAGGGTTTGTAATATAACAACTACTACCCACCCATTCACATACTGTCACATGATAATGTTTATATTTATATACATAATTTATACACGAATTATAACAATGTAGTTCATGAACAAACCTAAAAATTTAAACAGGTCGAGATACGATCGAAAAAATTTTCATAAATAATACTACTTGCACAGAACATGTTATTCTACCAATAGAACTACGACCTCGATTCCCGTCTGTTTCGTTTTTATCGATTTCGGCCCCCAACAGAAAGAAGATAGATACGCTAATCATTTATTTAAAGTTATCGAGCTTTGGTTGGTAACACATTGTGTGATCATAAGATATATTACCTACGTAAATAACATACAGTTTGACAATGTTGGTCGGCAGAAATAACAAATCTCGGAGCTTAGCTATAACAAAGTGTAGGGGCATAATGTAATTATAAAGAATATAAAAAAAACGTAGACATCGCATCTTATTCGTACGTACCTGCAACAAATTATATGTCACGAAGCATTATGGATTGAAATGTCTCCAGCTCACTTTCAAAAAACACACACACACACACACGTTCCGCAATTCCTACGTTTTTAATTTTGGGTTCTTTTTACAGACAAATTACAATAAATTCACTGGCAATCCCTGACACGTTCTGTTCCCCTGATCCCGACTCAGGATACCAATGTCCACCAGGGATGAAGTGTATGAAACTAAATTTATCCAAATACATTATGGGCTTCAATGGGTTTGAAGAATTCTGTAAGTGGTTCATACCCCAATTATTATAAAGTACCTTTTTTGCTTTTTTTGACACAGTTACTGAATGAGCCGACGCTGACGGCCCACCTGGTGTTAAGTGGTAACCTCAGCCAATAACAACCGATGCGACTTGGGTCCTCCCGTACTAGGTACGACTAGACTCAAGTGGCATCGTATGCGCCCGTAACTCTTGAGACGTGTAGGTGGAATGTCTCATGTGCCTGTAATTTCACCGGCAACCACACTTTTCAAACCGGAACACAGTAAGGCGAATGCGTTACTGCTTGGTGGCAAAAATGGGCATGGTGGCAGTTTTTCCCCGGATGAACATGGCGAGAGTTCTACTGCTCTTAAATGATGGCTTGGTTGATAATGGTGTGTGTTATGTTTGAAGTAATGTTGCTTCATTTTGTTTTCAGCTACTAGTATTTTTACTGTCTATCAGGCATCTTCACAAGAAGGTTGGGTATTCATCATGTATAGAGCAATAGATTCACTGCCTACTTGGAGATCGGCTCTTTATTTCAGGTAAACTTAATAGCATCCTTAACTACCTACATAATAAGTTCTTAAACTTTAGATAATAAATACTTCTTTAGGTTTTCGATCTTTTGGGAGGCAAAAAGCATTTCCAAAATACAATAACATTACTATACGAACTCAAAGGAATTACATTTAATGATTTTAATTACATACTCTACCTTGATGGAGAAATGCCACTTCGATATATATATAAAAAAAAGGAATCGCTCTACCAAATTGATGTTTGTGCTGTGACAACTTTCTATAACTTCCATACTAGTTAGAAAATATAGATACCTGATGAAATATGGACCTAAGCAGACTTCTCACATGTTTTACAGCACAATGATATTCTTCCTCGCGTGGCTGGTGAAGAATGTGTTCATAGCCGTAATCACGGAGACATTCAATGAGATACGCGTCCAGTTCCAGCAAATGTGGGGAGTCAGGAATCCTATCACTAAAGGCAGCACCACTCAGTTCTTCACAGGCGACGATAATGGATGGAAACTGGTCACCATTGACGAGAACAAACATTCAGGTACTTGCAAGTGTGATTATAAAAAAAAAATAGAATAATGACGTTTTTTTTAATTTGCGATAGGCTAACATTTGACCGCAATCTCGCCTGATGTTAAGTGACGATGCGATCTACGATGTAGCATGCTTGCCTAGAAGATACCTATTCACTCTCCTCTTGAAGACCTCCAGATTATAGTTCTCGGGAAATACAGACGCAGGCAAGGAGTTCCACTCTTGGGCTGTCCGCATCATGAAAGTGGAAGCAAAACGCTTTGTACGGATGTGAGGTAATTGGACCAAGAAAGGGTGAAACGATGCTGTACGTCTGATGTAAAGTGGTAGAATGGAGATGGGGGAATTAGATCGTGCAACTCAGCCGCGCACTCACCGTAATGAACCCTGAACAAACATCATCATAAGGTAGGAGTTTGTCCCGGGAAGTACTTTCCCGCATGCACATTACTGTTCCGGTTTCAGAGGTATGGTTGCCGGTGAAATTACAGCTAATAGATACATTTCAAATTAACTAATATTTATTGGCGTGATACGATGCGAGTTGGATCTTTCCATATCTAAGTAGGGAAGAGCCTAAGAGGTTTCGCTTTTGTTATGGGCAGAGAGTACCGCTTAACATCAGGTGTCCCTTAAGGTATCCCTTAAAATCTTGCTCGTTTTGTGACTTATTCGTACATTTTTTTTGTAATATATAATATATATTTAATTATATATATATTTAATATATAATTATAATATATATTTAATAATATATATTTTTGTAATTCTAATTTAAACTAATTATAGTCTTATAATATCTACCTGTTCTCTATCTAATTCTATGGTATCGCAGGTTTAGTTTCTTTTAGTATTAAAGTTGGCGTATTTAGTTATAATATATTTTGTTCAATTTTATTACTTTCCAGGGAGTGCACCAGAAATATTTCATAAAATGTTGCGTTCGGCTTACTTTCGTCTGTTGGTGATGGGTGTTGTTTTGGCTAACGGTATAATTACCGCCACTATGAATTTCAAACACGATGGCAACCCGAGGCGTTTTTTTTATCAGAAATACTATTACATTGAGGTAAGTTGTCCTTAGTCTCTAGAAATATTAGTAAATATAAAGTTGCGTGTTGCGTGTCAGCTCTGACGCGTTCAGTATGAGATACCCGAATATATTCCACGGAGTAACATAGCGCCAACACTCGCTATGTTTTTAGCAGTATAATCTAATAAAACCACTCCATGCACATTTCTGCTGCCAAGCAGTAACATTTGCTTTAATGTGTTCCGGTTTTAAAGATGTGGTTGACTGTGAAATTACAGGCACATGAGAAATTCCACTTACACGTCTCAGAGTTACGGGCGCATACGATGCGACTTCTCGTCGTACCTAGTGGGCAGAGGTTACCACTTAACACCAAGTGGGCAGTAGGTTCGTTCCCAAATTGTATCACATAAGAAAATAAATAAAAAAGTTAAAATAAAACCCTTTTTTTCTTATCTTTCTAGATTGCTTTCACAATATTTCTGGATTTAGAAGCACTAATTAAAATATGGTGTTTGGGACTGAAAGGATATTTCAAACATTCCGTGCACAAATTCGAATTACTGTTGGCCATCGGAACTACAATACACATCATACCGCAATTCTACATGTCTGGATTTACATACTTTCAGGTAAGAAGTTGATCTTGCGCTTGCAGGTACATTATATCTGATCAGATATAAGATAATTTATTGGGCACTAGGTTAAATTAAGTATCTTCCTCCAGATTCACAGATATCTCTTGGAAACTTCATCTTATTGCTTAGACTGACCGTATTCGAAACTTAGACTGATATATAGAAGTTCTCGCCCGGACTTTCTAGTAATTTCGTTGAAATAAGATTCGTTCTGGCTGTCGTGTTATTGAGGAATAAATTATTGGAAGAAAGTGTGCCGATTTATTCGTGAGAAAACAACAGTGGCGACGAGCTCAGCCCTTGTCACGTCTACTTACGATAATGTTACCCACAAGTTGAAAAGTGGCTCAGTTTAGCTCTGCCTACCCTTTAGGGGATACAAGTGTGAGTATATATAGGTACCAATGTATGTATTTACAAGTTTGATGTCTAAATCAGGTATTGTGTATTGCTTTTACTGGATGCAGATTTTCTTATAAGTGTTTTGTATATTTTCCAGGTGCTGCGTATCGTTCGATTGATCAAAGCTTCGCCGCTGCTCGAGGGGTTCGTTTACAAAATCTTCGGTCCCGGCAAGAAACTTGGAAGCCTGATAATATTCACCATGTGCTTGCTTATCATCAGCTCGTCGATATCGATGCAGCTGTTCTGTTTCCTTTGCGAGTTCACTAAATTCGAAACATTTGATGAGGTAATAGGAAAAGCGATCGTATATTGAGGTTTAGTTTAAACTAGCTGTTGCCCGCGATTTTGTCTGCGTGGAATCTGGTTTTATCACGCGCCCCTATTTTACCCATCGGAAAAGTAGCCTAAGTTACTCCTTGTCACATCAGCTATCTGTCAGTGAAAGTCCCGTCAAAATCGGTCCAGCTATTTCAGTGATTAGCCGGAACGAACGGACAGACAGACAAAAATTTAAAAAATGTTGTTTTGGTATATGTACCGTGGATACATCCATATGCACTTAGTAAAAAGCGGTTATTTTAATATTACAAACAGACACTCCCATTTTATTTATTTGTGTACATATTATTACCATACATTTGGTCCTTCTGGAAATTAAAAGCATGATCATTGTGTTTCAGTCGACTAATGTTATGTTCGAATCGAGACATCAACAGGTGGATTACTCTTGAGCTCTTTCAAACCAGTGTGGAAAGGATTAAAGTGCGCCTCAAAGAGACTTATTTCATGCACCATACACACTTTTAATTTTTAGTTCTTAGACGTTTCCGTTTCCTCAAGAGGTTTCCCTTCACAGATTTGAGGTTGTATAGCGAAAAACACATTGTTACACGATCGGGATTTGAACCCGCAGTCTCGGGATTGAAACTTGGGGTCTGTACCACTGGGCCACCACGCTTTCAGTTGGCATGCTCGCAGAATAAAAATGGAGAACTTATTTATATATATCTTTCTGAGAAGATATCCTATCAAACTAGGGAATGAGATAATCAGGGCGGCCCGATTTTTGAATTGTGAATTCGTCATATAGCCGAGTACGTCCAATCCACCCGTCATCATCTTGGATCAAACGTATACAAACACTTTTTTTTAGAAAAATATATTTTATATAGTTGCTTTTTACATTTTGCCATTCTTTCTACTGCTACAAGTAGTAATAATAAATAATATATAATTGTTTCAGGCATTCATGTCTATGTTCCAAATATTAACACAAGAAGCGTGGGTTGAAGTTATGGATGAGACTATGGTCCGGACTAGTCAGACATTAACACCTCTTGTGGCTGTATACTTCATATCCTACCACCTATTTGTTACTTTGGTGAGTTGCAATTCAAAAAAGTATTTCAACAGGAGATTCCCATTACAACAGTTCTTAACTTCTGTTTAGTCGTTTTGGCCTTGATTCAGAGGATGTAGGCGAAATCGAATGTCCGACCTTCAGTTTTCGAGAGCTCTCTTTTTACACCTTATATACTTTGACGTGTCAACCATGAAATTATAACTTATTATAAGCAACACATATTTGAGTAGTTAATTATGCGAGAAAAGATAACTATAGTTTATTCCAAACGTGATTTTCTGTCGAACCTGCTAGCCGTCTCTAATTACCTCCTATAGTTTTGTGTACATTAAGTGTTCAAAGTATGTTAAACATGGCCAGGCATAAGATACTTTTCAACACAAATTTAATTGACAAAATCCTAAACCCAAATATAACATCGATCAATAAGCTAGATCTCTACTTTCAGATCGTGCTCTCGCTTTTCGTAGCGGTCATCCTGGACAACTTGGAACTCGACGAAGACATAAAGAAGCTCAAGCAGCTGCGGTACAGACAACAGAGTGCGGAAATCAAAGAGAGTTTGCCGTTCCGACTGCGGATCTTCGAGAAGTTCCCGGACAGTCCACAAATGACTAGACTTCACAAAGTTCCAGGCGATTTCAACTTGCCGAAGGTACCCTTTTATGTAACCAAATGTGTTCAGCCTCAGAGGAATAACAAAGTATTCTGATTATAAAAATATTTTAATTACGTAGTTATTATATACGTGTATTAGTGTTTTTATTGTTTCCACTGCAGAAACAATTTATAGCAGGAGTAAAACCGATTATCAGTCACTCTAATTCTCTGCGACACATGTCATATCTATACATTTGCCTTTTTTATTTAAATACCACAATCTTTCTTTCAGCATTTCTGTTTAGGGTCTAGTAAAGGGGGCTACGATTTTAGTATTTTAATTTATATTGACTACATTCATCTATGCCACATCATACGTAATTACGTTTTAGCTATTACTATTGCTTATTTTTTGCTCGTGCAATGTTTTAGAAAACTTCGATGTGAAGCTTTATCTATAATTCTATTAAGTAGTGGAGTATCAGCGGTAGATATTTTTCATATGACATCTCTTTTATCCATTGTTTCAGGTGCGCGAATCATTCATGCGTCAGTTTGTGTGCGAAGTGGAAGGCGAGGAGGAGGGCGGCGCGGGTGCGGGCGCGAGCAGCCGCACCGCCGGCGACGTGTCGCGTCGCGCCTTCGAGTACATCGGCGTCGCCAAGATAGCGTTCCCGTACCGCAAGCGATGCCTCGTCAAGACGCTGGTGGTGGCGCCGCCCTCGCAGCGACCCAGCTCTGCGCTGCGCAGACACGTCGTCACCACTATCATTGAGTAAGATTACTTCTACCACTGAGACGTTATGTCGTCCTGCCGGTGCCCTGTCGCGTCGCGCCTTCGAGTACATCGGCGTCGCCAAGATAGCGTTCCCGTACCGCAAGCGATGCCTCGTCAAGACGCTGGTGGTGGCGCCGCCCTCGCAGCGACCCAGCTCTGCGCTGCGCAGACACGTCGTCACCACTATCATTGAGTAAGATTACTTCTACCACTGAGACGTTATGTCGTCCTGCCGGTGCTCTGTTACGTCGCGCTTTCGTGCAAATTATGATATCTTTAGCGGTAGCATGCTGCAAGCGGTGTCTGGTCAAGTTGTTAATGGTGGCGACACTGTGGCAGCTCTTAGAGATATTTAGTCAGCACTTTTATTGAGTAATTTAGTTTTACTTTACCAGTACAGACGTTATGTTGTATCGCCTACGCCGTATTACGTCGCGCCTTCGAGTAGGCATATTGTGATATCTTTAGCGTTATCATAACGCGCGCGGTGTCTGGTGAATACGCTAGTGGTGGCGCCGCCCTCGCAGCGACCGAAGCTCTTCTTTGCGGGGAGGCGTGTCATCCGCACTATTCTTGAGTTTGTTATATTGTTTACACTCGTAGTATAATATCATTTATATATGGGATTTTATCGTATCACCAATGTGAATTCTTACTTTTGTTAATTTTATTTTTTATATAATTTTTTTACAGATTTTGGTTTTGCCGAATTTCGACCAGCCTGTCTTAAAAGGTTTTATATTTTTTATTTTATTATGCTCTATCTATCAGTATATCAAGAATATATAGAAAATAAGAAATCACTATATATTTATTATTATTTATTTATTTCATTATAACGGTTAAGCTCTTAAAGAGGAACAGAACAGGCTTGCATGATTTTAAAGATCTTGTGTTTGTTTCTGTTGAATTAATTTATATTTTACGAAGTTTAGTGGGACATAATTGAGTTTTATTTCAAATCTCGAATCAATCTACTTTAATTATTTAATTCGTTTTTTATAACAGGGATTCGAATAACCACCGGCCCCTACTCGGTGATTCTGCCATGTTAGCGACGGGAGGGAAAGGACTGAAGCCGCAGGGGACTATATCCAGCGCGAAACAGCTTCGAGTCGATCAGAAAAAGTAAGGACCAAATTTCTAAGTTTTCAGAATGGTCGCCGCTATTAATGCTTTACTTTTATACGTTACTTTTTCGTTACGAATTTTCTAGTTGAAAAGCATTTAATTATGTACTTTGAATTAACAATCTCATTACTCCGCTCTTCAAAGGTTCGGATCCCGTTCGATACGTCGTTCTGTGCGCAGCGGCTCCATCAAACTGAAGCAAACGTACGAGCATTTGCTTGAGAACGGCGACATCGGTGCGGCGTCCCGGGTTGTGCCCTCTTCCAGAGCGCGCCCGCCCTATCTCGACATCAGGCTGCTGCAAGCTAAGAGACAACAGGCCGAAATGAGAAGGTTACCTTACATCACTCACATTCTGAACGGCAATGGAATATAAGCATTATCAGAATTTTTAGACTTCTGTCCAAAAAAGGAATAATGTTTTCAGGGTTCATGTATTTATGGAATTTCTTTATTCTTATTTAAATGCCTGAACAGATTTGGATGTATGGGGTATCATTATAGTCCTTACATCACCCCAAGTGACACTTGTTATAAATTTTAGAAAATAATAATAATATGATGTTAATATTTTCAAATGAGAAAATAAATCTTCAATTATTCCAATATCAGGGGCAGTCGTGTTTTTCATCCTCTTGATTTGGGAAGCTTGTCTATAAATCAGTTTGATTTTGCAATTTAAATTCTTGCCATGTATAATCGCAGCATTCACATATTGCCCCAGGTCGAGGTTGTATGTTTCTTTTATCTCTTCACGCCTAGTGCTTGACAAATTTTGTACGAATTTCCGCCAATATGTGTTTCTCAATAATTTTTAACTTGTTTTTGTAATAGAAACCAACGCGAGGAGGACTTACGCGAGAACCACCCTCTGTTCGACACCCCCCTGCTCATAGTCCCGCGCGAGTCTCGCTTCCGTAAAATCTGCCGCGCGATCGTCGACGCGCGCTACGACGCGCGACTTCGCGACCCGGTCACCGGCAACGAAAGGAAAGTGCATTACAAGAGTTTCCAGTAAGTTTCCTTGATCATCTAGCCTCATTCCCAGTAGTCATATATAAAACAGTAATCAGCTCAACGGTCAGCTTTCAGTGACACTCACTATGACTTCGATTTTTATTTTCTTGGGTTTTTATCGCGTCCCAACCCTTTTATTGTCTGTATTGCGGCTTGCAGGAATTATTAAGCGCTAAAAACCCTGAAAAATACTTTTTTTTTTAATTGCTCCTTACTTGTGTCTAGCATCCGTCTGTTGTTAGTGCTTGTCTGCGTGTAAGTACGTATGTTGGATTTAGTTTAATTCTACTGGACGGACACAGTTGCATTTGTCAATTAGTAGCATACCTTCTATAAAGGAACCTTTACTTGGCAAACGTAGGCTGTGAACGTCTGCCATGAAAAACTATTTCAATTATTTTATCGGCCTAAATATTATAGAGACTGATCAGATGATCAGTATTAAATCGTAGGCTAACACACCTTCAAATTCTTACTTCCCTGTCGGCTAAACGAGTTAGGTTCCTTTGGAGTGGCAAGGCTACTTCCATGCCCTTTTCCATTGCCCGATTCAGGTCCTCCTGGGCGCAGGTGGTCGGACACAGGGGACATGAGAGCAGGTGAGACATGTTTGTGTTTAGGCTTTACGCTCACTGGGATACTTCTATACTGGTACCCATGAATCCCACCTCAGATACCCAATTCGATCCTCAACCAGTTTACATTCCTAATCGATTACTTCTTTTCGAGAAGATATATTAGATATCCTCAGAACAATTTGCTTAAAATTTCATTGTTTAGTGTTGTAGCAGCCATTGAAATCATAACCAACAAATTTATTTAGCGCTGCGGTTCTGCTGCAGAGATATTCGGGTACCGAGCATTTCGGTTTTGAAACGTTTTATAACGATCACCAACTGACTCACGTCGATTGCGTATCTAATGTGTCGCATTATGGGATGCGTTAAAAGAATAAGAGTAATCTAATCTAACGAGCTCTAAATATTTTTTTTTATTACGCCCTGTTGTACGAGTCTCCGAGTATTTCGATGCCATTGTCATCTTTGCGTCCGTATGTCTTCCGAATTGAATGCCGCTGGATACTATTTCCCCTAAACTTCTGTTACTTTTGGATTCGGCAAGGGGAATGCTCTCATATCTTGGACCAGAGTATAATGATAGCTTTTTTGGCAGTGAATGCACAGACTTGTGTTTCGTAGATACTTGCTCTTAAAGAGTTTTCTTTCACGCCTGAAGTGGAGGAATTAGTGCAAGAGTAAAAATTATCACCCGTACTGTCATCTGCATAGCAATGAATACCTATAGCACGTCATGAATATGCATGATACAGTCTTGGTGACAAAACTGACCCTTGTGGGACACCAGCCTTGATGAGCATAGTGTCTGAACAAGAACCGTCAACGACGGCCCAAATGATCCGCCCGTGTAGAAAGCTAGGTGACCATTTGCATAATTCCTCCCGAAAGGCCGTAAAATGAAAACTTCGTGAGAAGCGCCTTGTACCAAACCTGGTCGAACGCTTTAGTAACATCAAACTAACGTCTATAGACTCCCCCTAATCTCCAAGGCTTCATCGGTGAATAAGGTAAACCAGTAGATTACCATCTGATTGCTCATGGTGGAAATCTTAAATTATAATAATAACAAAAACTTGGCCCCATGTAAATATAAACAAACAAAACCTTTATAATAACGCTTAATGCGATGTATTACCGATCGATGTGGGACAGTTGTTATTTTTTGTTCTATAAAAATAAAACCGTAATCTTTTTTCAGTAATTTCCTCGGTCTCGTCACATACATGGACTGGGTCATGATAATGGTCACAACATTGTCTTGTCTTTCTATGATGTTCGAAACGCCCACTTATCGAGTTATGGAGAATTTTGTCCTGCAGGTAACGTTCGTAGAATAAATATTCCACTAGACCGAATAACCGCTCCAGGACGTATATTATTTAGAGTGATAATATATGAGTTAAGTGAAAAAGTTTTACTCACGAATTCGTCCGTATAGAATTCTATCTCATAAAAATAATATATCATAAAATTATGATCACACATGATATGATAATGATTATCTTTTGTCTCTATGCAAACAACCTCTCATATTCTGCATTAGATGTAAACAACTTCCATCTCAGAGTAACGAATTTATGGCAATACGCACTCTATCTTCCTGTGGTTACCGCTGAAAATAAGATGGAGTGGTTCCAGTTTTGACAAGTAAAGTGAACACTTGTTCTAAACAGTTTGTGAATTTCAGATTGCTGAATATGGTTTTGTGATCTTCATGAGTCTCGAACTGGCACTTAAAATACTGGCGGACGGTCTCTTCTTCACGCCCAAAGCTTACTTGAAAGACGCTGCTGCCGTATTGGATGTCTTTATTTATATTGTAAGCATTGTTTTATTAATCAATGAAATTACCACCTTACATTAGCCACCTTTGCTTGCTACCTAATAATGCCTTTTTCTAATCTTTTATGACAAATGCTAAAAAGTCTAACCTACTACTACTACTATTAACAGAAAATTACTTCCATCAGAAAGTCCGAGGCTGGTGATACCTATCCCATAATCATGGTAGTATAATAATAGTAGTACAATGGGCCACATTTGACTCGGAATGCAGAAAAGGGAGTCAGCTATATAATCTAAACCAACGAATCACGGAATACTTTTTTTTTTTAAACACAATTCCTAATAAATGTTGCTTTACAATCAGGTATCGCTAACGTTCCTGGTGTGGATGCCGCGTCGCGTGCCGCCGGGCTCGCTCGCTCAACTGCTGATGATACTCCGGTGCGTGCGGCCGCTCCGGATCTTCACGTTGGTCCCGCACATGCGCAAAGTCGTCTATGAGCTCTGTCGGGGATTCAAGGAGATACTTTTGGTGAGTATTCTGTTGTATGCCGCCGGGCTCGCTGGCTCAACTGCCGGTAATACTTCTCTGCTCCGCTTCGAATCTGTATATGCGGATTGAACCTTGCACCTTGTTTTGCTTACAGTTCCCTCCAAACCATTAATGAAAAACTTTTTTATAAATACATCATATCCAAATATGTTTCTCAATGAATATGTTACTCAGCATTTCGTTTGAGTACATGACTGATTTGATTTAAGCTACATATTTTAAGGACATGGAGATGCTATAGACTTAACATAGTCTTGAAAATTTCCTAACAGCCACTGAAATTTAGTTATACAATTTAGACTTCCTAGATTGGGAACTAATTACCTTCAACTGAGGTACCATCGCTCAAAAACCAAAAAAGGAGAATGCGTTCTCTTTATATTAACTGTATAATTATTTTGAATCATTCTTTGCCTTATTGTTCTAGGTATCGACGTTGCTCATTTTACTCATGTTCGTGTTTGCTAGTTACGGCGTCCAACTTTATGGAGGAAGGTAAGATATTTCCGTCGTATAATTACTAAGTTTTCTGTTCGCCTCAAATCGACTTGTGTAGACGAGAAACCTCTTCTATTTTAAATAAATATAATAGTGTTTAATGATGACTTCCACTTGACTTCCAATCCGACTGTCGCTGGGTCGAATCATGTAAACCACATTTCATTAAGCTTAAAATTCTTACGTTGCCATCGATCTACATATTAGAAATGTGTAAGTTTGTAAAAAAATACCCTCAGTATTATAAAAAACTCGACGATTTTCCGCGACGTTTTGAACTTAGGCCGGGTATAAATAAATTGATACAGCCAGAAACTAAATTAAAGATCCGCAGTGACGGTCCACACACCATGTCCGTAAAAATATTTAATAAACTACCTACAGAAATAAAGGAAGCAGAAACCTATCCTCAATTCATAAATAAAATCAAAAGTTACCTACTTCACAATTGTTATTATGACATACAAGAATACTTATCGCAAACTACGACATCAACTAATTTAGTACCTACCTGAAATTTATATTTATTTAATCCGACATAATTATTAAAAAAAATCGGTCTACCTACCAATTGCTATACCTTATACAAAAGGTTCACATGTGAAACTACCTACTGTTATAAATATCCAAATTACCATGTGACAGCAATAAATGTATTGAATTGAATTGAATTGAATACGAAGCTGCTTTGGTCGCATTGAAAGACCGCAAAGACAGAATTGTTACATCTAACCGACTTCGCTTACAAGAGTTTCTCACTCGTTGTTAATCGCTGCTGTTTTTAAATTAAATAATCTTTTATGCAACGTTGTAGGTTGGCACGCTGCAACGACCCCACGATACAAAGACGAGAGGATTGCGTCGGCGTGTTCATGAGACGCGTGTTCGTCACTAAGATGAAACTGAGGCCTGGAATCAACGAAACTTTTCCATCGATGCTCGTGCCTAGAGTTTGGTAAATAACTATAACATAAGAACCAGGATTCCCATTCTGATGTTAACATGGACAAACATATAGAAATACTCCAGGAACATCCAAGACTCAAGAATAAACTTTATTCCCCATAATAAACATAGTTGCCCCTATCGTGGATCGAACCTGGGACTAATAGCTAAGTCGGCAGTCTGCTTGCAAAGAGAGGCAAGCACAGCTAGTACCGACTTAGCCGAGATTCCGTCAGTAATAATGAAATGTAAAGTAAAATCTCAATATTAAGGCCAAGCTAAACCGCCGAAATTTTGTATCATAAAATGGCCCAAAAAATCTGCACGCAAGGAACTCGAACCCACAAAAATACGCTATATTTTCAGGGCGAATCCAAAAAGGTTTAACTTTGATAACATCGGTGATGCGCTACTCACTTTATTTGAGGTGCTATCATTCAAAGGATGGTTGGACGTGCGAGATGTATTGATCAAAGCTTTGGGACCGGTAAGTACTAGTTATATGAACTTTAATAGCTCAGTGATAGCCTTGGCTTTACATACTATAGTTTTTGAATCCCCGGACTTTCTTCAATCGATTCCATTCAGCTAGCAGTAAATCCCTTGAATGTCCATTTTTCGGGAACGTATTTACACTGTACGTTTCGGGGAAAAAGTCGTGATTTTATATATCTACCCAGCATGATTAAATAATCCTTGTAGTAGTTTTAAAATAAAACTTAAGTTTGGTCTAACCTAAGTTATTTTTTGTAGGTTCACGCCATTTACATACACGTGTACATATTTTTGGGTTGTATGATTGGACTGACACTGTTCGTCGGCGTCGTGATCGCCAACTATTCAGAGAACAAGGGTACCGCTCTCCTGACTGTTGACCAGAGAAGATGGTAAGCATTCATTATGCATATTTATATAATATATATTTATTTATTAAGTTTGACTTACGAAGTAGACGCGAAAGTCCGCGGATGTAAATTTTGATCAACTTGGCCAAAGTTCCACGTTGGACCACCAGGAGCACCTACTCGAATAAATTTGAGCTATCTTTAATGTATTGCTAGTGTCATATTACCTTAATTTCAATTTTAAGTAGATTCTATATAGACTTCGACACGTTTTTCACTTCTCGGTATCGTCCTCATGAGCGTTGCCTTGTCGAACTGAAGTCTCCATCGGGAAACTGCATTTTGGAGAAACTCATCAAGAAGAATATATATTATATAGGTTAGAACTTAGCACAGGTTTATTAAAAATAACATTAACAAAATAAAATTAATTCCGAATATCACCATTTCGGTACTACCATAAATAGTTACTAAATTAATAGTATGTTTATAAACAGGTGTGATTTAAAGAAGAGATTGAAAATCGCGCAACCATTACACCTGCCCCCTCGCCCGAACAAGAGGAAAGTGCGAGCTTTCGCGTATGACGTCACGCAGAACCTCACCTTCAAGAGATTCATCGCCATCGTCGTGCTCATCAATAGCGGTCTGCTGGCGGTTACTGTGAGTCCCCATTGATATATACTATATCTTTTATTATTCTAATATGATCGTATAAATTGTTGCTAGTATCAATAATCTAACCTGAGCTTAAAAGTTAGTTATTATGAAAAGAGCGGACATTATCCTTGTATACAAAAATGGATGTCGGATATGTATGAAGCTGATAAACTCAATAACCGATTCACCGATCACCATAGAAATTGGCAAATCTGCATCTTGCAAAAGTGGTTTACATTGAGAAGGTTTTTATGTTATCTATAAACTAATATTATAAAGGCGAAAGTTTGTTTGTGATGCGCGAGCGCGCGCGATTATGTGTGTGTTTCTATGTTACTCTTTCACGTTCAAACGGCTGAACGGATTCGGTTTAAATTCGGTACCAGGATAGCTTATATTCTGGATTAACACGTAGATTACTTTTGATCCCGAAAAAGTGCGTGACAAAATTTGCACATTTGTTTTTTTAATGGAGGTTTCATGCAATCTGTTTTACTATAGCTCACTTCTAGATGGCGGTGTACATTAGCTTTTTTACCATTCAATCGATCCCCATGAAAGTTAACATACAACGATATTTGAATACCGAGAGCTAACACTATGGCAAATCAACGTCTGCCACGGTCTGCCAGTTGCAACAAAAAACAAGAATAAAATATATGTTCCCTGTATGTTTCAGTGGTCGAAGTATTCACCGCATACAGAACAACTGGCCTTAACGTCAGCGCTTCTTACGTTAGTTTTCGTAGTGGAAGTACTACTGAAGACGATAGCCTTCACGCCGCGTGGGTACTGGCAGAGCCGCCGCAACAGATACGACCTTCTCGTCACCGTCGCTGGCTGTATATGGATCTTCATGCATTTCACTCTTAAGGTAACAACTAACTGTTACTCCTCTAATACGATACCCGTCCAATCTTGTAATTCTGCAAGTTTCACAAAATTTAAGTCGCGTCGGCCCAAGATTAAGGCCGGGTCGGCAAATCTTAATTTACAATGCAAAAAAACTTAGTAAACTTATTTGAATCGATCCTGCTTTGACGATTTGCAGCTCGCTATCCTTGTCTGAAGAGACAAATGTTTTGCTTAGTGATTAGGTATTGGCACTACGCCTACTGTGCCTTAATATATGGTGCAACCCTGTCTCTTATACGCTACGAATTCGAGACGTTAAAACTGTAGAACTTGTACTAAGTTCGTCTAGTGAAGTACTGCCCCCGACTATTTATGCCGCTAGTCAGTAACGCATACACCTTTCAAACCGACATTAGTCCGGTTTGAAAGATGTAATTGCCGGTGATATTACAGACATGTGAGAAATTCCACCTAGACGTCCCAAAATTACACGCGCATATAATGATATATTAGAGAGAATATAATGCGACTTATGTCTTTACAAAAATATTATATGCATAAGTATTCCAAAGTTTTTTATTATAGAAAAGGTTCACATTTGTTTTTGAATATACTAAATATACTTAATATGAGGATGTAAATGTTAATCACAATAAATAATGTATTATATATTACGGTATTTCAGAATGATCTATCGTACTTCGTCGGCTTCATGGTGGTGATTCTGCGTTTCTTCACGATCACCGGCAAACACACCACGCTCAAGATGCTAATGCTGACCGTCGGCGTGAGCGTTTGCAAGAGCTTCTTCATCATATTCGGCATGTTCCTGCTGGTCTTCTTCTACGCGCTCGCTGGCACGATTGTGTTTGGAAACGTTAAATATGGAGAGGGAATTGGAAGGTAAGTACACAGCATAGTGTTGCGATTTTGGTATCTAGTTATGAATAAATAAAGTATGAGTTATGGGATCGTCAATTCTATTATTTGAGGTACAAATGTTGTGTTTAATAGTGTTCCAAATTGGTCCTGTCTTATTTCGTGTTCAGGAATAGATTATTATTCCATTCTGAATTCTCGTATACGACGAGAAAATCTGTCGCTGGTGACCAAATCTCAAAGTAATTTGTTCTGTACTAATACCACAATACCTGGTCTAGCAGTATACCCGAGAGCGCGGTGGCCCAGTGGTACATACCTTGAGTTTCAATCTGGAGGGCGCTGGTTCAAATCCTGACGTAAATGATGTCCTTTTCCCTCGCATCTGTCTTTTAGCTTAACATAATTAATACATAACACAATATTTAGATCTTGACTGATTGTAAAATATTGTATTTTTCATAAAATCAATTTTTATCATTTTTGGAGTGAAATATTGAGTTTTTTTATTTTGTAGTCTTGGGTAACGAGATAAATTAATTGATACATTTGATAATCATGTTATTTAGACATATAATTTAAATAACCAATAAATGTATTTATTTATTAGTAGAATATTTATTAACAAATGACTACTATGTCTATTAAGTACTTAGATAGATATACCCTTTATTGTGCATAATTAACGCCGTAACTAAGCAATTACAATCTTAACCTAAAATAATCAAAATTTTCGCAATGGGTGAACTTAATAGGTGACGTATAATTTCAGACGGGCAAACTTCAACTCGCCGATACACAGCGTGGCGATGCTGTTCCGTATAGTGACGGGAGAGGACTGGAACAAGATAATGCACGACTGTATGGTGGCGCCGCCTTACTGCACGCCCGCAGACAACTACTGGGAGACAGACTGCGGCAACTTCACAGCGTCGCTCGCTTACTTCTGCACCTTCTATGTCATCATCACATATATTGTACTCAATCTGCTCGTGGGTAAGACGCTAGTATCACATTTTTTTAAATTTATTAATAGTTCTTTTAAGAGATATTTCTGTACGCACCAGTTCTGTATTTTGTATTATATATCTGCTGTCTTCTGTACGAACCCAGGGCTACTGACGAGACGAGAGGATGTTCAGACCCTCCAAGAATGTTCCCGTTCATGTATTGAGCTGCCACCAGGCTCTTCGTGCAATTGTATAGTGTAGTTCTTGTACATGTGTTTTTGGGTGCCTTATCATAGATCACTAAATTGTATTTTGTGTATGTCAATTGCAGCTATTATCATGGAGAACTTTTCATTGTTCTACTCGAACGAAGAAGACGCCCTGTTATCCTACGCCGATATCAGAAACTTCCAGAACACTTGGAACATCGTCGATGTCCATCAGAAAGGTGTCATTCCAGTTAGAAAGGTATTTGAACATTATTTCAGTTTTCCTATATAAGAAGCCCTTTGAGTTGTCTGACGCCTTTAATATATTCTCGTAAATTATAGTAAGCTTTCTATCGGGCACAAGAGTCTGCATCGTCAGTATTATCTCGAAAGATAAGCTTGGAACAGCTCCTATTTTCTCAGCAGCAAAAAATGTGTAAATAGCCGCTAGCTGCTTTCCAGTTTACTGATGGCTAATTTTTTGTAAAGAAAAAATGTTAGGCCCATGGAATTAATCTAAGCTGACGCGGTAATATATCTCTTTCAGTATTTCATATAACTCAAACTCGTGAACATATTTTGCAAATAAATAATTTTCAAAAAACTATCGGTGGAAATTTCATTGACTATGTAATTCTCATGAGTGTGTGTATATGGATTTTTTCTGAAATAAATTATTATTCTTTCTCACTATCAAATTATCATAGCTTGTACTGTGCATATCAAAGAGATGATATGGTATGTCATTATAAAGTCATAATTTGTTTGATAACGCCCAAATTCCACTACCAAATAGAGGTTATTAATTTCCAGGTGAAATTCATTCTCCGGCTGTTGCGCGGCCGGCTCGAGTGCGACACGCACAAGGAGAGGCTGCTCTTCAAGTACATGTGCTACGAGCTCGAGAGGCTGCACAACGGGGAAGACGTCACATTCCATGACGTCATCAAGTAACTAATATTCATATAAATACAGGTTTTTTTTTTTTTTTTTTTTTTGTCGAGGTTACTCGGTGGAGGAACCTCTGGTGGTACGGACACACGGTAGTCCGCCTGCTGAAGCGAACAACGGGTCCTAGGAGTGCGCGAAGCCAGGCTGGCTGTATGTTAAGCACTGTGCTTTTGGCTGAATTCTGCAACCACCGACCATATTACGTTGTTTGTGAGACCGGGACTTAGAGCAGCTCCCAGGTCTAATGAACTGCTGTACTGTGTAGAAACGGACAGTAGCCTTACCTCTAACTAATCTTAGGCTTAGGTACCTCTAACTAATCTTAGCCTTACCTCTAACTAATCTTAGCCTTACCGCTAACTAATCTTAGCCTTACCTCTTTTTCTTTGATTTTTTATTTATGTGATATCTTTAAATTACGGGACGAGCAGTTAGCCCACTTGATGTTAAGTGGTAACCTCTGCCAATAACAAGCAATGTAAAATGGGTCCTCCCCCTACTAAGGTTAGACAAGACCCAAGTCGCATTGCATGCGACCGTAGCCCTGAGACGTGAAGTGGAATGTCTCATGTGGATGTGTATTGATCCAGTATATCGTTCCAGATATTGACGCTCTATCTTTACTGGGCCAAGTAAACCCTTTCTGACACAAATTGTATGGCAGCACTAATTTATAACATTGGGTCTATAGTAATTAGCCTTTTTTTGTTGTTGTTGATTTATCTGCCATTATCGTTTACTTGGATGAAAAATATGATTTTAATATTATTTACTTAATATTACTATTTAATGTTAACCAATTAAAATTATTTTATAATTAATACAACTCCTGAAATCATCGTCAATTAGCAAGTAAATCGAGTTAATAATGGGTTATTCAACTGACAAAATTTCTTTAGAAAAGAAATTTGCGTAATAAAATGGGTAATAATAATCCGTATTACAGCATGTTATCGTACCGTACGGTGGATATCCGCAAATCGCTTCAAATGGAAGAACTTTTGGCAAGAGAGGAGTTTGAGTTCTTAGTTGAAGAGGAAGTAGCCAAGCAGACGATCAGGACTTGGCTCGAGGGTTGCTTGAAGAAGATACGGGCAAATACTAGTGTATGTATTTGTCACATGATTTTATAGATTTTTAGTTGACTTTTTTGCTGACTATATTACTGTAGAGCATGCTATTCGGACGGTTACCTCTTGTAAGCAGTCTGCTCTTGCAGCTTGTTTTAATCGAGCTCTTGAAAAGTACTATTAGAGAGAGTGCAGCAGGGGTGTTGTTTATGGGTATATCTTAGTTTATTGAATGTTTTAAATTCTATTTTGGTAGCAAAATATAATTTTCATATAAAATTTTATGGAAGGAAAATAAGAGTCGACTATTAGGAAGCAAGTTCGTATAAGCTAGTAACCAACACTGTTGTCATAATTCGTGCGAATATTTCTAAATCTACTTTCATATTTACTGTTACGAACGATTTCTCTACAGAAACAACAAACCAGCCTCATCGCGGGCCTGAGGAAAACAAACGAACAACCCGTTGATATGAACGCGGAAAAAACGGACAAGGAAAAAACTGAATCTGAAACTCAGGTAAGATATATGAGAAAGAAAGAAAGAGTTTATTTTACAAAAACAACATATATTAATAACTCAAACTAAAAACAATAACGTTAGACACAACTCATAACGTAGGAGTAGGCAGTTGATGTGTTGAGTTGGCAAAAAGGGTCCCTGTCTCAGCATAGTGCTGCACACTAAAAAAGAGCACAGCGCTGGTTTTCAGGCAGGGCCCATAGGTGAGGTCACGGACACGGTCCACAAACATACTGAATACTATATATATGTACCTACATTCAAAGAATCACGCCTGTTTTCCGGAGGGGTAGGTAGAGATCAGGCATTTCAAGCTGCTACGACTTACCTCTTCTGCTTCTTTCACTCACATCATATTCTTCACGTCTCGTTTACCGCCGAGGCGAAAAATCGCTCGCGGACAGCCGCTTTGCTAAGGTCCAAGAACTTAGTAGTTTATAATTTGATTATGTCAAAAAGTTCTTAAACATGACTGGCCTCACAGGTCAGTTGGTAGTAACACTGCCTTCTACGCTGGTCGTGGGTTCAATTCCCACCCAGGACAAACATTTGTGTGACGAACATAGATGTATTTTCTTGTCTGGATGTTGATATGTGTTATATGTTTATTACAAAAAAAGTAGATAAGTTATCAGTTGTATCGGTCCCATGATACAAGTTATGCTTAGCTCACTTTAGGGCTAGATGGCGCTGTGTGAAATGTCCACCAATATTTATATTTATTTATTGCTTAACAATGCGTTGTTTTCAGCAAACCGTGGCTAATATGGGACGAACTGAAATCACAGAATCAACTTCACAGCCTGTCATTTCAAGTAAGACCAATACAAGATAGACAATAACTATTGTATTGCAGCTTTTAGAATCCTTCATTTATGAGTTTGAAATGTATTCTTCCAGATATTTCGGCCTCGTTTGATTCCCAACCTAAAAGAGCTTCCACGAAAGGGCAATTCAAGAAGCCTGGGTTACCAGCTGTGGCTATACCAAGGTATTTAAAAAATATTCAAACCTTTCTAACTATATAAGTATTACTGTCGAGGTCCGAAATAAAGCAATTTAAAGTCAAGAGATATTGGACAACTGAGGTCTTTACGAGTAATTTTACGGTTAAACATTCGGTTGGCTTCGGTACTTTTCTCTAATTTGCGAAGAAATAAAATAAAAATGAATTCATGAAACATCACTAGTTTTCATTCGCACTAATTCGAGCGCACACGTAGGTACTTCTTTTTAAACGAAATGCGCATTTTGGTTTTATATTCGCCAAGAATATTAAAATTAAACTGGATAGCTATTTATATTATTGTCGTGTGACTGCTGGCATGTTATTCTGATGCGTACTGAAAAGAGCTAATTGAACTATTGTTGTTTTTAATGATAAAACATGAATATCAAGGAATTATGAAGAAGCATACATGCAGCATATATGAAGGAATTTCCAACCAAGTGGAAAAAATATACTTTTTCTGTTTGTAGACCGGAGAGTCCTGTGAAGAAATATCTGCAACCCACGCTTAGCGACCCACATCCAGCACTAAATAAGAAATCTCCTCGTAAGTCGGAAATATTTATTACGACTTTTTATATTTGTGGTATGTATTATGCAGGTAGGTATAATATTGTAGATATGGGCAACAAATACTGAATAATTATATAGCACTCTGAGAAATATGGCTGCTCACACCATAACGTCTATATATGTTCCATAAACACACACGCTCACAAATTGAAGCATACTTCAGCAGATCACAGTTCAAATCCAACAAGCACAATTTCTACCACCGCAGCTTGCTGAAATTCATGGAGATAGCTCAGCAGGACGTTTTAGAAAACATATGTAATTTAAGTTATTGGTATTAATGTTTTTTGTATTGTTATATTTTGTATTTTAAGCTATTGCATAGCTTCTATCGCGGGCCTTGAGCGTGGAGACCGAATCCAGAAATTCCGTAACGAAAAAAACCTAACACCCCCCACTCCGACCGGCACAGCGGTGATACTTTTTAGTTCCATCTATCGATAAATACCAGAACTTTTAATGACTTTTTGAAATATCACGCGCAATAGCTTTACCGCGGCAGTCTCCGAGTGCCACACGTCTTTTTTTTTTAATTAATGTATACTGCGTTTTGAGTGTTATAACATCGCTTTGGTGTTGCTGTTAAGGTGTTATAATTAATTCTAAATAAATAAGTTTTGACCACTTTAACCTTACTACTCGACAAATCAACCTCACTAGGATATTACTGAAACGTATTCTCTTCCCATTAGACGATTATACACATAAACGGGCAGAATTTTAAACTGCTTACAGGCGTGTTGGAACACTGTTAGTATTTCAGTGTTATTTTGATTATACTAGGCATCGGCAATGAATTGAGAGCATGAATGAATGATGAAATGAATTAAAAAGATGAAATGTATTTACAGCGGCGGTGAAAAGTCACCGAGCGTCGCACAACAACTCGCACAGCAGCGCGCACAACAACGCGCACAGCAACGCGCACGCGGCGCGCGACCAGCCCGCGCTGCACGACGTGCGCTCGTGGTGGCGCGACCATCTCTCTGCGCATTTGCATCTACACTGCGACTGAAATACTCACTCAGTACGACAGTCAGTGTTCAGTCCTGATAGACTTTCAAAATTTCTGATAGCAGACATTCAGAAGTACTTCCGTCTCAAAGTTACGGGCGCAGTACCATGAGATGCGGTCCATACGTAACTAGGGGAGGACTACAAAACGTATTGTTTTTGTTTTGACCATTGTGCAGAGGATACGGCTTTCATCTTGCACGTTCCGTAACTTTTCCACATAAAAAAGTATTCCAGTATATCTCGTTTGTCTGCGATAGATGAATGTCCTAGAAAAATACTACCCCAAATAAGTTTTAGGTGAATTTGATTTACTATATTTGTCATTGTGATTGTATTTACTGAAGGTAGTGCCAAAGGTATCGTCGTTATAAATAAAAAAGTTTAATATAATCAACTTATTATTCATTCAATTATGGATCTAATTACAATTATTGTAGATAATGACACATACCTAACGAAAACAAAATTATAACTATCAATGTTAGCACTAGACAGATGTATCTCCCCGCGACTGGATGCTGGAACAGCTTTGCGTTGAGTCGCAACGTCGACGCGTACATCAGGATGGTAATGATGTCCTCTTGTGGCGTGTCCTGGTGGAGGAAGGGCCGCACGCACAACTCGTGTCCCACCGCTTGCGTCTTGCGGCACTCGCGGGACAGACGGGCGGCCTGACCAATAATAATAACGATAAATATCGGTGGGCATTCACGCAGCCCCAAAGTATGCTAAGCACAGAAAGAAAGAAAGAAAAAAAGTTTATTTTTTAAAGTGTACCCAACACCGATTACATACTTATAACTAGGAGAAATTGCACTAAAAATGAATAGCCTTGGCAGATCGCTGCCGTGTACCATGCCTGTGAAAAACAAGATCCCCAGCGCTGATTTTCAGCACAGGCTTATGTGAAATCACGGACATTGAAGTTTGTATCATAGGAAGCATATAATTAAAAAAATAATAATAATAATGCGGCTTATTTAGAACATTATGTTGCTGTCGTTACCGGGTCGAAGACAAAACCCTATTAGTTCGACTCGCGTCACGGCTTAGTTGGTAGTAACTCTGCCTTCTGCGCTGCAGATTTTTGGTTCAATTCCCACCCTGGACAAAAATTGTGTAACGGACATAGATTTATTTATTTTATTTTATTTTTTCAACAGAATCTACGGCTCTTAAAATTAGGTACCTATTTACTTAAAATTACTCTAAAAGCCAATAACAGATTCAATTTTTTTATATATCCTAGTATAGATAGATAGTATAGATGTTTGTTTCGTGTCACACAAATGTTTGTCCTGGGTGGGAATCGAACCCACGGCCTACAGCACAGGAGGTAGGGTTTTTTTTTTAATGTAATTGTAGGCAAACAAGCAGATGGCCCACCTGATGTTAAGTGGTTACCGTCGCCTATAGACATTTGCGTCCCCGGGGATGCCAATGCTTTGCCTACCCTGGGTTACTACCAACTGAGCTGTGAAGTCTGTCGACATAACTGGTTAGTATAGTGAGCTACCTGCACAAAAGGCACAGCGACAGCGGATATCCACAGCAGTTCGTTGAGTACGCTGATGCCGAGTATCGGCTCAGTCTCCGTGTCGAGCTTATCCAGGTTGAGCAGCCACATGAGCCCGGACGCCGCCCAGGATATGTTCACGATGGTGAAGAGGCACACAGCGGGCGCCAACTCCTCGTTTAGATACTTCAATAACTTGTGAAACTCTGCTATTTCCTGTTCACACATATGTGAGTTAAACTACAGCTAAACCTTGTTTCTCTTTATTTAAATCAGGCAACACTGTGTAGTAGAATAAAACTTATCAAGTTCGTCCGGGGAAGCACTGCCACTATACCCATTTCTGCCGCCAAGCTGTGATGCATTCGCGTTACTGTGTTTCGGTTCGCAAGGTGTTGCTGGTGAAATTATAGGCACATGAGACATTTCACCTTCACGTCTCAGAGTTACGGGCGCATACGATGCGACTGGTGTCTTTTTGTATTGTACCTAAGTAGGGGAAACCCCAAGCCGCATTTTTTTCGGTGGGCAGAGGTTACCCATATCATATAAAAGTAACGAGCAAGTGGCCCATTTGATGTAGCGGATGCGGGCATACAATCCACTACACACCAACTTGAGTGCTGCAGTACTAAAAGAAGTCACGAAGGGAATATCCAAGTCGCATCGCATTATGCTTGTCACGTCCGACTTGAAGTTGAAATGTCATATACATGTAGTTCCAGGAATGATTTTACAGTATATCAATAAATCTTGGAGACATTTCACACAGCGCCATCTAGCCCTAAAGTGAGCTAAGCATTGTGTCATGGGAACCAGACAACTGATATGCATACTTATATACTTTTTATTTGTAAATAAATACATATTAACACCCAGAATTACAATCATAAGCCTATCGTACCCCCCTTCTTCCCCCTCCCCTCAAATCATAACGATATGGTAAGCACGCACCCTCATCCAATTTAACGGCGTTATAGTCCTATTGAGCAACCTCTCCTTGAGGAACATGAGATGCGCCTGAAGAAGCTGCGCCTGCAGGCAGTAGCTCGCGATTATCGTCGCCTGTACCATATCGTGCGTCAGAGTGCAGATGATCAGTAATATCTTCAGTGTTAAATTTACTTCGTATGAGCTGAAAAAAAGGAAAAAGTAAATAGCTGCATTTCGCTATGTGTACCTGTGGTTAGCACATGCTTCAATACCTGTACGTCTGTTATTTTTCTATTCTGATAGGTCTGGAACGAGCTGAAGGCCCACCTGGTGCCGGTGAAATTGCAGGCGCATGAGACGTAACGTAACTGTCTCGGGGTGATGGACGCAACGCAATGCGCAATGAGTAATCACGTTTAAGAACAGTAGAACTCTCGCCATGTACGTCCGGGGAAGTACTGCCACCATGCCTTTTTCTGCCGCCAAGCAGTAATGCATTCGCATTACCGTGTTCCGGTTTGAAAGGTGTGGTTGCCGGTGAAATTACAGGCACATGGGACAT
This sequence comes from Chesias legatella, assembly GCA_947359385.1. Classification (NCBI taxonomy): domain Eukaryota; kingdom Metazoa; phylum Arthropoda; class Insecta; order Lepidoptera; family Geometridae; genus Chesias; species Chesias legatella. The sequence continues at coordinate 7,330,753 of OX375783.1, forward strand.
TCTAACTTCACGTCTCACATTTACGGACGCATACGATGCGACTTGGGTCTTGTCACACCTAGTATGGGAGGACCCAAGTCGCATCGGTTGTTATGGGCAGAGGTTACCACTTAACACCAGGTGGGCCGTCGGCTCGTTCCGATGAATGTATTACATAAAAAAAAAAAAAACACTTTGGTGGAGAGGGCTCGAGTCGTATTGCTGTTGTCAATGGGCGGCGGTTATCACTAGGTGGGCCGTCAGCTCGTACTATCACCATCACATAAAAAAAGTGTTAACCTCTGCCCATAACAAGAGATGCAGTCGCATCGTATGCGCCCGTGACGTGTAGGTGGAATGGCTCATGTGCCTGTAATTTCACCGGAAACCACACTTTGAAACCGGAACACAGTAATGCGAACGTGATACTGCTTGGCGATAGAAATGGGCATGGTGGCAGTACTTCCCTGGACGAACTTGGCGTGAGTTGGTATTAGTGAAGTGTTTACCTGTTTTCCAGCCATCGAAACATAACGGTTCCTCTAACCATCATGAGATTGACAGATATTAGCGAGAGGCCCATCCATACAACGCTGAGAATTATGAAGAACCACAGCATGCGCAACAGTCGCTTCGGCTTGTTGGTGGGCGTGCCTTGTGGCGCGTACGATGATAATAAAAACACCTGGAAAAAAAGCTTAATATTTATGGACCGTTACAAAAAGTGATAATAATTCTTATTTACTATTTTTGCTAGCTGAACCTATAAGATTTATTATTCTCAACAATGAGCGGGTACATTCCTAATAACCCTGCCTTCTGCGCTGCTGGGCGTGGATTCGATTCCCACCCAGGACAAATATTTGTGTGAGAAACACAGATGTATTTCTGTCTCTGGGTGTTAATATGTATGTATTTACAAAAATAATGTGTATTTGTATTATATCAGTTGTCTGAGTCACATGATACAAGCTGTGCTTAGCTTACTTTGGGGCTAGATGGCGCTGTGTGAAATGTCCACCAATATTTATTATTATATTATTAAATGAATTTAAGAATCACTATGCTACCCTAGTTTAAAACTTGTGACATCCATAGATAATTATTTTCTTCAAAAGTATCATCTAACTCAAGCAAGTTTAATCTATTTTTTTTATGTAATACAGTTACGGAACGAGCCAACGGCCCACCTGGTGTTAAGTGGTAACCTCAGCCCATAACAATCGATGCGACTTGGGTCCTCCCCTACTCGGTATGACAAGACTAGTCGCATCGCATGCGCCCGTAACTCTGAGACGTTTAGGTGAAATGTCTCATGTGCGTGTAATTTCACCGGCACCCACACCTTTCAAACCGGAACACAGTAACGCGAATGCGTTACTGCTTGGCGGCAGAAATGGGCATGGTGGCAGAACTTCCCCGGAACTTGGCGAGAGTTCTACTGCTCTTAATAAAATGAAATACTAGACTTAAATACTTGAAGATGCATTAAAAAGTGATAGAGACTCACCCTCTCCATGAGATTTTGTAGTTGTTCGTTGTCGGATATCCGGAACAAGTACAACGCGTACAAGAATCCAACAAAGTGTAGTATGCTGGGGCCTATGTACGTAAACGCTACGTTGCCGTAGCACACTTGCTTGTACGCGTCATACTCTAGGGATGACGTTAAAGCAAGTGGGACTAGCTTGTAACAGAACCCTCGATCGCGTCTGAAAACACATAAATAACATTGGATTATATATGTATATTTAATATGTATGTTTTAAAAAAATACAGTTTTATGAAACTTAAAGAAACCCTAATCAACATTCATCATAAAGATAAATGATACCTGTCACCATTAAGCATTAAAATTTGAATTGAGCCTTATTTAGAGTCTTATTATACGTCTGTAAAAATGTGATTTATGTACTGTCAAAATAGTAGAAAAGCGAAACCAAACATTCGTCATTTAGTAATAAGTTGAATGATTTCTTAATAAGGAATTGTTTTTTGCTTCGTCGAGGTATATTTTGAACAGTAATCGCAATTATTTTGATCTCTTCTTTATTATAAAAATTTATATATTATATAATTTATTATAAAAAAAAAAAAATGTAACATAAATCCGAAGTACCTAGGTACTACAATGATACCTTTACTTTTGAGCTCTAGTTTTAATTACTAGTTTAATTACCTCAGTTTATATAATTATTGCCCAAGTAAGTTCCATCTAATTATTCTGTCATAACATTGCGATAACTGTAACAGGTGACTACGTTATATTTTCATTATTATTTCAATATGACCAAAATTTACACTTGATTGTGCAGTATGTATCTTGAATGTACTTATTTTGTAGCTTAGATGGTCAGCAAGTTTTTCCTTACGAGTTTATGAGGCCGGAGCAGAGATATTTTCGATACTCAACCCCCTATAGTAAGGCAAAAAAGGTCGTTAACCTTTTTATTATATTATATACCTACCTATGCCGGTACTAGTAACCAACAAAGACAACTACAAAACAAATTGCTAAATTAAGAGACAACGAGATCCCATGAGGCCGTGCCATCATAGGAATGAGGCTTTATGAGCAGGTAAGTAACCTACAGAAATTGTGGAAGACCGTACGTATAGGTATTACTTCGATTTTAAGCTACCTAGTCTAAAACTAGATAGATCTGATTTGTAATTAATCATTATGAATCTACCTTACAGCATTACATTTACACATGCTGATATACCCATAATAGGCTAATAATCTCAGAGGACATACCTGAAACAAGCCATATACTGAAGGATGTATCCTACGAACATAAGTACTGCGACCTGCGCAGAGTGAAAGTGCGAACAGAATATTGCACATCTCGACGAGTTTGATGAGTCCACCACAGGCCTCAGGCCCATTATCGTCAACAGCTTTAGGTACGGTAGAAGTATCTACAAATAAATAACTTGTAATAATAAAGACAGGCAATTTAATAAAACGAGCTAAGTATTAAGAAATCTTACCTTGGATTTACAATAGTGTAATATAGCAGAAGTACTCATGTATTCTGTTTCTGGAGACTCCGTTATTTCTCCAATCTAAAAACAGGCACTTCGCATCACTACCGAGCTCATAAACAATCAAATAATGTTATTAGCACTTATCACAAAACCAAACTCACATCCACGCTATTCGCATCGAGACTTGACCTGTGGGATCTCGGCATTGCTGGCTCACAAAGTTTCTCGTTCCCAAGAACATGGCTGTCCAGCAGATCGCTGGCTACAAAATCATTGAAAAAGTGTACATTATCCAGTTTATTGCCCATATCTATAAAATAATAACCCTTATGGCCATTATTCAAAACGATAACACAATAAATAGTACGTTGATGCAGCCAACAACACAAATCTAAACAGACGGTAGGTAATTGAAAAATATATATAATAATCACTTACAGCTACCGTACGATCCATTGTCGTTTTGCATTGTTGCAATAAACCTATTTAATCACAATTCACAACCGTTTGAATGGCGTTTGTATTAAAATCATTAATACTGGTCGGTAAATACGTTCGACGAAACTAAAAGTTTGGAGCGTCAGCTGGAGATAAGAACGCACTGCTGTTTTTAATGTATTAAAGTGCATCATACCCTCAGATATGTGCCACCTAGCTATAGTCTGTATGTGTGGGCACTCGAACCGATAAACTCCGATGTGAAGCGTAAGATAGAGTAGCGCACCCGACACTAACCGAGCGACACAGTTCTATACTCCTGCAAGCATCATCGTGTCTGTATCTAAAGTGTACATTGTTATTATTCCAAAATTATTATTATTATTATTATTAGGTGCCCTAACAAGTGAAGTGCACTGTGTGTCTCGGCAAAACACGCAATTCATAGGACGCGGCAATTACCACTGTTTACAAACTGCAATGAACTTAGATAAACTCGAATTTAGAGATAAAAAGTGAAATAAAAATCTTTCAATAGTTTATTAATATGATCGTAATTTTATTTTAGATGCATAAGTAAAATGCAGTAACTAAAGTAGATACAATTTTAGTTTTAACGACAATTATAATCTTTTGGGAAATTTCTTTTTTGATAAAAATCCGGTTTTTCTTGCAATTTCTTTTCTTTCTTGGTGATGTTTCTTCATTTTCTTGTAATTATCAGATTCTGACTTTTTGTATCCGCCCATCCTGAATCGCATCTCTCGGTTTCCTCCGGTACCCGTCACCGTGGTTGTAAATCCTTCTTTGGCCAGTCGGTCGCCCAAACTGGCCTTACTAACTCTAGATAAACCTTTGATTACGCTAGTATTCCTAGGTGCTTTATCAAACTCGTACACTTTCTCTTCATTGCCCCCTTCAGTTTCATCTTCATGTCTCTTATTTCTATTGATGATTTTGTGTTGCTTTTTAACCTCTTTTACCCAACCCTTTTCATCGTCAGAACTTTCTTCGGTGGATTCATAAATGTCTGCATCAGAATCCTTGTCTTCCGTATCGTCAACCTAATAAAAAAAGAGTTCATATGTTATATAGATTTCAGCAAAAATACAATATAAATAAATAAATATTGGTGGACACTTCACACATCGCCATCTAGCCCTAAACTAAGCATAGCTTGTACTATGGGAACCAGATGACTGATAGTTTATTTTTTTATATGTATACTTGTTTTTGTACATACAAACATTAACACCCAGCACAGAAGTCACAAATGTTTGACCTAGGTGGGGATCGAACCCACAACATACAGCTCAGAAGACAGATTTACTATTGGCTGACCTGTGAGGCCTGTCAAATATATACATATATATAAAAAAAAAACAGAATTTATACTAACCTCCACGGGAGCAGGCTCAACTTTTTTACTATATTTAGTCTTGTTATCGAGCCGCGATAGAACTGGATTCAGAAGACGGAACTCTTCAGCTTGTTTGTCAACCTCAAAGTCTGGATTCTCGAAGAGCGCCTAAAAGGACAAAATACAAAATTATTTAATAATATAATCAATAGTTGCGAACTAGTATGCATCCAATTTTATGACTCGACTCCGAAGATGGGTAAATAAGATCAAGTAATCAAATAAGTATTGAAATACATCGCCACCCAAAAACGATTTTTTTACTTACATGGTAAAACTATAATATAAAAATAGTTTTACCTTGAATCTGTCGTCTTTGAGAAGGTCACCAGTATGTTTCTTCTTTTTGCCTTCAGCTTCCATAAGTTTTGAGGCCAAATCTCTATTGACTTTGGGCAGGTTGTCCTCAATTTTGATTCTGGACGGCCTTTCTTGTTCAATCTTTTCCCTGATTTTCTTCTTCTTGTATTGTTCAAACGCAAATGGATCTGCTATTGATTTGGCTCTCTTGTACAATCTGACATCTACGAAATAACTGCAATCAATATATAAGATTATTATTCTGTTAAAAAAGGATGAAAAGTTTAATATATTTTTGTCATTTAAATACGGCGATATCAATAAATTGGTGCTCGACGCAAACTCGAAGTGTCAATATGTTTTAACTGACTAGGCGACGCCGCAGGGGCTATTACATGCATATGGCCGAACAAGTTTTAGGCTACGACTTGATAATATTTTATATTTTCTTTCACGAATTAATCAAGAACCGCATCTAATAAAGCAGCATTGATTTTACACCATATCCGAAATTAAAGAATATCTTAAATCGTGATGTCTTTTATTTAGGTGGTCTGTGAATTTTTCAGAACTTATTTTCCATCCTACTTTGGGGCGATCGACGCCACCAATTAGTTAATAGTTCGTTAATAATGGTCGGGACCGAATGCATGTCATTAGGTGCCTAAAGAAGATTAGGTCATCACATCAACTTGACTTTACCCATGTAGTAGCGATACAAAATCATGATTCTGTAAACGAGACTGTCGGTTAATTTTATAAGCCAGCAACTGCACACAAACACAGTCAAAGTCAAAAACTTTATTTCGATAGAATTCATAAAGAAATGGCTTAGAAACGTCAACAATATTCAAAACATAAGGTAACGCTTACTTATCGCTAAGTTTGATGCCCTATCCGACCCTCCATGGGAGAACAGACAAGAAACCCCTAATGGAGGGATTACTTTTTTTTTAAACTGCATATTCAAACATTTTTATAAAAATTTAACATATATTGATTTTCTTACATATATTATAATTCATGTTACTATACACTTACCCGTGCATATAAGCCCTCAGAAGGTTGGTACCGAGCAAATGATCCAATCCAAGTGATTCAAGTTCTTGTTTGGTTACAAACTTGTAGTCATCATACACAGTCTGTGATGCAGAGGTTTCCAGTTCTTCAGTCAAATTATCTATGAAAGCGCACCATCTAGGTGCAGGACCTGAATGCAAATTAAATGGAGTTAATGATGGGTGGTTTGTCACCACCATAGATTATTCCAGCCATTTCAGGGATTAGCCGGGACAAACAGACAGACAGACGAAAATGGAAAAAAACTATGTTTTGGTATATGTACCGTGTATACATCCATAATGCACTTAGTAAAAAGTGGTTATTTTAATATTACAAACAGACACTCCAATTTTATTTATTTGTATTGATGCGTGAAAGGTGTTAAGGACACACCCATACATACATATACAGTACAACATCCAAAATCCAAGAATATACTTTTGCCCTGACTGAGAATAAAATCTGTGACCACTGGCTTTAAAGGCAGATTTATGACAACTCATCTCCACAACTGAATCGCATGCAGTTTGCTTTATGCAGATTTTTAAAAACACACTTAGGTTGTTTACCAAATATTTTCACAAGGCTTCTGACATAGCTTAACAGCCAATATTGCATAATTTATAGTCTCAAACAGCTAAATGGATTTGGATGAAATTTGATATCAGGATAGCTTATATCGTCCTTGAATAAGGCTTCTTTGATTTCAGAAAAGTGCAGGGTTCCTATGGGATGACTTATTCACTGCAGATAATACCACGGTTAGCAGGTAGTCTCACAAAATAATCCTTAGCATTCCATGTAAACAATAAATCATTACTTACCTAATGATGGTATGTAATATATTTGCATTTTTTGGTCTTCAACTGCCATCATATTCAACCCAGTATTTGGAACAACACACAGGTCATTGAAATCTGCGGATGACTCAATACTTGTGTATTGTTTTCCCTGCAAATTATAAACAACAGACGTGATGACACAACCTTGTGAAATTCGCGATAACGTTACCTACTGAGTACAGAATACATACATTATTTTTATCCCAAATTTTTACAACTGACGAGTCCATAGAATATACATAGTTCATCTGTTTGTGAAACTCCAGTTTCTTTATTGGTAGTTCATTCATGTGGTCTTTTATTATGAGAGGTTTGCTGGATCTTATGTCATAAAGGAGGACATGGCCTGTTGATGTACCCACTCCCATTTGTAGGGCTCCATCAAACTTCACACATGTAATAGCAGGTAAGCTTTCATTTCTGGAAAACAATATTTTTGAAATTTCAATTACATATTTGTCTTTAGAGGTATAATTTATGTACAAAAGAGAAAAGACATCATGAAATCTCTGAAAATAATAAAAATGTTAGACCCGTAAGAGCCTTGTGGCTAAATTAGCATTGGGTTTAATTACAGACAGACACGCTGATTTTAGGGTATAAGGAAATTCTATACCCAAAGGGGGTGAACTGGGATTTAAAGTTTGATGGAAAATCATGAAGTTTTACTAGCAGATGTTAAATAGTTTTTGTTAGTAAGAAATTATTTATGTCACTACATAAGTTCATATTACATGTATAGTTGTGATATATTTTGCTTTTCTATTAACTGAGTCTTTGTTACTAAGTGACAAATATAATTTTCATAGAGGGGGAATAATTAATTAAAGTTTCAAAAAAGTTAAGTTACTTGTATTCAGAATCAGTACAGTGTAATGCACAATCCAAAATTCCTTGTCTTGTTTTTGTCCGTGGATCCCAAGCCTCAACATGGCCTGACGCAGTGCCAAGCACTAACAGTCCATGGTCTTCATTCACAGCACAGCAGTTGATTTCTGTGGCTTTTGTTACATATGGAGCTAAAAACTGACCTAATTCCAAATTTAGTCTATACACTTCCTGCAAACCACAAATACTATTAAAGTAGTTTAGATGGTTAGACTATATAAATGGTATATTTGACAAATATACCAAAAGACTTTGAGTTGCAATAAATTAATAGCATATGCAGCACAACTAATGTGCAATAATATACATACTGAAGAAGCACCAACAACAAACAGATCACATGAAGGTTTGTGGTATGACATATCTCTGCCAAAACGAGGTACTCTGAGTCTGTAGTGGCGGCCGTGACCAACATGAAACTCCACATAACGGTCACATTGCAGAAAAACAATCTGAAATATTTATAACATATTGAACACATTTTTCATGTCATAACATTGTGTTAAGAATTACCCACATTTAATAATAAGTTATAATATTAAATACCTTTGTATAATCATCACTCAAAATCTCAAATGCAACTACTTCAGAATCTAAACATCGCTCAAACTTCAGTGATAAATTGTTCACATCAAAACATTTGATTCTGGGTTTATAAATTCCTGTTGCCATAATATATTGTCCATCTTTTGATACACACAGACTGGTGCTTACTCCTGGCATGTCAAACTCCTGAATAAGTTCTATTCTTCTTCTCAAGTCGACATTTTTTTTTAGTAGAGCCCTCTTCTTTCGTTCCGTAAGCCACTGTAAATAAATCATAAATTTCATACATCTTTTCCGAATCTGCAGTAAATAATGAAGACTCCTACTATTTATATTTAGAGGTTATAAAGTATGCTGAACTTACATCTGGAAGGGATTTTCCAACACTAAGGTTGTAAATTTTAACATTGTCGATTTCTGAAACTTGCATTTTGACTAGATAGCAGCTAATATAATATTATCACACATCAGAATCATGAACTTTTTATACATTTGGAAAAAATAAACATTCACATGTCACACTAATATAATCTTGAATGCATGGCTGGATAAGAGAAATATAAACAACACTACATTTTGCATGGCTTATTAATGTACTGTGTACTGCAGCCGCGCCGCGCCCGCCGCGCGCCGCCCGCGCCCGGCCGCGGCCGGTCCGTAAGGTCAAGCAAGCAACGGTGACGTTTTTTTGCAAAGGGGTATTACGGTTTTCATTTTCCCTGTATAATAGAGATTGGCGTTAATTAATTACACAGAAGTGGCGTTGAAATAAAAAATGTTATGCTGGGAGGTATATCTGTGCGTATGGTCTGCCCCTAAAATCATAAACAATATTTTAAATCCATCGCTGTTAGATTTCATTTAATTTACTCTTGGTATAAGTATCAGGGTGTAACCTTTATTATGGAGTTTGCTATGAATGTATATTACACATTACAGTTTTAGTACTTAGCCGAGAGCACTCTTGCTCCTAAAAGTTGTGTAATGTAGTATATAGTACGTTCCCAACGTGAAGTAATAAGAGTGCAATGAAATATTACACCGGATTTTCACAGGTGCAGCAGATGGAAAACCTTACTTCCTGCCTACCCTTTCAGCAAAGTGGCGTGACTTTTCATATTTTTTGATGTGAAACATCTATAGCCGCACGTAAAACCGATTTCTGGCTTGGCGACGCGTCGCCACGGCATGAGCGCTGATTGGTCCGTTCAAGGTTACGACAAATCATAAACATTATTAGTGATGGGGTACTTAGTTTCTTACAAAATAATGTCTATGTTTCACATCTGCCAGGCGTCCCGTGACGGCTCACATTTTTTTTATAATACATTTACGGAACGAGCCGACGGCCCACCTGGTGTTAAGTGGTAACCTCGGCCCACAACAACCGATGCAACTTGGGTCCTCCCCTACTAGGTGCGACAAGACTCAAGTCGCATCGTATGCGCCCGTAACTATGAGACGTGAAGGTGGAATGTCTCATGTGCCTGTAATTTCACCGGCAACCACACCTTTCAAACCAGAACACAGTAACGCGAATGCGTCACTGCTTGGCGGCAGAAATGGGCATGGTGGCAGTACTTTCATATGTATGTTAGTTGGATTTAGTGTAGTAGTTTAGATTAACAGGTGGGCGATTAGGTCACCCGTAACATTATCACTTAAAATAAAGTTACCGACAAAGTCCAGCACAAGGCATGTCATTCTGACAGCTGTCACAGGACATTGTTTACGCATGTCGCATGTACGCATTGTAAGTTAGCACCAAAGAAGGGTCGAGCATAAGTAAATTGTTTCTAAGTAATCGTGGCTATTGTCCTTCATAAAGAATTTAATATTGCAACATATCAGTTATCTAACTGTAAGTACATCTGTACTACTCCGTAGGCCTTGCGCTGCCACAGCATACATCGGTACATGGACATGTTTGTGTTCTATGCTCATTTACATAATTTAAATCGTGCTAACCAAGATAAAAAGTCGGTGATTATGGTTTTCTCTAACAAAAAGCCTCAATTGCCAAAGTCTGTTTTAGACATGAAATTCATGAGAAAAACTAAAGAACGCATTGAGAAAGAATTAGAAGATACTGAAAACCACGACACTTTATATTCCAACATAATTACCAACGAAATGCGCAGTGCTACGGGCAATTATATTTCGGAGCCCAGTTTCTTATATTGCGAAGACTTGATAGAAGGCAGAATGTCATTCAAAGGCATGAACCCTGAGATAGAAAGAATTATGGAGCTTGAAAACCAACCTGACGCCGAACCGGAGGATATGATGAAAGATGTGTCTGATGAGGTAATGGCAAAGAAAATGGCAGCATTTAAAAAAAGGAAACTGCCATTGAGTCGTTCTGAACCTGTTACAATGAAGAAGAAAAGACGTCATTAGTAGAATTGTTTTCTTTATGACATATTTATCTTTTACTTTAATTGTAATTATTGAGCGTCAGATTAACAAGTGTTAAATAAAATTTTGCTACTTATACCAAATGGTATATATTATTTGTATCAATTAATTTATTAACAGTAATTGATAAGTACATATCCATTCTCAAGCACCATCCGACAGTTGTATTGAAGACAAATGAAGGAAACTATCTGACTGGAATACCAAATAAATCATTGTGCTTGTAAGATTATTCAAAAAATAATCAAGAGTGTATTTTTCAGTTTTAGCTCTGAAGAAATAGAACTTTAGTTTTATACTGGTAGTGTCTTTAAATATGTTCACTTTAACATTCCTACAGACGGAGCGAATTCTAAATTACATCTTAGGCTACCAGAATACACAATTAGGCGCTTGGCTACCAGCCATGTGTCTTAAAGTTTTAACTTGAGGGTAGTAGCAGTGCCAGGCACTAGTACACTTTATCATTGTTACGGTATACTGTGGTTCAATAAGTTAAGATTTATTGACTGGGCTTTTGATGCACTAATGTTGCTGAAAAATTATATATAAGTAAAATAATAAAATTATTCATATTTCTGACATGATTGTACAAATTCAGATATGTTGTATATTTATATTAGAATTTGTCATCATTATCAGTAATAGTAATAATAAAAAAATTGTTGATTCACCTGTAGTGTCCAGTACTGGGCAGAGGCTTCACTGAATTCATTCCATTTATCCCTGTTCAGTGCCACCGTATGCAAGATACTGTTGTAGGCATCTAGTTCATCTAATAGCAGTCTAGGCATCAGATAGTGTTCATTTTAAATAAACAGTTTACAAATTATTTGGTTCCACTAAGTTCAGGTGTTCATAAACTCCCAAAGTAAAATATCCTAAGCCTGGTAGATCCTATTGTAAAAACTGTATAATAACTAATATGTAGGTAAAGCTCAAGGTGTGGTTATAAGTTCAACAAAGGGGGCTATATTTGATTATATACCAGCCTCACAGCTCAGTTGGTAGTAACTGCCTTCTGTGCTGTAGGTTGTAGGTTCGATTTCCACCCAGGACAAACATTTGTATAACAGGTATAGATGTTTTTCTGTGGGTGTTAATATGTATTATAGGAATGTATTTACAAAAAATAAGTGTATATGCATTCTATCAGTTGTCAGGTTCCCATAGTAAAAGCTTTGCTTAGTTTTGGGCTAGTCTAGGTGGCACTGTGTGAATTGTCTACCAATATTATTATTATTATTATTATATGTAGTGAGAGTTGTATGAAAAAACATTATATTTTTAGCATTTATTAGTAAACTCTAAACAAAACATTTTTACAACTTAAGTGTGAGACTGATGAATAATAGTTAATGTATAAAAAAATGAATAAAATGTTAAATAATTTATCAGTTCTCTGCAAAATTTTTTTTGCCTAATACTTAAAAACTTTTTAAATTATGGTACATAATGTGCCTATGTATTAAAATAGCACTCATAGTTTGTTGGAACTAGAAACAAGTTTTAATTTAAATTAAACTACACATATTAATGAACATTAAGTACATACATAATATAACATAATAAGGTGAAACATGTTTTAGTAATGTACTGTCAGCTAGTAAAGAATCTGTTAAATATTAAAATGCATTAATATGTATATACATTGCCACAGTCTATGTGCACATGCAATGTCATGTGACAGTCACTACTGATAATAAACTGATATTTATTTTCATTTACTGAAACTTACTATGTTTGAAAAATTGACTGTACGCACATCAATGGTTGTTTTGTCCAGATCGTTATATACAAATCAGTATGTGGGTCATACATGCAGGGTTTTCGTACATAATTAATTATGATTAAAACTTCATAACAGCTGGTTATTCAGCGATATAATCGTCAAAAGTATTGTTAGAATTATTTGCTTCGATATACTCTCTTTACCTCAGAGTCTGAGCGCCTTCTAGTATTGTCAGAAGTTATTTATCAGTTATTAAGTGATATAATGAAGTTAACTTTAAAAAAGTTACAATGGACCATCATAATAACACGTGACATTTCAAATTGCAATGGCAGTAGCGAGCTACCTATCCACTATTGTTTCATCAGCGCATGGGAAGAATATATTAAAGATATTTTAATATCTTCTTTCTAGCGTCACAATTTCATTGGCAATCCTCAGCGATTTCCGGCAGAAAATAACGTTAGTGACTGAATCGGTATATTTATTCGAAGGCTTTTATATTCCCCTAAAATTCTGAGTCTCCCCTAAAACTGTATAAATGTTCAAAGTCTCTTTGCCTTGACGGATGTATGAACGCACGTACGTGAAGAGTAAGGCATTGTTTGATGAGTATGTTTTGAGTGCACAGAGAGTAGGTAATGAGAGTGTCAGTGAGGGGAGGGTAGGGGAGGGGTCGATCAGTCGAGGCCCTGTTGCATGAGGTTGTGCAGATCGCGGAAGGCGGCGCCGAGCCTGCCCTGCAGGGTCTGCCGCTTGAGCAGGAAGGCGCGCACGTCTACGAGATGGCGGTGTATCTGCGCGCACTTCGCGTAGCGCTCCTCCCGCGGTATGTCCACGCCGAGCGTGCGCACGGGCGCGCTCACGTTCGCTCGCACCACCGACGAGAAGTTGCGCACTATCAGTCTGAGCGCGTTGCACCCGCATTGCATGTACCTGCAACATTACTTATATTAAACTGTAGTTTTCCCATTGTCCCCCAGTGGGACCTAATGGTGGACAAAGGGGATAGAATCTATTTTTCATTACGCTACATTTAAACTGAAACTCGACGCGCTTTACACGTCTCATCTGAAGATCAATATTCTTGTGTTAAAGTGTTTATATTGGTCTCGTGAAGAAATGGAACTCAGGGCTCGTTGCTCGAACTATATAGTACAGTGAGGCCGTCAAAAGAATGACCACATAATTTAGTTTTGTATTGTAGTCAGCTCCCAAAACGCATTGAAATTATTATAGCAACAAGTTGAGTTTGGTTACATGATTGAGTATAAATTAAATGTATGTAATTAAAAAATTAACTTGCAAGCGCTTCGCTTAGTTTAGTCGAAACATTTACAGCGTCTATGAAGTAATCAGAGATACTCACGATTCATATTTACTTTGTAACAACTCGTAGATTTTGGGAAGCATCAGTAAACACATATCCAGGTTCCATAGTGAGCTGTAATTAATAAATTCTGCTTTATTACATTGAAACACTGCTATCTGACTCCTATCTGATTAAGTTGGTAATAATGTTTGCCCTCAAAGCGAGGGGTACTGGCTTCCATACATGGTCGGGGTAAACATTTGTGTCATATAAATGAAGTTTGTTCTTGGTTCTTGGACAGTTATGTTGTGTAATGAGAATGTGTTCATGCTACCTGAGACACATATGGTATATAATTTACTCCATAGTTCCTTTTAACACTACAGGCATTCACGCAGTAATGCCAACAACAGATAAAAAAAAAACAAGTATTTTAGATTCCCGCCATATTGGATTTAGAGTGACGTCACTTTATTTTTCGAGTTAATCTCAGCAAGCCCTTTCATTTGATACCCATACTGTAAGAGTGCATTGAAAATAACTAGTCCACCATCTTGGGTATTCCGCCATGTTGGATTTAGAATGACGTCACACAGCTAACTATGCATTGTCATCCAAATTAAACGTGTATACAAAATTATAGCTCAATTGGTTGAAGATATCGGCTTCAAAATTGAGTTGCAAGATTCCACCCGAACAAACATAGTTACATACATTGCAAGTTAAATAAAAGCTTGTAATAAAAATACTAAGTAAACTATACAATATTCATAATATGTATATGTATATAATATATATATGCAATATATATATAATAATAATGCAATATGCCTGTGTTGTGTGTTACATCGCATTACTTACGGTTTGTGAGCCATTACGTTCAGGATGTCCAATATGACTGAAGTATCTTCCAGTTCAATCACAGATTCAAGGGCAGTTTTCAGGTTTTTGTTAATTCTCACTGAATTAAATATCTGTAAATTTCATTTCATTGTTTTTTTTTTGAGTCACCGGTTCTGTCGAACCAGTGTGGTGAAAGGATTGTAAGTGCGCCTCAAAGAGGCTCCTTTCGTGCACTCGACACATGTCTTCGAATTTTTAGTTCTAGGACATGTCGGTTTCCTCACGATGTTTTCCTTCACCGTTTTGAGAACGTGGTATTGCGCACATAAATCTTTCAATTTCAATTCAAAAATTTCATTGTGAGATAACTTAACGAGGATTACTTATACAATATGTAAGGATGAATCTTCAAGATTGATCAGCTGGTTATATAATTAAAAGTATTTGGTACAATAAGTAATTTGAAATTACACGTTTTTCCACATCGTAACATGATTCGATTTTCTAAATTAATAAACGATATAGACGTAATCGATCGGTACATAGGCATATGGTTATCAAGGATCCTGAAATTATACTCAGCCATCGCAAATTCGTATAAATTTAGAACGAACTGAGAGATTAAATTCAGATGACTAGGTGCGCTAAAATTTATCTCTGCAACACAATCAAGCGTCTCAAACTGAAATAATAATAATAATAATAAAGTGTAATTGATCTTTTTACAAAACAGCTTAACTTACTTGGGTCCTCCCCTACTAGGTACGACAAGACAAGACCCAAGTCGCATCGTATGCGCTTGTAACTCTGCGACGTGAAGGTTGCACGCCTCACGTGCCTGTAATTTCATCGGCGACCACCTTTCAAACACCCGAACACAGTAACGCGAACGCATCACGGCTTGGCAGCAAAAAATGGTGGCAGTACTTTCCGGACGAACTTGACTATTATTCTTCTATACAGTGTTGGCAGATATAAATATATACACAGTACTGACGTGCAGAACCCGCAGCCTCGCGGTGAGCACGGCCATCATGGAGTCGTGTCCGCGCATCATGACGCCGAGCACCTCCTGTTCGCTCGGCTCGGCGCCGCCACCGCGCCCGCCGCGCCGCGCCCCCGCGCCCGTCAGCGCGCCGCGCTGCAACATCATACACGTTATTTTTTTGGCCTTATAATAAACGTTTTATCATTATACTATTATTGTAAGCTCAATTTGTTCGAATATATTGAGTAGAACAGGTCTCTTACTATATGGCAAGCGATCCACGTCTGAACTGAGTCTGAAACTTTCCACGAATGATTGTAATAACTAGCCGCATGCGACATGTTTTCGCCCGGCAAAAGTCGAAAACGGAACTAAAACCATGCAATTCAATTCCCCCACCTGCACTAAGGTAATGAAGCTGAAGAAGAATGTCTCTTTTGAAAATAAAGCAACTATAATGGCTATAGTAATGAAACATATCTTATATAGATTCACAGGTCTAGCCCGGACTTTTTTAATCATGTTTTGTTTGGTTGTTTAAGTGGAGGACTAACCATGGCACAAATGTTCGGCATATTTTATTTTTTTCTGGAAACTGTCATCATTCCTATCATCTGTTTCCGGCTAAACTTTGACTTTTGGTACACCTGATTAGTCCGATGATTGGGCTATGTTAAAAGCGATATAATAAAATAGTAGTTACGGGTAGAAACTCATCGAGATCCAATCCAACAGGTCTGTCGACGAGGCAGGGCACGAACTCGGGCTCCGGCTCGCGCTCCCGCTCCCGCTCCGCCGGATCACGGTCGTGGCCAGTCTCAACTCTTCGTCTACTAATTAAAAGCACAATAACTTGTGGGAAGGCCGCTTACGTACCGGCCTCTATTGCCTGTGAATCTCCACAGACACAGGCCTCCTCACCCGTCGTAGAGTAGTGGGAACGGGATCTTTGCCCGGATTGCTAGATACAATTACGAATCGACCGGACGGCCCAACTGGTGTTAAGCGGTAACCTCTGCCCATAACAACCGATGCGACTAGGATCCTCTCCTACATAGGTATACGACAAGACCCAAGTCGCATCGTATGTGCCTGTAACTCTGAGACGTCTAGGTGAAAAGCCTCATGTGCCTGTAATTTCACCGACAATCACACCTTTCAAACCGAAACACAGTAATGCAAATGCGTTACTGCTTGGCCGCAGAAATGGGCATGGTGGCAACACTTCCCGGGACGAACTTTAGGGTTACTATCCCTTCTAAAATTGATAAATGAATGGCTGAATGCCTTATGAATGCCATGCTTTACGGAATTTTAGCCTTTATTTTGACGCTATAGGTAGTTTCTTCATTCTCTTGGAGGATAATAAATAATTTTGGGTTTAAAGACCTAAAATAAGGTTTAATTTGTTGCCCATATCTAACTACCACCAATAAATATCAGTTTACTCGCATCTGTTTCCAAATAACAATTGCACTTTTAACAGGACTTTTACACTCACCTGCCACTTTCAGGAGTTCTTGTAAACGATAAAGACCGGGGACCCAGTGACGGTGGTCCTAATGACACTTCGCTGTTACTTTGCCGGAGGCTGTTTGGTGCTGAAATGTAAAACAATATGAAATAGTTTCAATTGTGGCAATGTCTCTCTGATTTCAATTCCAATTTGTATTCTACCAAGTAGCAGAGCATTACAGCCATTAAGTCGTTCTGTTCTTTCTTCATTACATGTAAGCACTGGCGTTATTATAAGCACAGTTTAATAGAGGCATAAAAATGTATTTTTTTATACATCTATTAGTGGCAGCTTGATTGGTGTATATAGTCTTTAGATTAACATGTTACATATTATAAACTGTTTGCGCCTTACTTACGTATTTCTGTAGTGGACTTAGATTCTTTATAAGAATTATGGCGGCTCAGGGAGCCGGCGTACTCTCTTATTATAGGCGGTGGAGCTGTCGCAAAAATGTTATCATCTTTATTGTCCGCCACCACTGTTACAAATGAGAAAAGCAATGTTAATGACGTATTTTTTCCGAATTAAGATTAATGATTTCATATTTTTTCAATGTTAATGAAAGTATTTCTTCGAAATAAACCAATTACCCAACTACTGTCAGCTGTATTTGATTTAGCTCAAAATCCACATAAAAACCAACATAAATTAGTATTAACATACTTGTGAACGATTCAGTTTTCTTATCGAGTGTTGTTCTATCTTGGTAGTGTTCCTTGGTAGAGGTGGGTATCCTGGAGTGTTCGAGGCGCTGCCGCTGCGGCGGGGAGGGCTGCGGCTGCGACCGGCTCGGCGGCGGCGGCGGCGGCGGCGGCTCCGACATCAGGTCTCGCAGGGAGGTGCCCGCTCCCGACTCGACCGCCTCTTGTACTTTACAAACCATTCACTAAACTTAGCACTTGAATCAATCATAAACTTGAAAAAGGTTGAAACTATTTGGCCTCTTTACAAACTTGTATTAGTACAATTTCATTTTATATACATTCTAATAACATTTGATTAGTAAAATTTTCGCATACATTCAATTTACATGTTTTTACGGTTTATTTTTGCTTGGGAGGTAGTTTTTGTAAGTTAAAGAAATATTGTTATATGTGAAAAATTCAAGCAACTGTTTATTCCTGCAACACAATGCTTAACTAACGCAGGAGGAGGTCACAAATACGTGTACCCGCATTTTTACAATAAATGATTTGTTATTATTACTTCTGAAAAGATATTTACGAATAATTAATTCTGAGCCGTAAATAGGCACCAACATTTGGAAAATATTGACAGGCCGATCGACTTTAAGTGGCCCACAGATGATCAATATTGATTATCAACGTTTAATTTTTTCGATTAATTTACAAGCACTAATCAGTGATCTGTTTTCGTAATATTTGCAAAAAGAACAAGACTCAAAGACCAACAATTAACCGTCAGGGGGCCACTTTAACTTTAGTATTTCTTCATTTTCTGCAAATGTGAGTGAAGCATATTTTAGTTAGAAACGGAGGTGTTATTTTGAGAGGATTATGCTAGGAAAAGCGAAAGAGATATCCCAAGCACGCCACGCTTATGTCTGGAATTACGGCAGTATGTCTCGCCAGTGGAAGTCGTCATGATAGGATCGGATGTTGATAGAAGACCGAGGATAAGTCCATAATATACCTGATAGAGAAAAATCTTCTGAAGACAAGCTAGTGGCTGGCGGCGGTGTACGATTTACTGTAATTTTCAAACAATATTTTTGTTTCATATACATATTGTATGTACAAATTGAACGACAGAAATAATTGAGCATTACAAACTACTCACACGCTCTGGAAGGACGAAATATTTCTGAGTAGTCATTAAAATTTGATATAATGGCACCTGAATCCTCATCTGCCTCAGTCCCAGATGTGGATTCTTCAGCGGTTTTTTCATCAAGAAGTGTTGGTCGATGCATTACTGAAATATCAAAAAAATATACGTTGTAAGTTTATAATAAAGGGCGTTTACATACCGGCCGTATTTTAGGCGCGTATCAGCTCGTATCGCGTGCTCTGGCGTACGAGATAGACATTGCTTTATAACCTCGTATCCGCTCGTATCACTCGACTCATCGACCGACTCTATCAAAGGTTTATGTGGATATGCTAGAATACACGCTGAGTTGTAGTGAATAATGCAAGTAAGCGCGTCTTATACGAACGTCAACGTGAGCTGTACGCGTCAAAACTGTGACCGTTATGTATTAACCTCTGCCTATAACAAGGGTCCTCCCCTACTTAGGTGTGGGAAGAATCAATTCACTTCGTATTGCGCCAGCGAATTTGAGGCGTAAAGTGTAATGTCTCAAGTACACGGCAAACACATATTTCGCACAGGAACATAGCAATGCACATGTGTTACTCCCTGGCGGCAGAAATCGGTATGTTGGCAGTACTGTTCCGGACAAATCTAGCGCATATTCTACTGCTTGAAGAAATATGAAACGTACCTTCTTTAGGAGGTTTTTCTTTTGAAAAACTTTTACGAACTGAGTGCCCCTTTTGGAATGGCGAGAGATCTCTGACGACAGGCGGCGACATAGGCGGTGGCCCACCAAACGGATGCACTTTATTGAGATCAACCACCGTTAAAACAACATATGTTGAATGGAAAGAACCTGCAATCTGTAATAGATAATTGAAATTTTAAGCTTGGTCATGACTGTATGTAGTATATTATTTACTCTGCAGATAACAATAGTATTAATGAAACTGGAATATTATTGAGAACTTACTAGTTGCGTCTGTGCTACAGTGAGGTCATGGATATTGCCCCAATGTCCTGGAACCGTATCTAAAACCCTAGCCGGCTCCCATCCGATTACGTGTAATCCATCGTTAGCACATCCCAGTAATGTTGCACCATCATCACTGAACACCACGTGTCTAAGAAATACATGATTTTTGTTCTTAATACCAGAAACAGAGATAACATAATAATCAATATTGACAGTTATATCATACAGCGCATCTAGTCATCATCATACATCTAGTCCCAATCTAAGAAGTTTGTACTATGGGAACTAGATAATTTCTTTAATACTTATATACCGAGAGATAGAATAAGTACACATAACTTCTTGTCCTGTGTAATAATCCAGCCCACAACTTCAAGAGCAGTAGAACTCTCGCCAAGTTCGTCCGGGGAAGTACTGCCACCATGCCCTTTTCTGCCGCCAAGCAGTAACGCATTCGCGTTACTGTGTTCCGGTTTGAAAGGTGTGGTTGCCGGTGAAATTACAGGCACATGAGACATTCCACCTTCACGTCTCACAGTTACGGGCGCATACGATGCGACTTTGGTCTTGTCATACCTAGTATGGGAGGACCCAAGTCGCATCGGCTGTTATGGGCCGAGGTTACCACTTAACACCAGGTGGGCCGTCGGCTCGTTCCGTAAATGTATTACATAAAATAAAAATAAAAAACTTACAGTACTACTAGCAGAGTGGTGAGGCCAACTAGTATTTGGCATCTCATAGTATTTTCTATGTAAATTATTGACACATTTATAATTTCTTCTACAAGTATTTCAAGCACATATACAAGGATGTAAATAGTATGGAACAAGAATTTACCTGATAGAAGTGTTTTCTTTTTCAAACTTTGAAACTAATTGGAATTTTTCCATGTCCCAGAAGTTAACTGTTCTGTCATTGCCGCAGCTGGCTAAAAGAAACTCATGTGGGTGGAATTTAACACATGTGACGGCTGATGTGTGTTCTACAAATTCTTGTAGTACCTTACCCACTCTCACATCCCATACTTTTACTATACCTGAGTGTAGAAAATAAAGAATGTACTCATGTAAGTTACACAAACTAAACATACAGTTATGCATTACGTTTGGATTACTTTCAAGTATTTGCAATCAATTATACAAAAAAATATCTTAAAAAATAATGATATAGAATTTTATCTTCAGTTATTATTAAGAAAACTTCTAATCTGATTCAGTTCCCTTTTTTATAGATCTATATTCAAGTCAATATATTTTTGCAGACTGCATTTGTGCAGGCTTTTCGGGAGAGTGTAGGGCTCTCAAGCAATACTAAATTTATTTTAATACAACGACACCTATAAAGTTTAACATTACATAAATTCCACATCAGTACAAATTACCAAGATTTCATAAATTGTCTTACCATCATCACATGCTGAGGCAATCCATTGGCCATCAGGACTAAACTGCAGACTATTGACAGCAAGTCTATGACTTGAATATGTAACAATGCATCCTTTTTTTCTTGTGTCCCATAACTTGACAGAGCTGTCACAAGAACCAGTAGTCAAATAATCACCATATGGGTGAAAGTCCATACATTTTATAGCACCTTTATGGCCAGTGAATGTTCTCAGTAGTTTAGCTGCTTCTAAATCCCAAATTTTAAGAGCCCCTGTCTGTGATCCGGCACAAACTAAATCTTCAGAATGACCAAAACATACACATTCAACAGGGGTTGTGTGTCCACTTAGACTCTAAAAAAACATTCTAAGTATTATTACAATTATAGTATTTAAATTAAATTTCATGCACATAGATTCTCGCTAGGTTTTCTCAACTGTTATGTATGAGAACTAAAATAAAAACCTATACTAACCATAAGACAACTCTGACGTCCAATAGCCCAAAGGTTAACCTTTTTGTCATCTCCTCCAGTGGCTAAAACTTGGTTGGACTTGTGTCCCATAGCCAAACAGTTGACATTTGCTTTGTGTGCAACAAATTCTTCTGTAATGAAGTTACATAGATATTAAATTGGCACCTGAGTGCTAAACATATATAAAGTAATTTAAAAACATACGTAATTTCCATGATCTTCGAATGCTGTCCATTGTATTGTAGGTTCTTGTTCAGGTATCTAATCCATCTATGGAAAAGTTAGTAGCCTTGTGGGGGATTCAAAGCCTTGTTTGGGAAAAATCAAAACACACTTAAATTTTTATTCTTTAAATATTAACATAATGTAGATGCGCTTTTGGTTGAGTTGAATATTTCTATAAAATAAGTAGCAGTAAATTTTAAAATTCAGATATAACTTCGACTATGAACTGATTTTGATTTTGAGAAAAACACATCACATTAAAAGTCAGCTGAACTGTCAACTGTCAATGCCAATAATATCATATTATTGACGCTGTCAATGTCTTTGCGTTACTTGCTATTCCTATTATTCACCCACCTTAATATGTCCGACTAGGATTTTTAACGAACGTGGTCAAGATTGGAACAACGGTTTCTTATAATTTAACCTTGTTTATAGATTAAAAAAGATCCGAACGAACATCAGTAGTCATAGTAACGTTGTAATTTGTAACATCAGCGCCCTCATCCACATTTATTTAGAAGTATGTCGTATCGGTCAGATATCAATATCAACATTACATTGTCAATCATCAATCAATCAGTCAAGAAAGTTTAATGTACAAAAACTGTTTTCAGATTCATTACACTCAAGCGTAAAGCTGCGTACACAAACGAGAATTTCAGACAAATCAGCAGCTTTACAGTTCATGTAATAGTGATAGCAAACTGAAAATAGTTTTGTATACAACTAGGTACCCAATTTTACTTAAATTAAAGATGTTAAGATTTCATCTGCTGTGTAATAGTTTCTACAGACCCATCCTTTATGCAAGGCAACTACACTATGTTCAAGGCCAAGAACCGGAGCCAAAAATTAGAGAATACTTCTATTACATTGACCACCAGGGCATGGTAAGAAGCTATCTGCCAACCTGAATGTTATGCATGAGTATTGATTGAATATTGTTTTTTATTAGATGTTAAGTCACCAATAGTATGTAGTAGCTACCTTTCTTATTTATGTACCTATTTTTCATTTAATTTAGATCATTATTGATGGTGATTCTGCTGGCAATATTATTTTGACCTAATTTGTGTTGAAATGAATGCCATTTGTTGAGTCATTGTATTTTCTTTGGTCTTAACAAAATTTTAGTTATTTTTAGATGATTCTAAAATGAAAAATTTCACATCATGCTTCAAAGAGAAAAAGTTCCTGGAATTCTTCTTCAAGAGGATCCGTATGAACACTACAGAGAGGTACCAAGAAGAGTTCCCTTTTATATCTCTGTGTGGACGAGAGAGAAATTTCATTAGGTGTGATGATGTACCAATTGTTTACACACATATTGTGAATATAAATAATGTGGATAAATTAAGTTTTGGATATGCAGGTGATCTTCTAACAACAGAGTTCAAGCCTGAAAAAATTTATATGTTGCCATTAACTGGTAGAGTGTATCATCCTGCAGATGACAAGTATGGTGGTGTTGGGCTCGTGAAATCTAAACTTTCAATAGAATTAAGCAAAAATTTTGAATTTAACAATGAAAAGCTTGATTCCCCAACACACTTTATATGGAAAAATGAAAAATATGAATTAGATCCACACTGGTTTAGTAACAAAGTTAAACAGTTTAATTTGAAAATAAATACTGTCGATGTTTAGAAAATATTTATTTGCTTGTGAATGTGAATGTTATATAATTTACATATTAGTACATAATAGGTTTTATGACTATGTAATTCACAAAGTAATGTTTTGTTAGTTTGATGTAAATATGGCAAAACAAAAATGGATAATAATATATAAAAATAATACTTGGCCAATCCATTCATGTTAATTATACATTTTGTACTTTGATAAATGTTTATCCTATCTTAATATTATAAGATTAATTTTACACATTGTTACTGATACTGTAATAAAGTTTATGATGCTGCTTTTTATGTTGTTTCTTCTTTAGAAAAAGGTTGAAATGATCCTTGTTGTATCCAGGACATTCCTGGGTTCATACCCTCATTGGGTTTTGGTGGTTTGAGCATTATTTCTTTTGCTGCATCGTGTATGCTGGGATCATAGGGCATGAATGTAATGTAATGTTTATCCTCTGTTGGTGGATCATCATAAATATGATCAATGCTAGACACTATAGACTCCCTTACTTTTTCCATGAAAAGTTTCTTATTGCTTTTAAACCTAAAAAAAATATCAATATTTATTTGAAGTTTGTAAAATCTAATAAATTAAAGTTAATTTAAATAAACTTACAATGTTGAAGCTTCTAGATTCACAGGTACTTTTACATTGACATTGTGAAAGACACACAGCAAAAACTTGAATATTTGCCAAATGTGATCTTTCTTTCTATCCCATGAGGGGAAAACTTCACTCAGGTTTAAAATGCCTGTGTTACTATCTATGGCTGGATGAAATACATTAGATGTAAATGTGAGAACCTGTAAAAATAAATATATGTATATGATGTAGAGTTAAAACCACTATGTTAAAACTCTGGTTGACATACAATTAAATGATAAAATCTACCATAACTAATTGATTAATACATACTGGAACTTCATCATCTGGAAACTTATCCGGTAAAGTCAGTGTAAATCTGAATACACCACCTTCGTAAAAGCCAGATCGTACAAATATAACACCATACCATACTGCAAACAAAATAGAAAAAAAGTTTGTATACTATAAATTAGTATTTAATAATTATTGCCATTATTTTATCCGATATGCATACTCACAAAATGAATTTTCATAAGATGGGATCACGTAAATACCTTCCAAGTTTTCTGTTTGTAACATTCGGCTAGAAAGTGAAAATAGAGATTTGTACAATTTTGGTAAAACTTTCATAAACTTTAAGGGTTGCACTTACTATTCTGCCATAATTATATACTCTTGGTGATACATTGAATACAGTTCTCTTGATTCGAAAAGATTGCTACTATTTTCTTCACTCATGTTTATTTTTATAAGAGTAAATTAGTAATAATATAACATCATATAAAATTTCGATCAAAACAACAAGCAGCTGTTGCTGTCACTCGTTCATGTAATGTCAATGTCAAACTCTAATAGGAAAATACTAATGGAAATAACTTCTAGTTCTACTCCTCAGCAGATGGCGTTAGTTGATGAGTACTAAAGATTATTAAATATTTAAGTGGCATTCTAGTCAACAACAAAATGTATGATGGTTTGATGTTATTCTGCTTCACGACATGCAAAATATCTTGTAATATCATAAGCATTCCAGTATTATGTTGACAAAGTTTAAAATGTAACAGATTTAAGTAGGTAGGTACCTAGCTACCTAGGTACGAGTTGTGAATAGGATCATGCTCATGTTTCTGCTGTTCTTCCTTTGGCAGTTCGCATAGGGTTTGAGCAGGGGTCAAACTTAGTAAGAAGTTCGTGTGACATTATAATATACTTTATTACCTACTAATTGGCGTTCCCATCCCATGCTATTACTTAACGAATTCTAAAAACAAAAAAGATTACTTAAGAGCGGGGAAGAAGAGTAAGGAGGGAGTTTCTTAGCAACCCTTTTAAGGGTTGGTAAAAAGGCTAATATGAAAATAAAATAGTAGGTATATTATTTTACGTTTGCTCTGAATGGTTTGTTACCACTTAACACCAGGTGGGCCATATGCACGTTCCGTAACTTTATCTCATAAAAACCTGGTAATTATTTAGACTTATAAAGACAGGTAATAATGTCCTATTAACTGTCTGTCCAAATGATGCGTATATTGCATGCAAAAGTACCTATTGGATTTGTCCTGAGAGGGTGCGAGGCAGGGGCGGATGATCACCTGATGATCCAGGATCAGTGCGCGCGCGCTCTCAATTAGCTGGGATTATCCCACACGTGTCGTTGGATTATAATTTATATCCTCAAATCATCCCGATATATTCACGAGCACCTCTGGTATAAAATTGTTTCATTTTATTTTGTAGATTCTCAAGCTCATCAATTGTAGGTATTTATATTCGATTGAAATTATTTTTCAATGACAACTTCACTGCAGCAGAAGATAGCTTTGTGTACTGGTTTATTCCCGAAGTATTCATTGAATACATCAAATAGGTTTTTTACTGAATATCCATGCTACTACGTAGAATTAATGTTTAATCTACCTACCTGTGAGTGCCTGAAAATGAATAGTTTCACTCGTACCACATAAAATGTTTACTAAAAAAAATTCTGTATTGAAACATCCAGACTATTTTTCGCGATGACAATTGTAACCAGTGTTAAACCTATCCGGACTATTTTACTATTAAATTGTTTAAATTATTAAATATTTAAACAATTTGGTTAACTATTGATTTTATCACGGATAAACTAGTGATTGGTGGAAACGTTGACTTGCAATCTAGGTTATGGGTTGGAATTCTACAAAGAGCTCGATTTTCGAGGATAACATCTTGAAAAAGCCATAAGTATGGTAACAGACAGTGCCCTCCTGTATAGGTGAAAACCTTCCGGTTAAGAATCTAGGCTCCAAGCATTTAATTTTTGTGATTTTGTAATTTGTAAACCTAATTACATAAATACATTGTCATTTGTTCAATGTAAATCATTATGATAAAGAAGAATATGTAAAATTCATTAGCGTACAAAATCACCTACTTGCAACATAAAATAAGTTGAGACGAGCGGATGATCTATGTTCGTTTTATTACAAACAAATAGTAAATAGTAGTTTATAATGTTTTATTTAGGGCTGATTTATAACGAGATTTATGACAGCAGTTTTCTTCGTGGAATACAGACGTTATTTCGAGGAAACATATGGGTGTAATGGCGCTACTCGGTTTCAAAGAGCCGCTCGCTGCTAGCTCATAAAACTCAAAACATTTGATGTATCTGCTGTCGAGTAATTTGGTCTTCCCTGTATAAACAAACTGCTTTATTTGTTTTACAATTTGCTATAGCGATGGACTGTTGCTTAACTCAATAAAAAATATTTTTGGTGCTATTTTAATGAAGCTAATAAGGTGATTCCTTATAGGTATACAGTACTTATTACATTAGTAACGGTTGTGATTCTGCTCGTGATAAACTAAACGTTAAAAAATAATAATTTTAAGATATTATAATATACATAGTTATAAATATTTGTTTATACATTGCACATGTAGAACTTATTACTAAATATAAATAAGTACATCATATGTACCTTATAAGGGTGTTGCAAACACAAATTAAACTTATAACTAAAAAAAAAATTTAAAAAAAAACTAATAGAAAAAAAAATGAATTTTAAAACTGTAAAAACAAATTGATTTGCGTTAGGATCCCGTAATAATTTAAAAGTAATAATAATAATAATAATAAGCGTTTATTTCATAACAATACAATACAAGATTGAATTGAAGTGATTGTTTACTATATACCTAGTGTTTAAAATTTGCTATAGACGCCCCTCGGACATTTTATATTTTTATTTGACACTTTTTGTCTATTTTCGATCCTTAGAAAAAAGCTGTAACGCTGTAAGCTAAATAAATTTTAGTTGCGAACATAATCACCACCTAAAAGTATGTATTAGCAGAAGAACTAACTGAGAAAGACTTGAATGTGCAGAGTTCGTCCGAGTTACTGCCATCATAGACACCCATTTCTGCTGCTAAACAACTAAGCCCTTGCAACCATTGTGTTGAAGGGTATGTGGGTGCCGCTGAAATTACAGGCATATAAGACATTTAATCTCATGATTATTAGGCCATGGGCGTAATAGATATTGACTTGTTTCTTCCCATACTTAAGCTAGCTACTTTATATCGGTAAATCGTTAAGATATCCTATTTTATTATTTAAATTCTACGGGAGTGAAATGCTTAGTTGTTAAAAAAAGGTTATATGTAGATACATTTTTTTGGTGTAAACCTTGTGGTCAGAATTCAAGTAGACGGGAGTGAAGCCGCAAGTATGCTGGTGCACTCAAGTGTGATACGAGCTAGACGGGGCTCACATGTCTCGAGGAAACCTTACGACTTTGATGTCGACTTTTATCCAAACTACTTTTTATTGCCTAAGCGTTGCTTTTGATGAAAAATTATATACCTAGGTTATGTGGATAAGAATATAGATGATCTATGTAGATCATCTGTAGATTCTACACTAATATCATAAAGCTGAAGAACTCTTTAGCTTTAACAAACTTGTTTGGAAACTGTTTTAAGAGTAGTAGAACTCTCGCCAAGTTCGTCCGGGGAAATACTGCCACCATGCCCATTTCTACCGCCAAACAGTAACGCATTCGCGTCACTGTGTTCCGGTTTGAAAGGTGTGGTTGCCGGTGAAATTACAGGCACATGAGATATTTCACCTACACGTCTCAGAGTTACGGGCGCATACGATGCGACTTGAGTCTTGTCATACCAAGTAGGGGAGAACGCAAGTCGCATCGATTGTTGTGGGCCGAGGTTACCACTTAACACCAGGTGGGCCGTCGGCTCGTTCCGTATCTCAATCACATAAAAAAAAATATTGGTATTTTGCGATGAACGGAGTGTCAAACATTTTATGGTGATCTCCGCAGAGCCAGCAGAACTATGCTGGACCTAAGTTTCACCAGGACATCTACTAGGGTTTGTATAATAGACTGTATGTAACTCGATATTGTATAGAATGTCTTGTTGAAGTAGGTAAGTAATAAATTATATTACATACAGCGGCTATGAATGTTTTAGAGGTATTAGTTTGACAAGTGAAAAAATACTTTAATTCCTGTGAAATTAAACTTATTGTATAAATTGCATCATGTGCAAATTTCAATTTTATCAGCAAAAACTTACCTAAAGTACCTAAAAAAGAGTACAATTATACGAAATTTTATTATAGGTATAACCTCTTTTTGAAGGCGGTTGAAAATAAAATATCAACATACGTTTTATCGCACAGTAGGTAGGTAGGTAGGGTAGGGTAGGTAGCATGATGGTTGGTTCCCACGCTGTGCGGCGCGGATTACACGAAATGCCCTTTTAGTGCTTCGCTCCTACATTGACCTGCGCTTTTTTGCGCAAAAAGAATACTCTGATAAATCACGGGTTCATTGTATACAGGATCCTGGATAGCCTTCTCCGATTTATGCATTGTAAGTTTTTTGCGCCAAATGATGTCCAATAAAGGTACCTGCTCAATTTTGACCGAAAGGTGCCGTACGTCACAATATAAGTGAGATAACATCGGCCCGGATCTCATGTCGTCCTTATACTCAGTTCCGCGTAAAAAATATTCTCGATAGTGAGAGAGACGAGATATGTTTTTTGCTACGCTTTGTTTAGAGATTCGTTGTAAATTATATTTACAAGTGATTTATGAGTTGATGAATATTTGCGTGTCTTTTTTTATGATTTTGGTCCTTCAGAATTTCGGCGATGGAATAGTGATATTGTATTTTCCCATTGAATAATTATAAAAAATTAAAAACCTGAAACGTGAAATTAAAGATTAGTTTGGGAAGAGCTTGGACTGTGGTGACTGGTGACACAGTCAGAGGGACTCCGAGTTTCAGGCCGCTGTACCAAAAATCTTAAAACGTGTGACGTCAACCAATCTGGATTCAGTTAGATGAAAAGCTCATTCGTTCTTGCACGTTATGAATAAGCTTGAGTCTATGCAGTGAGAATATAAGATTCTAGTAGAACCACAACTGTGGTAGATCTGTTCCTTCTATCAGATATAAGATTAGAGAGATTCCCTTTACCTACATTGTGAGATGATAAATAATAGCAGCCAATTCAACTCATAGATACCTTGGATAGCTGAACTTAAGAATCTGATGTTATCAGAAGAAACGAATGATACGGAGGCGAGTCGATTAGGCGATTGCTAGTAGATAAGTTTTTCTAACTATGCTGTGTTTGAAACTGTACCTACATAAAGATGCTCCTTTGAGGACAATTAATTAGTGAGTCGGTTGCATAAATGTTTCAAGTATCATATTCGACGATTGAATATCTTTCACGAAAAGCTTAGAATCAGAAATGAATTGTTTTTCCAAGTTTTAAGAGCTGTTTTGCATTGGATGTTTTCGTGAATTTCAAAATCGCTCACCTGGTGCTTTATCGAGAACTAAAAATAAATAATTAACACTATTGAAGGTGAATTTCGCTTTTATCACTGAGCCTGACAAAAAACAAGAGTCCCTAGAGCAGGTGATCCAAGAGACGCAGCACAAAAGAAAATGGCATTCATATAATTGAAAATGCTAGATAGATACGCCAGACCGATCAAAAATAAAGAGAAGTAATGTAGAGAAAAGATAATTAAGTACTGGTTTTATTGAATTATCTATTAAACCAACCAAGTGTAAGTTAGAACCACGAACCGAGGATTCCGTACTAATCAATATATATATATTTTTTTCATTTCATTAGGGATCTTTAGCGCGATTCCGACTCATACCAGGTTTTTATGTCACTATAATAAAGCGAAGTTTGATGGATTTTTTGCCGTTGTTACCTTAGTTCTCTGTAGTAAAATCCGTTGAAAAATACGCGTTTTTTGTATGGACCCCTTTTATTGAATACTTGATATTTTCTTTATATTTGTTAGGTAGGAAATACGACGTAATAACAAAAATTGTGTAACAATTTCCACTACCTTACTATTACAATACAATACGAATACAAAATCAGGTCAGGTAAAAATAGGACAGACAGATGAAGAAACGGTGAGGCTTAATACAGCTTAAAGAAAATTCACAGACAGTCCAAGTCAAAAATACCAAAATACAAATATTATTGCGGAGACTTCGTATTCTTGCTGCTTGGTGCCTGACATAATTAATATTAAAGTTACACTTCATTATTGATCCATATCAGAGATATCAGATCGAGCACCTATTAGCAGGTCATTTGTGCTTATAAAGTTTACAGCGCTATTTAATAGCAGTAATCGTCGTGTCCAGTGAGCACGAATCGAACGTTTCCTTTCGGGTAAATTGCATATAATGAGGGCGTGCGAGGGCGGCCGGCGGAGGGCACAGGTGCGCCGCGCGTGCGGGCTACAAACACCATGCGGAGTTTGGGTAAAAAATAACGAACCTGCTTGCACACGGGCGCGCTTGCAGCACCACGCTGCAGGAAATTATGTTGTAATGATGAATAGCCATGTTTTCCAAGCCATTTCTCTATGAATTCTATGGGAATAACGTTTTTGACTTTGACTTTAAATACGGTACCCAGTTTATTTTTTTATTTTTTTTCGGCAACCATTTGGCCGTATTCTCACTTGATGTTAAGTGACGACGCAGTTAGCCGGCTTGCTTATAAGTGAACCTATTCGTTAACTTTTCT
This sequence comes from Chesias legatella, assembly GCA_947359385.1. Taxonomy (NCBI): domain Eukaryota; kingdom Metazoa; phylum Arthropoda; class Insecta; order Lepidoptera; family Geometridae; genus Chesias; species Chesias legatella. The sequence continues at coordinate 7,362,189 of OX375783.1, forward strand.
CAAGCATTTTTCTGTCATGTCTGCGATTACGTATTTTCAGAATTTGCTCATGCAAATCTATATTAATAATACAAAAGTATTAAATTGTATTTGCAACGAGATATAGGTACACAGTTTTTAAGACGCTAAGTGAACTTGACGGCATCATAATCAAAGTTTTAAATGGATCAGCTTGTTTCCGAAATGAATGTGCCTATAAGTCAGTGTAATATACGAAGTCCCATATAAAATAAAGCAAAATATGAATAGTACCCTATAAAACAAGAACTGTTTTTCAATGACTTAGGTAAAAAGATTTATTTAATAGAACTTTGGTAAAAAGGTATAACTTTTCAACAAACTTGGTGGTAATATAATGAAACTAAAATAAAACAAATAACAAAAACCTGCCAGTGCCGAAATATTTTAAACAATTATTACTGTTACTCTAAACTTCGCGAGTCTTTTCGTGAATAGATTGTATTACATTCGGATCAGACACATTCGTAGTGATTGATTTTGCGATAAGTATTATCGTCACTGAAATCATTACCAAGTATTACCACTAAGTACCATTGGACACCGGTAGAATACCGTAGAAGAAGGTAGATACCGGTAGAAAGTCCTCAAATAAAATGCTATCTATACATATAATAAAATTGTAGAAAAGTGGTGTCTGTACAATGGAAATATATAAAAAAAAAGTAGCAGGCGTTGTTATTATATCGATGCCGAACCCGAAATTGTAATAAATTTTTTTTTTGTCTGTTTGTCTGTTTGTCTGTGTGTTTGTGCACGCTAATATCAGAAACGGCTTATTCGATTTAGATACGGTTTTCACTAATATATTGTAGTAAGCTTCACTTAACATTTAGTGTTTATTTCATGTCAATCGGTTCATAAATAAAAAAGTTATGTCAATTTAAAGAATCACGGCGAACATTTTTAACGTACAGAGTACGTACTACACGCCTCGCGCGTGAGCGTCCGTGGCTATATAAAGCGCGCTGAGAGCCGCGCCGCTGCCATAAGGATTCAGTTATAAAGAAAAGTGAAAAGTCACTATTCCACGCGAACGAAGTCGCGGGCACAGCTAGTAGTTAATAATTATTAGGACAAGCGTGCGTGGCATGAGCATGTAACTGATGTCTAATTTCATTTAACTAGCGTGATGTTGTTGGGGGAAGGGTATATTCAGTTTTACACGCCACTGCATCCAAGTCCGGTAATACAACGGAAAACAATCATGCATTTTAAAGGCTGTACCCGTCAAAACCCATGTACTGATACCAAACCAAGTTACTTCTCTTATTTAAGGAGCAATAATTGTATACCTATCTGAATTTAGCTTTACTATAACACTTTAATATTTGATGTAATAAAACTATTAATAAGCTCACTTTCATGAACAGTGCACAGAATTTATAGGTGTGACAGAATGACCCTGTAATCCCCCGAAAGGGTAATTTTCTATATAAATTAATAGGTTATACGTAAAGGTGTATGTAACGGGTTGACACAACAGTACCTATAAAATATTAATGAAAAAATTTGATTCCTTTGGGATTCTTCGATCTGGAAGAGACCTGCATGTTATAGAACCAATAACTTAAAGGCATTGGGCTTTCGGGGTTGATTAAAAGACACTCACTTAAAATTGTAGATTAATCCTGTGTACTAAAAAAAAGTACACTGAAGAAGTTACTAAATAGAAATTAAATTCAAAAGAGGTAAACGTTTATTTACATTACTATCACAATAGCTTTTTTACATAATTTCGTCATATAAACTATCAAACTTAAAATTAAATAACATAACGTGGCGAACAAGTTTACAAAATTGTAATAAATTTGACTTTAACCGAAATCAATTACCAGAGAACCAAAACGCAGTACATTTTAGTCCCTTGTCAGTTATAATTAAATTGAAATTATTGAGGTAAATAGGTATATCCAAACTCAATCGCTATATAATGTTATTTTTAAAACAAATTCTTTTTAATTAAATACTATTGCACCTAAATGAAATCTTATAAAATGTTAGGAAATACTACGCTTAGTTTTACTGAAATATTTACGCACCTAGTTCTAGCTTAATAATAACACGAGTTACTTCTAAATTGACTGTCTTATGAAGTTATGATAGATCTTTTGTGTGATCTCACATGATTATGATATGAGTATCAGTGATTTCATTTAGATTAGTGATCAAAAGATTTACATGAGTTCTATTCATACCTAAGTTCTACATCACGCTTAAATTGTATACAGAGTGATTTAACAAACCGGGACCTAAAGTGGAAAGATGGTAGTGGAACATGTCTGGCTCGGGCTCCCCCTGTATATACCTTGTAGTGCAATTTTCAATAGTTAAGAATCCATCTCTACTGCGCGTTGGTCACTATCTACTTCTGGAGACGTCTGAAAACGGGTAACCACTAAACAGTCTGAAAATCAATTCCGACAAAATTAAAGAATCCTGTTTTATCAGTTTTTATGTAAAAATCTTGTAGTGTGCAAAAATTAGCAATCAAATCGTTTTAATTTAGAGTTGCGGAATGTAATTTTGCAAAAACAGAAAAATTTGGGAAGCAATTATTCTATAGAAGAAAACTTAATAAATCTTATTGTTCTTTACCAGATAACAATACATATGGTTAAATGAACACAGTTAAAAACATGAACCTGTATAATATGCACAGCTTTTTTGTATAATACGACTTATGTTGAATGATTTACATAGATGATCTCTTACTGAAGATTGCACACTAGGGTTTTGCTACCTAGAATCATAAATCACCTGTACTCAATAATATTTCGTAGTAAAGTAGTATTACGTAGGTACATTTCTTACATTTACTTAATTATCGACTAACATTGCAACATTTTAAAAGAGATATTCCGTAAAAAAAACTTGCAATGATATTTTCGTAATAAACCTACCAATTTGGTTAGAGTATCATTGGCATAAAAATCTTATACTACATGGCTTGAAATTAATACAATTGTGGTAATTAAGTCGTTTTAAACCTAACACTAACAATAATTTGTAAACGCATTGAAATCTCTTGTACTTTCGACGGAACTGTCAATGAAGATTTCTAAATAGTTGCGTTTAGGATATGAGCGCACCCTGTGAGTGAGGCTTGATGTGTGTCGGGTGCGAGGGATGGGGGTGGGGGTGTGTGTGGGGGTGGGGCGGGTGCGGCGGCTGGCGCGCCTGGTGGCAGCGCTGCGCGTGCGCGTGCGCGTGCGAGTGCGCGCGCAGCTCGTCCCCGTGCTCGCGGTACGCCCGCTGCTTGTCCTCGAAGTCCCGAAGCCGCTGGTTGTACCTCTCGATCTGGTCGCGCAGCGCCGCGTCTTCTATACCCGCGCGCTCCTCATCCAGCTCGAGACACCCCGCCCCGTCCAGCCGCTCCAGGTCGATCCACCCGCGCCACCTCACGCACACGCCGTTCATTATGAACCGGGATACTATGTGAACCTGCGGACAAAAAAACATTCGGTCAAAATGGGTCCAGCAAAAAATTGGAGCTCTCGCGCAGTAGGTGGCAAATCTAGGGACTTTTATGATGGCGTGCGGTACGGAAGTAATCTCTCAAAAGGACAGGTAGATAAAGTATTCGTCATGAATTTGAACCCAAAAGATAACTTCGTATATTTATAATTCTGATTCTTTGTTTAGAAAAGACGACCACGTTATGATTGTAGGGCATTTTACACATCAATGTCAAGTGAGTAGGTTTGTTAATGGTCCTATGAGAATCAATGCGTCCGTTTTCCCTTAGTGGATGCGTCTCGATATATTCACGCCATTTGTCTCGTTTTTTTTATGGTTCAACTATCAATCAATCTCTTGTTCTAAAGTAGAAGTGATTGCACTTTTGTCGTTTTGTTTTACTCAGCAGAAGGTCACCCATCTCGCGTGGAAACGGCACCGCGTAACGCAAAACCAACACGCCTTTAAAAATCGCATTACCATCAGTTTTGTACAATTGATGAAGGCGTCATTTCATTTGTTGTTATTGTTATATTCGTGAATAATTTGTGCATGAGGAAAAGTGCACATCATTTGAGTTCAATCATGAGACCGTGTGCAAGAACGCTAAGAGCAATTATCCCTGGCTGTCCTTGCGGGTGATGGCATGGCAGTGGGCGACAGGCGGCAGACGAGGCTCGACTGATCGCGTGCTGTTTTGTTCCGGCATCCGCCTCAAACAAACCTTTAATTGTGGCAGACACACGTTCAAACATGCAATTTTAATAATAACCTCCCTTTAACAGTATACCGCAATTCTTCGCTTGCCGTATGTTTCGTGTCTCGAAGACCCGTTCGGTATTGTAGATTTCACATTTTTTTTAACATTATTCGGATTTCTGTTGGCAATATAGAGATACCAAAACAAGTAAGCAGGTATGATATTGGTATCAAAAACTGAAACTATTGAGTAGTAACTATTGATATTGAGGGTTGGGTTGTTGATCAAGAAAAATACATAATTTTTGGTATGGAATCATACCACAAATTATGTATTTTTCTATTCATTTTGAATTCTTAGCACTAATCAGACTCATGCTTGGCTAGAATCTATTATTTGCTTTTTTAATTTTCATTCTGCAGAATCACAAGAGACGATTGTCTTTACCTATATACATATATGTATATTACGATGAAACAAAAATAAAATGATTCGAAACCATACTTTATTATATGGCTCCTTTAATTTTTTTCTCAGTATTATTTGTTGTTTTTTAGGAAACTATGCGTAATGACACATTTTCTGTGATAATATAAATCACTCAGAATGAGTTGTAAAGGTAGCTGGTAACTAACTAGCTAGCTTTAAACGAAGACAGACAAAGATAGAGTCGTTTTATCGTAATAGTAATTTAGGTCTTCGATTACGAAACCCTAAAAAGTCAACGTGGGTAATTTTAGCTTTGAGGACGGGCGTCACATTATGGGGAATTATTAGCATTCTAAGTCAAGTGCTTGGCACGTAAAATTTCAAACACAGCTATAACAGTAGCCTTTAAATGATCTCAGAATAGTTCTTGGCAATCAAATTTCCGTGAACAGGCTGTACTTCGTAATCATACGAGTTCTGGCTACACTTTATATATCTTACTCTGTACCTAATACGAATTAAATGAATGATACATTACTGTATCTGTATGTAGTTTGATATCATAAATCCTAATAAGTGATTTGGAGAGGGCCGGAGGGAGACGGGCGGGCGCGGCGGCCATGATGCGGGGCGGCCACGCGTCACGACGCCCTCCAATCACAAACGCTTTCCTGCTATCGATTTTGGCGAAAATGCTTTTCTCCCTTTTCCAAAATGGCACCCGTGGAAATTTATTTGTATTCTGAACTGAAAGGGGATCAGTCCGAGGGAGTTTTTTGTCTAAGAGGTATTCTGCTAATCAGCCGGGAACATCTGAACACCCAACTTATTTTATATCACATTGTTATCGAAATAAAAAAAGAAAGTAGTATCTACCTACGTCTCAATTATTTTTGGTTTATACAAATCAAACACTGAATTTTGAATTCAACATTTATATAAAAAGATAAATAAATAGAAAATAGTTAATAATTTAATTTATTGCATCATAGTTAATGTTGTTTGGAAAATAAGTAAAAGGTTGTTCAATATAATTATCCAAATCTAACATTAAGTATTTTTTATACGTATTAGTCTTTCAATAAAATTATATGCGAGAATGCATACCTTCATAATAACCACTCTTTGGATAAAATAGCTGTTATTTTAATTATTAACTGGTTAGGTAGGTACTATCATTTGTTTATTAAGAAAAATATATTCAACCGCTTTTCCCTTTACTAGATAAAAAATAATAATGATCAAATTTGAAATATTCAAAAATTAGATTTTGTCTATAACTTGAGTACTATGGTAAATAATAACTTGGCTTTTTGGTATGACCTCGCCTAGTTACTAATAAAATAATAAAAATATAGGATGAGCTGATATGTATGTACCTACTCGTACATAAAGACTGAGTCAGTCAGCAACTCGCAGTCCATACTGGCAATTCTAAAATTAATTTATGGAACAGTTGTATACGCTGTTCAATTGTATTATAAAACATCGTTACAAGATGATCACTCGAGCGCACTCGAACGCATTGTTAAATGAACCGAGTGTAAATAAATATAAGTATGCATAAGGCGGCTCAGCGGGCGGCTTCTGTGCAAGGGGGATACATTCAATAAGCTTACTACTACTGGGTTCTGTTGGGCGTGCTGCATACAGAAAAAATAATTTTCTTGCACACGGCTTTTCAGAGATGGGGCTGGTGGAACAAATTTCCTTTAGGAGCCATTTAAATGGTAAAGTGAGCTGTAGGTATCTGTATTTGGTCGGAATTGCAAAATGAAATAAAAAAAGGTTAAGTTATTGCGCCGGCACGTCTCTGCCTGCGTGGGCCAAGTAGGTAAGTTAATACAGTGTACTAACTTTTACAGGTCCAATAATTGCATATTATTCGAATATTCTATCTGTCGCTACTATTATTGACCTATAAGTGCACTTACTTCGGAAAGTGGAAACTTCGAAAGACTTTTTACTTAAGGTTTGATCTTTACCTTTCATCTTAAGGAAGTAACCTATTGACCTATTTGACCTCCGGATCGTATTTAGACACTAAGAATATTTCATAAGAATATTTGTATCGAACTTCCTATAATTACCTCTTCACCGATACCCCACTCAAATTCAGTTTAAAAATTTTGAGGACCATTAAAAAAAATATTTTTAAATAGGGTCTTTAAACACGATTCTTCATAGACAAACCTATAATTTACTTTTTATGTCACTTTACTCCAATTTACGGTTTATACGGCAAATTTTTAACTTCAAGTCCTCAAAATATACAGTACCCCACATCACACCACAATAGAAAATGTTATCACAGATAAATATCAAATAAGCTTTGGACGAAAGACAACCTTTATTTTTGAGTGAGAAATCAATGTTCTTACACTGTGTTTGCACACTACGGCCAACGATTTCCCAATTTAAGTGGTTACAGTTTTGTAGTTAAAATTGTATAAAAGATTTTTTTTATTTCCTTTTTGACCTATAAAGTACCAGTAGTGCTTCAAATTAATGCATTAACATGTCTCCGTCGAGAGGTCTGCATCCGAAGCCCGGTACACATTAGTCGAGTCGAATCGTGTTGAAAAAGTTGTCATTCACAACACAATCAAGGCATGCATTAGGCCAAAAGCGTGACCAACGCGTTATTCGTGGTGTTACGCCTTTATATCTTTTCATTAGAGGCTTACAAGTTATTTATGTCTTAATTTCGGTTATGAATATGTGGACGCATTGCGTTGATAAGAGCGGGAGAATATTCATTAGGAAGCTTCATACGACAGTTCATGTAGAGCTAACGACCTCGGCCCTATTCCTGAAAGGCTGGCTCATCGACGTGCTACTAGGATCGAAAGGTACATGTAGGTCATAAAAAAATCCTAATGTGTCGTCTCACAAACGATTCACCAAGCTAATCTTACAGCTTTTATAGATAAATATATACATAAATAAATAAATATTGGTGGACATTTCACACAGTGCCATCTAGCCCCAAAGTAAGCTAAGCATAGCTTGTATCATGGGAACCAGACAACTGATATAATACTTATATACTTTTCTTTTGTAAATACATACATATAATACATATTAACACCCAGACACAGAACAAACATCAATGTTACAAATGTCACACAAATGTATGTCCTGGGTGGGAATCGAACCCACGACCTACAGCGCAGAAGGCAGGGCTAATACCAACTGAGCTATGAGGCCAGTCAAAAAGATAAGTGATGCTAGTCTATGCCCTATTCTACTATAATAATTACTAACTAAAAATATTACGCAAGTAAATCGCACTTTTCAGTTTGCCACTTCTTAATATTCAATTCAATTTCTTTATTACTTTTCCATTCAATCATCAATTTTTCAGTAGGTACTTTATAAAATAAACGTTACATATTATTGAGCATAATTTGTAGTTATATTGCTAGTAAAGGAAACCGATAGTCCAGCAATATCATATTAAGGAAAATTATGCTCACAATTCAACATTAGGCAGCCCGTAATTCGCCCGTAATTCAATAGGTAAACTATTTTAATTATGTCCCAATATCCACGTTGGTATAAACAATTAAGTTTTTCCTGAAAAAACGACAGATGAAATACGTAGCTCCGCGGTACTGCAGCCCATTCCTGAGCAGCGTTATTATGTATTAGTAGTAAATTAATAAACAACCCTTTCAGGGGAGGGGGGCATAGCCTTACAGATGCACAACACTTCGTAACATCCTAGTCTCGACAATAAACTGAGTCTAACACGAAGGTTTACACCGACCAGGAATCGAACCCGCGAAGTAGAGATGCTACTAACAACCAAACTTCGGATATGGATAGTATATATGTATAGTATATAGTATCTGGCGGGTATCTTTCGTGTTTTCCATTGTTGATGATATAGATAGATATTATTTTTATAATAACCATTAAAAATACAAGTTAAGACTTATAAAATATTCATGCTTCATTTCATAATAGTATAAAATAAAGTAGCTTTCTACGTCTGTTTCTCCGCTTACCTACTTCTTCTAAACCACGAAACGGATTTTGATACGGTTTTCACTAATAAAAAGAGCGATAAACTTTTATGCAGGTTTGCGTATTAAAAAATAAAAGTAATAATAACCGAGCTAGTCGCATCAGCTTGATAAACCAGAGCTGTAAATGATACCTACTACTAGTAGGTACTACTACATATTACTATTACTACTATTACTTATTACCATAGGGTAATAAGAAACGTGTATATAATACACGTGGTACCTATAGAGGTACCACGTGTATTATAGGTTATACCTTGTTGCCATAGAGGTTTCTTTACTCTTGAGTAAAGAAACCTCTAAACTCTTGAGTAAATATAAGAGAACTTCATTAAATTTGATCTTCATTCATAAATAATTAAAACGAATGAATTAATTAATATTTCTTCGTGTTAGAGCTTAACCGTACCAAGCTACAGACTTTACAAACGACCTACGCATCATTTCGATACGCGGAGTAGATAATAAAATGATGTAGATTATATTGGTTAGCGTAAATCTTGAAATAAAACACTGTATAACGATAAAACACTAAAAAAAAAACAAGCTTTTTGTTACCCTGAAAAGATTTCAATAAAGATTTATTTTTAATTTCTAATTTTAGTGTTTTATAACTCGAATTGCAAATATTTAAAATTTTCTTATATTATTAACTAAAAGCACTATTTTGCAACTGCGATGACGATTAAAGGAAAACAATAACAATGAAGTTTTATATTACTGGTTTACATTAAGTTGACTAAGTTTGGTTTAACAGCGAACGAATTCCTACACTTCACAGTTTTTTCCATATAAGCAGTAAGTAATTTATTAGTGGGTCTGACTCGCACTTTACAGGTTTTTTCCCATTAGTCAGCTTGCTCTCTATGTATGACCTATACGCCATCATACAGCGTTTTTTCAAGCCCGGATATGCTCTACGTGCTGGAAGGCAACGCAGTCTGCAAAGGCCTTAAATGGCAAAAGTGAAAGGAACAAACAGTAGGTATTCACAGTCATTAACGAAATTTCTCACCGTTTTCCTGTTAGCTATCATTTTAGACTAACATAATACTTCTACTATTGTAGAATGTCTCCAATTACTTTACCCTTTCGCCTTCTTCAGATTCCAAACTTATGTTCATCTTAACATTAACAGATTTCTTAGAGGCAATAATTGCACTAGCCAGTATAAAAATGATTGTCACGGAACGAGCCAACGGCCCGCCTGGTGTTAAGTGGTAACCTCTGCCCATAACTACCGATGCGACTTGGGTCCTCCCCTACCTAGGTACGACAAGACCCAAGTGGCATCGTATGCGCCCGTAACTCTAAGACGTGTAGGTGGAATGTCTCATGTACCTGTAATTTCACCGGCAACCACAGCTTTAAAACCGGAACACAGTAACGCGAGTGCGTTACTGCTTGGCGGCAGAAATGGGCATGGTGGCAGTACTTCCCCGGACGAACTTGGCGGAGTTCTTGTTCTCTTTAATTATTATCTCTTATTCCAGCGAGTGCATGAGGTCATGATTTTGGTAACCCATGCTGCTTACCAAAAACATTATATTCAATACTGATAACTGGCCTCATAGCTCAGTTGACTAACTTCTGCGCTGTAGGTCGTGGGTTCGATTCCCACCCAGGACAAACATTTATGTGACATTTTTAACATTGATCTTTGTTCTTTGTCTGGGTGTTAATATGTACTATATGTATGTATTTACGAAAGAAAAGTATATATCTATCAGTTGTTTGGTTCCCATGATACAAGCTATGCTTAGCTTACTTTGGGGCTAGATGGCGCTGTGTGAAATGTCCACCAATATTTATTTAATAGAACCATAGGTTTCGTTGTTTTTTTTTAAATCGTAATCTCACCTTGCCATTTTCTTTCTGAAAGTCGCAGCCTCTGTTGTTGTAGGGAGAGTGGTCGAATACGAGCTGTAGGTTGGTGCCGGTGGCTGTGAACGCTACCTCCGTGTGGCCCTCGCGACACCCGCTCGTGAACCGCATCTGGCGCTCTTCTGGTGGACGGTCACGGTACCCCGTGTACCTCACCTACAACAAACTTACCTTCATAATATATACAGGCAATTAAGGATTCAAAGGGACTTCTTCTCCCGTGGTTGGAACGCCCGAGGAACAGTCGGGCATAGGCGTGTCCGCAGGACGAGTGACGAATCGAATTTACTTCAGCAAGGTAATTTGCCAAATGAAATTAAATCAAATAATTAGTTGTGCGCTTACATTTTGTAATTAATGTAGATATTCAGAGCAGAAATAGAGAGAGCAGAAGTAGTAAACAAGTAATTTTTCTAGACGGAATTTACAAAAAAATAGACTTGTGCCTGATGGAAATATAATATTATTAAAAAGATATTGAACAGAATAGAATATATTTTATTTTCACATATTATTACATAAAATAAAATAAAATCGCAAATTATATTATAGACACTCCAATTTTATTTATTTGTATAGATAATAACACAGATAATTATTGGATTATTATTGGACATTGTATTAGAGAAAGTTTTCGTAAGCCTATCTAATATTAATTCCAACTCTACATATTTAAATTGGTCAGTGTATTTATTGATTAAGCAGAGTGATGCATTTAATTGTCGTTTGTACCAGAATCATTAGAGATTCACGTTTTTCCTGTTAATTAAAACAAGTCAACAACGGTTTAAATAGGTAATCAAATTTAAAACTTGATTTTGACATTTGATTGTTTGTTAGAAGTGAACTGTAACAAATAATCAACGATTTTTAGGTGTATAAGATTATTTACCTCACTTTCCCGGCTAAGCCTCTTGAAGAGATCATCCGATTCAAATTTGGCTTTTTGATCGGGTACAACCCGAGGCATCTTGAAGATAAACCGGGGTTTGGGTTGTTCGTAAAGTCCAATGGAGTCGAAAGGAAGCATGCCTGCCAACGACGCGGGGTCACTCATCGCTTGCATCACACGATTATAAGAAACTGAGAAGGATACTGGCCACCATCACTTTGGTCACGCACAACACTGACTCAGCGCTACCGGTGATTCAGAAACGTTGGTATGGAACGCGCGGCGACCACCTGCCTCTGTGACAGCCGTCGACTGAATGAGCCTCGGACTCCCGCCCGGGGACACTTCTCCATCAGGGCGGAGCCTCCACTGGAGGGGAGAGGCCGACCAATAGCGGATTCCCGCGGCGCCGCCCGACGCCTTCTCATCGTGCTTTTGGGAGCTTTCAAGCGAAAAGAGGGTATTTCCCCCCTCGAAATGTTTTTAAAATAAATACTGTGAACGACAAAAGCACATGAATGTATAATGATGGGTATTATCCTCTTTGACGTCTGAAGTGTTTTATGTATATGTACCGGGGCCTTTGTTCCATTGTAACGAGACAAAATGCACGATATGTGACAGTATTTTATACAGGGGTGGGGGGTGGGGGGGGGGGTATACTCCCAGGATGTGATTTAGAGATTGTAACGTGATATTTTTGTACGCCTCGAAAGCTGCATTTATTGGACGTATTATAGCAAAAGGGTGCCTAAACAAAACCATCCTACCGAAATTGGTATTATTATCAAATTCAAAACGACCATTTTATTATATTAAATAATGTAATCGTTGTAAATTTAAGGGACAGCAAATTAATAACTTCTATTCTATTCTTCTATCTGTCTATCAGTAAAAAATATTAGAAACAATTGAGAATATTTGCGTGATAATTCCGCAAGCAATTGTCTCGGAAATGTTCGGAATCAACAAACTTTTGAACGCATAAGTATTCTCTTCACAGAATAATGTACCTATACCTAAGATGTTGGTAATTATTATGTATATAGGTAAGTAGTAATTACCTTGTTACTGAAATCTACGGGATCATCGCGACAATGTGTAGCTAATAGCTAGCTGATAAGATCAGTACGTTTCAAAAGAGACATTTCACTTCGTCAATGCAATCCGGGTGCTTAATGTCTCTATGTTCGGACAATGCCTTGTAAAACGTATCAAGTGTTGTTAAAAGTATCTGTAATCGATCTCCTTTAGATAACAGATGAAGTGTTGCCATTGTCAGCACGTTACAACGGAAACTCAGTGTTGCCACGAAGATAAAAGGACTGGAGAGCAGTTTTTTTAACGATTTTTAAAAGGAATAATTAAAACTACAAAGGTGCTAAAAGGAGAATCAATACTTGGGAATCAATATTGCAACAAACCTCTAAAAGGCCTCACAGCTCAGTTGGTAGTAATTCTGCCTTCTGCATTGTAGGTCGTGGATTCGATTCCCACCCAGGACAAACATTTGTTCTGTGTCTGGGTGTTTGTAATGTGTTTTATATGTATGTTTTAACAAAAAAAATAATATGTATTCTATCAGTTGTCTGGTTCCCATAGTACAAGCTATGCTTAGTTTTGAGCTAGATGGCGCTGTGTGAAAAAACTACGTGACTTAATATTATAAAAGGGAAAGTTTGTATGTAGGTATGTTTGTTAATCCTTCACTCAAACGGCTGAAAGGATTTGGATGAAATTTGGTATCAGGATAGCATATATCTTAGATTACACATTGGCTACTTTTGATCTAGAATAATGTGCAGTGTTCCCGTGAGATGACTTATTCATCGCGGCGCGTACGCGGCTTGTTATAAATATTTTGCAATTATTTGTAGCTGTTGTCAATGCAAGAAGATATACATATTTATATATATACAAATTAGATGAATTCTTGAAATATCATTGAAGAAAGGATATTTCAAAACATATCCCTGAAATTCTAATCTATTCTATTCGGATCACTGGTACTCTCGCACCAGTGTGGAATTTTGTATTATGGAATTCCTGAAATGAAATTGTAGATAGTTATCAGTGAACCTGCAGTATACGGTAATATCATGAGATAGACATGACTATCCAGAAAATGTTATCAAAAAGAAATACAGAATATGCCAACATAACTGCTACAAACAGCCAAAACGTGATATAAGTTAAATTGTATCACTCGAGCGCGCGCCCTTGCGTCGGCGTCGTGTCGTGTCGCCAGGCGCACGGTACTGGTGCCCTCTCGATTTGAGATCAAACGCCGCCTCGCGACACGTGCATATCACTCTATAACAGGCAGATACGTGATGGAACAAATATTAAAATATATATATATCATAGAGCATCAAGCGGTGGTCATTATCACTTATTATTTTTCACTTGTTATTATTAATGAGAACTGGTAAATAAATAAATAAATATTGGCGGACATTTCACACAGCGCCATCTAGCCCCAAAGTAAGCTAAGTAAATAGAATAATAATAATAATATCATGGGAACCAGACAACTGATATAATTCATAAAATACATTTTCTTTTTGTAAATACATACATATAATACATATCAACACCCAGACAGAACAAACACCAATGTTTGTCACAGAAATGTTTGTTCTGGGTGGGAATCGAATCCACGACCTGCTGCGCAGAAGGCAGTGTTACTACCGACTGAGCTATGAGGCCCGTCAAGGTAAGTGGTAAGTTATGCCAACGCGCAAATATTTTTTATACGCAGGAATTTGGAATTTTCTAAGCTACTTGCGCTCTTGTTTGTGCGCTGATCCAAGGTAGATTAATTTCTTAATTTATAGAGCTAATGCATATGGGATTTTGATAAATCCATGAAAGCGTTACGGAATATAAATTGATATTTTGATATTTTACATTTAAACTGCTTGTTGAATTGTTTAATTTTATTCTGACTTGTTTGTCCTGCTTTTTTCTTAAAATATCACGTTCATTTTTGTCAAATTTGTGGCAATTTCTCGTACGATAATTATTGTATTGATATTACATTCCCACACAAATATTCACACGCTTGCGCCCACGTACTCTGCGATATCAGCGTGGTAATTTCCCCATACCTAATGTTCAAAAATTGACACTCTACCACTGATAACAATTGGTGCAAGTCAATAATAACTATTGTAGCTAACAATATAAATGCGAAACTGAGTTTGTTTGTCTGTTACGCTTTCACGACTAAACCTCTGTATCGATTATGATAAATTTTGATATAGAGATAGATGAGACGGTTATAGGTTACTTTTTCTAGCCAAAAACTTATAGAGGTGGGGCGAAGAGAGGAGTTAACTCGTTTATTGCGTCGTCCGATTTGCTTGAAGCTTTGCAGAAATTTTATTGATGACAAATGATTAAGATATACATATATATATGTTTATTTTTTTGATTTATCAAAAATCTTCTAGGAGTAGTTTGTAAAAATATATATATTTTTACAAACTACTCCTAGAAGGATGTTAAACGGGAGTATCAAAGTTTATAGGTTCACAAAATCAACATTAACGCTAGTGAAGTCGCGGGCAAGTAATAAATAAATACTGGTGGGCATTTCACGCAGCACCATCTAGCCCCAAACTAAGCATACTCGTAGCTTGCACGTACTAAAAAGAAAGTTATTTATTTGACCTATTTGAAATAAAGTCTTTAAGACTTGACATTTATTTATTAATATGTAACAATGTATAACAACATAATTAATATCTACGAAATCAATTCCACTATATTAATTTGTACTCTATTTAGCCAAAGCAGAACTGGCATATGGTAGGAAAAACCTGTCTATCTTATTATTACTATGTTTATGAGCGAATATCCGTAGATTTTGTAACTTAATGCGATTAATGAGGTAAGTACGAGTTGTTGCTAATCGTGAGTTTTGAAATAAATTTGGACCCTCTCCCGTCTGAGTCTTGTTTTTCAAGCGATAGCCACGTAATGTCAAATTAATTACGCCAATGTCAAGAGATAAATTGTAAAATTGTCCACACGACTGATATTTGACCACTGACCACATCCTTCTGATAACTGTTACAAAGGTGCGTTCTATTATTTCAAACTGATCATTCTTATATTTACATGTAAATAGGAGAGTAGTGACGGACTTGGCTCGTTCGTATAGTCGTGATTTATTTAACTACTGAGCCTGTATATGGCAAAATAATACGTGCACCTATTCCCGATTTTTGTTTTATGACAGTTAGTTTGTCCAAGATAAACAAATAAATATTGGTGGGCAATTCACACAGCGCCATCTAGCCCCAAAGTAACCATAGCTTGTATCCTGGGAACCAGACAACTGATGTAACACTTGAATACTTTTTTTGTAAATAATACTTATTTAACACCCAACACAGATCAAATATCTATGTTTGTCACACAAATGTTTGTCCTGGGTGGGACTCGAACCCACGACCTACAGCGCAGAAGTCAGAGTTACTACCAACTGAGCTATGAGGTCAGTCAAATGTAAAATTGTTTAAAGATAGCCAACAAGCCAGTAGTAATAGCCAACATCGTATGCAGAGACCGCACAAACTCAGTAATTCCTCTTTGTGTTATTTCAATATCCAAAGAGATTATGTTTATTCTCAAAAAGGTAATTCATACGAGTTTCAATCACTCACTAACTAAAACTGACAATATCGCGTCATGAGTATATATATGAGTATATATCAGTCATAGGTATACCAGGTTTTTCCATTATTGTAACTCGCCTTTATTTGAACAACAATAACATTGAATATTTTCCTTGCTGCTGAAGATGAAAAGTTGTGTTAAACATAAGAGCAAACATATTTCCGTATGGTGGCTATTTTGGAATCACTATTCAATTATAATAATTAAATTGAATTATATTTTTATATTCTATTAAATTCGCATTACTGTGTTCCGGTTTAAAAGGTGTGGTTTCCGGTGAAATTACAGGCACATGAGACATTCCACCTTCACGTCTCAGAGTTACGGACGCATAAGATGTGACTTGGGTCTTGTCATACCTAGTAGGGGAGGACCGAAGTTGCATCAGTTGTTATTGGCCGAGATTACCACTTAACACCAGGTGGGCCATCTCGGCTCGTTCCGTAACTGTATTACATAAAAGAAAAAAATATAAATGCTTCAGATAGAGCAGAGAACGTATTGACATAAAAATGATGGTACGTGTAAGAGCCACAATCATGGGATGATTGCATCATGGATCTATCCAAAGGTTTTAACAAAGTGTTGTATTTTGAACTTCGTGTCGGCAAGATAGTAGTTAGTTAGTTTTTAGTTTAGGCACACGTTAAAGTTATCTCCATATGTCTTTATATTTGTAGAAAATAACTAATGCAAAGAGACCATCGCCATTTTTTGTGTGCTGTAAAGCAGTTGGCAGCGACACAAGTTCTACCAATTCTCACCTTGTGTTTTTTGTCGTTGGATAATAAATCAAAGCATTGTTACTTGCTGCTGCATTACCATATTTGCTCATGACAATGACCGTAGAGACATTTAATTAATTGACGCATAAACCTTTCTAATGTTGTAAAGCAAAAAGTACACATTGACCCCAGTATAAAACAATAAAATGTGAATAAAGAAAGGGTTACAACATGTTCCCATTTAAATATGAGCCCCGTTCGGGCAGTTGAGTCATTTGTTACAATCTTTTATTTTATCGCCGCCCTTTAAACATTTGTTTGTTCCCTAATTTCTTTGATGTTTCTCATACATGTTTTTGTTTCAATTTAAATTATGATTATATTTCACCAGCTTCTGTCGGTGGCTTCGTCTGCGTGGTACGGAATACTGCGTCCACGTACTTGTATCACTGACTCTATCGAAACTGTGTGGTTCTCTTCTATTCGAGTCACTGGTTCTCTCGAACCGGTGTGGTGAAAGGATTTTAAATGCGACTCAAAGAGGCTCCTTTCGTGCACTTGATAGCTTTAGTTCTAAGACATGTCGGTTTCCTTACGATGTTTTCCTTAACCGTTTGGAGAACGTGGTATTGCGCACTTAATCTTTCAATCGAAAACTCATAGGTGCACGTCGGTATTTGAACTGGCGACCCCCGGATTAAAACTCGGGGTCAGTACCACCAACTGTGTGATGAAAGGACTAAGATGCGCCCAGTTCGTACTCTTGGCATCATTCGAATTTTGCTTCTAGGACATGCCGTTTTACTTACGATTTTTTTAATCGTTTAATTCAATTTATATTTATTTAAAATTCAGATAGTCATCCATTTTGTTAGTACCTACTTAATGCAATTATAATTTAAACCTATGAACTTTAAGAACGTGTTATAAATTTTGTGGCAAAAAGCTGGTATGGAACTTGGGGTCTCCGCCATCAGGCCAGCCCGCTCTAGATATTATGTTACTATTTATTATTATATACTACTATCATCGTCAGCCTACGTAAAAAAATCAATCACATCGTGCAGTATCTATTTGTGTTGTGTATTAGTGGGGCTCAGGCTGAACAAAACCTCATTTGAATTCTTCAATCAACACGTGCAAACTTTGTTTGCAGCCCGCTGCTGACTGGATGTTAGCGGCAGGTTTCCAACGCGAGCGGATCGCTCGTAAACATAGCAGCCGTCAAACGTTGTTTATGTGAGTGATTCCGGTCATCGCTTTGTCTTTGCCGCGCGGGTTTCGGACGACACCCTAATAAAAGGCGTGGCAAAAAGGCCCTAATAGCCGCTGATCCTATTTCAAGGCAATAAAATGCAACAAAATTAGCTTTTGTTCGAGTTAGTTGTCTGTTAACGTCCAAGCAGACAGTTGCGGACAAGTCGGACCGGCTCTGCTTTAAAAAGAGATTTTAACTTTTGTCTCATGGGCGTATCTTTTGACTCGGTATTGTTCGTTGGGGTGCAATAGATAGCTGTGAAGCAGATAAAGTGTTGCCGAAATTTTATTGCGTGTTCGGAATTTTTGTTTTATGACGGATCTGCTATTTGTTTCATGGCTTAACTAAATAATTTAAATCAGGTTTAAAGTAGTAATTAGGTAGCATAACTCCTTTTAACGTAGGTATTGCGCATACTATTTTCATCATCTCGAGGTATTTCACATATAAACATTATCAAAGGTCTCGAGAATTCCCCGCTGAGTTTTTGCAGTCGCAATCGGTCGTAGTACGTCTAGAATATTAATATGGAACCGGTTTATTGTTTGATTTGACGTCAGCTGTCCCTCGCCATCGACATGGTACTTGATACTAACGCCCGTTACTAAGTACAGTGGATGTTACCGTATCTGATTTTATGACTGATAATTAGATAATGAAAACAGTCAAAAAATAGTCATAATGTCTTATAAATTTTGTTTTACATAATCAAGTTCTCCCCCATTAATCTCAAGTTAAGAAAAACAATAATCACACCTAATTTTAATACTAGGTACGTTACAAATGTTGCTTTCTGTCACCGTTCAATCGATCGGTCAGACCTGAGGGTAGGTTAATCTAGAAAAATCTAGAAAGTCCTTAAATTTTCTTCTATAAATATAGTAGTATGGTATTAGTTTGTTGATAAATGGTATGGAATGTATTCCATCTCCTGTTTATATTTTTCATTGAAATGAAATTTAGTACAAAAATTGCTAGAATCTGACTGAAAAGAAGGTTGTGTATCACCCATCTCGTCTAAATGACTCAGTCATCTAGCAAGCCAGTACTACGATGCTTAGTCACTATGCCATTGCCTTATCGTGCGTATGTCAATGATCTCACACAATCTCTCGCGTAACATATTAATTTTAAATCGATATAACATTCAGTATGGACTGGCCACGCAGCTCATTTGGTTAGTAACCCTACCTCCTGCGCTGTAGGTCGTGGGTTCGATTCCCATTCAGGACATACAATTGTATGAGAAACATAGATGTTTGTTCTGTGTCTGGGTGTTAATATGTATTATATGTATGTATTTACAAAAAAAAAAAACTGTATCAGTTGTCTGGTTCCCATGACACAAGCTATGCTTAGCTTACTTTGGGGCTAGATGGCGCTGTGTGAAATGTCCACCATTATTTATTTCTTTATTATATGTATGTATTTACAAAAAAGTATATAATTTTCTATCATCTACTGGTTTCAGTAGTACAAACTGTGCTTAATTTGGGGCTTGATATGAAGTAACCGTGGAGACATTTTGTTAAATTTTCAATATTTAGAAATAAAAGAAAAACAAAAAAAATAATTTCATAATGAGAATAAAGACTATGAATTACTTTACAGTGAATGTGAAGTACCTAATTGTAAAAGACATTCTCATTCTTCAAAGATGAAATAGAAATTAAGCAAAACTAAGCAACTAAAGTCCATTTCAAAAAGGCACCGGTACCTACGCTGATTAATCAAATCAAACCAAAAACATCAATATATATTTTTTGAGGTTTTTTTTTTTCAAAACCACGTGTTTATTAATTAGAAAATTTTTAATAAAAAAAAATTGTGTTTCCATGGTATAGGTACAGAATTACAAATTCGTTTTGGATCTGTTACGCTGTTAGGGTTCGAATTTCCAAGTTTGACAAGTTTCCGATGTTTGCGCATACATCCTGTTAGGAACACATTCGAAATTTCAAGTCTACCACAGTTAGGCACAGATACTACAAAGTATTGTTTTATAAATGTTCTAGGCACTTCCGTACTCCATATTCACAATGGATCGATCCGTATAACTGTTAATAGAATTAGATTTACTTTATCAGCGTCATGGTTTCGTAAGATACATTTAGATAGTTTTGAAGGCTGCGCTGTCTGGGAATACCAAAAGACCTGTCTGTTGCGTGCGATCGGAAAATACGCTGTTAAATTAAATTTATGGCGTCACAGATTGATTATGTAGTAATATGTGATGGCGTGATCTTGATAGATCCTATTCTATTATTACCATATTGAGTGGATATCATTAATATGAAGTGAAACCGTTTTATATGGATACATGTGATTCTATCAATTAAAATTTACCTAAAAACTCTTAATTCAGAAATAAAACGTTATCAAATAACCACCAAGTTAGCTGCTTCGCATAAATAATATTACTATTACTACTAATACGACTCGAGCCACTGGCTCTCTTAAACCAGTGTGGTGAAAGGATTGAAGCGCGCCTCAAAGAGCGGGAATTTAATTTGAAGAGCGTCTTTAAATCTACATGAGACCAATCCGGGTTGGATAAGAAATGTTTCTGAAACTTCTTAGACCAACTAAGAAGTTTCAAGTCTGTGTCGCAAATCACTTATTATACTGGACTAAAACTCATTTTTATATATCGTAGCCACACTTAGGTACCCACTTAACGTTTAACATCCAACTCAAATAAGGAAAATTCATACGGTTGACGCTTATTTCTTAGAAGTGATTGTCTGTCGAGGCAAGCCTCGTATAATGTAACGTAGGTTGTGTCCACATCGGAAATTCCTGATCGTGACTATTTTGGCACACGATGCCGACGAGCGACGCGCCTCCGGTCACGGCTACACATGCCATGGTCACTAGCAGGCTTTTCCTTTACCTCGCTAAGAAACGTCAGCTTTGAGCGACAAAATGCGTCATTCGTTAAGATAAAAAGTACAAGTACGGCATTTCCATGTTTATTGTAAGATTTATACACGTATACTGTCTTTGAAATGCTAAAATCTGTGTAGCTGGTTGGTAAGAGATATCCACTACAGAAGTTGAATATCCAAGGCTAGAAAACAGAGTTTTTCTCACACGTTACCTCGGCCGGGGTTTAAATGAGTCGAGGACTTGAATTGACGGTTGGTCACTACCAACTTAGATACGGGACCGTCTAAATTCGTTCATTACACGTATTTATATGTATGCTGATAATTATATTTCAAAGCTATTTTATCAAGTAAGTTGAAAAAAATATGTTCATTAAAGTCAAAAGTAAAAGTTATTTATAATATTACCGAAAATATTAATGTTGAAAACAAAAACGATATGAAATGGTGTTTTTTATCAACCATTAATTCCGCTGCAGGCTACGTGATTCGCGTTGTGGTAGTATAACGGTAAGACATCTCACTTTAGTTCCTTAGATATGGATTCTGACCCTTTATTTCAATCTATGTCAATATCAAAAATTTGGAAATCCCAACGCAATTTTCATTCTCGTTAACTGAAACATATTTTCCATTTCAATAAATCACAAACATAAGCGGATTTTTGGAAAATATCATTAATCAACGCTTTTTATTATCCGTCGCTTACACGTTATTACAGAAGCTTATTGTTGTCGAGCGGACGCGGACGCGGACGCCACCGTTTATAAAACGTTATCTTCAAACGAACACAATAACATGTTTAATAATGGTGGTGATTAATGTACTCGCAGGATGACGCTCACTTCGGCGCAGGAGGCGCGACACGACGCAATGCGTTCCTATACTCCTGCGCCCCGGGCCCGCCGCGCCGCCCGCCGCCCGCCCCAAATGACCAGACATTATTTAATTGAAATGGAAGTGAAAGGGTGACAATTGTAATAGACAAAAAGGGTTACTTTTTTGCGACAACGCGATGAAATATTGAGCCAGCCGTGCACTGTAACAGTTGTTCTTTATGTGTGTCTACGTGCGAAATTGAGTGCGAATCGTTTTGACGAATTAAACATTCAACGCTTCGACTTTACGATCAAGATAGATAAGCTCTACTTAGTAGATAGTTATTTTTTCATTTTAGGATTTGATTAAACAAGATTTGCTAATGTTTTTTGGTT
The DNA here is from genome assembly GCA_947359385.1 of Chesias legatella. Lineage (NCBI taxonomy): Eukaryota > Metazoa > Arthropoda > Insecta > Lepidoptera > Geometridae > Chesias > Chesias legatella. Next base: position 7,384,376 of record OX375783.1, read on the forward strand.
TTTGTAAAATATAGGTCCCAGAAATCCTCCCAAATCAGAAGGCGTACTCCCAATGACAAAAACATTATTGATATATAAATATATTCGTACAAATAGTTCGCAAGTACTCTCCAAGGCTCCACAAAACGTTCAGCTTAGTTTAACCTAATAAATAGCCAAAACGCAACGATAGCGCGATTCAGCACTCCATACATTTGCGGTGTATATTTCGAACAGTGATGGTCGGTTCGATATGCATATTGAAATTACTGTATGTGATGGTACATTTTTACTCGAATTAGAAAGTTTTCATAATAATAAACAATCATAAATTACCTACTATGTTGACTACTGATTCAAGTATTTATACCTAACTAGTGAATAATTTGTCAGCCCATAAAAATTACGGTTAAACCATTGAAAATAATACTAATGATGAACTTGTTATTACAAATATTTATCAATATAGAGAAACACAATATACCTGTGCCTTGCAAATTTACACACATAAATAACAGACTCGGACCTGCGTTCAAAGAAAACATAAATCAGGATTTAAATTGTTTACTCGTCTAGTTTAACTTCTTGTAAAGCTAAAGGTAAATGTTTGAAATGGAAAAAAATGCAATAGATTCTGCTTGACATTCGCTAACTAATGATCCCGTGTCACAATGCCCGTGCTCGCTCCCTGTCGAGCTTCTTCAAAGCTCTTTGTTATCGAATATTTTTAACACTTCAATGTTTGATTTGGGCGAATTTGCGACATTGAAAAAAAATCGATTGACACGTCACGTTTTTATTGCTGTTTGTATTGCTACCTGGATGTGCTATACATCGGGGAAAATAAGGGATTGTCAGCGCGTCGACAGTCCCGGCCATTCACGCCGCGCCGCGCCGACGAGGATCTATGACAGTTTCATAGAAAAGTCGTTGATTTCATTGTATACCCAAACATATCATGACGGGCGAATAATCGATACTTTTTTCGTAGAAATAACCTTGATCACACGTTGGAAATTTCAATCCGAATTGAAACTGCTAAATGGTATATCTAGCAGGACTCTACGTATTTAGAAATCGAGCTTCATTCAGCGGAATTAAAATACATAAAAATATTTTGTGGCGATTATACTGGTATATCCTAAATTGATCGAGAAACATCCATTATTAGGAATACTATTAATTATGAGTAAAATATAATCTAAGATTATAATGTAGATCTCTTCTGTATGATAAGAAAATACCGAATGAACCAATGATAACTAATTCTAATTCAATATTGCTCTCTATTGAGTATTCTGTGCATGAAAGAAGCCTTTAAGGGTCACTTTAATCCTATCACCGTACTTTATCGGGAGAGCTAGTGATATGATTAGTAGTAGTGGCGCACTGATCGAAACAATATACTAACAAAATCTTGTCGTCCACGCGTCTTTACGATGTTTACTCATATTGCTTACGTAGATTTGTTCGGGAAAGCGTGGAAACTCTTTTTAAAAAACACTTAATTTGACTTCTAAGATATTTAATTGGCAAAAGTAGTACGTGTTATAAAAGAAGCGACTTAATTACGACTGAGCTCGTAGGCTCTCGCTATCTTAATCGTCCGGAGGGTCTAGACGCAACGTCGACAAATCTGCAGCTGCATCCGCGCGTGGGCGCTCATACTCTGTAGTTGGTAAAATACTTATGCAGCAGTAAATATACTGTGACTGGTGGACGTTGGCGCCATAACTACGTTATCAATGTTAGCTCAACACTGAATCAAAAATTAATTTGCTTCGTAAAGATTTAAAAAAAATATTAATAAGTTGAATATTCCCCATAATGAAAGGCGAGGCGTGAAATCCAATTGTCGACACGGATGGTAGCGAACATATTGATATTTTAATTAGATTTACAAAGTCGAATCTCGCAGTTCGCCGGCGACACCCAACTCTTTGAGCCGCTGTAATGGCACCCCGTGAACTTTATTCAAGGGTTGTCGGACCCGGTATTGTGCCTACTCAATATTTACTCCCAAATGCATTACTGCAACAATAATAACTCAGTTTTTTAACTTTGCGGAGCAGCTTCCGCGTTATCGTTTTCAATGGCTTTAGAAATGTCACTCACTGCGTAATTATAGGGCAGCTCAGCAGGTAGCTTCCAAGTAAAGTAACGATGGTGAACAAAATCATAATTGCCGTTTCGTCTATAGGTATAGCTGTGGGACCATAAAAACTGTTTTTCGGGTACACCTTTTGTTGTTAATAATTTAATTCTAAGAAGTAATTACAGAATTACGTGTAACAGTGTTCAAATGGTGTTAAATACTTTCCTGCTGAACATTGGTAAAAATATATTCATTAAAGAATTAATACTACGAATAATGTACATATGTTACATTAGTATCTATAGAAAATCCTTCGCCATTTGATGGTTGGTTATGAATCGAATTATTGGTTTCCAACAATAAATATCAAATAAGTATATATTTACCTATAAGTTAATTATTATAAGTCCGTTGCACTCATCATGTTTGAACTTCAAAGCTCACATTTTTTACTAATACTTATCGTCATTTTCGTACAAAACAAAAGCTACTTACAACAATATCTTAAACAGATGTCAAAAAACAAATAAAATAACGTCACTTTTACGAAATATGTATAAACAAACAATACGTTGGTATACATCTGCAAAATGATTTTCGTTTGAAAACAACGCGAACAATTTGTCAGAATATGCAATGAAGCAGGGCGTGGGGCCCCGACTGCGGAACCCGCCGCGCGCGCCGGCTCACGCTGTGACGTCGGCATACAGAACTCTAATTGACACACTAAAATACGTCATGTCACATCGAAGCGCTTACTCCATATGCCCTTCAATTTTCTGTCATTTTTAGCGACCCCTCACTAGCTCTCTGTTAATTTTAGTTTTAGTAGAAATTGTGTTACGCCGTAATTAGAATTTAAATTTCAAAATTATGTAGAAAATGAAAGAAAGATAGATAAGTAAAATGTTAATTTCAGCATACATTACATATAGGAACAACATCAAACACGGAGAAAACAAAATTCTTGTAGTAATACTGAAATAACAGAACATAATCATTTTTCGAATCAAACCACACATAGGTATGTGCTAGGCAAATAAATCTACCCATCTCCAACAGAGATATATATTTGACAAGCATCAGAACTGTTAAAGTACTGTGATGTGCAAAAATATTATGAATCCCGAATTTCAATCCAAAAAGTGATTCATATCGCGGATAGGCTTGTACCAAATTCATTCGCTTGGAAAATTTGTTTGTCCGTTTCACGGTGAAGAAAAACATAAAACATAAATGGCCTAGATAGAATAAAAATTTCTTAGACATGTTGTATCTAATAAATTGTACTGGGGTACCGTAATAAGTTTCAACTTTGTCGTGTGAGAAGGCTGTTGCACTACTCATGTGAAATAAATATCCAACGCAATTTATAAAAATAAAATACTCGCAGTAAAGATAATATACCTAACTATTTTGAGTTTTTACAAGGGAAATCCGGGAATTTTTAATTTTGTCTAATCAAAAAGAAATATTTCAAATATTCCGCCGAGTACATTTTTATGAAAATCCCCCTGTCCGATTGTGAGCGTTCGCTCGCCCTACGGATGCCGGCGGCAAATATCTGCAAAATGCGTGTAATTATTTATTTGCCCTCCGAGCCCTCGCCGGGCCCACTCCACCGGTTCAATAGCCAAACAAATAAATGCAAGAGAACACAATAGAAGAACAAAATTCAAGGAACCATTTTTCGGTATTCAGGTCTGCGAAACAGTATTACTACGACTATAGGGCACATTAAGAACAAAGCTAAGTTGATGTATTCCTAATTATGTACAAAACACAAGTATCTGCACAAAGCTCGATATCCTTGGAAGAAATACAATTTCATAGTTTCGGTGCCTATGGAAACTAACAGCAGAATGAAGGCAGCAGGTAGCCGGAGTCTGTTGTTTACCCGTTTACATTTTTTAAATGAATAAAGGGCTTAAACGGTATCGTTTTTCATGCAAGCTGTAAAGAATAAAGGGCACAAAAGGCGTCTGATAAAGCCGGAGACAAATACCTCGCACTGCGTCGCTACTATTTTGACATTTTAATTTCACCCTTGCTCGAAATCCGTTTTGAATGGTGATGGGGGCGCGAGTTGACGCGACGCGCTCAGCTCTCCCGATACATGCATGTATCACACACAGCACGGCACAGTCGCAGGAGAGACTTGATTGACGTTTATCGCTCGGATTAAAATACAATTAAAATTTATTTTTGAATAGTGCACAACGGTTTAACCCTTGTACAGTTCGCCTTTAAAATACTTTAACACGATATCCGTAGCTTAAACTTCCAGAACTACGATGGTGCGTGAGATTTTAAAAGTTTCAAAATAATATTCGATAATGAATATCACCCCAATTATTCCGTAAAATATTCGATAATAGGTTTAAATTTATGTAGCTGGAGCACGTAGGGTCCTCGATTAAAGGTAATTTGTGCCAATCACATGTTCGCATTGTGATGTCCACGTCCGACTTCGCTAAACCATTCTCCCTAATTAAAATGGAGCCCTCATTCGTACACAAAAGTCAATCGAGGGATTAATGTTTGACGTGTATCCTACGCAGACCATTTTTAGATTGCACTTTTGTGCTCTCTACGGGCCTGCTATTACGATGTCAATCCGTGAAAGATCAGTTTTTGTTCACTCATAATGGGTATTGGAAAATATGGGATGAAATATGGTACCGGTGCTTGCTAAATGTGTTTTGATCATAGAAAAACTTCTGATGTATTAAATTAATTAGGAATTAGGTAATGTCCGGCATGAGAGTTAAGTTGCTCATTATTTTTCGTATAGATGATCGTCTGCAATACATCTAATAGCTCCACTTAATGAATTGTGACTCAGAGAGTCCTTTAATAATAGACTATAATGTTATCTAATATTTTCCCTGCTGCTTTACTACTACTCTTTTCTTCACTTCAAAGTTATTAGATATTTTATATTTTACTTAGGGACGGACCCACTTAATGAATTGTGACTCAGAGAGTCCTTTAATAATAGACTATAATGTTATCTAATATTTTCCCTGCTGCTTTACTACTACTCTTTTCTTCACTTCAAAGTTATTAGATATTTTATATTTTACTTAGGGACGGACCCACTTAATGAATTGTGACTCAGAGAGTCCTTTAATAATAGACTATAATGTTATCTAATATTTTCCCTGCTGCTTTACTACTACTCTTTTCTTCACTTCAAAGTTATTAGATATTTTATATTTTACTTAGGGACGGACCCACTTAATGAATTGTGACTCAGAGAGTCCTTTAATAATAGACTATAATGTTATCTAATATTTTCCCTGCTGCTTTACTACTACTCTTTTCTTCACTTCAAAGTTATTAGATATTTTATATTTTACTTAGGGACGGACCCACTTAATGAATTGTGACTCAGAGAGTCCTTTAATAATAGACTATAATGTTATCTAATATTTTCCCTGCTGCTTTACTACTACTCTTTTCTTCACTTCAAAGTTATTAGATATTTTATATTTTACTTAGGGACGGACCCACTTAATGAATTGTGACTCAGAGAGTCCTTTAATAATAGACTATAATGTTATCTAATATTTTCCCTGCTGCTTTACTACTACTCTTTTCTTCACTTCAAAGTTATTAGATATTTTATATTTTACTTAGGGACGGACCCACTTAATGAATTGTGACTCAGAGAGTCCTTTAATAATAGACTATAATGTTATCTAATATTTTCCCTGCTGCTTTACTACTACTCTTTTCTTCACTTCAAAGTTATTAGATATTTTATATTTTACTTAGGGACGGACCCACTTAATGAATTGTGACTCAGAGAGTCCTTTAATAATAGACTATAATGTTATCTAATATTTTCCCTGCTGCTTTACTACTACTCTTTTCTTCACTTCAAAGTTATTAGATATTTTATATTTTACTTAGGGACGGCAGTTAGGGAAATGTTTTTGTAGTTTAATGTTTTGTGACGTGATTAGTTTTCAGGCATTTCTGTTGTTTGGATTGACGTCCTTTTCGTGTTTTTCTGTTCTTTTAGGCGTTTACAATGAATTTTGCTAATTACTAAGTGGTCTAGGTAGGTTATTAATAAAATATTAATTTTCAATCAATTTAATACTCGGCGTTAATTCCCACGTGGTTTATGGAAAACATCATGATTTCATTTATTATTGACAAAGGATTGAATAGGGAACTATACCAAACCGTGGAAATATTCCCATTTGCGAACAATAATGGGTCATATTTATGCCCACACAAAACCAATTTCATGTCCAACTCTGTTTGCATTTTCGATTTGCACAAGTCTTGATTTGCGTTGCGGTATACGTCTTTATTATACAATATCTGGTTTCTCACTCTAGCCGATGTGTTATCGTACTAGGGGAAAAGAGATGTCGAAGTTGCGTTGTGGGATTTTGAGAGAAGCACAGAGTAATAACAACCCTTTCGTTTAAGCTGTGACTGGTAGACGATAATTTGATTTCACGCGCGTCTGATGATTAATGCCATTGCCTTATCGCTCCATATTTTACCGATTTAGGCCGATGTTCTTTTATGTCGTCCCTTTACTACGTGTGAACACGGCTTAGTGCCTTGTTTAACATTGACTAAGCACGGTACGTGTTTTATGATTAGAAAAGTACTGTTATACAGTTTATATACATATCATGATATCCATAATCGTATTTGGTTTTTAGCTGTCGTATATTTTGACATCTATTGAGTTCGGCATATATATATTAAAAAGAGATATCTAAGAAATACATCTATTTTGTATATTTGAGAAAACATAACATAGCTCGTAGTAATGTAGCTACGACATAAATTTTAACTATAATTTACGCTTCTGTCGGGGGAAACAAGTATGAATACTAAACCATAGCGACAACAGGAGGGTTAAGGAGGAAAGTAAAGATTAATGAATTGAGATAACATTAATAGGTGATTAAAATATTCAAATTGAAAGAGTGACACGTGTCGCACAATGGACCATAAGTATAAATAATTGAAATGAATAAAATATCATTGCGGACTTTTTTTAGTGGTACTCCTAACGGACTCAATTTGAAATGAAATCTTGTAGGTATCGTCTCACAAATACTAAGTTACCCCTTCTATTACTGTTACATATCTGGTACATTCATAGGTTGCCTGGAAGAAATCGCTATTAGCGATAAGGCCGCCCATTGTATTGCCTTAGAGCTTATATATTAATCTTTACGGAATTTCCATGTATGGTAGGCAATAAAGTATTATCTATCTATCTAAGTTTCAGCGAAATTATTATAATCTTTATTATCTTCGAGAAGAAATGTTTATTTTATAACTAATCTTGTCACAAACTGTCTTCAATCAGAGTGGCTAAAGAGGCTTTTTTCATGACATGTCTAATGTCTTCGAACTTTTACTTCCATGACCTGCCCGTTTCTCCACAATGTTTGCCTCACCGTTTTGAGCGCACAAATTTCTGAACCGAAAATCTCATTGATATTCTCTTTAAATTCCGCCCTTTAGACTAAAACCGAGGTTCTCTACCACTGGGCCACCTCTCGTGTAGCAGCTGCAGCCTGAGACGGTTATATTTTATTGATCGGTTGTTCTAGTGACACTGTAGCACGCATGCGTAGCACTTGCAGCAATCAAAGCGCACGCGTAGCTATTCCTTCACCCCATTTCATCCTGGACAACAATTGGACAACATTTCTAATTTCTACTTACGTAACTCGTAGCATTTCGTAGACCAACCACAATTATAATGGGAGATTTTCGTTGTAAACATAGTATTGTAAACTTTGACACACACAGGAAATCTTTCAGACACTGAAATTTTACGTCGCTTTTGTATTGAATTGAACTGAAGGCCTTTTCCAATGCTGCAACGAAGGCAAATCTACGAAGAAATTCAAAGACTTAAAAATTGATGAAGTGATCAGTACGTAACATATATTTAAATCGATTTCAATGTCAAATCGATATAATTTTACATTAAAATCGATATAACGCTAAAGATAAAAGTTACGCAATCAACCTGCAGACCTAACCGGGACTAAAGTTACTATAATTTAGTATTAAAAATGCAACATTTTGTATGCAAATTGAACTTCAAATCTGTGATCTCAAACCTACCAGATCAAATTTACATACACATGACTTTGTAACATAGAAACAACACACATAGAAACAACTTTTTTACTTTGGGGGTATACCTAAGCAGTTATAAGTAGGCACACATTTATACGTCGTAAGTGGTCAAATCATCCCCGTTATTCTTTTCCGAGGAATATTTATATATATACTCAGCTAAAACTTTCCTCGAGTAGGTAAATTATTCCCAAACAAGTCAGCAACAGAACAGATCACCAATTTAATTACCAATTCCTATATCAGCAAGCCTGAGTGATGTCTTTTATTAAAGTCTCTTATATGCATGGATGGCTTTTTACTGATTCTTTTGTATAAAGTTTACTTGGGTCGTATCAACACACTCAAATCCTCTTATCTAAAAAACGTGCGACCATTGTTATAAGAAAAGCATATCCGTCTTCGTTCTCATATTCGTGTGTATGTCTAAATAATCAAATAACATTAATGCCTATCCTAATCCGAAGATAATGCTTTTGTTCGACAGTTTCATGCTCGCCCTCGCTCAAATATTTGGTTATCTTTTACTTACCTAGTTTTATCGCGATGGATCCAATGGGCTTTTGTTAAAAATCGGGTGTTTCTTTTTTGAGAGAATCAGCTTTTTTATCCTAAAAATGTTACAGAGCACGTGTCGAGTGATCGATCACTGGCCTTATATTGTTCGTATCAAATATTTTTATTCATATATTCTCAAAACATATTGCAATTACGTTTTTTTTGTAGGTGCGCTTCGTTCGCATGTAACAATGGTATGATATTTCATCTTGAAATGTCACCAGGTATTTCGGTCAAAAACATTAGAAACTAATGAGTAGATTAATTGTAGATCTGTGAATTTTTACGTGAAGATTCCTCAAACAAACTAAAAAAACATGTTTATTAGTAAAAAAAATTAATGATGAGATAATGTAAATCTGCTAAGCCCACTCTTACTTAGCTCACGCGAGCAAAGCGGACGGCGCTGGCATTACTTAACTAGTTTTGTTTCAATTTTCATAATAAATAATTAAAATAAAGGTGGTTGCACATACAGCTATCTAACCTCAAACTAAGTAAGGCATGTAATATGAGAAGCATATAACTGATTAATATATCTTATTGGTAAATAAACACATGTATTAATATGAATATATTAACACTCATAGAACAAAAATCTATGTCTGTCACGCAAATGTTTCCTCCTAGGGGATCGAACCCAGGACCCATAGCCCAAATGTCAGAGTTACTACAAACAGAGATGTAAGGCCAGTCAATAACTATTTATAATTTATTCTCGAAGTGAATAAGCGTTTCAAGAAATTATTTCCGTGTAGGTAGGTGGATAAGGGACGGGACACAGTTTTTTTATATTTGACAGGTGTCGCCCCTCAGTTGGTAGTAACCCTGCCTTCTGCGCTGCAAGTCGTGGGTTCCATTCCCACCCAGGACAAAAATTTGTGTGACGAACGTTTGTTCTGTGTCTGGGTGTTCATATGTATTATATGTATTTACAAAAAAGAATATATGGTATTATATCAGTTGTCTAGTTTCCATCATACAAGCTATGCTTAACTTACTTTGAGGCCAGATGGCGCTGTGTGATACGTCCACCAATATTATTATTTTTATTAATAAAAGTAGTTTGATAGAGTGCCTTTATTTATAGTGTCGTTTTAATCATTCAGCCCATTAGATTCCATTTGAAGCTTAGCGAGCTTACATCGATCTACGGATATACGCGATCCCTAAGTGTGAACATCTGTATTTGCGTATTGCGCTCCCACTCGCGCGCGACTATTGATATAAAGCGTATTCAAATAACTTTAATCGCATAAGTACACAAATCCATTCTCTACTAACGAATTATAATTATTCATAGGCAACAGCTCAATCCTTTCGATCCACTGTGACACCGTGTTTACATAATGGCGCGGACGGCTCAAACTATAAAATATCACTACATCATTGTAAATTTTAATGCATAACTAACCAATTATATACAGATGTTATATTATTTTACCGAGAAATAGTTGCATATGATAATATATATTATCAATACATACATAAAAAACAAAAAACCAACGACAAATTCAGTTTTTAGTACAAAAGAAAGTGATAGAAATACATGTAGGAAGACAAAAACAAAAACGATATTTCATTCACGCGATTCTCGTTTTCTATGAAAGCTGTGTTTGTAACGCGTAGTCCGCTAAATAACGATTAACCCTTTTCAATGATGTTTTTTTATTGAATCGAGACAGGCATGAGTGTGATCAATAAAATGATCCAGCTCACGCTTCTCGTGCGCAATCGCGTGTAAATGTTGGAGCGGTTCGTTTCACGGTCGGCGGGTGTGTTCTCGTGTGACACGGAGACATGCGCGCATCATTACACCTATCACTCATACATACTTACTATCCAAAAGTGAATTTGGATCTCACAACTGTCAATCAATGTTAACGATTTTTGTGATGAACGTTTTTTTTTACACCTATGATGCTAACATACAACTTGCATACATATCGATGTATTAGTTTCCTAGATCCTTGCGCAATCCGGGAGAACCTTTTTTGCTATTAATATTGCGATAAATTAAGACAGAAAATGGAATCGCATTAGTGCGTGACAATAATTGCCTTTTCATTTTCACCAGATGTGCGATAAACGTTATCGAGAGGGTTAGCCGTGACCTCATAAAAAGCGGAATTTATTACATCTCACGACCCTTGCCCCGAAACTAAGACAGCAAACGAAATAATAGAAAAATATCGTAATTAAAATCCAACCCTTCCTGTTGGGCCTTTTTATGGAGGGATGAAATTGGAACGAGGCGCGCGTGACCGATGTGATGATATACTGAGTCCTGGATACGTAGATACGAGGGCGGGCCGACCCGTCTACGACGGCCTAAGCGATCTATAATTACCTCTCTTTCCTTATTTATTAGCGTAAACATATGACGCAGACGCAATTAACTCAAAACGTCTGTTTCCGGCTGTTTTGTATGGTCTTATGAAATATTACTAAAATTCGACAAAAGGTAAATAGATCGAATTTAAATATATTTGTCTATTAACGGAGCATAAAATCACTATAACTAGAGTTACAAATCACGGCATTAGCACAATCCACAACGAATATTAGAGCAGTACAACTCAAGAGCAGTAGAACTCTCGCCAAGTTCGTCCGGGGTGGTACTGCCACCATGCCCATTTCTGCCGCCAAGCAGTAACGCGTTCGCGTTACTGTGTTCCGGTTTGAAAGGTGTGGTTGCCGGTGAAATTACAGGCACAAGAGACATTTCACCTACACGTCTCAGAGTTACGGGCGCATACGTTGCGACTTGGGTCTTGTCGTACCTAGTAAGGGAGGACCCAAGTCGCATCGATTGTTATGGGCAGAGGTTACCACTTAACACCAGGTGGGCCGTCGGCTCGTTACGTAATTGTATCACATAAAAAAAATGTGCAAACAGCCTAATGTATAAGGTATACAGTAATGACCTCGACAAAAAAATGAATCACTGGAAATAACTTCAATTTACAAACAATAGTAGTAGACGCTAATTTCAGCGGGATTGGTATTACGGATAATGTTGTGGTAATGCTGGTAAATAACAGAAGCCAACCGAGCTCGGCAGTCGGCGTCGGTCGGGCCGAGTGAGACGTGACCGGGCGGAGTCGGCCCGCGTCTCAATTCTCGACACAATAACATAGAACTAACCAGAAGGAATTAATTTACGTCAGTACATCGGGTTCCACTGAATTGAATTGAACTGAATTAAATAAATATTGGTGGACATTTCACACATCGCCATCTAGCCCCTAACTAAGCATAGCTTGTATTATGGGAACCAGATGACTGATACAATACATATATAGCCTTTATTTTGTAAATACATACATAAAAATACATATTAACACCCAGACACAGAACAAACATCAAATTAAATCAATGAACTGAGGTTTTGATTAATTATAAAATCTTATATTTATACACAAAAGCTACCAACCTCTGAGTGCATCTATGCTCGGGCATTAGTCACTGTCATGCGAAAATACACGCAGTGCGAGAGGGACGGATTTGGCCTTCGAATATGAAAAATTACATAAACTTGTCTAAGAACGAATTGCGGAAAAATGAAAGGATTTTGTTTATCAGTTATTTTTAAATATATTTTGCTATATCCGGAAATAATGACTCAAATCTCTGTCATTTTGCGTTTAGGGATGGAAGTTCTTTTTTTCATAAGCAGACCCAAATTTAAGAATTTGGTAACTTACACTTTCCACCAATACATATTTATTTATATGCGTTCTCATGTCAAACTTAACGATGCTGCAAGTTGCGTCGTGACATCCCACGAGCCGATGACATCACTATTCGGTTGGAGTGTCTCTACTGATTCTTTCTCAGTTTGTTGTGCTCACGTTTTATATTGCATACAATTATGAGCGTAAACTGGCAGCCGAATATTACTATGCCTTCATTATTTATTCCATTCATCTGAAAACAAAATATTATGTCCGGTTAAGGCTTTATCTTCAGCTCTTTCGAAGCAATGTACTGTGAAGCAGTGTACTAATATGCGGATAGTTTCCTTCCCATTAGCGATTAATTTTTAGATTTTACCCCTTATCTATCATACTTGTACCTAAAAGAAATCTACACTGCCGATACTATAGTAATATAAATTTGAATAATTTTAAAGGTCACAATTAGTAGCTGGAATAGCAGCCTCCACCCATGACGCAAAAAGATCCTACTAACCTTGTTACGGAAACAAGCTCGCGTTAAAGTAACAAGTAAACAAGCACACAATCATATGTTTTACTAGATTATTGGAAAATATAAAAAAACATACGTGAAAACTACAACCGCTTCTAGTCATTCTGCTTTTTTTAAAATATTTTAGTTCTTATCAGGTTTGGTGTCGCTAGGTGAGTAGTCTTCAGAATATCACTAAGCTAACAAACCATGTCAATAAGTTTAGTCTCGCTAGTTACAACTAGTACAGAGGTGCTTATAATAGTCAAAATAAAGTGCTGATAAGGATGACGTTTCATGAACTGTACCAATTAATATAAATGATTTGTTCTAAGGCTACAGGCTTTTGGAAGGTCAAACTCCTTTTGGCACACTTTTTCCACCACAATTACAACACTCGACTCCATTCGATCATCCAAAAAATTTGTAAACCATATATAAACATAATTATTCACTTCTATCGTGTGGGACAGAAACTCTTTTGTGTATTCTCTATTCTATTCAAGTCACTGGTTCTCTCGAATCAGTGTGTTGAAATGATTTAAGTACGCTTCAAAGAGGCTCTTTTCGTGCACTTGAACTTCGAATTTTTTAATCTACGACATGTCGGTTTCCTCACGATGTGTTCCTCCACCGTTTTGAGAACTTGTTAATGCGTACATAAATCTTTCAAGCGAAAAACTCATATGTGCACGTCGGGATTTGAACCAGCGACCTCCGGATTTAAACTCGGGGTTAATACCACTAGGCCACCACGCTCGCTACAATCTATTTCTATTCTATTCTATTTTAGTCTGAATGTCTGCTAATTTGAGTCAAAATTACTGTACAGTAGGAGAATGCTGAGGAGACAAATGTTCGATACGAAACTCGATTACATTCGCGAGAGAGCTATTGTGAGTATACTTGAATACTTTTTTCTTTTATCGAATTACTGACAGGACTAAACATTTCAATAAAAGCTGTTATAAAAACTTAAACTCGTACAAAAGATTAGCTAAGAATGGAGAAGTAACATTACCCTGTGTTATGATACGCCGCGCCGCCTCCAAATTCATATTGTTGCTGACTAACTTTCAACTCTCGGCGCTTGGCACAAGGTGTATTTTCGTACAGTGTGTAGTGGCTGAGGTGCGATGCGCAACTTGCCATATTGTTTGTTGTTTGTTAAAGTATGCGTGAACGAGAGATCTTCAGACAAGTATTGATTGGTATTCAATAGCAGTGCCATGAATGGCCCCTTGACAATGCGATCTGCAGCTTATGCATTTTATTACAAACATAAAGCATTATAAACTAATAATATTAACGATTTCTGTAATTCTGTTAATAAGCAGCTATAACATTTTAATATGTATACCTATTGGTAAGTCTTTATTATATGTATTTGTTAAGTATGGTTTATGTAAATGTGTGGCTTCTAGTCCACCATGCCCAGCAGTGACGGATTCGCGTTACCGTGTCCCGTTTTGAAAGGTGAAATTACAGGCACATGAGACATTCCATCCACACGTTTCAGAGTCACGGGCGCATACGATGCGACTTGTGTCTTGTCGTACCTAGTAGAGGAGGACCCAAGTTGCATCACTTGTTATGGGCAGAGGCTGCCACTTAACACCAGGTGGGCCCCCAGCTCGTTCCGTTACTGTATCACATAAAAAAACTTCATGTCTTAACGCGATAAACTCTTTAACTACTGAACGAATTTTCATACGATTTTCACCAATGGACGGAGTGTGGATGGAATGGATGGAATTCACGAAGAAAGCTTAGTACCTATACTCTATTAAGGCTTTGTTAAATTTGCTGAAATATGACGTTCATGAAGATGTTGGAAGCAGTCACGTAGACCGGGAGCTTTAATGGCGCGCGTCGCGTAAACCAATAGATATACTTAAATTAGACCATTGTTTTCTTCTGTTTTAGGCGTATATTGGTTTTTATATGATATATGCTCTACTACTCGTGGGAACCCGGGGCGGGTTGCTAGTTATAAATAAACAAAGTTCGCAAAAACCTCTGACCAACGAACACTCTAGTCAGATTCTGCGATTCTGAAAATTGTACCATAACTATTTCATAATGTTATTTAGAACGAAATGTGTAAAACACTCAAGTAGTTCGAAGGTAAATTGCGGGCCTCCTCTTTGATGAGGTACGTGTCTAGTGTTCTATTCTATATCCCGCCCAATGAACTATACTAGATGGTTTGAAGGCAACTATAGTGTGGATATTCGCTACGTAGAGCTAACACGGTCCGCCGAGTCGCAAAGCCGCCGCCGTCTCCGGTGGTCTTCTCGCTCGCTACCCTTCAATGTCATCACTGTCTTCGTCTAAATAAACCCCTCTTTCAAGTAAACAATCAATGAAAGATACATTCATTGTGTAACAAGTTATCTGAATCTCAATCGAGTGCATTCTACCGAACGGTTTCGCTTCAGTCCGGCAGACATTTCGACGGCGAGCCATTGTTGCGTTTGTTCGGTTCCTCCGTTGCTATATGTAAAGATATTTAAAGGGATTTATTGAATGTATTTGTTCAGATATAAAGATGGTAGATGAAGCAATAGAAGACCCCATTCAGCGTCGCGGACAGTGGACGAGAATTTCGTTAAAATGATAGGGGAAGGTAAGCGCCACGCAGTTTTTATAACTGGGTCAGGAAGATATTAAAGCAAGGAAAAGAGTTTCAGAAAATTTAGTAATTTTCAGAATCAACGTTTAACTGTTTTTATTGTATTATTGCGGGTAGTAATATGCTTTTTATGAGTACCTAGTCAAAAGAGAGAGAGAGCGCAATATGAAACCATTGTTACGATGATGAACATTGGTTTCATTTTGAACTCTCTCCCCCCTAATGGGATTTAGACAGACACATGAATTGTTTAAACTCTCAAAACGCCTATTAAAATAATGAGTAAAACTTACAAACAATCAAAGGTGACGTGGAAAGCTCAGCGAGGGAGGAGAACAAAGCGAAGAGTCGGCCCGTCGCGCACGCGCCACTTGATACTCGTTAGCGACGCACTTCCTAACCTACTCCGTAGCCGGTAGGGATGTCACGAGAAAAACTTTTTTTTGATGACTGGACTATTTACTTTTGGCCGCGGATGGCCTTGACAGCGTTTACACGGGCTTGATGTGAAAACCTCAAAAATGATACTATTATATCAGACGTTAACGTGCGTTGCCTTGATGAACGGAGTTATCACCTGCCGAGGCTGAGAGTTCGTCATGATTAGAAATTATATTTTTTATTTATTGTTTATACCATTTTAATAGTAAGTGAAGACCTTTGTATTGTACCTTATTTTAAGCAAATAAAATATTTGATTGATACATTGTATTGATTGATGTGTGACCTGCAACACAGGAAATTCCAGTGCAGTAGTGGCGTATATACTTATATTATTTATAAGTATATAAATATACTATATATATATATTTTTACTTATATTTTTTGTTTTTTATTTTATTTTACTTCACTGGTTTCTGTGTTATTTATTAGTGTTAAGCTAACATAATTTATGTAGTTACTGTATGTTTCCCAAATAAATAAATAAAATATATATATATATATATATATAATTGTATCTATATAGAATAAAAAAATCATTAAGTTTATACGAATATTTACGTTATTTATATCAGTATTTCTTATCACCAAGAATCCTTCAGACCAAGAAGACCTCGAGCGGCGATTAGACTTTGAAAATTGCAGACTTTTAGGAAACCGATTTCAGCTACATATTCAAAATAATTTCTGTGAATCGAAGTTCGACATATTCCCATCCCTAATCGTCAACAACCGTTCCCTATACAATACACTAAAACAATACAACCGTACGTTGCCATTATGCTAATTGCACACCATGCGCACCAACATTATTTACTTTTCGCTTCAATAGAGCGAGTTCGAATAATGCGAAAACAATCATTCAAAATTATAAAAATATTCAAAAATGAACACAGAAAAGACATCAACGCGCTATTAATATAGGCAACGTGTTTTATTCGCCGTCATTATAATTTATGATAAGATAAAAGAATTCTAAACTCTCCTAGGATTTCCGTCAGTACGTAGTTACTAACGATTTGAGTTTGTACATTTGTAACAAGTAATTGGTCCAAATAGTGATAAACCGTTTAATGTCGGATCCGGTGTAGACAAAGGGCGCACACACGACAATGTGTCGGCAATTAAGCAAGCGCAGGCACATTCAACGGCTAATGTGTCTATTAACAAAATGTATTAGCCGTGTTCGGGCGCGCTCGTAAATTCCGACAACTGGAGCAGTTGGCTCTTGTCGTCGTTTAACGTATATCAATCAGTTTTAAATTGTCCAAACATGACGCCGTGACAAGTTTTATTCATTCACTTAAATTCCAAGCATTTAGCTCTTATTTGTAATCTGTTGGACGTTTGTATTACGTTCATTATTTTCGGCTAGAACTGAGCTAAAAAGCTACATACTGATTTATGGTTCAACGTATTATTGAAGTAGTTAACTATGGGTCTTGCTGATTTGCAGTGTACTTAAATTGTCTTACATGATTTCCTGTTTTAAATTTGTTTATAATGGCAGTAGTGTTTGAACTAAATAATGTTTATCGCAACCGTATCTTGTCTGGGTATCGATATTACTCAGATATTTAATGTATGTATCACATTATCAATTTAGTTGTCACTGATGTCTCAACTGTCACTGTCACTGATGTGTGACAAGCACTAAGGCAACTAATTAGCATGTATGCGTTCGAGCCTGACTACTTTCCTACCTAGAAATATAATAAGACAGCGCTAAAAACATACGATAAATCGATCAACCATTTCTCTTTTCAAATAGTGTCTGTTATAAAAACATTCCTTCTGTCGTATGTCAATAATGAATCACGGGCCGGGCCGGAACGTGCCACCCGCGCGCCATCTTCTTCTCGCTAATAACTTAACCCCCTTTTGTTTTTACAGGCGAAGCTCCCGGCTTATATATGAGATCAGCCGATTATGCCGTGACACGAGCCCGCTCGATATAATAGCTCTCAATAATGCGGGATTTTATTTAATGCCGCTATCGTCCCGTATCTTTGATTTGGAATCTCTTTTATCGTGTAATGAACCCCTTTTGTAGAATCAAATAGTTAATTATATTAAATATGACAAAAACCCGAGTAGTTGAATACTTATGGGTAAATACTAGATTTATCTTATCGTAATTAATATATGTATTACATGGGTACAATGGGTATTATGAAAAAGGACGTTGGTAATTTAAATCTTGGATCAGTTTTGAACCTCGACCGAGGACGATTCGATACTCAAGTGTGTTTTCGAAAACATTTTTATGATTAAATGTAAGTAATACTTGAATTATCCACAGGGTTAGTCTACTAATACCGTCTAATTATTTATGGCAACATAATCTTCATTTCAAGTCATAAATTGTTAACGGAGTGCATTCTCGCACCCCTATTGAACAAAATTAAATGATTTGAAGTGTAAACATGAGTATCTCTAAAATTTCAATTTTGTTTGAGCGGCCCCTCCGGTAATGAGATGCTACATGTTGAGATTTGAAGAGGCGTCCATACAATTGTCGAAATATGCATTTCACGTCCATCGAATGATTGTGCGAGTGTCGCATTGCTTGTCATTTCAATATTGCAAGTACAAAACGGGGTGACGCATAGTGACTGCTCATTGTTATTGAACCGTATAAGGAACAAAAGTGTATACGATTGTTGCGTTTTTGTCATATGTATCATTATGTATATGACAGATTAAGTATCTATATAGGTACCTACTTAAATCAAATGAAAATTAAAACATTTTGCTATCGCATAATTAAACTAGGTCTAGACCTAGGTGACTAGTCACTTCTTACGGACTCAATATAAAAAACATTTAGCCATGGACTTGGCAGGTGTATGTCAATTTTCCAAAAAGCGGCAGTCTGAACGGGTTCTGGCATGCACCGTAGTGAGAACATAGACGGTACAAGTGTTCAGCTCATCGGTGCAATGATTTCGTATTGGCAGAGGTGCCAAACCCTTCAGAAGTTCAGTTAATTCCTCAATTAATATACGTTATACTAGGAACTGAAATTACCACTGAAATGATATGCGCAACTTTGTCACTTTCTCTTACAAATTAAATAAAATCAAAATCGGTCTAGCTGTTTCGGAGATTAGCCGGAACAGACAGAAAAATGTTAAAACAACGTTTTTTTTTGTTATGAGTAGGCACCTACTGTGTATATTTTTAATATGGATTAAGTAAAAAGCTGTTTTTTTGACATTACAAACAGACGCTTCAGTTTTATTTATTTTTATGGATATATAATCCTCACATTTTTGCATTTAAATTTTAAAGAAATGAAATAATTGAATTGAGAATGGACAGGACGCCATCACAAATAACGAAATTCTTTTGACTACGTTACAATTCATGCGGGCGCAGTTTCCAAGACTGACAAGAAACAGTCTGCGGTCGGACCAACATTGACCAGGTTGATGGGAAGTGGCGACGGCCACGATGTTCTATAATTTCGCGGTTTCCATCTGACAAGATATTATTCTTCTGCGGGAACGCGGCGATAAATCAAAAAACTCATTACAGCCGCCTCAATGGTCAAGATGTCATCACCGCAGATACAAAGTAATCTTACAACGAAAATTATACATTTAGAATCAGAAGTCTCAGACTTCTCATTATCGACAAAATAAAAATTTTGAAACATCTCGGAGAAGCTCTTTTCACTTCATTTGTTTTACGTTATTAATATTAAACAAGGTAAATGACCTGTTATTTTTTTCTTCACCGATTCGAAGTTGTCGATCGGGATAGATGCTCTACGGGATGTTGATTTGACGTGATTGTAACCCAATCCTGCTGCGTCGATCACTAAGCGTAAGAATATTGGATGGATCGAAGACCACACCCGTGGTGCATTCACATTCATAATTCTTATTTATATCGAACATGATATGCTTGGCAACGTTACTAATAGGTAGGCCTTAAACCAAATACTAGATTTTCTGATCACCGTTGAGAATTATAAAGAACGCCACTTCATCATACTTAGATAATTGGACTTACTGACTTAGACTTTGATGGGTAATTGCACTTTTATAAGAAACTAATAATAAAACGTCCACATAGAAAATTTGACTCAATATTAATTTAAGGATAATTAAGTAAATTATTATATTCTTAAATGATAAAACTACAAGAAAAAACTTTCGTTACTTTGCTCCAAGACATGCAAAATGTCGAAATCTAAGTACCTAACCAAATAATAAATATGTACTGGCAACAGCTTAGTAGGTAGGTAAAATGTAACAAATTTAAAGTTCCTCAGTTGTTAAAAAATCGCGCTCGCGACAAGTAAAGAATCCGTCGATATAGTATATCGAATCTATAACGATATAAAATCGTTCAGGGTTTCAAAATATAAAAAAAAAAAAAACATGATCATAACGTACCCTGTCTAAGAGATATCTTGTCTTACCTTATATTCCCGGAAACTCATAGCTTAGATAAAAAGTAGTAGTTTTATTCAAAATTAATTATTTTATATTGTTAAGGGGCTCTAATTGTGTAGGTAGTAGTAAAAATCATCTTTCAAGTTTAATCTTAATCTTACCCAAGGTAAGGGAAGATAAGGTTCTTACCACAATGTTCTATTTCTGAAGTAAATGAACGCAATACATGGATCATGAAATCGAGGTTGGAGCAGTCGCGGTCACCGCAGGAAACCACAAATGATCCATCCAAATAGCTACAGAGAATATTGCATTCACGTTCGGATTTTTCATCTGCATGAGCTAAGTTGTCAGAAAATATATTAGGTAATCTCTAAAATAAAAGTCACTAATCTGCCTCCGTTTTTCTCTGCGTACTTCTAATCCACACAACGGATTTTGATACAATTTTCACTAATAAAAAGAGCGTTTGTGTATTTAATTAGTATATTTTATATAAAACGGCTGATATATGGCAGTGTTTTTTTTTTAGTCAAAATCAAAATTCTTATCGGCCAGGATGTTCAGCCGTGCCCGATAGTTTCCCTCAGTTTTCGCATAACCGATTGCTTAAATTAACGACTGCAGCAAACTCATGTTCAAGCACGCCATCTATTAGTGAATAGGAGAGTCAAATCACAAAGTAGTGTAGTTTGCAGGCGCTAAGTTGAACTATTTTTTTTTATGTGAAACATCTATAGCCGCACGTAAAACCGATTTCTGGCGTGGCGACGCGTCGCCACGACATGCGTTGCATAATACTTTTACAAAATAATGTCGATGTTTCACATCTGCCAGGCGTCCCGTGACGGCTCACATTTTTTTTGTTTCACCCGATAAATGCTGATTTTTACTACAAGAAAAGGATTTGTCATGTGATTCTGATCATTAAATTGATCACCACATACAAAAGAAAGTTCGTTTATGTTTTGTTTAGATTACACATACCTGTGAAAGTTTCACAATCCAGCAAATGGCTGTCAATGTCAAACAGAACCGAAGTCAAAGCAATGATGATCGCTTTTTCCGATGTCACTATGTCATATATACGATACGTCACTGATTTGACTTTGACATTGTACCTATTCAAATCGCTAGAGAGCTAGTTCATTCATAAAGATGAGTTAATACCGATATTTTACAATATCACTGATACCAATATATTCATTGAGAAATATTATAATACCTAAACTAATATTGAATATCACTGATATTCATGATATTGGTGGCTATACCTAATACTATGAATACCCATCTACCTTAATATTATTATCACGTTTATTGTGAAATTAATATTAATGCCTATTATGTATGCCTTTCATTAATCTATCGGATTTTGTTGAATTATTGGAATCAATAAAAAAAACGATGAAACACTATTAGGTAGTTAAATAAAAGTTTACAAAAAAATGTGGGAAAAACAATTATTCAATCAATTTATTACAATAAATAAAGAAAAATGTAATAGGCATAACATAAAACATAGTAAGTAAAATGTAATGTAAATATGTAAGTAAGTCAATGATATTTTTTTATTAACATGTTGGTCTGAAGTAAGTTGCATTTCAAATATCCCGCCGCCCGGCCCAACCACTCAAGCGTCCACCCCGCGCAAACGACACTCGCTTCGCTTCACCTGTCCGCGCATTAAACGTCACTTTCGTTTTCTACAACCGCGCGAGTAGTCTACAAAAACGATTAGGTACTACTGAGAAACTACTGTAGCCACAGTTGATTAAAAAATACTCCCGAAAAGTTCAACGAATCGAAAATCTAATGAACTTTAAAATAAATTACTTAGATTGATGACAAAAGAAGAAAATAAAACTTAAAGTTGGGGATATTCGAAAAAAATATCGTGTATCCTTTTTGTTTCGAGTTTTACAAGAAAATATGAAAGTTAATAGGAATAATTCTTTTATGTAACAGAGTACATGATATGCCCTTTAAAATGATATCAGAATCTCAGTATAAATATTAAGCTTTCTCACAAAAAAACAAATATAGAAGTACTTCCCGCCGGGTAAAGAGGCCTCGGGCGACGTAAACATCCATCCATCCATCCATCAGACGCATCTCAGTATATTTCGTTTGTTGAATGGTCTAGATGTAATGATAGTGAAGCATTATCTTATATTTAGCATTTATTTTTACAAAGATACTATTATAAACTTTAAACAACGTACAATCATCAATCAATTATAGCGTCGAGATCATGTAACTTTTCGGACCAAATTATTCTATGAAAACCTTTCGGGATCGTCGTCATTATACATATTTCAAACATAAAATATCTTCACGATTAATTTAATGTACCATGTCCATTACAAATATCGCAAAGAAACAAAAAAAATACTTCATTTTAGTTCGACCACAAATTCACAAACAAGAACGGCGAACCGTCACTTTAATATTTTTTTTCTAAATATTTTATTTCCGGACAGGTACTATTCACTCTCACGGATGCCAAATTTAATATATTGCCATCTAGTAATTTCCTCTTGAACTATTAACAACTGATTGAGGCGCTGTACGCGCCTACATGACAAAATATGTCCAATGCAAAATAGTCCTTAAGCAATGCACAAAAGACTCACTTTCCCTACGTAACTATTTGTCTCGCTTGTTCTGATCACGTATCACATATTAGCGAATCAGAGTGAGGCATAATTTACACGAAGCCCGCCGACAGATATATCAGCCAATGAATAGTGAATATGAGTAGAATACTGATATTATATGCCGATATTAAACGCCCGCATAATATGGTAGAGTGAATATTAAGTATTAGCATACCAGATTTCGTGGGATTACTGATACATGAATACACGAGATATCACTGATATCTTAGCGAATACTGATATATCGGACTCACCCTTATTCATTCAATCAAACGATAGCCTCAGAAAGCCAAATACTAAGACAGATTCTGTTATTTTTTCTATTAAACTACAACATAAAATAAATTAAACAGCCAATTCTCGGCAATAGTGCAACACAAAATGGAAAAGCTCTCGTCTCCAACTTTTCCAACTCCAAAACATTTATTGGACGATTTTTCGGACCCAGAATTTATGCCCGAAAAATTCACCAAGGGACATAAATTTGACGATGAAGAATTACAAACTGCATACACCTGTCTTGTTAACATTGGTCAGTTAGACAGAGATATTAAACAACACAGTAATTTTAACTGTAAACTAGAGGAGTTGAATCAAAAATTGGTTGATAACATTGCAAGTCTAAAAGCTCAGACAACAAAAAATAAAGAGTAAATTATGTAGAAATGTGTGTTTTAATTTAGGGGTTCTTTTAAATGCAATTGTAAACAAGAATTATACTTAATTATTTATTACACTTCCAAATTTAACAAGATCATCATTCGAAACAATTCCCAAATGGTACAAACAAACTAAGGCTGCTCCTTGCTCTGCAAATTTCTTGTTCTTTTCCCAAAATGAGGATGTATACTTCTTCCCATTAAAAGTTATTATGCAGCGAAACAATTTTGATATTTGTTGAGTTTCATAATTAGGAAGTTTAATAGCATTTTTTCCTGCCCATGCATGCAGTCTGGCTTTGGGTAAATTGAGGTCATTGAAATTGACTCTGATGAAACAAACCTGAAAAAGAAAAAAAAATGACAATCTAGTTAAAGCAAAATAAAATTGAACTTTATTTATATTCACTTTACAACTCACTTTCATTTCTATCACACCAATAAGTTCAGTTTCATTTGGCTTATTTCTCTTCAGTGGTGGTTCCAAATTATCAGGTGTGACCTGCCACCGGCCCTGTATTCCATTCTTCTGGTAATTAGACTGTTTCTCTTTACAATATTCTCCTAAATTCCAAATATCACTGGAATAAAGTCAAGACTTTAATTCTGAATCTATAATAACATGACAATATAGCAACATTATTACCATATCTGTTCCAATGTTTGACATTCTAAAAATTGTCTTCCTCTTGGTGTTTCTTGTAACTCCCTTAATATGTTTTGTACACAGTATTTAGAATTAGATGGTGAATTATCATAATCAACAGCAAGTTTCAAGTATTCCTCAATGACTGTGTCCATTGGAAACATGCCTTCTTTTCTAAAAATTGAGCAATTCCATTCTGCAGCCCGTGCTAGCATAACGCTTTTACACCCAGTCATTTCTTTGAATTTCAAGATATCACTGTATTTTTCTATCTCTTTTGATCCCCCGCTGTAACATAATTCTATCATTATAATCTGTGTGACTTTCACATGAAATAAAATTACTATCAGGTACATACTTAGCAATAACAGGGATTGATATTCTCTCTGCTACATATTTAATTATATCAGGGTGTACAGCATGTTGGGGTCTCTCGTCTCGGGTCCTGCCATGAATTCCAATTGCTGCAATGCCAGTACTAACTAACTTTTCTACAAGTTTTAATGTATCTTCTGCAGAATTGAGTATTCTAATTTTACAACTCACAGGTATGGAAAGATTTGATACCAAAGTCTTCAGGATGTTGCATGCCTTTTCTGGTTGCCCCATGAGGGCAACACCCATGCCACCCTTTATGGAGAATGCCTTGGGACAACCCATATTGATGTCGATGGCAGCGACATCATTTTCTCTGTGAATCAAATCATAAGTTGTAAGTAATCAGTGTAACATATTGCTACTGTTCCTTTAATTTGTGTGAAAGAGAAGATAGAGAGGTTTAATTAATGTACTACATTTAGAGAAATACAGTATCAGGGCACAGTACCTATGTAACCATTTCATTACTTACACGAATTTGGCGACTTTCAATGCCCTTTCTGCATTACATGTTCCAAGCTGTAACACTACTTTATCCTTTTCTTGAGCACATGTACGAAATACTATTGTACCATCTGTTTGATCCACATAGTCAATTGTTTTGAGTATATCTGTAACATTCATTACTAAAGGAATTCCCATAATTTTCTAGGACAATGTAATGTAATAAAATATAAATTCATGAAAATTGTACAGACATAACTTCCAAATTATATTTGAAATTAAAGGATTGTATAATTTATACACACAGAGTAACCATGTATTTGTATCCCTCCCGAGTGAGGAGACTATATATAATATGAGGGAAAAATCAATAGATAATAATATGAAAGATTAATCTCTACTTCTAGATCACTATCACCTTAGCAATGGTACAATAATGAAGACCAAACCATTTATTCTAACAATGCAACAATCAATACGGGCCTACAGGAGCTGATCATACGTTGTTTTTAATCTATCTATCTATAAATAAAACTATTTTAAGTCAATACAAAACATAAAAAAAATAAAGTATTTTCGGTGACCTATAATGTAGTTGGAATAACGCTGCGGCCTTAAGTGCTTTATAATGACCTGTAATATGCTCCCGGGTTAAGTTGGTTAATTTTTTTTCATAGTTTTAAGTATTTATTTCCTTTTTAATTTTAGTGTTATGGTAAATGTTATATACACTTATTATTGTCATATATATCAGTACAGTCTCTTTGTTATTCTATTTTTGTTTAATTGTGTAATGTATACGATGCTTGTGTGCTTAGTAAATAAATAAATATATTTTTATTTTTTTTATAAGAAAAATATATAAAATATTTTAGCACCGACCATTAACTCTTCGTTTTGACCTCAGGAATTTCCAGTCAACTAACTCTTCGGTATATACTATATCTGCCCCGTAACGAAGAGCTAACAAACGCATTGGTAATGTACCAATCCTCACCATTGGGGCAAGTATTAGTTTATCTTCATAATTCAACATTATTTTACAATAAAAACACGTGAGCGGCCGTAGTAAAGTAAAGGAAAACAACCCTAATTGTCATGAATGAAAGCCATTGTCAACCGACGAAATGAAAATTGACGTGACGCTGACAAGACAGTGACAGTACTAACGATTCAAGTACAATCAAATTACGTAGTACCTATCATTTATTAAAAATTAAGAATTAAATAAATACATGTCACAAATCAAAATACTTCACATACCTATTTCTGCCACCAAGTTATATTACAACCGCATTACTGTTTTTCGGTTTAAAGTTGAACTTACAGCCACATAAGAGATTCCAACGGCTTCTTAATTATTATGGGTGCATTACTATGCGACTTAGTAAGGGAACGTATGAAGGGAAGAGCCAAGTAGTATTATTTTGTTATGGGCAGAAGTTTAGCATCAAGTAAGCAATCATCTCATTCTGTGACTAATTCACATACAGAAAATAAGACCCTCCACACCAGTTTGCAATAAGAGTGGACAAAAGTTCATCTTATTGCAAACTTCGATCACTCGCCGGTGTGGCTGCTTGCGTGATTGCGCTGCTTTTGCCAACCATACAAAACAGAAATAAAGTTGTCAATGTCACGTATGTCTTGCTGTCAATCAATAGATGTCGAAATATAATATATTGTTTTGGTTTGGAATACCTACGTAGTTTCTGTATAATAAGAACTGATTAAAGAACAAGTACTGTTTTATAAGATTTAGGTTTGGGATCAAGTTATAACGCCTATCCTTATTAAACATTCGATTTCTTATTCCTTAGAAATGAAGCCAACTGTTGCTGCTGACGAAATGTTTCCAGAAGGAGTAGGACCTTACATGGATATGGAAGAGGTTCGTAAAGTCAATGCTGACAAATAACTATTTAATATTTGTTATTCAGAATTATTCAAAGCCCTTACATTTTTTATTTATTAGGTTCCGTCTTTTGTTTGATACATAATTTTCTTTCAGGCTGGAGGACCATCAAATCTGCTTATGGATTTAGCTGCAAATGAAAAAGCTGTGCATGCGGACTTTTTCAATGGTAAATACTATTTTTTGTTCAACTGACCTGCCTCTTGCAGAATAATAAGTTTTAATATTCTTTTTCTTGTTTCAGATTTCGAAGATCTGTTTGATGATGATGATTTAAAATGATGCACTACATATTTAGAATTTATAGGTACCTGTTTTTTATTTTGTAACTGTTAAGAAATTTAATTATATCAATTATTTCTCAGACTAACACCTCTTATTACCAAATGATTCCTTAAGGTTGTAGTACACACTGTCATGTGAGTTCCATTCTGCATTGAACAGTGGCTTTTCCACTGACATTACTTCTAAACAATACAAACAACAGTATTTTGTATTTTAAAATCACTATCACTTTCAATCTGATTATGTAGATTCTAGCAGTAAATAATGTAAGCAGTGAATAGGGCTTATGGTACTTTGAGTAGAATAGAATAATGTATCTACCTCATTGGTTCACTGATCAGAATAAAAGAATCCTAAGTAATATGTGATCAATATGATTTTTATAGGCCTGCACAATGTTTGTATGCAACCAGTATTTCCAATGTGACTGGAAAATGAATCTTAGCTGTTTTTGCCCAGTGTTAATGTTTTTATGATATGAAGATGTGTGAACCTAAATAAGTTTGTTTCACCAGCAGAATCACTATTGTTAATAAGCGAGTTTGTGGGTAGCCTTGCCTAATAGTTAGCCTTAAATAATGGTCCTCCTCGATTTAGTTAACACATAAGTGTTCTGAAATGCTAATCTTTAGCAGGCCTAGTTCAGAATTTGGTGTGTATTTCGAATAAAAACAATATGGTAAATCTATTATATATGAAATTGGACATTTCCAAAAATACTTTAAGTGTTTCAACCAATTTAAAAGTACAAATAATTCATTGCAATGATTTTATACTTAAATTACATAACAATATTATACTTAAATCATGTAAGCTACAAAACAATAGACAGTTTAACTAAACTATAAGAATATTAAAAGGACAGGAATACATAAAAGTGGCTTTAAACAGAAATATTTGCACAAAAATCATGTTTACACTAACCTTAATCAGTGTTATATTGTTACAAGCCCAAATAGATGGTATTTAACAAAAAAAAAAACTTGGCTCCAAATGTCTGTGCTCTAATAATTTTAGATTTTAGACAAAAATGTTTTATAATCAATATAGAAAAGAGACAGTATTATAGTAAATTAAGAAAAATATAATATTTTAATTTGTCTGTGCTATGCTGTGACTTTATAGTGTTCTTCTCTCTCAAACTATATTACATGTAATTTGCAAGCACGTTATGTAAGCATATGGCATTACTGCCTCTAATGGATGGGAGCCATTTATTTCATCAGCCACAGTACAGTATGTTTTCGCCCAGCATCACTTTTAATCATTCTCTGGCATCAAACTCATTGGTTTGCATGAATCCCCATATGATCTGTGTCAAGTGCTATTCCTGGCAAGTATTCCAATGTTAGACATCGACATCACTGCTGTCATCGCTGTATTCATTCCCTTCGGGCTCTTCCTGGTCTTCCTCTGCTTCATTTTCCCCTTCTCCCTCCCCCTCTCCTTCTATTGTATCTTCGTCTTCTTCTTCGTCATCATCATCTTCTGGATCCTCTTCAAGTAATGTCGAGATGTTACTGATATCACCTTTTGCCATTTCTGCAATCATACAATGGAATAGACTGGTTAGAAGAATAGTATAATAGTATACAATGGACTGGTTAGAAGAATATAAAAAGTAATAGTGATTGCTAAGATGCTATATTTTAGCGAATATCTTTTATTACTTTAGTAGCAATGGAACTGTGCAAAGTTCACCTGAGAAAGTACTTTGTGTTTGTAATGCTTTCACATTCTTGCCTAAATTGAAAAAAAAGGTAGCGATCATTGTAATATTCGTCTACATATCGCCATAAAGAAATTGTCTCCCTGTAACCTATAGACTCGAGTTCCCAATCCAAGCCTTGCATTAAACATGTATCACTTAAAAATAAACACATAGTTAACATTGTGTGCTGTGCTGTCAATAAATGCTGAAAGTTTACAAGTAAGGTAGTCAACACTTACGTTCTACGTAATTTTCTAACGATTTTGGAACCATGGATTTAGCTCTTTCGATATCTTCCTCTGTACAATCACCCGTGTCCAATCCTGGAATAAGAATAATAGTTTATGTATTTAAAAACTATGTTTGTTTAGACTGGACTGATGAACATTTATGCATGTTACCAGCCAGTTAGAAAGAAGATATTTTGAAATTAATGTGTTTTGACCTAAATAAGTCATTTAACTCACCAAATAAAAGTCCCATTTCTTTAAGAATGGTAATGTCGTCATGGATTTGGAATTTCTTGTTGAAGTTAAACATATACTCTGTCCTGAAACATATATTATAGATAATTAGAATGTTTATTGCTTATAGTGTTAACCACAAATTATATACTAACTATATGATATCAATAAATGCAATATGCGTAACATTTTTTAAAAGTCAGTGCTGAAACTATTGTTGTCATTTTTTAAAACGTAGTTTTCTCATGTTTTCGAGTTAATCTAATATGACCTCGAAAATAGCGAAAGATTTTGGCACGCTTCCGAAGGCGTTCTTAGGAATTCTAATAATAGGAAATTACGGAAGCTCTTCGAATCGTTAGTAAGATCAATGCGAATGCAAGTCACTTGCATTCACACTTTGACTTGCGAAGGTTGTCTGGTAAAAAGTGGATCAGACAAAGGTGGGCCGGACTGGGAGACTAATTTATGTCTAGAAACAAAATGATAAACATTAATATTTTTACTTACTTATCATTAGAAATACTGCAGTCAATCAAGGCTTTATCGCTTGTGTTCACAACGATAAATGGCAAATGTATAGCTGACGATGGAGACGGCTTGATACCTTTGCTCTCTGCTTCTTTATTCCTTTCTATTAAACTTTTGAATGAGATGTGCTGAAAATGCAATAACAGTTTTGTAGTGATTAATAGTGTATAATTTTTTTATTTATTTATAATTTTATTTTATTATATTATGCAATTCATACTGCATGTACATAATCCCAACGAGTGAATGGGTTTTTAATACAATCGGGTTTCCAATTTTTGGTTGAGAGCATTTCAATGTATTCACGTTTTCCTGTTGTGGTAGCATGGTACTGCTTACATATAAAATAAATGAGGCACAAGCAGTAACCACTAACGTAATTCATTAACGAAAATGTTTATGGTATACTGCTTCACACAAGGTGGGCCATTTACTTGTTGTCTCACTTAAACATAAAAAAATACAACAGATAAATAATTACCTGCAAAATTATTTCTTGTAGCTGTCGCGTTTTCTTTTGAATCTGATCTAATTTTGTTTGTTTTTCCTTTTCCAAAGTGCTGCATTCCTGTACACTGTTTGTGGGTAGCCCAAGCCATCGGATTTCTTTCTTTTCTTTAGATATAATATTCATTGCCATCAGTACATTCAACGCGTCGTATACCCGCCGCCGAATGTTCTTTTGGTCATATTGCTGTAAGGTTAGACAAATCTGAACGTTATTTTGTGGGGACAGAAGTGGTACAAGTTTTAAGGCCCTTAATTGGACACTGTGTATTATTATGATTCAAAGTAAAGGGATATTGTATAATAATATTAAAAAAAAATTGAGACTTGACGATATGAATGCGAAAGTCTGTAATATAATGAAAAGCATACTTGACTGTCGCCAGTGCCGTGCATCCCAGCAGCAAACTCCAGTACAAGCTCATCGGCTACCTCGTTGTATGAAGTAAATCCTTTGGTTCTGACTTTTTCACAGACTTTCATAGAAAAGTGCCTCAACCCCTTTCCAACTTTGTCGGCATGCTTACGCCGTTTCGTCGTGCTGTGAATATAAACCAAAATATACAATAAACCTTCAGTAAATTATTGCATTTTAAACAGCATCTATCTAGAATTATCACATAAATTTCAATGCATACATATACGAGGGGAGTTCAAAGTATTCTCGGTATGGATATGAAAGAAAAGGCAGAATAATCTGAAATAATTTTATTTTTCTATATAGTCTCCTGCAATCTCAATACACTTTTTACAACGCGAAATCTTCTTTTCAATACCCTCCAAAAAATTACTTTCATCCTTCTCTAAAAAATGATCGTTTATGGCTGCCTTGAGCTCTTTATCGTCAGAAAATCGCTTTCCTCGAATTTCTTTTTTAAGCTTCGGGAACAAAAAATAGTCACTGGGTGCCAGGTCTGGGCTGTAAGGTTGATGATTGACTTCTTGGAAATCACACTCCTGAATAGCAGCCTTGGCAACGCGCGCCGTGTGAACCGGCGCGTTGTCGTGGAGGAACAACACACCAGCGGTCAGTTTTCCGCGCCTTTTTTCTTTAATTGCTTCCTTCAAATTACGCATAGTGGTTGCATAAGCCGCTGCGGTTATACTTTGGCCTTTTTTGGTATATTCAATAAGCAAACTCCCTTTCGAGTCCCAGAATACTGTGGCCATGAGCTTTCCGACCGATTGCGTGACTTTGAACTTCTTCGGAGGTGCTGCACCCTTCTTGACCCACTGCATCGACTCGTGTTTGCTCTCCGGGTCGTAGTGACGAACCCAGGTTTTGTCTCTGGTAACGATTCGATCGAAAACACTGGTAGGATTTTCACCACACAGCTCCAAAAACTCTTTACAACATTCAATTCGCGCTTGTTTCTGAGGTGGTGTGAGCATTCGTGGCACCCATCTTGCACTGACTTTTGAGAGGTTCAAAAAGTTATGAAGTATTGAATGTATGGTACCCACGGATAGTTTGGTCATCTCTGCTAACGACTTGATTTTTATTCGAGCATCTTCGAGTACAAGTTTCTCGACTTTTTCCACGTTTTCTTCCGTGGTGGCAGAAACAGGACCTCCTGATCGAGGGTCATCTATAATGCTTTCTCTGCCCCTTTTAAATTCACTTGACCATTTTTGCATAGTAGACAACGAAGGAGCGAAATACTTGTAAACGGCCACCATCTCTTCCTGGATGTTTTTTTTGAGGTTTTCCTTGCTTCGTGAGGAATTTAATCACAGCGCGGTGCTCAATTTTGGTCAACATTTCCGCGTCGTACATTTTTTTGCGCTCGAAGCACGATTGTGAAAAAACTAATAATGGTAAACCGCCAAAATTTTGTAGTTGTCACCTTGGATAATGTCATAAGAGAACCATAGACAAAAACTACCCTCATAACTAACAAAAAAGTTCCAATACCGAGAATACTTTGAACTCCCAGCGTACATAAGGTAATTTGGTACTATGTTAGTCCCATTTTTGATCACATATTTTGATCTGAATTTCTTAGTGAACTTAAAGTAAACATTTAAAGACTCGATCTGTTAACGCAATTCCAGTAATGTTTGAAAATTAGAGGCCTATCTTTACACATTATGTTCGATATAGGTTTGAATTAAAATCAACTTGTACGGGTGAAACCAAGTAATCAAATCATGACAAGCAAATTCGAGTTACCATGGAAATTAGATCGCATTTTTTCAAAATAAAACATGAACCCTACCAAGGAAAGAAATAAAATATCAAATCTAGTCAGTACTATGACACTCGCTAAGCCAAATAGCTTCTCATGATGGACAACTCCATCTCTGCGGCCAGTCCTGGTAACAAGCTTGGATAGTGTAATTCCATTTCGTATTTGGGGGTCACAAATTTGATTGCCGGTGAAATTACAGGCACTTGAGACATTCCGCCTTCAACAGGCGCAATACACAGCCACTTTTCATACCTAAGTAAGGGAGCTTGGGTCTTGCCATACCTAAGTAATGGAGGACAGATATTTTAATTTTGCTATGGACAGTGATTACTGGTTAACATCAGGTAGGCCATCTTGCGCTTTCCGTAACTTATTCGTATTAAAAAAATACATGGGGGGTGTATTGTGCAGTCTCTTGTAGTTAGCCCCACCACAGCAAAACCAACCCCTTAAAATACTGAAGGACACCAACTGAGATTAGGTTTTGTCATTGATCATGTAAATATATACAAATAAATAAACTTGACGCGTCTCTTTGTAATTTCAAAATAACAGCTTTCTACTAAATGCATTTAAAAGTACACATAGGAATACGGTACTTAAAACAAAAAAATAATTTTAAAATTCTTGTCGTCTGTTATGTCTATTGTTTTGGCTAATCTCCGAAATGGCTGGACCGATTTTGATGGGACTTTCACTGGCAGATAGCTGATGTTATAAGGAGTAACTAGGCTACTTTTCCGAGGGGTAAAATAGGGGTGAGTGATACCGAATTCCACGCGGCCGAAGTCGCGGGCAACGGCTAGTATAAATGAAACAAACTTACTAAACTGACGTATCATTGTCGGAGTCATTCCTCCGCCTGGTCCCGTGTGACATGCTCGATGAGAGTCCCCTTGCGCCGGAACTGGTGACCCTTAGTTCGGGAGGTGCTGGGGTGATGTTCACCAAATTTTGAAGGTATTTCGACTCTCTTATTAATTCCTTTTCTGGATCAGCCTGTGACATGAGTAATATTTTATGCCTCATAATTTAGAATGATTTTATCAAATAGCGTATGAAGTCATCAAACTAAGAAGACAAATGATTCCTAGTTATTCCATAAAGCAAATTATTTCCAGGTGGGTTAGGAGAATATCTATTTATATCTGTAATTTAAATCTTATGCAAGATAATATTTCAGGCACTAGAACTTGTGCCAAGTTCATTCGGGGAAGTACTGCTACCTAAGTAGAGGAGGACCCAAGACATATTACTTATGTTATCGGCTGAGGTTAGGTAAATCATCTATAAAAGAAAAAATAATGGCATTCTAAAAGGTCACAGATTTAGTCCAACATAGTGCGAGGGACCAAATCTGCATTTTTCTGCACTATTTAAAAGTAATAATAAATAACCGAGCATTCTCAAAAAAAATCTCAGTTAATAGCCATGGTAAAAAACACCTATACTGCAGTATGCTACAACCATAACTTACTTCTGGTTCTTGTTTCACTCCAGGCTGCTGTGGTTCTACTTTAGGGGCAATAGGAGTGAAGGTCTGTGGATTCGTCACTGGTACTTCTGGAAATAATCGAAATGGAATATCTATAAATATATATTTGAAATCCTATCTATAAATGTATACTTTGTATATTTCTTGGTTATATTGTTCTATCCTGGTGTTGAACACATTACAAATTTTATTTTATCTAGACAAATAAATATAAGTTAAGTGTCTGTTTGTAATGTCAAAATCAAATTTATTTTTACTAAAATCATATGATAGCATATACAGCACTAATATATATTTTTTAAATATTTTTGTGTTTGTTCTGCGTAATCTCTAAAATGGCTGGACCAATTTTGGCGGGACTTTATCTCGCAGACAGCTGATGTTATATGGAGTAACATGGGCTACTTTAATTAAGGTTAAGTCACAAATAGATATTAATGACTGAACCATTTTATGACTACTCTTTTATTCAAAAACTGAATTCGACAGGCAACTCTACTATAATTTATACTAGCTGTTGCCCGCGACTTCGTCCGCGTGGAATTCGGTTTTATCACGCACCCCTCGGAAAAGTAGCCAAAGTTACTCCTTGTTACATCAGCTATCTGCCAGTGAAAGTCCTGTCAAAATCGGTCCAGCCATTTCAGAGATTAGCCAGAACAAACAGACAGGCAAAAATGTTGTTTTGGTATATGTATGTACCGTGTATACATCCATATGCACTTAGTAAAAAGCGGTTATTTTAATATTACAAACAGACACTCCAATTTTATTTATTTGTGGGGGTAAACTAAGTGTGACAGTGACTGGCCTCACAGCCCAGATTAATATAGTTCATGTATTGTAAGCTCTGCATATGTATGAAACTAGATGGAGCTACATAATTATGTACACCAATATTTTATTATTACTCATAATGTGCTCAACGATTGTAATTATGTGTTCCCACAATAGTCCTTAACATCTACTCACAAAGGAGTGAATACTAATTTTCTCTTCTCCCCTAATTAGGGGCAGACCCAAGTCATAGCGTATTACGCCCGTAACTGTAACACGTGGAGGTAAAATGTCTGAAGTTCCTGTAATTTCACCAGCAACTACACCTTGCGAAGCAGAACACCTCTTTATTGTATCTTAATATTATAAACTACAATCTAACCAAACAAATCAGCTAAACTGAAACTTTTTTAAATCTGGTTATGGGGAGGACAATGTTCTTTTACATTTCATTACTTTATATACCAACCCTGTGCCTTGTTTTGATGTCCATACGGTCTAGATTGCCTCAGCAATCACATGATGTAGTACATGTTTTTGAGCTTCTTCATATTTTAAATTATATCATTAAAAATACTATGTTACTGTCCAATAAAGGTAATTTTATATGTATGGGGTATACTGACAATTGTCCTTAGAACTATATGTTGAAATTGTTGGATGGTTTGGGTTATTTTTGCTACTGCCCAATAGCTGTAAAACAAGTCTATACTATCAGGACTTGATTATGCATTAAATTTTTTCAAGGTCAGTCTTTTTTCAGCCAGTACATACTTTTGTAGAATAATGGAACACCACTTACAAATTCTAATTTCTATTGTGTATTATTATAATGTTAACTCTTTAGAATTTACTCATTTGGTGTCTTCTAAATACTGTTGCAAATGGTTGGGTTAAGCCCGCTATATATTTAACAATAAGTATGATTACTAAAATGATATTTACTTCAACAAATATACCATAAATTCAAATTTCTGTTAAATTAATTTATTGTCAGAAACTACTCAAGAAATTATAATCTCATTTTCACCAATAGGTAGACAGACTGACGTGAGAAAATATGTGTATATACATAACTGAAGATGGACAGCAAAAATCAAATATATTGTGTATAAAGAAAAAAATATTCTAACTGGAACCATCATATATCTGGACATTACTCAGTGGATCTCTGATTTCAATTACTTCGAATGCTAAGTTATTCCAATAAAACCTTATGGATCCAATGAGTATTATTGAAATTTGTTATGTTAAATTTATGTTTACTACTTAATTTAGTAGTTCTCAAACTTACTTGCAATGCTTTTGAGACTGCTCAGTCTGATGGCTCTAAACACAGGTCCCTGTAAGAGATATAACATTTACTAAAACAATGATAAAAGCATGAATCAAGTTGGTACACTGATATTCGGATATTTGAGATTGTTGGTAATTTTGCTACTTTACCTTTTCAAAGAAAGTTTTTGCCATATGACTTGAAGAATTTATATTATAAGGAAAAGGTAGTATGTAAGACTTACCTTCCCTTCTTGAGAAACTGGTAGCCTAATGACATTCACAGGGTTGGGTTTCAATTTTATTTGAGGAACAACTTGAGTGTTTGTGTTCTGCACTACTTTCACGACTTGGGGCTTCCCTAAAATAGAACATTTATATGATGTACTAGAAGACACGAGGGTGTTTTCGGTACAATACTACCAAGGTCACGAAAATAAATGAATTATATAGCTCACAAAAACATAGAAACAAACGTTGATGATGTTCCGATCCGGCAACAAACGATCAACGGACAGTTTCGGTCTAACCACGTGAAGCTCAACCAAAGAAACGCCCGCAACATAAATCAAATATTAAAATGTGTATATTTATTAAATGCAGTATTCACAAACACTACGACTTGCAACTTAGAATAACTCGAGTTAACGCTCAATACAACTAATAAAATAAAAATAACTTTACAAAAACTACATCCACGAAGAGTAGCGTCACTACTAACCATTGGCGTCGTGGATTAGAAAATTTACTGTACTATCTGTTTGAGACATTTCTTCTGCATTCGGTGTAATCGATCATCCATTTATTTAGGCTCTAGTAAAGCTGTTGAAATTGGTCGTCGACCAAACAATAAAAAATACCTACTCAAAATTGTATGGTCACAAATTCACAGGTCAAAATGGCGACACTACGTTTATCAACGATTTATAGTTGTTTTTAAAGAGTTTTAACAGTATTAGATGTACGAAACGCTGGGAAATAATCCCTGTATGTACACAACAACAGAATATAACAAGCTTTCTCGAAGCAAGGCAGAACTATAATTATTGATAACGAATCTATAAAATTATGGCGGGCTCCGAAGGTTTACCAGCCAGAACGACCAGCTGATTTAACGTGATTGGTCGAATTTCGCTCACGTGGTATATCAACTGTCACTACCGAATGAATATATTTTGAACACATTTTAAGTCTGTGATAATGTGTCACAGATTCTATTATGGTTTTACATGTACATAATTAATATAGGTCATACACGGGCGAACATGTGAGAACAAACGGAATTGTATTTGAAAAATTTCGTGTTGAATTTTGTGTGTTGTTGGATAGGAATGAATATTATTATTTTTTAAAAGCATCACATACTCTATTTTATGTGTCATGATGAAGTTAGACCATCATTGAACACTGATTCTGTCGCTATCTCTCCTACGTGGAAATAACTTCACGTACCATCTGTTCAGATTTACTTTTCTAATCGAATCTATTTTTTTGCGAATTTGCACAAACTCACGTTGTTACACAACATGTTGGACGAGGAGCTCGATGGAAGACAATTTAATTGCATCACGTTTCATGACTAGCAATATGCTTGCCGCCAACAGGTGGCACCTACGAGATTCAAAGTATTATGTACTTTACGAAAGGATTGGCTATCACTTCCGCAGTCGATTCTTGTGACATTGACAAAAAGTAACATGGATGGACAACACAACTGGCATTGACAAAAAGTAATATGGATGGACCACACAACTGGCATAATGTTAGTTATTGCCACTTACATTGTTACTCCGCTAATTTCGTTTTTTGACAATATAGCTATAGATAGCCTAAATTAACCACCTTCGCTATTCCGCTTAATTTACAAGTTTATTTCTCTTAAACTATTCACACAGCTACACCTACAACTCGCAAAAAGCAGAGGTCAGGCAATTGACTATATTAGTAAGTATTGTGGTAATTTCCTCCGAATAACTACTGCCCATTAAACATTGTTATGAAGTGAGCAGTCACAATCGGTGTTTTCACGGGTCTTGGATGTTTGTGTTGAATATCAGATATAACAAATTGTAAAAATAAAAATAAAATAAAAATAAAAACAAACTAAAAATCTGTTCCTGCCATCTGCACAGAAAATTCTAGACGATAGTTACCCTTGCACTCATGTGTAATTGTTTGGGCTACCTTATTAAATTTATCCCAAAACAATGACAAATCATGGCAACACTGACCGCCGGTAGGCCGGTACGTCGCGCGGCGCACGTCTTGTTTGTTTTGTACTGTAGTTCTATTCATTTCCACACTAAATAAAGCGCTGTCTGTTGGTGCTGATGACCGGTGAAAAACCTCAAATTAAAATGTGGATTCAAGTATTTGTCTACTGTGTCCTGCTATCGGTTCACAATTCAGTATCAACGAGATTGGATGAAATTAATGTTCCGCCTCAGCACATAAAATACGTTTTTAATTCCTTTGAAAATATTGCTAAATCTTGTTTAGACGATGCTCAGTGCCCCTATAGAAACATTGTCGGGACTAAAGCATGCTGGGGCTATGAACAAAACTGTAGTTTCCAGGACTCCTATCCGATTACGCCGATCTGTCCTGGTGACCATCGTGGGTGGGTCAAGACTAAAGAGGCACAGTTGGATACATTTTACACTCAAGCTGATTTCGGTAAGATTGTTCTGATCAATACTAGTTTCCGCGGTTTCTTGTGGTACTGGGATCAACTTCCAGTGTTATGTCAGGCCAAAGCTATAGCCAAATTGTTTCATTAGTTGGCATGAATTGTAAACATCCAAACAATAGCATCTATATAATTATAATCCTATCACCAAAATTTGAACTTAGAGACTTATAGTTTCAATGCTTGCGATTACACATCTTGCTACAAAGCCAGGAGCAGGAGGTAGGTATGACATTAAAACTAAATCTTTTCACAACCTTCGCATTTAATTAACAATATAAAAAACTACAGTCCATGCAGACAAAGTCACAGTCAAAGGCTAGGTTATAATATATGTGATACATGTTATCTGATGGACTGACAAAAAGGAATTAGGTGTTTTAATTATAAACTATTCATCATAGCTGAATTCGGTAAGTGTGTAACTAATAACATGTATT
Organism: Chesias legatella; assembly: GCA_947359385.1. Taxonomy (NCBI): domain Eukaryota; kingdom Metazoa; phylum Arthropoda; class Insecta; order Lepidoptera; family Geometridae; genus Chesias; species Chesias legatella. The sequence goes on from OX375783.1 coordinate 7,423,884, forward strand.
ATATGCAGGCTATGTGAAGGAACAAATTGAAGAATTGATGGTTATGTGCGAAGCTTCATATCCACATGATACATCTTTAGAATGCTCAAAATATTTAAGGTAAGATATTTGGTTCAAATATTCATATGCAATATTTAAACTTGCTAAGACTGTCACCCATTACTTAAAGAAATATAATATTAAACTTTTTATATTAATAGAATGCTCTAAAATTGTATAGTTAGTTATTTCTAGTTACTTAATTCACAAAACTTACCTTATATGTAGAACTCATGTGGGTGGCGAATCTAATACCGCCAGGCCTGGCATATTTCAAGGTCAATTTATTTGAATCACACTTGACACATCTTTGAATTTTTATTTATAGGACATGTCGGTTTCTTCACAGTGTTTTCCTTCACCATTTTAAGAACCGTTTCATTCAGCAGTGGCGATGTAAAATATATTTTATAGTATGTAGTAGACCACCGACTTTACTCTCTTATTTTAAGAATGGTTCGTAGTGTTTAATTTTATTTGATGTAAAATAAAAAAATTATCTGTCTATCTATAGTTTTTAAGTCAACATAAATATACATATTGCTACAGATCCTGCTTATATTTCCATTCTGATCTACATCTATAACTTCAGATTTTGCCGCGGCAGAAACATGCTAATGAATTTCACTGGATTAATAGGGCGAGGTGACAACTTACGGTACAAAATAGATATCTTAGGCCCGGGACAAATAGGTATTGTTAAAGTTTTTTATTAAGTAACCTAGTTAACTGCTATTTGATTAGAGATGAACCCAAATTCCTTGAAACTTAATGCTTGCAGTAGGAATAGATATATTTCCTCAAGGAAACTTGTAATGTCTGATTGTAAATTAATCTATTTTAACTACTTAGTATATAAATGTTGTTCATAGTAAATTTTTAGTTCTATAAAGAGCGTTTAACAATTTTGTACCTGCAAAATATGGTTACTGCAATTTCAGGTGGTTACTGCAATTTCCATAAGAAAAGGCTAATGGATGAGGCTGAACATATGAGTGCTCTGCAATCATGGGCACCTGAACTGGTGAATTTTGTTAAAACCCCACAGAGACCCATTGCAGATGGAATGTGTGATGTTGTTATAGATAAACCAACATACATTATGAAGTTAGATGCAAGTAAGTTAACATGATTAGACTATTGGTGCTGTAAGCTCACAGTAAGCGACCCATTGTCTGCTCGGGGGGGGCTATATCTATATTCTGATCGTACTGATCAAATAAATATTGCCATTCCATCTAGTTTCTAGTGTATTGATTCAAATGTTGTCATTTGTGTTCCGAGAGGATTATTAACTTTTAAGACGAGCACAGTTTGTGACTTCTATAATAGATGAAAATTATAAGATGCAGAACTTTTAGCTCATCACAAGGAATCCTGCCTGTAAAGCTTATTGGATGAATTGCATGTGCAAATCAGCAGACAGATTTAACGTTTTTTTTATTGTTCCCTGAGACCAGTTTTTTCTGTTTCAGCTGTGAATATGTACCATCATTTTTGTGATTTCTTCAACCTTTACGCATCACTGCACGTTAACTCGACACACCCCACCACATTCTCCCGAGATAACCACATTCTTGTTTGGGAAACATTTACTTATGAATCTGCTTTCAAAGATGCCTTTAAAGCATTCACGCAGAATCCCATTTGGGACCTCAAAAAGTTTAGAGGAAAAGTGGTGTGTTTCAAAAATGTTGTGCTCCCTCTACTTCCGAGAATGATTTTTGGACTTTATTACAACACTCCTTTGGTATGTTCCATCCAACCCACACATGTAAATATATTAAGGCAACAGCAACAGCTAGTAATAATATAATATTAAGTATCGTCGAATATGATTTTATGACAATAATATTTTAATTAAAGATCTATGGATGTGAAAAAAGCGGCCTTTTCCACGCATTCTCCGAGCACATGATGCATTCATTGAATATTAAGCTTCATCCTCGTATAGATGATAGAGTGAGGGTGACACTGCTGTCTCGTGGCACCACCTACAGAGGAATATTGAATGAGAATGAAATATTGGACGCATTGAGGAAGGAAAAGAGCTATAATGTGCAAAGAGTTGTGTACGACAGAACAGTTCCCTTCCTGGAGCAGCTTGATATAACTCACAATACAGATGTGTTCATCGGAATGCACGGAGCTGGGCTCACTCACCTGCTGTTCCTACCTGACTGGGCAGCTGTATTTGAAGTGTTAGTATTTAATAATAATAATAATAAAATTATATTTGAATAAGATAGAACAGGGGTATATAGTATAAAAAAATGGACACTGGAGAATACTGAAATAAATAACTATGTCGCAGTTTCCAGTGCTCGACCTTAGGAATAAAAGAGTTTTTTCTTGTTTTTTTTTTTGCGATAGTCTAACATTGGACCTCAATCTCACCTGATGTTAAGTGACGATGTGGTCTACGATGAAGCATGCTTGCCTAGAAGATACCTATTCACTCTCCTCTTGAAGACCTCCAGATTCTTATCTACCTCAGTATTTTTACAATAATTGAATATTTTTATTTATTTATCATAATAAAAAATTACAAACGAAGTTATATAAAAATAGCATAATTAACCACTTCTCTTGAGGATTTCTTAAATTCTGATAAGTTATCTGAATATTATATAAATATTTTAATACAATAATGGAAGCTCATACATAAATATTCCTGGTTGTTCTTTATTTAGGAAAAGCAAGAAATATATATTTATTCTGTATCTGGGTATTCTTAATAATATGTACGTACATATTTACAAAAAAGTATATATGTATTCTGTCAGTTGTCTGGTTCCCATAGTAAAAGCTGTGTTTAATTTGGGGCTAGAGTGTGAATTGTCCACCATTGTTATTATTATTATAAAAAAACCGACATAAAAACTGGAAGCAAATAAATACATGTGTCAAGTGCACGAAAGTACCTGTTTGGGGCGCACTTTAATCATTCCATCGTCCTGGTTCGAGAGAGCTAGTGAGATTACTAATGCTAACAGTAATACTGATATGAAAACCATTGTTACAGTTACAACTGTGAAGATCCCAACTGTTACAAAGATCTGTCCAGACTACGTGGACTGAAATACGTAACGTGGGAAGATAAAAATAAGCTCATACAACAAGATGAGGTAAGAATACAATCTTGTTAAGTTGGGACTTGGGAGTACAAACGCAGAAAACACACTTACTTACTGGGGACGTACCAGGGAAACGTTTCATTAGCTTTTTCACACTATTATTACCAATATACCATTCACCAAAAATAAACATTTTAGTACTTAGCGCTTTGATTATGCCTACAAAAAGAAAACCAACAAAATGACGTCCTAGAATATAATAGAATATATAAATGTAAGAAAAAATAAATATCCTAAAAAATAAATATCCTAGAATATATAAATCACGGCCTGTTTTCAGTAATAAATGTTAATCTCATATCTGTAATCTACAACCGGACACATTGTGTAAGATATAAATGAAAACATGTACCCACCCACGAATTTGATGAATTTGAATTCAAATGATAATTATTTAAAATTTTGCAACAATTGTCATAGAGGTATAATCTGAAGTTCCCATCCATACATATTTGTATGTGGTTGTGTTACGGGTCGAGCTGTTGGCCCACCTGGTGTTAAGCGGTAAAATCTGCCCATAACCAACAACCACAAGTCCGACGACCCAAGTCCAACTTGGGTCGTCGCCTACCCAAGTTCAACAAGATCCAACTCACATCCTGTGCGCCCGTAACTCTGAAACGTGAACGTGGAATGTCTCATGTGTATGTAATTTAACCGGAAATCACACTTTTCAAATCGGAACACAGTAACACGAATGCATTACTGTTTGGCGGCAAAAATGGGTATGGCAGTACTTCCCCGGACAAACTTGGCATAAGTTCTGCTAGTGAAACAAAGGCATCGTTCATTTACTTAATATTTTAATGATAAAATTGTTTTTTTCAGGGTCATGGCCCTGGAGGTGCGTCGCACGCCAAATTCACAAATTATTCCTTCGATGTTAAAGAGTTTCTGAGATTGGTCGCGAAATGCGCGGAGTATGTCCGTCAACAAAAACAATTTCAAGAATTCATTGGGAAATCACTGCGAAAACTTGAACGAGACGATCTATGATTTGAATTTTTAATTCCTATTCTTCGAATATTTCGGAATCTCTTTGTTTTAAACATGGAATGAGATTGACAAGGCCTGGTAAGTATTTCAATAAGATATGTATATTTTAGAAGTTTACTCAGAGATTATACAAAGGAGATTATGAATTAGTCAATATTAGTAAAGTGGAGATTTTTTAATAAAAACCCTTACCGCGTCTGCACCGCTTAAAGTTAATAGTCAATATATTATATTCCGTAAGATGTAAGAGTATCATTTGGATAAGTCAAATAATGTTTTGTACTAGTGGATTGAATTGTGGGAATAACGGTAAAATTTTGAGGGAACTCGGTAACAACTTAAAATATTTGAGATAACAGACATTAAGTTTTTCTGTTTAGTTTTAACGTATGTACGTTTTTTGTACACAAAGTAGAATTTACTTAATATTTAAAACATTTATTTATTTTCGCTGCTTCACAAACAGAATCTGTTTTTCACAAGAGTGTGACAGCTTGGGTTTTGTAGTGTTCTGTATATACGTAACGTATTTTAAACACTGGAAACTTGATATTTCACAAAATTAAGAAATGGGCTAATTTAATTTAGGACGACTTTTCAATCTTTAGATAAAATGTCTAATAGCTACATAACGAATAAAAATATCTAGCTATTTATCGTCTTTGTAATTTGTAACGTATTTTTCAATTGGCAGTCATACGAATCAAGCTAAAAAGAAATAAATCTGAGCGATTATTTCGTTTTGAGCAATGCTAACTGCGACTGCGACTTCATAAGGTGAAATAAAAATATTACATAAACTAAAGTTAGAGCAAGACAGCCTATTGTATATCCAGTCAGGAATGAATGTCACAGTGTGTTTACAAATTGCATTGTCAGTTTGAGGTTGTTTTATTCTTCCAAGGAGAATAAAACAAAAATAATAAATACCTTTGTTTCCTCGTGAATCTACTGTTTCTTAACTGTCAGTAAGTCCAGGAAAAAATGGCAAGGGATCTGTAATAAATTTATTTTGTTTGCCCTGTAATTTTACTTTAGGTATATTAAGCTCAAACACTAGAAATAACTAACCTATAAAAATGAATGTTTTGTTAACATTGCCATCCATGAAAGAAACTCTTTATTGAATAACGGGAAATCTGACTTAGTGGCAGTTAAAGTTATTTCTCTGGTAGTTTTACAGCATTATTCTTCAAAATAATTCATCAGATTGGCTTAATTTGAGGAATATTTGAAAACTTGTTTGCTATCTGTCAAATAAATGCTCTCTGGTTATCTGTGGAATGGGAAATAGGCCCTTTATATAACATAAAATGGGAAATAGGCCCTTTATATAACATAAAATGGGAAATAGGCCCTTTATATAACATAAAATGGGAAATAGGCCCTTTATATAACATAAGATAAAGTCATTGAACCAATTGAACCAACTTGATTCGATTTATTTTTGTTTCATTTCATGGGTAACTCCGTTTTGTTATCAAAGTGTTTATTTTTTATTTGGTGTGGCTTGTTTGATGTAAGTACAAATGTATAATACACAGTCTATTGTGATGCTAATATGCTGTGATTTTATTATGAATTAGTCAATAAGTTTATTATAAGAGTTCTAAGCCGCACTGTATCATATTTTATTTTATTTTATTATTAAATTAACTATTTAATCTTATTTGCGTCCAATAAATTCACATGATCTTTTACTGTCTTAATATTGCAATAAAAAGATAGTCATTCTAGATCAAAATGTAGCGAGCTGGGTAATGGGGTTAAAAACTGAAAACTCAACGCAGATGGCGCAACTGCGCTTGTCCATTTGCTGTGGTTGTTAATACTTTGCTGCCGATGTTATTGCAAATATAACGATGAAAAACGGATTAAATCTGGACTGAAAATTAATTGAATGATTTATTTATTTAATACTTTATTGCACACAGAAAAACAATGTACAAAAGGCGGACTTAATGCAAATGCATTTTCTACCAGTCAACCAGTCAGGTAGAAAAACAATTTTGGCGCATATAAATAATACAATACAAATACTAAATAATACAAAAAAGTTATTTTGATAAATGATTGATATGATTAATTGAAAGTCAAGGAGACCATGCAGTAACTATAACGAGGAGACTAATTATTTCCATATTCAGTCCTAGCTTCTGCCAGCGCGACTTTACCCGCGAAGACTAAGTAATATTATGTATTAAAATAATTGTAATAGAAGATAATTAATAATATACTGTATGCTTTGGGGATAATGTTTTTTAGCATTCGTTTCGGTTTTTTAGAGTCGCATACAAAAAACACAAATTTTAATAGCCTGTGGAAATGTACAAAAGCACGAGATTGTCTTTTAGAAGTTGATGCATGTTTTATTGTAGACATTAACGAAAATGCTAGGTATGAATCTAGCATTATAAATTTCAGATAAAAAAAAATGAATAATACTCAACCCTACCTTTAAGTAATCTTCCAGTATTCGCGACAAAAGGCTTGGACCTGATGTTTTTGCTTTTAGATCTCTAGTTAATAAAATGATTCTTCTATTCAAGCCTGCACAAAGTGTCTTATTTTTTTATGATTGATGTTTAAAATGACCTTAAATACATGATCCCAAGTGCCCAACTGTTATCTTGTTGCAGTACAGTGATTGATATAATCTGGAAATAAACAACTCACTTTTTCTTCACTCCTTGACAAACTCAATAACAAAGACAAATGCAAATAAAAAAGGTCATATACATATTAGTTTATTTAAATAATAAGCCATGAAAAGTCGAAAAATTAAGGAAACAAACAAATTATTAATTAAAATCAAAATTATAATTATTCTCATAATAGCGCCATCTACATGGCAGCAATGGCAGCTTTTAATCCCATTCGAACGGTTACGCCAGCCATCGTCACAGTTACGCCATCTCTGTCGTGTTTTCCTCACTTAAGTTTGACAGTCCTGTTAATACCTAATGGTTGATGGGTTCGTAGTTATTTAGTAGTTAAATAGATGTCGTCAAAAGGTTTATTTAATAGCGATTAATATGTTGGTCTGAGATGTCTTAGATCTTGTAAATAGACGTCAAATTATGCTTGAGTATGAGTAGAGCACCTACGTAATATTTCAGTATTCTAGATGTACGACCTATCAGTTGGAATAGAGAAATTTTGGTAATAACCTTCAGATTCATTTGTATACAGAGGTATTCCATTTTTTCAAATCAATGTCTCGTGCGTTTCTGTCCTAGAGTTGCTCCACATGTCTTTCAGTTGTACCCTAACCCTTGTAATAGAATAGAATTAATTTATTGTCATAGATGAAACATATAACAAATTAAATTATAATAAATTAGGTGCACAACTATGTCTCGTCATCAGTGTACTTCTATTTTCTTATATTCTATGTTCAATTTATTAAAATTATACATTTTGTCGCTGTAAAGAGGCGCTAGTCACAAATAATAAATAATAAAAACAAAAAGACATTTCATTTGCGTTGTAAAATATTCGCTAGTCAAATAATAAATCTAAAACTACATAATTTATTAAACATTTTCAAATATATGTCTAAAACCGTGGGTAGTCGTAAAATACTAGGTAACACTTGATAGCTCCGTAACTAGGTTCTTAGTACTTAAAATTAGTACTGTGTGATGAACAAGCACTGAGTACCGTAACTAAGTTGATAGTAATTACTAGTAGTAGAACTTATGCAAAGTTCTTCTGAGACCCATACTCATTTCTGCCGCCAAGCACTAATGCATTCGCGTAACTGTTTCGATTTGAATGGTGTGTTGCCGGTGAAATTGCAGGCACATGAGAAATTCCACCTTCACGTCTCGAGAGTTACGCATACGATGCGACTTGGGTCTTGTTATGCCTACGGAGGACCCAAGTCGGTTGTTTTGGGCAGAGGTTACCATTTCACACCAGGTGGGCCGTCGACTCGTTCCGAAAGATTAGCCACATAAAAAAATGAGCATGTGCTCATCACACAGTACCTAGCTTGCGAAAGTTGAGTTGCTGTAAATTGCACTGCACAGCTTCAGGATTTTAAATTGTCTTCAAATCGAGGAGTAGTTCTCACCCTTTAATACTGATATTAAGAAATTTAAAATCAACAAAAAATAAAGGTTTTCTGGAAGAGATCGCTTCTTAGCGATAAGACCGCCCATTGTACGTGTACCTTAAGTAGTTTTAACGTTTGTACTGTCTTTAAATGGTGTACAATAAAGAATTTTCATTAATAATTAATTCATTTATTCATTCATTAGACAAAGGTAAAGACCACTACCAGAGCATTAAAAATAAATAAAAACAGTACATAATTGTACTCATAATTTTGTCTCTTTGGCTTGGTTTTGAACTTTTCCTTTATGGATACGAAGAATGCTGCTCTCGCATTCCCAAACAGAGACGAAGAAAATGATATCGGGGTTTTAAGGATTTAAAACATACAACTTAAAAAACAAACCATAATATTTGAATTACGACTGAACTAATGTATATTGTCGATGCAATCTGGTACAATTTGTTATTCCACGAATGCACCGCTAGTTTAATTGTAGCGTCGCGTCCGTCGTCGAGTCCCAACTTCATAATAACAGTTTGCAATATTCAGATAAATTGTTTAAAAGATCGTACGAGATCCCAGTTCCGTCTTGAGTTATAGTCAGTTAATCTCGGAGAATGTTGAACAATAACAGTAGATAATGATTGTTTTCGATGGAATATTCCTCGATCTCTTCGTATTTGGGTTGGCTTTCGTCATACTTCCTCTACCTTTTATATGTATGGAGACGTAGCAACAAATTAAATTATATTCCGAAGATTTATGTGCCTTACAATAATTTGATGAAATTTTAAAACAAGTGTTGCAATATTTTGTGATACGAAAATGGTAATGTTTTTTAGTAAATTCTGTTGCACGACGTTCATCAGAACGAATTATAGATGTCATTGTTGCTTTTTTCAAAAACTAGATACAGTCAGCAAGTATAGTTTATTCAAGGAAATGATCTTTAAGCTTACTTTCGCATCATTCTTTTTTTCAAAGTAACATTGAAACTGTAATAAACGAGATATCTACACAATAATTAAAATCCGTTTCTCATACGTTTTCAAGGACTCTTAATACAATACAATACAATACAATACAATAATATTTATTTGCAGGAATGTAGGTACATAATTATAGGTCTATTTGTTAATATTAGTTCCATGTACATTATTACCACTAAAGCATGCAAATCCTTACTAAGCAAAACATATTAAATTTAAAATTCAGTAACTATTAATATTATTTAAGACGCGTCAGGTTTTTCTTCGAGGAACTCTGTAATGGAGTAGTAACATTTATCTATGAGAAATGCCCTTAGTCTACTCTTGAAACTTGCAATGTTGCCATATTTTATGCTCTCTCTGGTACCCTGTTGTAAATTCTGGGAGCCATACAAAAAATACTGTTATACTTAAGTGACGTGCTTGATTGGACAGTACAAAATTTGTTTTTATTACGTAAATTAATGTGCTTATTAATGTCAGAGAATTTATTAAATTTCATCATGTCATTCCTTACGAAAATTGCTACTTCATATATATATAAACCTGGCAATGTCAAAATGTTATTATTTTTAAAGTAAGGCACACAGCTGTCAGTATTTTTAAGTTTAAATATTGCTCTTAAACACTTTTTCTGTGAAATAAAAACGTCCTGCCTATTTGTGCTATTGCCCCAAAATATCACACCATACCTCAGTATCGGTGATACTGAACCATGATAGGCTGTCAGTGCAGTTTCTTTACTGGCAACCTTCGACAGATGATATAGGGCATATGCTAAACTATTTATTTTATTAATTAAGTTTTCTGTATGCATTTTCCATGTCAACCCTTTATCGATGTTTAATCCTAGAAATTTAGTTACCATAGTTTCAGTAATTTTTTCATTTTTATAACTGACATTTATAATAGCAGGTTTTCGAATTCTTTGATTAAAATGCATTATTTTTGTTTTACTTAGATTGGCACGTAGATTATTAATATTTAACCATTCCATTATTTCTGCTAGTGTTGTATTGATGTAATTTTCATAATCTGTCTCCTTTTTTTTATCTATTATAACAGTACTATCATCTGCAAAAAGTATCATAGGATGGCTAACACTTCTAGGTAAGTCGTTGATATAACACAAAAATAGTAGTGGTCCCAAAACACTACCTTGAGGTACTCCACAAGTAACAGTTTGTGAATATGACCTATATTTTTGTTCTGATCTAGTTATAAGATCAATTCGAGTTAGTTTAATTAACTCTTAGGACCTAGATATGTGTAAAGACACCCTACCTAGGCACGACTCTACCTATGTGTAAAGGCACCCTACCTAGACAGGACTCTACCTAGAGTTCTATTTTTAAATACACAATTAGGTACATGTATGTATGTAACTAATTGTGTATTTATAACATAGATTAAGGCCTTTTTCTAATTAATTCCTTAATAAACCGCCAAGAAACATTTTATACCCAAAAAAGTTTCAAAGTTTCCTACCGACTAATCGAAATGTTTTCCTCAGTTGAATATATATTTATGTAGCTATATTACGAATATGCAGTAATTAAATAGGAAACCTCTGCAATTATAAAATCAAAACGTCTTGGATCCTCCCCTACTTAGGTAACGGAAGACTGAAGTGTCATTGTATTGCGCTCGTAACTATGAGATGTGAAAGTGGAATGCCTCATGTGCCATAAAAAAAATAATGTGTATATATTGGTATCATTCCAACACAAGTATTAAATCGTAAAGCAATCATATATATGTGCGCAATATTTACAGAGGGAAATTAATGATGTACACCCGCGCACGCCCCGGGCTGCGCGCGCGCATTACTTTCGGCAACAACCAGATTGTATCGCGCGAATAACAATCATACTGTTAATTGAATTTATTATAAGTCGCCTGTTTATTTAATTTAATATAATAGGAATGCCCTCAACGTAACAAGAATCCGTTTTTTATTATAGGAACTTTCTTTCAGTATTCATTTGAAGGCGAATTTATTTTGTTATATCTCTTGCATCGGGTTATTTTAGTATTAAGTTTAGTTAAGCCGTTGTAATATGTTTTTTTTACTCTTAATTTTCAAAACTTGCGTTCACTGCCTTACCTACTTCATTTACGTGTTCTCTTATATTACATTGCTATAATAATCAGTAATTGGTTAAAATTAATTGGGCATAAACAAAAAGTGTTGTTTACATTTCTTTCTTCTTAGTTATTTTAAGTTTGTACTTAATATTCTTATTCAATACAGTTCACACAATTCCTTAAAATAAATAAAGTTGATTAATTAAAAAAAAAAATGTGTATTTCTCAATGTTCACGTCTTCCTTTGGTTCGGATGGTGGAATTTTATTAAAAGTTTTATTTAAGGCTATGGCATAATAGTAAGATGAACCCCTGATTTCTAAACTAGGTGTATGTACCTGTGACTTAGAAATAATAAAATATAAGGCCCCCCAGTATTCTACAGCCTTTATATCTTATATTTCGCCTTTATAAGTCCGGGCCTTTATTCTCACTCTAGGAATATCTCTATTAATAGACGCAAATCACACAGTTTCCATTAAATCAAATGTGAAATGCACCTACGATCGTTATCTTTTTATGGGTATTTCAGAGGCGTGTCGGTGTTTAGACACAAGCACTAGACTTCCATAGTTGGACGAATAACGCACTAGACGCGAAAACAAACTTTGAATAGATATATTGCATTATAGTTAACCGTTAATGAAACAGAACGTATCTTAATCATTAAGATTTAAGGATTAATATTTTATTTATATTACTGAACCGTATATTTTTTCGTGGAGAATAAAGAATAAGTTTTTCATTACTAATTTTCACATTCGCAAAGACGTATTAAATTTCTTAGCTATTTTTGTTTGACTTAACTAACACAGACAGACTAACATTTGATCGCAATTTCACCTGATGTTAAGTAAGGATGCGGTCTGCGATATACCACCTTGTCTATGTAATTTATTCCACTCTCTTGAAGACTGTCAGATTTTTGCAAGAAATACAGACGCGGGCAAGGAGTTCCACTCTTTGGCTGTCGACATTAAAAAAATAAAATAAAAAAATGACGCGATGCCGTACGTCTGGATGTCCTGTGGTGGAATGGGGGAATTACATCTTGCAAGTCAGCCGCGCACTAACGAAATCTGTAGATAACCGATAAACTAGCCACTTTGCTTCGGTGTTCCAGACTTTGATGTCTAGCCTGAATCAGTATATATCCCCAATAAGCCTTTTAGCTCGCTTTTGGAGAATCCAAGCCGGCAAGATGCAATTTAGCAGAGCCATCTCATAGGTTCAAGCTCCACTTTCTTCTACTCCACACACGATCGGACCTGTGCTACTACTAATCGTGCCGCGGGCTCTGTCTCTCTCCGTCTGGTGACAGGATCAAAGTACGTCTCAACGCAAAGTGCGCTACTTTAGTGCACTATTTTATCGATGGTATATTATGCGTCATGACTCAAGTGCCAGCTACGTGATGTTCGCCCAGTAGAGACACAGCTGCCCTTGACAAGCGAGTTTCCTCTAGGCACTCGCATTACTACGAGGTCGTTTTATTTACGACAAAGCCCTAAATTCGGATTGGAAGATGTCAGATGGCTGTTTTTTCACGATGTTTTCCTTCACTCTTTAAGATAAATGTAGAGAATTGTATTTGTGAATATTTTAATGGATAGTGTGTCGAGTTAGTGACGTGTCCAGCATCACAACCGTCCCAGTGTGTTGGTACGCAGTACGCAGTACGCACAGGCCAGGCGTAGGGGCGAGCGAGGCCGGTGCCGGTGGCTGGCCAGCCCGGTGGTCGGCGATGCGACGACGGACGCCTCTGATTCATGTTCAGATAGCGATCGCAGGCGCCGGCGCCGGCGCCCACCTCTATTTTCTATATTTATCACCATTTGCACTGCTCCTTTGAATTACACTAAAGCCTTTCAATACGCAATTTCCAGTGAAATAGCTGTCCCGAAGGGTTATTAATCACTTTATTAGCGCGATGATTTTAGATAGAGCACGAATAATGCCTGTTGCAGATTTATTGGCGATCGCCTTGAAAGATACTTTAATTTGTAAGCAATAAAATCTTATTAGAAAAACGTGCTTGACTGCGCTGATTAGATAATACCTGATAAGAAAGTTCCGAAACTGATTCATCAGCATCTTATAATTGGGTACTTAACTAACTACTTATTTTATTACAAAGCGTCACGAATATAGTATACACGAAATCGATTCATATCACCAATGTGAAAATATTTCACGACAGCTAATAAATCTTCATGAGTTTGGGCTCACAAAAGTTTCAATTCTAGGAATTTTCGTTGCAGGTCGTTAAAATAGGTACACAGATACATAAGTTCGCGGTAACAATGGGGATTGTAACCGGCGTACAATTCAATTTCACTAACTAAAGATACTAACCGCTAGACGATAAATTGAAACTATCCCGAGCAGTTACACAACGAATTGAATCATGTTTACTGTGTCAAGTGGATTAACGGCACCTGAGAATGCCGACTGGCAGTACAACAGAAAGAATTAATCTTCAGTCTACGAGCATTTATCCGTATAATAGCGCCGCGAATTAAGGCAATAAGCACGAGATCGACAATAGCAACAACAAACAGAAGGTAACAGAAATAAGATAAACATTCGTGGCTTTTTCAAAGACATACAATAGTCGTCATCAATTACAGGCAATAGATCGCCCAACATCATTTGTCCGGCCCGGCCGCGGCCGTCGCGTCCGTTACTCTAGTGGGGCATTCCCACGACTCGCGGGACAATCGTGTTTGTTGTCGGAATATGTCCAACAAGAAATACTAATAGAAAATTGTTTCTGATTGCTTCGCTCTCTACTTACACTAGTCGCCTTCTGAGACCGCGTCCCCGATTCTGTAGAATTGGTCATTTTCAATTGATTACTTACATTATCGAAAATATCGATCTCAGGAAGAATCGTTCCTCATCATTGTTGCAATATTATTTCTTCATGCGTTGTATTTATCTCCGTATCTTAAATCTCGAATGAAAACTTGCCTATAGTCAGTCATAATGCATATTCGCGGATTAAATTCCCAGTTAATAATTATGCAAAACGATGTATACCGTTGTTCTCCCGATGTTATCGAGAACAAGGCCGAAGAGAAATTGCTCCGATCAAAAGATAATCTCTCCGGAACCAAAATTGATCATTGATAGCAGGAGGTGCGAGCGCCCTGCGCCTGCGCCTGCGCCTGCGCCCTGCCACCAGCCCACGCCCAGCGCAAACGTTTAAATCTCTTTTTAATTTCACGAAGTCTGTTTTATAAAATTGGCAATTTATTTCCACACTCGACTCAGAGATTCATCGCTATTGTAAATTAATAAAATATCGATTAGAAACCGTGACTTACATTACCTGCAGCCACAGCGAGCGTCGTGTGAAGCTTCGGCAGTAGCCTAGGTGCAAGATATCGGCACATGCTATTAGCTTCCAGATTTAGGTCGCCTCTCGGTACAGTCTCATTCGATCTCTCGGTCAATAAATATCAGATTAAAGTGCCGCTATTGTAGCCTTCACGCACAAACTAGTACCGTGGCTTTCAATAACGGTTCGCACTATGCAGATTATCACTGGGGCGATAACCAAGACGTGAAAGCGATAGCGGCGACACGATGCATTGGAGCGGGTGGCGGGTGGCGGGTGGCGGCGTGTGCCGGTCGCGGCTCTTGCAACAGGGAGGCGTGACGTGCCCAGCCATGGCCACCATCGTTGGTGCTCCACTACACTGATTTTATAGTCGCTTTCAATCACTTCAAGCCTACCTACTTGTCCTTCAGCCATCTGTTGTTTACTGAACACGGAACACACCGCGGCAAATACTGTACACACCTATTA
Source organism: Chesias legatella (assembly GCA_947359385.1). Classification (NCBI taxonomy): domain Eukaryota; kingdom Metazoa; phylum Arthropoda; class Insecta; order Lepidoptera; family Geometridae; genus Chesias; species Chesias legatella. The sequence goes on from OX375783.1 coordinate 7,439,010, forward strand.
ATAATCTGTTTTAATCAACAGGCTAAATAAGCTTATATTTAACACTTATCGGCTCTTATGTCTTACATTCCCACAAATGGGTGCTTTTGTGAAAGCTTCACTATCTAGTACCTAACAAGTAAATATTACGATTTTTTTTATAATAATAAGACAACATTTATAAATGCGAAAGTTTGGATGGCCAACCAATCACGGCTGAACTAAATCCGGATCTGGATTAAATTTGGCAGGAGATTATAGTCTGGAATAGAACAAATGCTACTTTTTGTCCCGGAAAATTGAAGTTTCCCATGGGATGACATATTAAGCGCGGGACGCGGCTAGTATGCCGTATTTTTCAATCATGTAACAACAAATAACATATTTGTATTCTAATATACCCTATTATACAGTGTTTTTGTCTAAAACTTATTGCATCAGGTGACACTAAAATGTCCTTTAGTTATAGAACAACATGGAACGTTTACAGAAATGTTTCAGTTGACATTGTATCGGATATATTTTTAATATAATAATAAAGGCTTTCATCGTGTCCATTTAGCCTGTATATAACGAAATACATGACTTCCATGAACTTAAATAATAAAGTGTCAGTGTAATGAAGGCTTTGTTAATCTAAACATACCATTTATGAGATTGTTGACCTCTAGACTTACTAAAAGAGGTGCTAGCTACTTTACTATGTACAAGATTGAAATCTATTCTATGACGTAGGACATAACGCAATTGATAACTAACGCAATATAATAGTTTCTCAAGAATATGTGTTGTCGGTCGTTGAGAGTGACGTCCAACCTAGAACTTGTCAGTAATTCAAATCTAAAAAGGTAATCAGGCGCATTGAAAACTGTGATTTGAGGTGAGCTGTTTGTGTTGCAATAAATTCATGTCTGATGCCTAGGTGAGCGAGACATTTGTTTTGTCCAATGCTGGCATGTGTTGTGACGAAATGTAAAATATACCCACGCTAAGTGAATATGATTTATACTCTAATAAATGTAAAAATATTTTCTATCCTTCATTACCTCAGAAATTTCAGGGATTTACCCGTATTTCATAACACATCCATTTATAAAACATAATTAAAAAAGGTATTTTTGTCCACTTCATAAATTGCAAAAATTTCAATCGCTCGTTTAGTAGACCAACAATGATAAAAGCATCTAGGGTAAGCTAAACAGCCCGCAGAGCCGTTAATCAATTAAGTAAGCAATAATTCATAATTTTACACAACCGACACACTTGCTTCAATATCGTGTTCACGTTTAGTTTCATTAGAAATTATTTCGTGAGGCCTTTGAAAGCTTTTTCAGGAAACGAATATCATTACTGTTCGAGTTCTGTTTTATTAAAAAGAAAGCAAGCTACTGTCTATTCAATCCATAAAAAGATGTCAATGTTGGAAGAAACCTTAGTTTTCATAAGCTATTGAATTAACAATATTAAATTAATGGTCTCTTTCGTCTAAACAAGTTCAAAGGAAGCTGACGAAATATATTTGATTTGATGGCAGCTAATACAAAAAAATATCTTTATCACTCACATTATTTAAAGATCAGAGGTGAGTATTGCTATGAATTTGTGATAATCAGCTTTTGATATATCTGTCTTTATAAGCATGTAGGCAAAACTCAGTAACTGACCCCAAGTGTCAAGGTATTGGCATATCCCAATAATAACTGTCTTTATGAGTAGCACTCAATTAACTGGCAAGGTTACTGTCAAACGCTTAGAAAGCATTCTCGTCTCATGCAAGGTGCTCTGATACGCGCAATTGTGTGTCTGTATAAATAAATCTTCTATTGTCGATTATGTTTTTTTTCTGATTAAATTATGAAATAGAACCTCGATATTTCATAAAATAATTGAATGTAATAACGTTTTTTTTAGAAACATCTGACAGAATGACAGTTTCATTAAACCTGCATGACCGATTCATTTGATAGTGGCCATTTTTCACAATCGCTTCTTTGCCTGTTAATTATTTTTTCGTATACCTTACGACTCAGCTTTGAAGCTAGCAATACAGTCTTAAGAATTCATGTGACTTAAAGCTCAGAAATCTGCACGGGCGGGATTTGAAATTGGACATCTGATCTTTCGGCAGTGCTGCTGTCCTTTAACTAAAAGGCCGTTAAGCCCAAATTGTTGTTTTTGAGATATGTTCAGAAAACTCTTCTTAATTCCCTTTAAATCCTTCCCTTAACGGCCTACAAATTTTTTATATCTCCGGAGCTAATTATAGTTTACAAACGATTCTTAGACAGAAAGATAGAGAATTTTGTACTGTATCGCTTCCTATTAAAGTCAAAATTGACCTTTTGAGGGTTAACGGCTTTCTAGTTAAAGGACGGCAGAGTGGTAATTCGTATAACTCTATCACTATCTCCGCCGCTCAGAATGTCATTACCTAGAACGAAACGCAAACGAACACAGAGTCGACGGCGCCGATACCGCAGAGTGCGGGCGCTTCCAAGCAATATCACTTCAGATGTGGTATGATCCTTTTCATCATTTTCCTAACGTGGGTTAGCATGACGTGGAAAAATCTTTAAAGCATGCACATAAAACATTATAGTGTCTTTCAAACTTATGCACCGTTTAAGTTGTGGTCAAATATAATCTTTTAAGAGCAGTAGAACTCACGCTAAGTTCGTCCGTGGAAGTACTGCCACCATGCCCAATTCTGCCGCCAAGCAGTGACGCATTCGCGTTACTGTGTTTCGGTTTGAAAGGTGTGGTTGCCGGTGAAATTACAGGCACATGAGACATTCCACCTACACGTCTCGACTTGCGACTTTGGGTCTAGTCGTACTTAGTAGGGGAGGACCTAAGTTGCATCGCTTGTTATGGGCCAAGGTTACCACTTAACACCAGGTGGGCCGTCTGCTCGTTCCGTAACTGTATTCACATAAAAAAAATATCTAGACAACCCTGAAATTGGTGTCCCGGATTACTAAAACAGGTGGGGTAGGCAGTTTGGACAGTTTGGCTGTATGTCACACCAAATAATTCCATCCTCTAGCGCCATCTATGTCCATTTTGTGCATCGCGTGAAATAACACGACTTTGTTGCCCACTGTATGGATTTATAGTCTGTGATAATAGCGTAAATATAAAACTGTTGGCAGGTTCCAACATTCAACACTGTGTGGGTTTAGTAAACACTTAACCTTTTGTCCACGTGCGAGTCACCAAATAGACTATTGTGATGGCTTTGAGTGTCTCTTCTAGCGTTTCAAGTGCTTTCAGAGCTTAAATAAGAGCTCTCCATGACACTGTGCACTTGATATTGCGACTTGATGTATTATGTACAGCTTGCAACAGAAGTTGATGATCACGATCGACTGTAGTATATTCTTGGTAGAACTAATAACGCCTGAGTTAGTACCAATGTGAATAGTGCTGACCTCTTATTACATTGCTGTGAATAAATATTAAAGAAACCGCGATTAACATGGTACCTGATACCATACGTAACACCCAGAAGTAATCGGTCCGTGCAAACATTTGTCCTTGGATAGAATCGAACGCCCAAACAAGGCCTTTCCGGACCATGTCAGGTTTCTGGCCACAGAGGTTCTTAAAACTAAATATATAGTTTCACCTGTTTTCCGACTTTAAAAGACAGCTCTATAGGGCATTAGACTTCAATCAAAAGGCAGCATTTGTGGCATTTGCTCTTACAGTATTTATAAATAATTTGTACAGCTAGCAAAAATACGTGTAAGATCAGAACCAAATACATTATAGAATAGAATTGATCTTCAAAGTCGTAATGGCTTCTAAGTCGGTACCTAGTAACTACCTACCTTCCAACCTACCTTCGGAGCAGCGCTTTGCGGGTTTGATACAAACGTTTGTGTCATGAGTATGAAGTTTCTGTTCTCTTCCTTGCCACCTGCGACACAGTGAATGGTAGTTCTAGTGTAGTTTACGAGTGTATAAGCGTTGTTTGAGAATTATTATTTCTATCATACAGTTCAGTATGAATTTGTGTGATTTATATTTTTTGACGTAGATAGTATTCGTTATTTAGGTCGGCAATTAGTATATTTTCTTAAGGAGTATCAAGTGTTTTCTTCTGATTCTGAATAAAGGCTTTACACAGCACATCGCCTTTATTCTTGACGTGTTATATGTATAGCTTGGACTGGCACCGGCGCGCGCGGCGCGGCACACTGCTGATCACGAACAAATACATTGTTGAAGTTTATAACGAACATCTCTAACCACATTTTATATCTCGTGAGGTAACAATTGTTTTATGTTATGTAATATATAAGTTTTTATTTATTTATTATCGTCATTTGAGCAATTACTGCTTCTCAACTGGCAGCGAATTTTTATTGATATTTTGATTTTGTTACTATTGACTTCAGAGTTAATGAATCAGACTTAATTAAATGTTTGCAAAATTCACAGCAACTTTTTCGATAAACCTTGCTCACGGCATAAAATTATTTGAAAATATTCAATGTTGAAATAGTTATGTCATATAAAATAAACATATGGTAATACATACGTAATTGAAAATAAATTTTGATTACAAAAAAAATGGCAAAAATATTGTTAATTCTATGTATTTTAAATTTAATACTAAAATTTTACAAAGACATTAAAATACGAGTAAAATATGTGTGTGTAAGCAGTAGTTACGTTATCTGCTCTTTTATGTCCTAAGTATTATATCCATTGTCAAGGGGTATCGATTTTAATGTCCCGATCAAAGCCTGAACACTTGAATGGGACTTTCACTCGACTTGATGATTCATCTATTAAAGGTATTGTGTCGAATCTTAGCGAACAATATAGCAAAAGGAAAATTCAGTCACTTAAGACTATTTCGTGTTGCCACCGCTAAGACGAGTTCCTACTTCATCGCCATTGAACCCGAATGATTCGTCGTTATGTTCCACTTGGATGATATATTTTTTCCAGTTATCTATACAATAAAATTGGAGTGTCAGTTTGTAATATTAAAATTACCGCTTTTTACTTAGTGCATATGGATGTATACACGGTACATATACCAAAACAACATTTATTACAATTTTGTCTGTCTGTCTCTCTGTCTGTTTGTTCCGGCTAATCTCTGAAACGGCTGTACCGATTTTGACGGGATTTTCAATGGCAGATAGCTGTAACAAGGTAACAAGTAACAAGGAGTAACTTAGGCTACTTTTCCAAGGGGTAAAATAGGGGTGCGTGATAAAACCGAATCCCACGTGGACGAAGTCGCGGGCAACAACTAGTTTGATATAAAAATCAAACTACTGAATTGTTTTTTATGAATGTTCTAGGTGAAAATATACTTTAGATTGGTCCCACAATCTAAAGTATATTTTCATCTAAAAAAATGATTTTCCTAAATCAAAGTAACAAAAAAAAAATACAACCGATTCAATATCCTCCTCCTTTTGAAGTCGGTTGAAAAATAACTGTTGTGCACTATATTGCAAGTTTATTATATTGACGTTACGATCTTATTACGATCCTTTTTAATAAAGCCTGCCCATACGTTTAACCTACCCATAATTGGTATTTAACTTATAAAAAATGTGTACTTCCATCAATTTTTTAGTGTTTTTCTTGTTAGTATGTGCGTATATGCGTATAACCATTTTTACAATAGTACAAATAAACAAATTTCTTGTATTTTGTCTTTTTTATTACTTTTTACGATTCCAGCCGTAATAAATCATATATTTTGATAAGTTTGAACGTCTATCGGTGGAGTAATTATAAATGTTACTTCAAATTAAAAATTGTTACATGTGCCAATTCCGTGCCCATATAGAACAAGCAACAGATTGAAATAGTCAATTGCAACGTACAATAAACGAGTGTTTCAGTTCAGTTCGTAGAGTGAAATGGTCCATTGCAAGTCCTCCGAGGACGAATCCCCTCGTGATAAGACGGAGGCTCGTGTCCTGCGAAGGGCCTAATGGCCGACACCGCTGCGGGCGCAACGTGCCTCACAGTTTAAATTGAACGTCAAGCTATCGATTTGCATAAATAACGCCGTTACTATTTTCAATTACATTTTAACTGTATGCAGGTAGTCTTCAATTGGTAATTTTTGCAACGATTCTTCGCAATAAAGAAGATGAAACGTTATCGGTTGGGTTCGATCGTCCCACATATTTTCCAAAGATTTAACCTCAGTAATCATTGTACGAAATTCATTTCACATATTTTAATATGTATGACACGGGTATTTAAGGGAAAGCTGACGATGTGAATAATTTTTTACTGCGTCGATTCATTTATTATTCGTGATTCAACTTCCATAAATTACGTCCCTTTATTTTGACAATATACGTTGTAAGCTGCAGTTTTGAATTATACTTTAATTTCAATTACTGTGATCCTTCCTTTCTGATTCCATTAATCATTTAAAGTTAAAATAACTTACGTTGTGGTTTTAAACTTTTGGGACCTACACATTACATTTTACTTAGTAAGTACATATACATTACTTATCTTTTATCTATGTTTTCCGGTAACCGTAGTGTGCAATATAATTAGTGTGGAGGTTAGGTTATATATTGAATATAGGCCTCCTTTGCGGTAGAATGTTCATCTGTTGTAAGAGTTGTTAGTTACCATCTCATAATGTTCTGTCAGTCCGGACTCCGAAGTAGAAGAACAATGGGCCGAGCGCACAATACAAGCTCTCGCAGCCGAGTCGCGGCCACGCCTGCCGCTTTCCGCGTACAACTTGACGGCTCTGATAAACGTGTACCTTTTAAATATTTATGAATGCGACCCATTCGGTACCTCGTCATTGAATGATAACATAATTAAGACACAGACGATGCTTATTATGCAGGCTCGGCTTTGCAAGCGTTTTCTACGATGACGATGCTCAATTATATTAGTGTCGAAGCATTATTTATGCGGCGTTGAGGCACTGTCAAAAACATTTGTTAGTTCGTTGCACATTTTGTGAGGTAAACCTTTCACTTTTCAATGAACAAATAGATGTTTGCATAAAAGAGTCTTAATTTGTTTACACTTTCTTGAAATCTGGTCCGGTGGTAGCGAACATGCGAATTAATTGCGGCCGAACACGCGACGCGCTCCGCTCGAGATCCAGATTAATAAATGCCTTTTAATTATCAAAAAGGAGTTTATGTGTTTTATAGAAATGTTTCCATATTTCGAGAAACAATAGTATTGAAGTAAGTAGATATTTTCATCGAGGAAATAAATAGAAGCGTGTCATAAGCCTTTTCGTTTACATATTTATACAAAAAATTGTAATGTTATTATTAAATTATCCATCCATTATAAAAAGAAAATAAAGTTTTATTTAGTTAAATAGTCTGCTTTTTATGTTATTTTAGATGCATATATGCTGACGTTACAATTCAGATTGCCAATTGTTTAGTTATGTATTGTTTTTAGAATTGTTATGTGTTTTGTGCGAAAAAATGTGTTATATTTATTGTAGTCTGTGATTACTAATAGTGCATACAAGTAGGATTGTGGAAGCTTATTCGCCGTTGCCCTCTGCGCAGCCGAGACCTGTCGCATTCTCATATAATCGCGCGCGATTAGCGTACTTGGTAAATTAGCTTAGAAGCATGCGGGCGGCCGCTTGCACAGGGTATTTAAAGCAATCATAATTCTTAAACAAAACCAGAATAATGTCTACTTAAACTTAAATACCACCATTTAAACACTATAATAATAATCTTGCGACGACATTTCCGTAAATACAGCGCGTTCCGACCGAGTATATCAAATAGTCGGTGGCTAGAGACGACGCCGCATTACGACCATGTTAAAGGTGAGATGTTATCTCCCGAAGCTAAATACTTTACACCGAGTTATGTATGGCTAATTGACATAAGACAATGAGATTACCACAGATAGCTTTGCTTTGTTAATGCACTCATTAGGCTACTTTACATTGCGCTCGCCTAAATAGCTAAGAGAGTATTTCTTAATTCTAGCCATTATGTACTTTTAGCATTTGTATGTAATGAAATGTGCTAGTATTTTTATAAGGTCAGCTTACTGATGCAGCCTTTGTTTAGAGTTACAAATATGAGTATTCGTTTATTGACTAACGGTTATGATTTCGTTAAGCGACCGGCCGCTACTGTCTCAGTTTACCAGCTATTGTTTCAGACATTGTGGCCCAAATACGGCGCGCACACCTGTTAGCTACCCGATGGCTTACTAATTTAACCCCCTTTATTTCGTGTAGGCAGTTTAGATGTATGACTAGTTTACTTAGTTTAGCGAGAAAGTCTATCTTAGAACTACCGGTAGACTAACAAAGGGTTACGGTTGCAAACAAAACTTTACATATTGATTTAGATACTCATTATTTCGTGAAATGCAAGCAGTAAGTTCACTATATGGCTCAGTCAAATGTAATTTGGTATCAGTCTCTGAAATTGCAGAGAAATAAGGACCCTGTAGATTTATGTATTGAACTAAGTAGGTGTCAACAACCAGCGACCAATATAGAGTTTATTTAATTTCATTTATTCATAATATATGTTTATATTTGTTCATCAATTACAGCGAACAGATACTACGAATACACTTAGCTTATTTCGAACCGTACCACACCATCGCCGGCAGCTGTCTTCCTTAATTTCTTCGTTTGGAATCCAGCAAAGATTCGGTCCAGAAAAGGAGCGTTTACACTTGCTCCATGCTCTTAAATTGGACGTGCTTGTGGAGCCAGTGTGTAGTGCTCGATTGGGGTGCCGTTACAATGCGTACCGTAGATAGTTGTGTTATGGTGGACAAGAGCGCGGCTGAGGTGCGACAGGGCGTGCGACGGACCGTTCCAATTTACGGGTCACGAGCGGACCACTCGCGCGCCGACCTATCTGCCTTTACTCCATAATTGAATCCAATGGCGTGGGAGACTCGACATGGACAAATAAAATATTCCATATTTATCTCTGTGATTGTTAATCTTGTCACGGCGATTATCGTAACTCGTTCTGTAATAGTTTTTTCATGTTCCTTCTTACCTACAGCAAAGTTTAGTTGCCAATCACATAATTTTCTCAATAAACTTCTAAACACGTATACATCATGTTGTACTTAGTTTGGGACTAGATGGTGCGGTGTTAAATGTCCACCAATATTTATTTATTATACATAGTTTCACGCTTTTTCTTTCCAAGGGATAGGCAGACCCACAATATGCCACTTTTCGCATTGTGATTACTAATGCCTCAGTCAACGCCGCTATTGTTTGCCCTCGAATAGCTTAGCTAACATTTTCTGTGACTAACTATTCCATTCATTCGACAGGTAGAACAGATCCAATGAAATTACTAGCAAGTCTTAACGAAAAAGTCTAAACACAAATAAATCCACACAATAAAATAAAATAGAACATTAAGTCCATCTGGTAACATAATGTCATAACCTTAATAAGTATTCTTAGTTAACTTTCATTCATCGTCGTCTTCTTGGATGTAGCCTTAAAATAAACTGCTAGATGGAGCTGTTTTTACGCTCATATCCACCCAAATAAGAGTAAACTCCTTAAATGGAGTTAGTCTAGCAGCGTAATGGATAGTTTGAGATTGTACAGTATCTACTTGAGCCTTTTTTGAAAGTGCGTCGGCGTCGGCGCCGACGCGTTCGCAGGTGCGCACGATTGCCGCGGATCGGACACCGATAACAGAGTTGCCATCTTATATAAATTGTGACCTTGTGGGAGTGAAAGCAAATGTTCGTTGCCTTCAGCTAAACTTCATTTCAAACGTGAATAAATCTCAAAAAACTAAACCCTACTAACTCTAAATTTTTGGATGTTATTGGAACAAAATAATATACATCCAGAGTATTATCATGTAATACGGTACGGTACGGGTTCACTCATAAACCTGTATTAAAAAGTCTTATTCCGAATAAAAGTAGTTGGTGGGTATTAAGCCATTAAGAGCTAGCTTAACCAAGCGTAGCTTGTATTGTGAACTGTGAACCAAATGAACGATAGAATGCTTAAATACTTTATTCTAAATACAAATTATCTAACAGAACAAACATATATTCCTTGCACAAATGTTTGTCCTGTGTGTGAATCGAACCCACGACCCACAAAACGACCACGACCTACAAAAGGCAGAGTTTGTACCAGCCGAGCTGTGAGGCGAGTTAAAAAGCGAATGAATCATAATCTTTTACATGTATTAATAAATATGGTAATATGGTCTGTAAAATTTCCACTGAAATTTACATTTTATAATTTATATATATTTAAGCATTATTAACTAAATTAACTAGAACGTGAATCGTTTCATTCATTTCTTCAATTAGTACCAATATTTTAATTTATTATTTTTATTTAATTTTATCTTTAGCGTTTGTTTAAAGTGGCCACATTTAACCAAACATTGGCTTAAGTGGCAACAGTACATTCAAGTTAAATATGGGATCAAACCGCAAACACTTGTATAGTACTACGGTATTGCAACTGATTGCTCGTAAAATTACCGGCCAATTTATCTGTAAATGTATTTACGTTTAGTTATTGTTTTACCTCGACAATGGTTTACTTGACCACTTAACACGCTCAATTTCGAATTATAGATAAATAAGTTCGAGGTCAATACAAAACGTTTGTGTGAATCAGAATTGAAATTCAAAAGTTGTACATTTAAACCTTATAATGTACGTAGAGTTAAACAGTTCCTGAATTCCCTGCGGGTGTATTTTTCCTTAACCGTGTAGAGTTTGATCCAAATTTAGACAAAGGCCGCAGCCGTGTTAGCGAGTATGGAGAGCGCATTATAAGGCGCATAAACCGCGATACGGCCGCAGCCGCCGCGCCGCGCCGCAGAGGTTAAGGGCACAAGACACCACGTGGGAGGTGCCAGTTTAAGAAACCCGAGATCCTGTCTCGTACACAAATGGCGTCTATTTTCACTGCAACTTTGTCCTGGAAGTGCATTAAGCAGGTACTTTAGTTTACTTTATGGAAATATGTTTCCTCTACCGCTCCATTACCGACATAGAACAAGTAGAAACGTTTAAATTTCTATATGATTCAGCTGTAGAATGTAACTATTACAGAGAATGTTTATCTTGACGTGTCGTAGAACTATTTGAGAATAATGACATTTATCAATCTGGATTAGGCTCCGGTATCGGCGATGCCTATTATCTGACTCGCTATCTACTGTCGAGAATAAGCTGGTGTTTTTGCAATGGAACTATGAAAGCTTTACAGAAAGTGTCACATGGTTATTTTGTCTAATCAATGCACGAAACTTGCGTCTTGCATTTCCCATTTGTATGTTTTCTACCGGCTCATAGAAAAGACATCAACGCGCACCAATGCGATATTGCAGCCGATTGTAAATAATCTCTGTTTTTATCTTCTTAAATATGTTTTTTACCATGTTATAAGACAGCTTGTAGGTTTACCAACTTTCTTACCAACAAAAAGTATCGCTGCACGACCATAGAAATAATTTAAATTGCAAACTAAGATGCCGTCCCGTTATTCAGAGATCGCTCTTATATCATACAAATGTCAGGCAGTGCATTATGTAACATTCCGTAGTGAAACAAGTAGGGTGTTTTATATGGCGAGTGGTAAGTGTTGCACGACTCCGCGGCTCGGATAGGGATTACGTGTGAGTGAGTGAGTGTGCAACCAGTCGTGCACACGAGTCGGTTCATTATCGCGCGTGATGCCTTCGCGCCCGCTGCCCGCCCGCCCACCCGCCACCACTCACCACATCTCGACACAACTAAATCAATGATTTCGTGTACACACTCCACACTTGGCATTATGATGTTAACTCGACACAGCACAAATGCAAACATCTTGTTTATTGCACGAAGGTGCCGTAACTAGATACCTTCGTTTGCCTAATAGGAGAACTCATTGTGCAGCTCGGTAGGGAAGCATTGTGATATTACTTTTAGTTCAGCGGTATTTCGTAAGGTTCCAAACAGGATGTTAGGTACGACGCTGTCCCGTTATGCATCATTTATGATCTTGAATATAGAAATAAACAACTTTAGCTTACTTACGTAATGTTTTTGACGGATTGAGATATTCATTCGATAAATACAGGGCTGCCATTTTGTCGAAAAATAATTCATTTTTTTTGTTTATTACAGTCTAGAGCGATACTCCAAGTGTTTCTAATACAGAAATAATGAGTAGTTACAAGTATTATGATTAAGCGCTTCCTTGATATTATTATAATAATAAATAACAACAATAAATATTGGTGGACAATCAAAATAAATATCATTACCTAAATAGGTAAATTAGTGACAGATGTAGTTTTGAATTATCCGAATATAGATTTATCATTAATTTCCTTTAATATGCCCTGCTATTTTAAATTTGGTGATGTATAATGGAAACCGAATTTCAGGAGCCTTTCAGATGCAAATTTAAAACAACGAAACCTTTCGTGTTTTTAATACTGATGTATATACCTACAGACTAAGCTATGCGTTGTTTATCTTTCAATGAATCGGCAATGTTGCTGCATTTTTATACCTATTTAGTTATGATTGTTGAGAATAAATTTAAAATTTCATTTCATTTCAACGTATTGCTAATTATTTATTCTTAAGAAGTATTTAATCAAGACTTTTCCTTTCCTTTCCGGCACATTGTGGCTCAACATAGTTTTTATGTACTGAGTTACTGGACGAGCAGGTTAAGCTGTATTATCTGCCTCCCATACTTAGGCATGGAAAGACCTAAGGGACACCATATTGCGCCCATAACTCGAGACTTGAAGTTGGAATGTCTCTTGTGATCGTAATTACAACTTTAATTTCACTGACAACCACACTTTCTAATTAATAGACAATAAATAATAAAGTGCAACACTAACGGCGGAAATAGGTATAGTAGCAGCACTCTTTGGTGGTAGTGAACATGCACGTTCGTCCCAGAAGTACTGCCATCATACTTATTTCTGCCGCCAATCAGTTACCTATACATTCTTGTTACTGTGTTCAGCTTTGAAAGGTATAGTTGCCGGTGAAATGACAGGTACATGAGAAATTCCACCTGCACGTCTCAGTGTTATAGGCGCATACCTTGCAACTTGGGTATTGTCGTACTTACTCTTAAGTTGGAGAGGATCCAAGTCGTATTGCTTGTATGGGCAGAATTTACCAATTTAAACTAGAAGGGTTATACTTATATGCTAATTAACATTAGCATATAAGTAAAGAAAATGAAAAAAAAGAGCAATGTATACACGATACAAAGCGATAAAATCAGTTAGTGTCCGTATGCACGCGTTTAAGAAGTTTCACTTGTATCACTTGTATGGTGCTACGCGCATTTTCTTTAATATTGTCTTCCATGCTCATAATTTTCACTACCAATAGTTCAAAAAAACGAAGGCCTCTTTGAGGCGCACTTAAAATCCTTTCTCCACACTGGTTCGAGAGAACCAGTGACTCGAATAGAATAGAATTAGGTCACATTCATTACTTGCTGTAAAAAGAGTCTCATTATTACAAAAAAATTGGGCTGTTCGTTTGTAAATTGCGTCACGTAATATAGTGTTCATTATTTTCTTCATTTATATATATGTCATAAATATACAAAATGATAGCACCCTGACATCCCTGATGTTGTTCTGCCATCTTCAAATCCCTCAACATGTATTCCAATGCTAAACCTGACACATTGTATCAATGAGGAGAATGGTACGCCAACTATACTGAACACGTGTGTCTACGTTCAGAAACTGTGGAGAAAATGTATTTCAATATACTAAACAAAATCTGTGGTGAAAAACACACCGACGTGTACACTCGTGCGCTTCTTCACCGCCGGCTCATAAATATTTCTGTACTAGCTGTTGCCCGCGACTTCGTCCGCGTGGAATTCTGTTTTATCACGGACCCCTATTTTACCCCTCGAAAAAGTAGACTGAACTACTCCTTGTTACATCAGCCATCTGCCAGTGAAGTCCCGTCAAAATCGGTCCAACCATTTCAGAGATTAGCCGGAACAAACGGACAGACAAAAATTTTAAAAAAATGTTGTTTTGGTGTGTACCGTGTATACGTCTACGTATACGTACGTATACGTATACATATGCACTTAGTAAAAAGCGGTTATTGTAATATTACAAACAGACACGCCATTTTTATTTATTTTGTAATAGATTTTGTAATAAGGTACTTTAAGTTATGAATTTCACTTTATAAGTGCACATACATCGTAAATCGTAGTGCGAGTGTCGTGAGACGCACAATCTCTGACTATTATTAAAGACTTCGTCAACAAATCTCGAGGGTCCGATTCAACGCGGTCTTAATTCCGATCGGTGATTTACAACTTGTTAATAATACCGCAAGTATGAACCACATACCCATAAATCAAGATCTGAACTGTAGCTTATACGAAAATATTGATTGTAATGCCCTGGTTTACGTGGATCCTTTAAGTTTACTGGTAACTGATTTTTGCTGTAAGCTTTTATGATGTAACGGTCTGTCGGCCATCTTTGGTCATCTTTGCGCATAGTAAGCATATTATGAAATTAATTTGTAAAGTTGTCACACATCAATTCTTGTTTTCGTGATTCGAAGAGATTAAATGTGCATAAGTATTCGTGTCTCATTAAGAGTTTGTTATATTGTTGTTCGACAATCATACTTAAAGTAACGGAAACCTAGCCATAAATATCCGAGTTAGTAAAAGTTCTCATTCGCTTACATTTTGCCATGGTCATTAAGCTTAACTTTAGTTTAAACTAATTGTTTATTTGATGAGTTAGGCGGATCAAGAGCGGCAGTCATTACCGCAGTGACAGATCGACGTAATAAATACAATTTTAACACGGTTACGAGAAAATATATATGAGATATATACGGTCGGACATTTAAAAATGTAGGTGTCATTTATTTTGATTCTGTTCTGCCTTATTAGCGTAGATTATTATAAAAAAAAACGTTGTATTGAACTTCCTTAAGGTAAATTGTCAAGTTTACCGAAAACTTTAGGGGAACTAGTAGAACTTATTAATTTTTTGACTACTTTTTAAGTATAACATATTTTAAGGCCTTTCTATTTTAAGGTAGCTTATTCTTGTACTGCAAAGTATGCAAACTGTTTTGTCCATTCGCCCATTCAGAACAATAAGATTTGCATGTTTTGGGTTTAATTGTAAAGATAGGTCGTGGGTTTAATAAATAAAATTTTTACAAATCAATCTTTTTATCCTTTTTTGGTATGCATATTAACCTCTGATTATAAGTAGGTACTCGTTTCTACACTAATCTAACTTCGCTACTATCTTACGCCTAGTTCGAATGCAAATCTCGCTTTTACATGAACTCTCATTGTATTGTCACCTACATCCATATAATCTTTCATATCAAAACAACTAATTCGTACACCACGTCTACTATACTTAGTGCACTCAAATAAAAGCTTGAAGGTAATGATGGAGCTACCTTAAAAGTCTGGATAAATTAATACTGGGTAAAATGCTGCAGTTGTCACCTGTCGAGAGGAACAATGAGATCGGGTCCGCGGTGCGGTGCGATGCGGTGCGGTGCGGTGCGGTGCGGTGCGGTGCGGTGCGGTGCGGCGCGCGAGGTTAGCTCCGGGGTCAGTGCTCTGACCTGCGCGTGGGCGCGCCCGTTTCCGCCCGCGAAACCAAATCATTGCGCCCCACACTACTAATCTCCGACGATATAGCACCTTCACGCACAACGCACGACATCCACTCACCGATTGCTCTCATGAATTTATGATTCTATTACAAATGTAAAAGTTCATTCGAGCATTATAAATCGTAGAGTGTTACCTTTACGACATTAATTAATGGTCCTATCACGGGACGGTACGATTTGTCATAACAATTGTGAGCTTGTATAAATGTAATCTGATTCAGCTACAAAATTTGGTTAGTTGGCTTGAATAGGTCATTCTGATAAATGAGTTTGTCCAATAATTTGTACATATGTACCATACTGTAACTGTTGATGGTTGCCGAGTAGTCGATTGAACAAATAGATAAAGTCGAAGAACTACCTAGTATCTATTTTACACGAGTTTTATTATAGATGGCTTTAAACCGAGAGAGCTACCGAGATTCATTCCAATTCACGCGAGAATGACGGAAATTAACGAATGGCTATAATTTATCCCGAAAGAGAATACGAAGCCTTACATAAATGCGAAAGATTTTTTCCGGTTTCATTGTTAGTTAGTGCGTGCATTGTTTCGAGGCACTATCGTTACAATTAATAGCTTAAAACAATTGCGTTAACAAAAGCTCCGTTAGGTCACTCCATCTGCGTCAAGCTCTGTGCCGAAATATGTTTATCGGCCATCGTCGGATCGAACACTTGAAAGTCCTCTCAAAAGCTCATCTTGTGAGGAATTGGCGTTTTCTATTATTAATTTACTCTCTCTTTTATTAACTAATATATATAATTAATAATTTTACCCTACCTGCAATGATCATATAGGAATAGGGAACAATTCGCTAATAAATAGATTCAACTACATATTAAACAGATTTAAATAAATTAGACAACATGACTTTACGTTTAGACATGCTACGTTACTTCATAAAATTTCCTGATAAAATTCATAACAATAAGCAAAAGAGAAATGGCTGTTATTCACAAAATTTTAAATTAAAATGGTAAAAATGACATCGTAAAATTTATGTGGCAATCAAGTGATTTGTCACTAAATTATGCACGCTTTAAATATCATTTTTATAGACTAAAGCATCGAAATATGCTTGGCGTAGGTGTACGGATCGCATTTCGATATTTTTCAAATAATCGTTCTCCATATTGCTGAGCCCGTGGTGGATTTATAAAAAACACATTTACATACACTCGCGGGAATCACAATGGTCGATTTAATTACAGTTCATTTTTTGTATGAATTAATAGCAGGTCTATAAGCCACGGCGCGGCGCGGCGTAAGAGAGTTTGACGGATGACGTCCGACTTGTCGACCAGTTGAAAATACTGTTGTGGTACTTTCCAGTGACATTTAAATGCCAAATGTATACTCTACTTTCGATACTTAACTAGAGCAGTTTTGGAGTTAGACTGTTAGGTCTATATTATAATAGGATGGTATAATCATAATAATATCACACAACACCATCTAGCCAGACGACTGGTAAAATAGATGTTTTTTGTTTGTAAATACATATAGATACACATTAACACCTAGATCTTTTTTTTTTTTTATGTAATACATTTACGGAACGTGCCGATGGCCCACCTGGTGTTAAGTGGTAACCTCGGCCCATAACAGCCGATGCGACTTGGGTCCTCCCATACTAGGTATGACAAGACCCAAGTCGCATCGTATGCGCCCGTAAATGTGAGACGTGAAGGTGGAATGTCTCATGTGCCTGTAATTTCACCGGCAACCACACCTTTCAAACCGGAACACAGTAACGCGAATGCGTAACTGCTAGGCGGCAGAAAAGGGCATGGTGGCAGTACTTCCCCGGACGAACTTGGCGAGAGTTCTACTGCTCTTGAAAAGATCTGGAACAAAGAGGAAGGGAATCGGACCCACAACCTACAACGCAGGAGTTTCTACAGTGCAGATTGAGTCCTAACATAGTGTAGTTAGTAGAAGTTTACTAAGCTTTTATTAACTCACTTTTAATTTTAAGTGTTTTAATATTATTCCTTTTTTTAATTTTGTGCCTTTATATTATTTGCCATAAATAAATGTTTTTTTTCTACCAACCGAGCTGTGAGGCCAGTCAGCTGTAAATCTCATAACAAACCAAATTTTTTATCTATATCGATATGGTATTCCTAGGATCAAAACAACAATTAGAAAGAGAAACAGGACTGAACAAATCAGGTGGTGCCGTTTTGTATGGTGACAGTGGCAGACGAATCACTAATTTTACAATGTTCGCCCGGGGAAGTACTGTCAGCATACTCATTTCACTTACCCCACCAGTTCGCCGAAATGTAAAGTAAGGAAAAGTCCAATATTCATTGCTGTAGTTATGCTAGAAAATTAGGCAATAGCCACGCCACAGTTCTTTTTAGACACTTTTCTGACTTGGTAACTTTTTGCTTTACGGTTTATATATATTATTATATTCATAAGACTTCTACACGCGACTGAAGTCGAAAGAAAGTTTTAATTTGTATGTACCTAAATGCATTATTGCATAAAAGTGAGCACTCACAATGCATTGTGGGCTACAGCTAACCCAGAATCAGTACATCCATTGTTAGAATAAGTTCAACATATGCATTAAAATAATAATAAAGCGAAGGAGAACTTTCATAAATGCGTTCGTGGTAAGCGTTTACACTCCAATATTTTTTGGCACCAGCCCATTGTATGCAAATGAAGTAATGAATGTTTTCACTGCAACAAAACTCGAGTAACGGTTCCCTTAAGTGAAGATTTGTCGGCCAATAATAATTATCACCGGCTTGTAACAAATCCACGGCTATGTTCGTAGTCGTACGTATCTACTTATCAACTCAAATGAAGTGTGGGTTTGTATGGTAATTCTTTCTCGTTTGAAAAGCGGAATTAAATTAAATTGTTTGTTGTAGAAGCACACCTGTGGTACTACGGCGTTCAGTGGTCCAGTGACGGGGGACCCATTCCAAAATACAATGTCCTATAATATTAGGGTACTTAGGCACCTAAGTAGCAATATTTTACAAACTGATTTGAAAATTTATTTTATGTTGTTTGCTTGAGTGTTATGATCGAAAGATGAGGATGCGAATATTAATAAGTATTAAAATTAGCTACTCGTAATATAATTTATAAAAGTACTTATGATAATTATTTTGCGCAGCAAAACGACAAAGCCGACTTCATCGCCAATGAACGAGAATGATTCCTTATTGTCTCGCACTGGGATGACTTTTTTTTAAGTTATTTAGATGGGAAAGCCAATAGATCCACAGTGTTTTTATGTTTAAATTTAGGTGCAAAGTTCATTGCTCTCACCTTCATTATTTTCATTATATACCACATAGTGACAGCCTATTTTAGGTTTAAGAAGCAGTTATCCTGGTAATATTTTCATCTCAAAAGCAGACAAAGTGACAAAAAAAGTGACATTACGATTAAAAATAGAAAAAATCCAAGAAATAAAAAGGTTACTCACAGCCAAGCGCATCTTAGACCGCATTGTCACAGAACAACAGGAGAGATTGCGGTCAAATGCAAATACAAAAAACTGCAAGACAATAAACATTTTAAGCTTGATCTAGATAATGTGATGAATGATTCGTCTTAAATCCGGAATTGTTTCCGTGTGCAATAAAATTTAACTTCATTTGTCCGTAGATAAGATTATCTCGAAATGATTACTTATCGAGTGTCTATAGAACGGGGATATCGCAGTTTCATCGGGGATTCCTCGAAATCTGTCCGTGCGATAACGTGGAATAAATCATTATTTCGTCAACTGAAAGTGATGTAGAGCTAAGGTGACCACGCCATATCTACTAGTTTTCATGAAAAGAAAGATGGAATATGAAAAAGTCACTGAATTGAAAATATGACAAATTAAAAATAAACCAATGTTAAATAATTTATACTGAATTAATTACTACAAAACTAAGTTGCTAGTAAGGCTCTCGCCCCAAAGATTCCGTACCGATAACTTAGCGAGTCTCATGCACACTTCACTGTTTTTAGTATTTCTTGTTTGTTTTACTTATTACACGACAGAGCAAAAAATAAAAGCATATTTACTTCTAAAAACTGTGGTTGAAGTTTTAAACTTAATTTGAATGTTTTCTGAGCAATTAAGGTTCTGTATTGAACATAATATTTTAAAGGCCCAAAATTCATAAGGTCCCTCAGCCCCAATAAATAAACTAATTTGCGTATAAAAATTTAATTTTTCTATTTTGTAATTTAGGAAACGTTTCCTCATTAGTGTTCTAAGAAAAAGAAATAAAATTGCGTAGTTGTTTATTTTATTTGAGGAATATGTACATAGAAGTTCAATATTGAATCGTTACTAAAGTACAAACAATTTTCGAAATACATGGTCATGATTCAAAGTTCAAAGCTAAAGATCTCCAGATCGAATACGAATTTCCAAAATTCTTCTCATAGTACGTACTTAAGAAACAAATCCCTCCATATTTCAAGTCTGTGCGTTGTCTGTATATTAGTCAGTCAGGTGTTCTGTACTATAAAATCTGATGAGTATTTGTTTTAAATTTCATTTTAACATAACCTAAACAAAAAAAAACAAATTTGAACACGTAAATGTTTATGTTAAAATTGGATAACACTGTTTAAATTTTTTAAAGGAATCACTCTTCAGCTCTAAAATAACCAACAAGTGTTATGGTAAAACAAAATAAATCATTCAAAACGTCACTGTATTCAAATGCTGTTTGTCCCTTGAATTAGAAAAGCAAATGGTGTACCTACGTGGAGTGGCAGTGGCGATGACTGGCGACTGATTCAATTAGTGATTGTGTTCACTTGTCGCGGCTGCAGCGAGGCACCGGACACTACTCTACTTGTACTCTACTAACCTTAGGTTTCGTGCACACTACACCAGATGCCGGACACTGGCAGGCCAGTAACTGTTCATTTTACTTGTAATCTACTAACGCATGGGTATCTGATTAAGCGAAGATAAAATAAAAAGCTCATAAAGCTCACGATTGCTTTCCAAAAACTAGATGAGGTCGAACGCAGAAGAGTGATTGCAGCCATTCGCTGGACAGAAAGCGTACTTTTAACGCCTCTTTATACATGGAATGTAGGTATTCTCCATTATTTAGCAAACATTCTCATTTTGAGAAATTCTTGTACCGCTGGATCCTGATTAAATGCCCCTTATTTATAAATTTTAACCTGTTGCTTGATGTGATATTTGATAGTAAAGTTGTGCTACTCTACTGCCGCCCGCTACGAAGCAACAATGTGTACGTAGCTTAAAGGCCGGCCATGATACGATCTACTTTTCAACCGGGACAATGTCGTGATGTTTTAAACTTTTAAGCTCTGATCTAAAAAGGCAAATGGCCGATGTTTTATGCCGCCATTACCATTAATCGACCTTTATTGTCCGGATTAGAAGATATCACTCCAAAATATAACAAAAAGAAGTGTCTAGCTGCTGACCACTGATTTATCGAAACTATCATTCTCAATTTAAAGGTAAAATTAGTTGACCCATTGATTTGATTCTATTTGTAACGGTTAGGTTGAAATAAATAAATTGATAATCATTTGAAGCCTAATGTTAAATTACAAAAAAAACGAGTAGATGATACATAATTATGGATTTTATACTATATTAAATTAGTTGTACAAACAAGATAACAGTAACTAATCCATAGGAAACTGAAGCGATAAATAATAATTTGCTTTTTATTACTTACAATTTGACGTGAAGACTAATGTCAGCTATTATTATTTTGTAACGCTTATAAAGTTTTAACGGTCCCCAGATTATTACGTATCTGTCATCATTATCCGATTAGATGCTTACTCTCATTTAATTGATGGAATATTATGCAGACTAGTTTAAATTGTAGAGGCATTTTTTTGTTATACGGAAAAACATATTACTTTCACGAGCTTAAAAAACTATAGTCTCAATTTCAATCAAAGTCATAGTTTTTGGAATGATTTGATGGTTTGGTCTTTAACATGATGTGAACATCAAAATGCAGAGGATAATGAAAAATGTTTGGTTTCTTTTTTTTTAATGTGTCAAAAGTAAAATTGATGGATTTATTTGATACTAGCCCGTCTTCGCACGGGTCGCAGAGCATGTACCTGTAAAGAAGAAAACGATGGTCCAATTTAATTTAATAAGACTTATAGTAAGCTCGCAGTCAGCAGGTTGCAGGTTGAACAGGTGAAAAACTGTAAGAATCAAATTTTTTTTTGAATTTTTTGCTCCACTAATATTTGGTTTGTTAATATCATTCGAGCTATACGGAAATATGAGCTTGGAAAATATTTTTTGACCTTTGATCTTTTGAATAACTTCAGCCGCAGACACGAGATTTTATGAGACTTTCGAGACAATAATACTTTATTGTACACAAGGAAAATAAATAATAGGTGGATAATGTTAAAGGTTAAACTACCAGTCAACCTAATGCCGAGCATCACTGGTGGTAAGTACAGAAGACTTAAAATAGATGTTACGTAAAGGGCTGAGTACAATAACTATTAGAACGTCGAAAGTAGAGCTTCTGCTTGTAATTGGTTATGTACAAAGCTTCCACCGCTTATCGATAAATCTTGAATCTCGCTTTGTATCTATAGATTAAATCTCTTCACAAGAATAATGTGATCAGCGATCGACAAATGAAGTTTTATTAGACCTGAAGCCCTTTTCCTATGGAAACGTTTGCAGCGGAATTGTCTATCAGCGGCGCGAACGTAAATTTGTCTGTAGAGATATGTAGCGGTCGGCATGGCCGGCAGTCTTGCCACAAATATTGTCTTGTCACTCGGGTGGAGTTACGGGACCATCCAAGGAAAACATTGCTTTATATGAGACACTCTAGCGAACCTTGTGCATGCCCCTAAACATTGCCGGTGATTCTGTTCGCAACCGACTAAAACTAATTTATGTTCGCGCATCTTTTAGTCTCCTTCGTGAATGATAAGGGATAAGCTATAGTTATAAATAAAATGTGATAAATAATGGCGTCTGTGAGGCATTTATAGACAATTTGGACAACACGTGATAGATTTACATTTAAATGCAAATCACTGAAATTAGTACTATGATTGTTCTAAAATTTTGTCTGTAGTCTTTGTCTCACTTTTTCACTAAGAAGAAAAAAGTGACGGTGATTTGTTCTATATGTCGTGGGTTCGGATCCATCATCCGTCACATTCGTAACTGTGCTTGAGTTTCCGTTCAAGGAAAACATTAAACAGTAGACTCCACTTCAAGTAAACTCACTTGAGAGCCGATTTCAAATCCAGGCGTTTCTTGGCGCCACCAGCGGTTACATGAGACTTCAATTGTAACCTGGCAGTATACAAACACTATGCGTAACTGATCTATGTAAACAATAAAAAAAAAAGAAAAAATGGTGTTCGTTGGTAAGCGCATCACTTGAGAACTCTTTTAATACAGGTTTATTAAAACTTAACATAAAAGTTTCCAAATTAATCAAGTTATAAACCTTCTAAATTAATATGTACTTTTGTTTGTTTGGACCTTTAACCCATTTTTTATAGTTTCTTAATATTTCGAGTTATTAGTCAAGAAAAATTAAACCTTTCCACAGAATACAAGAAAATTGGGGTAATATAGTTTTTTTTTATTGGATTTTTGACAAGACAACTTCTGTTGGTACTAAGTAATAAAGTCACAGTTATCGCCATTCTATATTTATATATTGCTGTGTATACTCCTCTGCCAGTAAGCGCCACTGAGCCCAATCTTCAGCTTTCCGCATCCACTTTCTGGCAGCCGACTTCGCAAATGACTGGCCTTATAGCTCAGTTTGTTAGTAACCCTACCTTCTGCACTGTAGGTTGTGGGTTCGATCCCCACTCAGGACAAACATTTATGTGACATTTGTAACATTGATGTTTGTTCTGTGTCTGGGTGTTAATATGTATAATATGTATGTATTTACAAAAGAAAAGTATATAAGTATGTATATCAGTTGTCTGGTTCCCATGATACAAGCTATGCTTAGCTTATTTTGGGGCTAGATGGCGCTGTGTGAAATGTCCAGCATCAATTATCTATTTATTTATAAAATCTTCGCTCCACCTGGCCTGGGGGGGCGCCCTACGCTACGTTTGCCTACACACTTCACTCGAGAAACGCGCCGACTCCTCGTGTGGTTTGGAGAAGTAATTACATCACATTGTTTTAATTCATGGCAAAATAACACACACTTAAGACTAATGTAACATATGAATCAAAGAACGGGAATGTTATCGCAAAACTGAGATTTTATTTGCAATGCTAACAAAAATGAGCTATTAAGTTACAAACCTATAATAAAGATAATAGTCAAAAGCGAACCACTAAGTATAGTTGTGTAATTTGCTTTTGTGAGCAGGTTGTCAGAAATGGTGACCTCACGCGTGTGAGAGCACTCGTGGGCGGAGACCATTTTGACTTTTGGTAATTACATTCGGACACCCCAGACGGACATTTAGATGAAATAGCCAATTATTATGTTTCATCACAATATGCATTGTACTATACTAACACAGAGTGCACGCTAGCTCGCAGGCAGGGGCCAAAACACCCTCTCTGGTTTGATTCCATACTGGGTAACAGTTTTATTTTGTAGAAAAGGACACTAGGTTTTATATACAAATTGAAAAAAATATTATATAAATATTTTATATAATAATGTAAATATGAAACGTCTATCTGAACAGTAAACTTATGCCTAATTTCCTTAATGACGGATTTTATTTATTCAAGTTGAATCAAAAACCTGGGAGAGTAAACTTGAGAACTAAGTATACAAAGAAAAAGAAAATAGAAACATCTCTAAAATGCTGGACTAAATTACACATGTTTCTAAATATCAGACTAAATTTACTCATGAATCATATTATGCAGAGAATGTATGAAATCCAGCTTCTACTACTAAACTCGTACCATATATTGGATCGTATATTAGGTATATATTTTATACAAATTACTGATTCGTACACAGTTAGAAAACCAACCCATCGATTTGTATATTCACACCCTCTCAGAAAATGTACCTAAGTACATCTCTGTATGACAACGTTTAGTCTGACTGATTCGTGTCTTTGATGGTATAATGCCGTTACAAAATCTTTGTTTCTATCACCAAGTGTACAATTACTGTTCGTAGATAACATATGTTTTCTACCAGGGTACTATGCCCAATCTTTTAGCGATTTATAGACATTTTAATGTAGATTAAAAACAATTCGAACCGCGAATTTCGTTTTACTTCCGTATAAAGGTCATCAACAACGCTTTGAAATGAAACTAATATTGTTACATATTTAGTAGCAATAAATTAACTTCCACAGAGAGTTCGGCGAAACATAAAAAAGATACCATCTAAAAAAATTATCTTATTAAGGGAACGAACAACCGAAACGATTTTAAATTATAACTTATAAATACCAACATTAGAAATCACTAATTGCTCGTTTAATATCTGCGCGAGATCGATCTCCCAGTTTCACAACACGAACAATAGAAAAGGTCAATTTGAAATCGTTTAACATTTTTGGTTTTTAAAACCCACTTTCACTGCTTTAAGTGAGGTTCGACGCCGCGCCGTCAATTTAGGAAATTTGGAAATGTAAGTGTAACTATCCTATTTTTGTTATTTCGTTCGATTGACTCGAGAAAGTTATTACGTTATGAGAAATACCAAAGTAGATTTTATAAAACGTTTGGGCGTTTATGTTGAACTATCAATTATTTGGCTCTAATCGAGAGCACGAGCTTTCGTGTGATTTAACTTTAATAACTTATAAACCACATGAAAGCTTGAGTTTACAATTGAGTTAAATAATTTCAAACGCACTCCACAAGTAATATTATTAGCAACTAGCTCCAGCTAGTGAATTTACCGGTGAAATTACAGGCACATGAGACATTCCACCTACACGTCTCAGAGTTACGGGCGCATACGATGCGACTTGGGTCTTGTCGTACCTAATAGGGGAGGCCCCAAGTCGCATCGGTTGTTATGGGCCGAGGTTACCACTTAACACCAGGTGGGCCGTCGGCTCGTTCCGTAACTGTATTACATCAAAATCAAAGAAAAAAAAAGCTAGCCAGCAATTTGTCCGCGTGTAATACCTACATAAGTTAATACTTTGCACTTAAGAAGGTCCTACTGCTAGCCCTTACTGTGGGACTTAACATTTAATCAAATTTCCGGCAAACCTGTACACTTAAATTCAAAATCTTGATTGGTTTTTCGTTTATTTAGTTTCAGAGTATTTATGTAAAATTATATAAATTTATATCCATAATCATTGCTTGCCAAAATACAGCACGTTTTAGATACATATTTAACTTCGACTTTGGACTCTTTTGGTATTGAATTATCATACAATTCCTTTCTTGGTTTGTGCTAACTATAATCTACAAAATTTCAAGTCGGAAGACTCATAAAGGACCAGTGATTTATACCGCTGCCTTGTTTTCCAAACCAGTTACTTAGTTCCTCTTTTATATTTATAATGTATATGGATAAAGCCATTGAACATCTAAGAATGAGCAGTCAAATATTTGGTACGTACTAGTTACTGTAATGTTGTTTTAGTGCATAAAAACAGCATTGGTTGTTGGACGTCGCCGCGGGCCGGTAGCGGTTGTGCGCGGCGCTCGTGGACCGATGATCATGCCTCGCAGCCTCCCGATCGCTGACACACGATCTATTTCCAATCGATCTACAATTCGCTTCATTTGCATACATCACAACCGCGCCTGTCAATGGGCTGAAATCACTGTTGCAACAAGCCGAGTTCAAAGCTTTTTCCTTTTTTGCTACTTAAAACCTGGCGCTATTTATAAACTATTTCTTGTTCTGGGCTTTTAAGGTGTTTCAGAGTTACAACTGGGTTATTTTGCCTATGTTTTTAGCTGCTGGCTTAACATTTTCAGTTTCAGTACTTTTTTGTAAAACATTTTTTTTGACTTCGATATTGAAATAATTAAGAAAATACACGCATATCGCACTGAGGCACAGGATGCGAAATAAATTTTTAAAATTAGAATTTACGGGTACCTAATGTAACAGTTGCGTTTAAAATTTGTATTTTGTATTTTAATTTTATAAACATTGAGTAATGTAGAATATTATATTAACCCATAAAAAAAAGATGTTAGTTAAGATTTAGTTAAGTTAAGATTTGTTTTACTTTCAATATAGATCAACTTCGTTAACTTTGGCTGTCAGCATTCTGAAATTAGTTCATTCAAGAAAAGGGTGACTCGACGCCGTAAGTACGTCTGAATGCCGTGTGGTGGAATGGAGATGAGGAATAAGATAGTTCGACTCATTCGCACACTTGCCGTGATGTATCCTACAAATACTGTAAAATTAGCAACTTTCCGTCGGTTTGAGACTTTGAAGTCTAGCTTCAACCATTGCTTCGTCGCCAGTAAGCCTTTTCGCTTGCTTGACATTTAGCTGAACTATCCCATAGATGGGAGCACTACTCTACACGATCCGATTTGTGCTTGATACAAATTAAGAAGCAGCCCCGATGTGAAGCAGTGCAGTACTTTAGACGGAATGCCCAAATTCTTCTCACCCAACTTGGGATTCCATAACGCCGTTTAAGGGTGGATGTTAGAGTGACACCCGAAAGTTCAGGTGTTAAAGGATTTTTTATATTTAGTTAGTTCACTAACATTGGAATTAAATTAATGTCGAAATGTCCAAAAGTTCTTTCATATTATCTCAAGTTAATTGAAATTTTTTCACTCCGTTTTGGACCTCCTCTATATTTCAACCACCTGTCCGAATTTCATTACATATATACAAACAATTATGATCGTTCCAGTCAATTTACAAAACTACTCGCTTCGCTCGCTTCTTCAACTGTTATCCAGTTGATCTTTTTTTTGAGCTCAGGACAAAACTGCTGCACCGATTTTTATGTAAGCTTTTTGTGTTTAAAAGCTTATAATTACACTTTAAAACAGGTTGAAATTTATCTTCCTATCGATTTATATTTTCGTTAATGTCTTCTGTATCGATCGACCGAAGCAAATCGACGAAATCGCGGGAAAAAGCTTGTGTATGTTAAAATAAAGTAAAGGTTAATCAATTCTAGGCATCTATACTTTAAAATAGGTGCTTAGTAGTTTAATTATCATCTTTCTAGAACTGTTTAACGAAGCACATTAATTAAAAAGCGACAGCTGAATAATCATAAATTAACAATTTGGAAGACATTGTAAAGCAGCATTCATGTAGGTATTAGAATACCGTCTCGATACAGATTCTGAGAACTTAGACAAAGAAACTCTTCGTTTGCTATCTAACCTATTTTCACATCTTGTTTTGAGATGCGGAACACCTTAGCCGTGTAGGTACTTATACAAATTTTATTTTATAATTATTTGAAGAAACATGTGAGTTATGTTCATTAAAAAATATTTGGGAGAAATATTGCTGGAATGTCAGTCAAAGACGCCGAGGCTACTGTTGTGCCGCGCAGTCTTGCTCTAATAATAATATTTCGTCGAATTTCTACGCAGAGGGATCTATCTTTAATTTGAATTCTCAGAGCCGAGGACAGGTTCTTTACTGGATGACAACTTACCATTTGGTTCTGAGACCTTGGGGTTATTTTCTGTACTTTATACTATTTAGATACTCTTTAGACTTTTGGGTGTTCCAATCTGTCACATCTCTCATCTCATCAAGTGATTCTAAAAAGTGTGTTTGCTGAAGGAAATTCCATACACCACTATGAGCTATATCTTTTTTTCTACTAGTATTGGTTTCTCATGTTTATTTAAATACACGTTACTTCCACATAGAGGGTCGGATAGGGTATGCCATTAGTTTATTTTTTATTAGTACGCGTGACCTACTTTTTTGTGTTTACCTACTATTTGACGTTTCGTTATGCATTCTATGGAAATAAAGTTTTTTATTTTGTCTTTGACTTTTTTTTTGTCTTGACTTTGTTTTGGCTTTGACCGTTTTCTTCAAAGAACAAAACAGAGGAAGCCCTGATTGGCAAAATAACGTACTGCGTAAACTGCTGGTCCTAGAGACTTGAAGCTTTGAGGGTATGTTCCTTTAAAGGAGGTACATTTCAATGGGAAAGTAATTTTAGAAATTCGAGTCCTAACTAATGAATACAAAATCTTGTTTGAGTTTGAAACTATATCGTTGTATTTGTGAGTGCAGGTCCGTGAAATAATAAAAAGTTTTTTTTATCAAAGTAAAGAAAGAAGTGGTTTAGTATTTTTGAAAATGTTGAACAAAGAACTAATTTATTTTCCTTCTCAAATATTAAACTTTCTTTTTTATGTATAACATCAGAATTGAAATTGAAACCGGAATGGGGAAATGTTGATCGTATAATGAAAATACGAATTCTTCAATGATATAACCACGCAATATTCGAAGTGTCTGAACAATTCAGAGGTCAGATAGGTGTTCTTCATACTGACCAATTTTTCAAGTTTTGTCTACAAGGAAAAGCTTAAGGATCTCTGTCAAAGCATTTATTTTAGACTTTGTCTCATCTTCCTCGTCTGCCTGACCAATTCTGAATTTTGTCCTCGGTGGGAATCGAACCCACGACCTACAGCGCAGGAGGAGGGTTACTACCAACCGAGCAGTGAGGCCAGTCAAAATGTAGCTATTAAGTTAGATATTACAGTTCGTTACCTACCTGTGTTAAAAATTGTAACCGGTTTTTAAGCGTGAAGGAGTAACAAACACTCGTAATGCAACCACAATTAGCATTTATAATATTAGTGCGTATTGAAACGAAAGCAATGGATATGTATTCGATGGTCTCAGGTGCAGATCATTCACCCAGCGCCCGCGCCCGCGCTGCGCCCGCGCCCGCGCTGCGCCCGCGCCGAGCTGCGCCCGCGCACCAATACTCTCCGTTTAATGTGGAGCTTCCCACGATTTATGCGGAACCACCTTCGATTTCTTCAAACGGACCTCCAACTATGTGGGAAATGGACTATTGGAGCGGTAATCAGATCAGATTGGATTGATATTATATTATTATTCAATTAGATATTGCTGTAATTTTGCAAGTTGATGGCTTTATATAACATAATTTATATTGTATATACCTTTGCGGGCATTGTTCTGAAATCGCATTAGATCATTGTTATTACTTTCAATTACATAACACGAGAAGTGGAAAACTACACCGCATCAAATATAGTCCTGGAATTCCTTATATTGTGTTTGTTAAAAACTAGGCGCGAGGGTAAACCGCGGTAGCGCGGTAATATCCAAACCGGTAATAAATAATTAATAAAGTAAATAAGCAGCTATATACACACATACTTGCAGTTGTATTGCGCGTAGGTACGTATAGATAAATAAATAATGAAATATTGGTGGACATTTCACACATCGCCATCTGGCCCGAAACTAAGCATAGCTTGTATTATGGGAAACCGATGCTCAAACATCAATGCTCGTCACACAAATGTTTGTCCTGTGTGGGAATCTAACCCCCGACCTACAGCTCAGAAGGCAGAGTTACTACTAACTGAGCTGTGAAGCCAGACGTAGTACACCCGAGAACAAATTTTATTGTAATCATATCACGCAAATCATTGAACCCAGGAATCGTCCTAATGTAAGGACCGTTACTAATGTTTAAGTAAAAAAACTTACCTGTTACTTTTGTCGCGACGACCCTTGCCTTGCCCAAGTTTCCATCAAGATCAAAACAATTATTTTATTCGATACTGATACAATAATAATTTTAGAATATAATATCATTATTTTTCTTTACACATAGTAATTATTCGTGGCAAATAATATAAGATGTGATTCTAAACGATATCAGGCCAACTAAACATTTTTTCGTGCGCTAAACGGTCATAAGTAATAGTGTTGTTGCAGACGTCCGATTGTAGATAATTGTACGGCTCTTACGAGCTATTACGAAAACAGCCACATCACTTACAAAGTAAAGAGATGAAGAATAAAAAGCCTGGAAGATTTGGTACAAGTTCAATAATGGTAGAAGTTTATTTTTAACGATACTAGGAGTATTTATATTAAACTTAAATTGAGCGGTTAAATTCCGTCTTACCGTAATGCAAAATATGACCAAATAAAGTATAATAAAGATTTTATTATTTCTTTTCCTCAAGATGATCCATCGTCATTACGACTCTTAAGTGCCTCAGAAAAGAAAGAAGAAAGGTGAAGAAAAATATAGAGAGCACCAATCAATACGAACAAATAAGGTACCTAGTTTTTTCGACACTTGGAGGGATAGACAAACGCGACCAGCGTTTTTTTTTTTACCTAAACCTGACAGGGAAGCAATTGCGCTTAACTCAAAAAGATACATTTTTAATAAGCTTTGTTTCTTCGGTCTTTTGCGGGGGTAGCGGCCAAGCTATGCGGGAGTCCTACCTGCTCAATACCCAACGGTTCCACCATAATCCCAAGGCTACCTTTAGGTACACTGACTGAGCGTCTCCTAAAGTTTAGTTAGTGCCTGAACTGCCCTCGTGTAATTTGAAATTGTTGATGTACTGCTGCAACGTTTTTGCTTCCTGACTCATGTCTTATCCCGACGACGGCGCGGCGCCTCCTTTGCCTTTGGTATACCGGCGTCCCTACGAAACTAATCCCTACAAAATGCTGAAATATTCTGAGACCACCATTACACCTGCCGTATCGAGGGAAGCTGTGTATATCCCTATAAACTGATGAGATGTAGAAAATAAGATGCAGCGGTCCATTAATGAAGTGATTTGCATCGAAGTTAACCATTTCGATAGCAGTGACACGTAATTGTTTTGGTATTGCGCAATTTTTGCGATGCCACTCCGATACAGCTAAACGTGACTTGGCCAACAGTTTCTTAACACGATACACGGCTCTAGTACAAAAGAAGATGTACTTAACTAACCATAACTCATTCTGTACCCTATTAATATTAAATATGATTTAATGAACATTTATAAGCACTTAGATAATGAATTGAGCGCCTTGGAAATCTTACAGTATCATTGTCGAATATTGGGTGCATACGTTATACTTAATGCATACTTGTATTTAATTTATATGAATGGCCATATCTTGAATTTTTTTCTATATTTGTGTAGCTTGGATGAGTTTTTGAGATTTAGTAATTATTACGTGAAACCTGTTTTTTGTACTGAGATTTTTGCGTTCGTTATTCATCAGACAGAACTTCACTGAGGAAATGACAGTACCCAATTTAGTAATCCTCTTCCTTCGAACGAAGCACCAATGTGTACGCTGTACTTATAATAGAATTTATTATTTAATTTCCATGTAAATAACACTAAATTAATAAACACTTCTTCTTCTTCTGCTTCATTAATTTTCTGTAGCCAATTATCTGGCGTAAGTAGTTACCGAAATATGAGAAAAAACTGGGAAAAAGTTCCGCCTTAGCGTAACGATTTAAACGAAAGCTTTTACAAGGGATTGGATGTATAAACATGATGTCCAGTGAGGTATGTGATCAAATCAAGTAGCTGGCGCGGGCGGGTGTCGGGTTACGCTCTGGCTTGTGCCCGGACCGTTGCTGCGGTCGCCCGGACCGCAGACACCCTACACTAATTGACGACCGTTGACACGGGTACAGTTCGCGGGTTGTGCACTGCTTTCTCCTGACACACGAGATTGCACAGTGTTTCACTCGAGTCTCGGGTGACCTAACTGTTATGTGTATTTCCTTTAACAGTCTATATTTTATGATGACCTCGAGGCTTGATTCTCGGGCTAGAATAATTTTATTAATCCAGGTGATGCGATTTTGTCTTCTATTATAATTAGATAATACAGTAGGTAAAAATAATAAACCACATCACATATATTTATGTTGTTATGACAGGTTCTTACTGACAACGCGGAAAACACGAATATAGGATATAGGATTTTGTGTAGGAAAGGAGATAACTGTACCACAATGCCTTGAATGGCCATTTGACTATCCAATAATATTTCACCATCACAGAATTACAGAACGAACGAGATGACCCACCAGATGTTAAGCGGTAACTCTGCTTATATCAAAAGCAAAACATCTTGGGTCCAACCCTACTTAGGTTTGGAAGTCACAAGTCCCATTGTATCGCCTGTAACTCTGAGACGCTTGGAAGCAGAAGCGGATTTGGCACTATTTCTGCCGCCTTCATAAAGTAACAGCTAATTAAAATCATGTGATTATTATAAATTAAATACTTCACTAGCATGCATGATTGAAATGAAGGTTCACTACTCAAACGCAGCTGGTATAAAGCCCCATATTTATAATTCATTACGTTTTATATATTTCCAGTATGTATTTACTTTATAGGTGTTGATGATGCGTTGCAGGGCGCTGCCCGCAGTGTCGTATTAGAAAATGTTCAGTAATCCCAATGTACGAGACGATAAACTTCTCGGTTCGCGCAATTAACGCCACTTGAACAACATGAAAGTCCTCATTCTATCATATTAATGACGACAATGCTATCTATTTGCGTATCGAAAGTCGATATTTCCAGAAATCATGGCCGTCTTACATTAACGTTGAATGAAAATGCATATACTGTAGCCTGGATAGCTACTATCTATCGCTAGCTTTCCAACGGACTTATAAAATCAGGTTAATATGTATTTTAATGCATTACCTCCATAAGGAATTTAAAACCAGACTTGTTTTATGGAAGAAGGCCATAAAACTCAATTAAGTCCTAGTATATAAGAACCTCTAACAAAAAGAGGATTTGCTTCAGTGTCTTGGGAATAAAATCTTGCATGCATTATTTTTGTTGAGCAATCTCTAATACTCTTAAGTTATTGACTACTACTACTTGGATTTTATACTATATTGCCCATTTATCCTTTATAAGAGCAGTAGAACTTACGCGAAGTTCATCAAGGAAGTACTTGACTTGTAAAATGTTTAACAGACACAATATGTCCGACAAATCGATGTGATTTTCATAACGGTCGCGATCTCGTACGGACAGAGTTCACGATTCTGTTTTTAATACACTTTGCAATACTAAAATGGAAGTTTACTGTTCGAGAGTAAGGAACCCTAATAGATGTCGATCATGACACTCCAGTGAATTCCTTTAGCTGGTTGCAAGTAATGACTCACGCCGCCCGCGCCGCTCCAATCAATATCGACGGCGAATATTTTTGAATAACTTAACAAATATTCCAATATCGAATGAAGCCATCTGCAGAAACTAACGAGTGCCTAACGTCTGGGACCTTCATTGTTGGTGTTCTGAATTGTTTACATTCATATCTTGACGTTGTGCACTGTAAACATGCACATTTTTGAGGAAATTCACTCGTGTAAGTGCGTTTCTGATATAACCCCCAATCGATCATAATTAATCACACAGGTTATTAAAGTGAAAATATGTATATTAATTTATGCGTATCTCTTTATTCGTGGAAGGATACGCATCCATTGATATTTAACGGAGATCGTTGCATCACGACGCCGACGTGATGTGATGGGACATCATTATGCACCGTCCGAAAACATTGCATAATTCACAAGTTCAACCACAGAATATATACATTTTCTTACCATCATTGGATATCAATATATTGTAACCTAAATCATTAAAAATATACTTTGTCAGTCTTATATTTTTATGTCAACCGATTAATTTTATTTGACTAGATGGAATTTTTATATAACAATTTAAGTAAAAAATAAAATTTAACATGCTAATAATTACTAAAATAATCCTACAATAACTAACTACATATATTATAAATATATATAGTTTTTTATTTTATGTTATCGCAATTAGTTTTAAATTATTTATTATAAGTTATTGGTATTGTTATTTTTAAATTTTATTTTAGTGTGTATTCAAATGGTAATGATTTTTAATGTAATTGTACTGTAATTGACAAATTTGTGATTATTATTTTTTATTGTTATGATTGTAGTTTGTAATCAATTTATTTTGACATGTATTGACACATTTATGAAAATTATGATAATTATCTTGGACATTTTTAACGGATGTTTTTTTCAATGTACTTAATAGTAATGTAATGTTAATACTATGTTATGAATAGAATATAAGTACTCTATTGCATTGGGTGTGCCTGTAAGGATGGATGTACATATATATGAATAAATAAATAAATAAATAAATAAACCATTACCCGTTGGTAGCAGGTACAGAAAGCTGGCATTGCTAACTTAAAAAAAAACGTGGTGATTGAAGTGATCAGTGATGCTCTCGCACTCATAGCGAAGAGCCACTTGGCATTCAGATCACCCAGACGAAGTGAAGTAACTGCCCAGGTACAGGATTATTTTTAAGAAATGCTCTTTAAGTATTTGTATGGAAGGGCGTGTAGCAAAATTTCCGATTAGTTTTTAGAATAGATGTATTTATTTCCGCTAGGAAGTAATCTAGCCTAATCTAGTCCAGTTCGCAGAACGGCTCGTTTCTCTACTTCTGTGAGGACCTTGAGTAAACTTTACCGCGTTTCTTGAGCTAATCTGAAACCGGTAACTTGGAAATTTGGTGTGCTTTTCGATAAAATTTTGTGTATGAGATCTCTCGCGCCATAAACAGATGATAAAAAGCTGGAAGCGAAAGAAGGAAGCTTGTAGTGTGCCGAGCATAGGATAACGTTATGCGCAGCAACTAATGTGCTGCATTTTTAAATTAGGTTTCAGCAAGCTCATAAATGTTATAAATTAGTACTATCATGGTTCTGAATATTATTTTCAGACTCTTGTAACAATGATCGTGCTCGCGAAAAAAACGAAGCTCTTATTTAGGGGTTTCTTGACTGTTCTTCCCCATGGACGGATAGGGTTTGAACACGCGTCAAACTTAGCGATAAGTACGCGTTACCTTATTTTTGGAATATTATTGACATTTCCAAGCCATTTTTTTATGAATTCTATGTAAATCAAGTTTTTGACTTTGACTTTGAGGCTTACTGAGTTATTTATCATAATTTTTAGGTGTTGGCTCTCTATATAGGATATTGTAACAAAATTTGAAAAACACGCTAAATAACTCATTAATACGTGTAGTAATTTATAAGAGCTGCACAGCGTTTTATAACTTGTTCTATAACCGATGCGACTTGGGTCCTCCCCTACTAGGTATGATAAGACCCAAGTCGCATCGTATGCGCCCGTAACTCTGAGACGTGTAGGTGGCTCATGTGCCTGTAATTTCACCGGCAACCACACCTTTCAAACCGGAACACAGTATCGCAAAAATGGGCATGATGGTAGTATTTCCCCGGGTGAACTTGGCGAGAGTTCTACTGCTCTTAAATTAACAACTGTTTTTTTTGTTTACTAATAAAATTAATAAATTGAAGAATAGCTTTGAAACTATAAACTACATTGTTGTCGATGTTACATAATGGTAGCAATCTCTTGTAAATCACTCCTTTTAATATTTAGTGGAGCACCAAGTCTATTAATTACTCGGCTAACGGGTTGAGGTAAGTGCATACGTTAATATAGATTGATGGTGTCGTATAAAAAGCAAAGTAACGCACTGACGACAATAAGACGACAAAGTGAGTCCCGAGTTCCTGACCCGAGGCAATGCCCCGGGCGCGCTCTCTTTACAATGTTTGCATCTACAATCGTTGATTTGCGGCTGGCTCTCGAATAAAATTAATCATTTCATATCGTCTCGTGGGCTGAATTATATTGCGGACGTTTAAACCTACCTCCACAGGTGATAGATAACTTTTGATATGGATCTCTCCGTACTTAGCTAATTGCACTATTTGTGGACATAAATTTATACTTACTCGTAAGTAGACTGTTTTGTAACTTCACGGAGTTTACTACCAGCAGCCAGTTACATCGGTTAATACTGAATTAACCAATTGAACAGAACTTTCAAACGTTTACGATGGATTACACAAAAATATGACACGAAAAGATATTTCATTCGTAAATCATGGTAATAAATACTGTCTTTTATAGCTGTGCACTAGTTGTTCGCCTGCGTCTTCGTCCGCATAGATTGAGCATTCCGTATTCCGTTTGTGTTTGAATCTACACCAAACTCTATATTTAAGATCTTTTGTATGAGCCGTTTTGTGTGCTCAACGGCAAAATTGTTCTACACTGCGTATTATCAATATGAGCACCATTAAAAACGTTATTTGTTTAAAAATATTATTTGGACAGTTATGGAGATATAAAAAAAAGCAATACCTAGTTCTGTTTTTGCCTAAAATGCTTCCAAGTCTTTGAAATTTTTATATAAAGATTTACGAAAGATTAGTAATTTTTTTGAAGAAGATTTGACAGTGCTTGCTATTTTTTTTATGTCATGCAGGTTAATTCTTTTATATTTACCAATAATAACCATTTTTGTGAAACATTAATTATGCCGTAGTATGTTAAATTTAAACCGTAAGTACCTATAAAAACGACTCTCAATTAAGCTGTTATCTAGGACTAGTGTAGCTTTTATTTTGCCGTTCTGTCAGCCAGAACATCTTTTTATATATATTGATACACTTCTCAAATTCTTTCTGCAGTGAGATAATAAAGATAGGAGATTTTATGTCGGTCGGGATATCTCGTGCCACCCATGTTATATTGATATAACACGCTGGTCACGTCGCGTCGGTCACGCAGTATTGTTTGGATCGATTGATGTGTGGCGCAGGCGCAGGTAACCCACATTAATAAAATTGTGTAATTGAGTGTAAACGTTAGACATTGTGGGCTCAATATCTTCCGGTCGGTGACACTGACATTTGGGGGCTCACGTTGCTCGCGTCCGTAGGTGATGACCCATCGAATCCCTACACGTGTCCCCCGCGTGGTGCGAAAGGAGCAACCCAAAGTAGCAGTAGAACTTGTGCTAAGTTCGCCCGGAGAAACTGACACCACACCTGGTAATCCGCCGCCAAGCAGTGATGCACTCGTGTTGCTATTTCCGGTGGAAGGGAGTGGGTACCGGTGAAATAGCAGGCGTATGAGACGTAACATCCCCGTCTCGGGGTGATAGACGCAACGCAATGCGACATGAGTCATCTCGTACTTTGGTGGAGAGGACTTGAGTCGTATTGCTGTTGTCCATGGGCGGCGGTTACCACTTAACATCAGGTGGGCCGTCAGCTTGTTATATACCCTACATCACATAAAAAAATACACCTGAATTAGTGGCAACAAATCTCGCGATCAGTAAATCAAAGTGTTTGTGAGTCATTTATGTTGGTGCGTTCGCAGTGAGCGTTCGAGGGTCGACCTCCGCACTCATTTGCAATTTTGACGACACAAGTATATCTCGGAGCCCACTTATTCTGAAAGTAAGACATTGATGAATTTATTTTGAATCGTGCAATTTGAGTTGGTCATTCGTTCCAACGTGAAAGATTTTGTATATTTATCACCAAGAAACAAGTTGTACGCTAATTATTCAATAAGTTTAACGAAATGTTTAATCGAAGTTCTGTACTGAAATGCAAATTTTAACGCATTCAAATACACGATATAGCTTTACAAATAAACCGATGTCAGTAATAATTGCATCTCATCTATGGAGTGGGCAATTAAGAAGTGGATGTCTCTGTCATCTCATGAATAGATCTT
The DNA here is from genome assembly GCA_947359385.1 of Chesias legatella. Classification (NCBI taxonomy): domain Eukaryota; kingdom Metazoa; phylum Arthropoda; class Insecta; order Lepidoptera; family Geometridae; genus Chesias; species Chesias legatella. The sequence continues at coordinate 7,477,267 of OX375783.1, forward strand.
TGTTCCCCGTACGTCATGCTCCTTTTGTAAGAGAGACTGCGGCAGATACCTACAAACTTCCAATTTAGTCTTGATGAAACAGACTATAATAAATAAAATCAAATTAGACATTTCATTAAAATAAATTCTAATACTATATTCACGTTTAGACTAGTCTAGAATAGGCTAGTAATCTAGCCTAGACTATTAAATGATATCCCTGTTTTGTCATTTAAGAGAGTTTGTCACAACATTCATATCTATTTTCGTCATAATTTATGAACAAAAATATCAAAATGATATCTTTAGTCGGCACCAGACTTGCATACAACTTTATGCTTTTTTAAACTAACAATAGGTTTTGGGATTAAAAGATCCAATTTAAAATATAAAAAATATATTAATGAATATACTTGGCATTAAGTTGACTTTTTCATTTAATTCTTTATCCCCTGTATTCAGCTGGGGAGGAATGTCCCTACAGCCTTTAGGCATCAAAGCTAGGCTGATGTCCAAATTTTTTCAAGACCTTGTCATCATATTCGTTATCCATTTGGCACCCTGTTTTTCAAAATAGGACATGTTTATGTCATATTCCTGTGTTATGGGCAGAGATTACCACTAAAAGAAAATGGATCTGCTCATTTTCCACATCAATAACAAAAATGAAAATAATAATATCCGCCGGCGCCCATGTTCTGCTATAAATGTTATTTTAACCAACTTAAATTTATTTTAAGTTAATTCAATTATGTAATCTGTTTATACTAAAGTGTTATGAACAGTTATGGATTTTGTTATATGCATTATGGTGCCTGTGTCGGCCCATGAATATGTAGCCGAGGTTCATTAGTACACTCACTTGTTTGAAGGAAGCGGGCGTGTCGGGATGCTGCGAGTCATCATACTCCACCATCTCCGATGGACATATCTCACAATTATTAGTTCATTTATAAATTGCATGTAATGCATTCACGTTCTATTCAGCATTTGGCGTTTCTTAAACTGATTGTCATCATCATTTGCTATATTTAAGGGTAATCTGTTAATCAATCTATTATTATATGAGATAATCTTGTTTTTTGAGTCATGTTGTTTGCCAATGCCCAAGTCAAAATGCTAATTGAACGTTTTTTGAAATTCAGATTAATTGGCTAGAATTTATGAAACTTTCTATACACCTTTACGTTATTAGTGGCAGATATCCAAATGGTATTCCTAATTTCCAATATTTTATTTGACCTCCGGGTCATTTAGAAACTGTGTATTTTATATTATGTGAAAGTCACATTCATTGCCTCTTTAACGACACCCTGCTATATACAGGTGTCCGGTAATGAATGGATAACCTTGAAATGGGTCTTAGTAGAACTATTGGGCATTCGGAAAAAAAATATCAAATAAAAAAAAACCAAGTAGTATCAAAGATATGTATTTTTTAAATAATATCATGTTTTTTTTGTTTTTTTTTGTTTTTTTTATACTACTTACTTGGTTTTTTTTATTTGATATTTTTTTCCGAATGCCCAATAGTTCTACTAAGACCCATTTCAGGTTATCCATTCATTACCGGACACCCTGTATATTATAATATTGTTATATTTTATCCTATAAAAAGTAGGTAGAAGTAATGGTAAGAGAAAGCAACACACATGTAGCATTAAATTAAAAACAATGAAGGTATTTATCGTTGTTGTGATTGGTAACGTGCGCAGACATTGAAATACAATTGATAATAAAGTTTAAATGACTGCTCAATAGCTTTCACACTTATTATTCATCATAATATTATCTGCTGTTAACTAGACAAACCCCTGCAAATCATCACCATTGTTCCGGCGACGAAACGAAAGTTTTATTTGCATATCTTAAATGCTCCGATTATCGGGCCCGACATCGATGAGCACGGCTCTGCCTACCTACGTATTTATATGTACTGTACTACAATAACATTCGCCTTTGAAGGAAGTCTTTAACCATTTACAGGCACTAGTCTCGCACGAAGTAGGTTTTTTGTTCGTCCTACGTTATTGTATCTATTTCCAATTTTAAGATAAACCTACTTTTTTCGAGAAAATAAAAAGATTATTATTATTATTATTTAAGGACTTAAAAACGTACCTTAGCTTTTAATTGGCTTACCAATGTTAGTAATTTTCTGTGTCAAAATCTTTTGAATTGTGTCGGAACAAACAAATATTAATGATTTGTTAAAGCTGTTTATCAATTTGCAAATTTATATTATATGGTTATTTAGAAATTATTTTGCTAATGCTACGATGATTTAAGAAAACTGGAGGTCCAGCTACAGCTACTGTTTCATGAAAATCTCCCTCTTACTCATGATGAGCTCATATTAAAAATAATCTTTCGAAGATACGAACTGTAGTGATTCGAACGTGTGTGCTGCATACACTGGGCGATGATATTAGGGTTGTAGTGCAAACCAAAAACTATTGTGAAACCTAAAGATTTTATATAAAATCTTGGCTGGTTCTAAATAACAAAGTTTAAATATTTGATGTTCTTGGGAATAGGTATATGAAAGATAATATATCTCATAAAGATACGAAACTCAATTACCATGATAATCGCAAGTTTTATTCATCAAATTAGTATGAGTAAAGGTATCTGTGATGATCCATAAAATATAATGAATCACGACAGTTGTAGGTAATGAGATCACGGCAAAGGCTTCGGTCGATATTCATAAGTTGTAAGCGTGCGGGCCGCGGTCGCGGTCGCGGTCGCGTCGGGCGGGACGCGTGCCTTATTGTTGTACAACATGATGAGTTCTTGACGTTGGCTTATTACAATTGTGAAAGTAAGATATTTAACCGGTGGAGCGTTGTACCGTTGACACGGACAAGGCACTCGCTGGGGCGGCGTTGCGTGGGCGACGCCGCGGCTCCCGTACTCCGCCCCGACAATACGTCGCACCGCGCCCCATCCTCATATGCCACCAACAAACCGTTACATTATCACCTCTTAACTGTGCATCATTTGATATCCATCTTTTGCGTATTTATAAGAAAGAAATACATTTATTTTGGCCACTCACAAATACACACTAATAAGAGGAAACAAAATACACAAAAGATGGAACAAAAAGATACAAGTAGGGACATATGAATATAAACTTAGTATTTAGTGTGGCCAAAATAGGTCCTGGTCTCAGCTTAAAGCCGTACTGCAGTAGGAGATAGTGCGACGCTGGTTTTCTGACTGGGCCTAACAATGGTGACACGTACAAAAAACAAACATGGAAAACTAAAACAAATAACAATATTAATGTATATATAGCATATATATAGTTCACTAGTTTATATCCTCAGAACTTTGTGATTATATGGGTGTTAATATATATTATATGTATGTATTTACGAAAGAAAAATATATAAGTATTATATCAGTTGTCTGGTTCCCTTGATACAAGCTATGCTTAGCTTACTTTGGGGCTAGATGGCACTGTGTGTAATGCCCACCAGTATTTATTTATTTATTACTTTCACACTACTAGGTAGGTATATAGATAGGCTACATCGAAAGTAGCTTCGCAGAAACACTTACACCTTTATGGTTTCTACACGATACCAATATATAAAATACTCATAAACTGAAGGAATTCAGACACTGCCAACAGAATTGCACAGCGGTCGACATTCGTAACCGAACAGTCAAAACATAAAAGAGGATGTTCATCAGACGCGAACCATAAAACGAGCCCTAAAATGTTAAACGACTGTTCAAAATTGGTGGTAAGAAGAAATTACAAAATAAAAGGAGGAAATTACGGTACTCCGAATGATTTTTTGAGAGAGTCCGTCTTAACCTATATTTCAGTTTATGGGTGAACGATTTTTACAGCCATTATTACTACGGTTGTTGTGTAGAAAGTTTCTGAAACAGTTACAAAATCGATTGTCCGTATGTTTTCCCTTTAAAACTTTTATTCGGCTGCCATGCGACGAAGACGCAGGGCGCGACCTCGGAGATTATCGGAGATTAATTCATAACTCATATATTGACCAAATTAATCACATTATGTATCCAGTTTTATTTATTAACGTGAAAGTTTTTTTTGGACATCCTTACAGAAGGGATCAAAAGTAGGTATTATAACTCAATTGTAATAAGTATTTGTTTTGTCAATATAACTATTATTGCATACATGTTTTGGTTACGTCAAAAAGTAGAAAGGAAAGATTAAAAACGTATATTGGCGACTGATTAATTTATCTACGCAATTGCTAATATACGTTTGCAAGTAAAGCCCACGGTTAGAAAAAGGTAGGTATATAAGCCAACCTAAAAGCTAAAGATATATGTAATATTTTTAACCAATATGATTCATAACACGAGCTATAACATGAAACAATATAATTCACCTAAACTGGCTGATTTAGATTACGAGATCCCATATTTATTTGGATATTTAAATCAGCAAAGGAACCGCACTTGTTATAGAAAATCCCCACAAAGGCAATCCTTATTTGTTGCTGCATATATTCATATTAGACACGAAATGTTTATAGGGCTAAGGAGTTTACGTACGGTTGTCATCGGCAAAGCGTACTGAGAGGCTGCACTGACAATGCGTCTCGGTGATAGAAGCGAGGCATCGCACTACTCTTTAAAATATCTAAACGGCCGATTCAACATACCAAGGAAAGAATGGAGTAGGGCTCTTGCTTTTTCATTTTATTATTTTCAGATTACCTAACCGATTCGTCATTTTGCATGTAAAAATATTCGTCATATTAAGCAATAAAATTTGTGAAAATTTCACCAAATCTTATTGAGTGTTTTGGATTTTTAGAGAGTAACTAACACTCGTAATTCAGTATTCATCTTAGTCCTTTTGTTTCTTGGGTTATTTTCCAAATACTATCACTACTGTTGCCTGAAATTTATCAAAATTGAAAACACTTTCTTGAAAGAGCATATTAAATATATTCTTTCTGAGAGAAAAAAAAATTAAAGGAATATTTCACAACTGAAAAGAAAGCACGTTGAATGTGTTGTGATTTGATTACAAAGTAAGATTTTGAGTTATTTCCAAAGAGTCTTGAGAGAGACTCTTGACTCGCTGGTTCTATCGAATCAGTGTAGTGAAAGGATTTTAAGTGCGCCCCAACTCCTTTCGTGCACTTGACACATGTCTGCAAATTTTTGATTCTAAGACATGTCGGTTTCCTAACGATGTTTTCGTTCACCGTTTTGAGAACGTGCGCACTTAAGTTTATTGAGCGAAATATGTCATTGGTGCACATCGGGGTTTGAACCAGTGACCTCCGGATTGAAACTCGAGGTCAATACCACGACTCTTCCAAAGGGTGAAACTAATTCTGTTAAAAACTGACAAAGACATCTGATGATAGTTTGTAACACACATTGATTGTGTTCGGTGATGATGATTCTAGCCGCAGCGCAGGTACTTAAAACTGATTGACTGTTGGCTTGATAAAAACTAGTGTCGTGTAGCAATGCTTTGACAAACTAGCTGTGAGTGGTATGAGTGATTGTGTCCGTCGCGTCGCGTCGGTCGCGAGCTCTCGATCTCTTTGTGTTCTCAAATAATCCGCTGCGTCGTGATCTGTAGTGTAACGGTGCAGGTTCGCCTATTGAGTGCGGCACAATTTTTCAAGCTTTCACATAAGTTCACTCTAATACCTCGGTAATACCTATTGTCTAGTCAAACATAATGCAAGAGAAATACATCCATTTGTCATATCACGATCACTTGTAACACATGTTTATTTATTAAGAGTGGACATGATTATAAAATTCATAGTTTTATACAAGTACGCCATCTTATTATGTTTTGCTGAAGGTATATGTCACACTTGGAGAAGTTGAGAGGCAGAGTTAACGATATTATGCGAGTTATTATTATTATATTATTATTTTTACAAAAGAAATGGAATGAATAATAATAATTAATCATATTGCCACCAGTGAAGCTCATTTTGTAGTTCCAATTACAAAAGCAACATGTAGTTCAGATTCGACTGTCCATTATACAGGGCACATTTTTTGAAGCTGTTTACTTAGTATTTGACGTCATTGTAGTACTGGCGAGCTAAGAAATATTTATCTGCAGCGATTTTTTTTTAAATGTCTTCCAACTTCAAAGTTGTGATATTTAAAGATGAATCTTATAATTATCAATCAATCAAAGATTTTTGCTAACTCATTTTAATACATCTTTTCTTTGATTTAAATTATTTGAATTATCGGTAAATAGTAAATTAAAATCTTTACTATTATTTCAGAACTGTTTGAGTATAGAAATATTAGTAGAAAAAAATATTCTGATGAGCTTGCAACTTGTTCCCAAGATAGTGCAATATAAATAATGTAGAAATGGGTTTTATAAGGTTTTCGTCTGATCCTATAACTAAATAGTAACTCACCATTTGCTGCACTTTCACCACTGTCTCCCTACAAAACCCATAGTAAATGGAGATTCATTAACGAATTGCCTCTCTCGGTAATATAAAACGAAACAACAAAAAGATCAATCCGTGACGTCAATCCTGACATAAAAGTTACAAAACCAATGATAACCCCAATAATGATCATTATAATAGACCTAATTTATTAAAAGAAAGACCGCAATCATATCCCACCGCATGATTTCGCATCCCATTTTTTATATCAAAATTCGGAAATACGGTAGTGCGAAAGCGTAATTTTTCACACCAAGGTGAACCTGATTCGAGTTAAAATCTCAGGTCTCACCTGCACACGGCAAGCCACCTGTTAACTTGCAACTTGGAAATATAAAAAAGAAAAGGAGCGAGCGCCAACCATTGCAAAAAACGAGAATCCAAGACGACACGTTTGGAAAACAAAAAAGTTCTCGCCCACCAGATGGTCGCCACGACGCGACGCGACCGACGGCGACGCGACGTATCGAGAAACCCGCTTTTGAGCAGGTTGTGACTTACCTACCTCGCGTATTCATTTGCGCTTTTGAATGCGGACAGAATTGAATAACAAATAAGAATCGCATTCAACTATGAGTCCACGACTTACTGCCAAGTAGAGGTGGTTTATTAAACTTATTACTCACCCGTTGTGCCGGCCTGGTTGCGTACAGTCAGCTTATGAGCTTTCGTTAACACGCCCAAAGAACACACACCAGAAATCACTTTGTGTAGAACACTTGCTGCAAAAATAGAAATAAATAACCGTAGCACCAAACCTGACCTCTTATTTAACTGTATTTCGTGGCATACGTTCTAATCAAGAAATCGATTATTTATATTTATCACGAGGCGTTGCAGATCTACATTTTAATTGCACCTTTCAAAGTTCCAACTGTGCCCATTTAACAGAACTAGCAGAACTAAATTGGCCATATGTTTTCGTTACGTTGTTCATTAAACAGCCTCTTTTAGCGGTGATAAGACCCCATATGGTGCAATAATTTTTTTGGGTGTGCAAAACAATATCAAGCTGGAAATATCGAGCCGACAAAATAATCCAATCACGAATAAAAAAACGTGCCAACCTGTTTTAAATTTAAATAATGTGTCAAGTCATCTCATCACCTTAGTTCCTGTTTCATCTTTTTATTGTAAAATAAACGGTATTATAAATGATACCCCAACGAGACGTCACGTGGAGCATATGAAAGTGTTAAAACTGTACGCACAGCGTATGGTATATTTCAAGTTGTCAAAGATTCATTTTCATATTCGAAAAAGCTATTAATTTACAATGACTAAGTACAAAACAATTGTTTTCAATTACAAATCTGCTGTGTTCTTTATTGTTGTAAGGTTTCGTATCGAAACGTTAGTTTATAACTGGGAATGTTTATTTGTCTCCAAGTGCTGCGGTCCCTTGGATGTATAAGGCAGTGAAGAGTGGAGTGGCGCGCAGTTGATCACGCTCAGTATTAATTGCTTCGGCACTAGCCGGGCTGGGAAATCAGCCCGCCTCCGCAATTAGTTCCTTACTAATGCTCGTGTAACTTATTACCGATGATAGCAGCCGTCTCATGCCACTCATTAATGGATAGTTTCCATTACTAATCGACTTCAAACAACATTTCACATTGTAATTTAAGAGGCGAACACCTAATTATCTCATTTGGCCGAATGTGATCTCGCCGGTAATAACACTGTACTTTGAATTTCAAAACAATCATCGTTAAGTACCAACTCTAATGGAAATTGTACTCGTTAGTTTTTCTAACACCCGCAGATCAAAGTGTTAATCAGCAACATGTGTTGGAGCCATTTTTTGTGGGTTCCGTGGCTTAGTTTTAGCGAAGTTGGTCAGTGAGGAACGCAGGTCGAGTGATGCGAGGGTACCTGCGCTGTGTAGAGATGCGGGCACAGGTGTGCTCACGTAAAGGACACACACTACACGGCCTGGAAATATACAAGAGAATTTAATGAAATTAGTTTTACCTACGTAGCATTTCATTTATTGTGAGATAACCATTGAATAATTGCGTCAATCATTTTATTTATGTCATTACCATAAAGTTTGGGATCTTCAAAGGTCAGAAAAGTTTAAAATGTTGTTAGCAAATAGGGTTTACATTCATAAGTTCGTTATTTATGAATAAAATAAAGAGCAATGATCCCAAGGCAATTCCTTATATGTCAGTCAAATCCTTTCCCAAGCTTTCGCAATATGCACACATTGATTGCGATTCTGTATCTTTGGGTCCAGTTATAAACAGGTATGGTGGTAGGACTTTCTCGGCCTAATAAGTCACGGGTTAACTGCCTGAAAAGCCTACGTTCTTGCCTACTAAAACTGGGACGGCACCAAATCGTATACGTGACAGATTTTTCATTATTTCGTTTGTTATGTACTTGAATTAAATCAAAAACAAGATGGAATGATACGATAAAATATAATAAATGATACCACTCAGGTCCCGTGTATCAACACTTAAGTCGTTAAGAGCACTTCACATTATAGCGCACGCGCTACTGTCATGCACGGAATATTTTTTCAAGACGCGTTCTCGGATTCTTGGTAATTGCTGTCTTTGAACTAACTATATATAATATACCGCATTTTGTGCGTATCAGCCAATTAGGGTTGCAACCGTATTTATAAGGCGTCATAAAACAAAAAAAACTTTGTCAGATTTCATCATGGGTGGACTTTACCGTAGATCAAAAATTTTAGTTAAAATTCCTTCAATATTTTAGATGTGAACATTTTTTCAAAGTTGTTTTAAAACATTAATAGAAAATACATCTTTATTTATCTTCCTTAATAGTTCTTTTAATAATAGTGTTTTTAGTATTTGGGTACACATCTCAGTACTTGTATATTTACTTGGATTTTATTAATATTCAATAAAAATAAATTTTATTTTATCACATTTGTGGTATATTCTGAATAACATGTTTTAGAACATGTATAATTTGCTAATTAAAATTAAAACTGGCCAGGAGGGAGGTAAACACGCCCATCTAGGGTCCCGTACCAAGTAATCGTGTTTTTTTTTCTTCATTAGTTGGGGATCCTTAGTGAGAGTATGACACTTGTTTTAATATAGTGTTCCCACTTTATACACACGAAGTTTGTGGTTTCGATGTATTACGTCTTTTACGATGTAGCATAAACGAAAATATTAAATTTTGAAACTAAGTTTGCGATTTCATTCATACAAAGCCAAATGATGTTTATTTTTCTATGACAATATTTGGTGGCACGAGAACTCAAAATGCTAAAACTGGAATAGGATGTTATTGAAAATGTGAAATCGATAAAAATGTTAGAAAATGGTCGAATCGGAAACATTGGAATAGGAGAGTCTATCATAGAGACCAATAAACAAAACTGATCATTTTCAAAGATCAAACTATTGCGAGAGATAGAATATTGGACTCAGAAGTGTTTAATTTCTGAGGTTAAGCTGAGTAACATTTACTTAGTACGCTTCGACGGTCGCTGCCGCGGCAGGCTCACTACGCTCGCTCGCCTCGCACTGTGTATAAATACCAACCGAACTTAACCATCACGTCTCATAGTATGGGTGCATACGATGCGACTTGGATTGTTTTGTACCTAATAAGGGGAGGACCTAAGTCGTATTGTTTTGTTATGGGCAGAAGTTACCACTTAATATAGGTGGGCCATCGCCTCGTTCCGCAATTATAAACATTAAAAAATCTAAAGAACTGTGTGGACTTAAGTATTTGTTCCTGTAGTGGACCAAGTAACAATTAGTGCTTTCAAAATTAGGTATTTCTTCCATTCTTTTTTTTAAAAATTTTAATTTTAAACATTATTTTAAGTTCTTCTGACAGTAGGTAGTTAAGTTTATCGTGAAACTTTGAAACTTGATCGAACAACATAGGCCACTTTGTGTGACATGGTGTATTAATGTACAAAAATGAAGATATCTGGGTGTTACCTGCGGACACAGCACGACGCCGAACCAACCGCTACATACCTAGCTAAATTCAAACAGTTTAGTTACTGTCGTAATGGCTGATTCGTATTCACGAGTAACCAACACAAGTAAAAAGTTTCAGATTATCGGTGTTCTAGGCACATCACCTCACAATAATATGTAGGAATAGAATGACCAAAAACTATAAACTCCCAATTTAAAAAAAAGCTATGGGGCTCAATTTCTTACAGCGAACTAGCTGCATAGTGTTTTCCACGTATTAATTAGTACATACGTACATATACATAGTTTTAAGCGACATAGAAGACTATATAGTTTTGTAATGGGTTGGTCACGTCCAATATAAGAGACTTGAAATTTTCCTATTAGTTTGTTTAATTGTAAGAAGTTTGAAAACATGTCGAAACCCCGATTTGAGTTTATTTTTGATGCTAAAGGAATCGACACAATCCACATTCAAGCTTTCATAGTTTCTGAGGTTCTGTTCGCTTACGAGTAGACAGAGGTTTCGCCAAGCTGCTACGGTATCGTTCAATTATTCAATAATTTTTTGTGAAGAATCCAGCAATATCTTTTACGAGAGTGAGTCAGTTGTTTTGTCCAATCTGTGGCGGAGTGCGAGGCTGCGCCGGATCTTATCTTCCTTATCTGTTATATTGATTGCGCCCGTGTCGAAAGCCGCGCCTTGCCAAAAGCGGCGCAAGCGCAGATTGAAACCAGGACGCATATTCCCAACCACTCATTTAGCATCTCGAAGTTTTTTTTTATTGTTTCTTTCATAGTAGGATAATCACGTAAAGCTGTGTCGTCCCATCTATTGAAGACTAGGATAGTTTTTCAAATTGGTGATCGAGACTTGATTTTTTATTATTTTATTATTATTATTATTATATTATTATTATTTTGCCGGAATTAAAGGCTTATAACATGTTTTATTAATTGCAGTAGTTGGACTATATGCGAAGTCACTTCTGTATTAAAAAAATGATGTTTAGACTTCCAATTGAATACTTCCATGAGCTTCGCTTAACCTATTAAATAGCTAATGAACGGTCTATTAATAAAGCATTTGTTTTTATATAAGCTTAGGAATTTTTTTACTTGTTTATTGAATCTGCAATCACTGATGTACTGTGTAGTACGACTCTTGGTTTAGATGTTCCAGACGCAGCGGTCCATCTTCCTTCATTGTTATGTTATCTAGAATATGAGTTCGCTTTAAGCGCTTTGTGACATTCAGCTCTTCAACTAAGACTCTCTCTCCGCGTTCGAGATGACCGTCATTTGTTGATAATAAGACTTCTGAACGCTTACGATGATTGATTACAGCGTAATGGACACTGACGCCTGCCAGAATCGCGATATATACAGTATTTTAAATATCGTTTCGACAATGTAATGCGTAATTTAACTTGCTTATTGATTTCAGATATCGGCTGTTATGGAGAGATGGCAATAAATGTACCTAATTGAATGTTTTGGGTTTATTGCGTTATGAGAATGTATTTTCTTTAATGAAGTTGTTGTTATTTTATGTATTTTAGATGTTTAAAATATATTATAAACTTGGCATTAAAAAGAAAATGTCGAAATTAAACACGTGAAGGCTACAAAATCGAGATTTTGTGAGAATAGAAAAAATGTACTTACCTTTACCTTATGAGGCCTTATGAGGAGCTTATGAGGAGACCTTATGAGGAGCAGATCCATGAAATTTAAGAATAAGACTTCTTAGAAAATATTAGACCAAGATTTTTATATACAAGTCACATGTATTTGAAATTGGCCCTGGAAAACTAACGAGGGCAATTTTTTCCCTCAAAAAAAATAAATGATGATTTTTTGTATATTTTGAAACTGTTTTGTATTGTGGTGCTGGTAGGGTACTTAATATTTAGAAGATCAAAACTGAACACTAAAACATTAAATCGAGTGTGAAACTAATTTTTTATAGATATAATTCTATTATGTACGTGAGTGTGAAATTAACAATGAACTTTCAGTCCGTGAATGAATCAATCTTTTTTTTTTCAATCTTTTCTTTAATTTTTTTTTTTTTTTAATAATTTTAATTTAATGATCAAGTCATGATATTGAAAGATAAAACACCCTTTAGTAATTTATATTACTGGCTACATTTAACTCAAAATATTATCTGAAAACGGTCAGGCAGGTACCTCTTTATTACCAATTACCGAAATTTCACGCTTTTATCGGTTCCATAACGGTGATGTAATGAGTTTAAGAGTTTTTTTCCACCCATGGAATTCAAAATCTTTGTAAACAGACAGGATCTTAATCTGAAGATTCAAGATCTACAGCGCAGATACGAAGCCAACTCGTTTATCTGAGATAAATATTTTCTCGTAGCGTATTTTCCTCGAAACATTCTTCGCGTCGTTATTTATGATCGTATTCCGAAAATATTTTAAAAATTAAATTATCGTCTATAGGCAGGTACTGCAAAGATTGTGAATAGGTTCATCGGGACTCCAGTCGCTTCATTTTTCGATGTAAAATGGCATGATAATAAAACCTCACGAATTTTGATGAGGTTAATGCGTTGTCGCGGTACGTGCGGTATGTTATTATGAATAATAACGGGTGATAAAGCTGTAAATTGGGAGTGTGTGAGTTCAGCGCTGGATTCCGGCGACCACTCTGGATTTTGGCTGATGAGTTTTTACTTGCTGTCAGTACCACTAAACGATGCAATAATTTGTCAAGAGAGATTGCTCGGTGTTTAATAGTATACAGCAGGGCGATTCAGTCATTATTTAGTCATTTTTTGCATGAATACAGCCAAGGTATAATTATTAATATTTACCCCTTTCAAATCTGACTGGTCTTAAAGCTCAGTTGGTAGTAACCCTGCCTTCTATGTTGTAGGTCGTGGTTTCGATTCCCAACCAGGACAAACATTAGAATGACGAATATAGATGTTTGCTCGGTTCTGCGTCTGGGACATTTCACACAGTGCCATCTAGCCCCAAAGTAAGCTAAGCATAACTTGTATCATGGCAACTAAACAACTGATATAATACCCACATACTTTTTGTAAATACATATTAACAACCTGGTTCGCAAACAATCTCGTGTCTTGTTTATCATTCAAGCAAATGGTTATAATAATAAGAAATATCTTATATACTCTTGCTGAAAAAAAAAACATTAAATCTACTCGTCTCCCCGACTGTTCTTCACATTTGTTTGTCTCAAAACAAAGCATTTGGTGTGAAGAACAGCTATAAGTGAGTAATGGTAATTATTCTGTGAGTGCCATCGTCTTGTACGTTATGTCCAGGGTGAGTGGATATGCGCGGGCGCATGTAACGACGCGTGACGTCCACCTGTCGTGGTGGCGCGTGGCCGCGTGGTCGTAACACCAACTGCCAACGGTGTCGCGGCTCAAGCGTGGCGACGCGGCGCGGGCGCACTTGCCGTGCCCACCGCACCGTGGACACACCTGACTTCCGAGCTCATGTCGCGTGCTGGTTGCTATGACAATACTGTACACTGCTGTCGCTCCACCCACTGTCAAGTTTCACTGTACTGAAGAGGATCCTAGCGTTCTAAATTTAAAAAAAATTATAATAATATTGTTGGAAAATTTACACAGCGCCATCTAGCCCCGAACTAAGTATAGCTTGTACTATTCTATTCTATTCGAGTCACTGGTTCTCTTGTACTATGAGAACCAGACAATTCGCCATCCCCCACGAATAAAATGGTAATCGCAAAAATTTAATTTTACAGGACTAATTAAAAACTATTTTTAGTGAATATCTCAGCAACCTCCTTACCTAACATAATACTTTAAACATCAAAAGAAACGTGATTTTTAATGAAGTAATTTTTTTGTAAATACATACTTATAATAAATATTAACACACAGACACGGAACAAACATTTATATTCGTCACACAAATGTTCGTCCTGGATGGGAATCGAACCCATGACCTACAGCGCAGAAGGCAGAGTTACTAGTATGAAGTTGACATCAAAGTTTTTTTCTTTAACTTTTTAATGTTCTGACTTAACTATGTAGATACACAATGCGAGCTAAGTTTTGATTACAAGAGATATGAAATGCCACAGAATTTGGAGATAGACTTACTTTGAGTAATATCTAAGGACGTGATATGATTGTTGATCACTTATTCAATGCCCTTGTCAAGTATGGTTTCAATCTTCTGTTATATCATTAAAAGTTTAATTAAGCCATAAATGATGATGAGTTTCATAAATAAAACAAGCCAAATTCGAAACATAACAAGTTTTATGATACTTAATTCGAATACTTTGCGGAGTAAAAAGGATTCACTGAATAAGCTAAACTCGTTTAGTGTTATACGTCCTTATGCAATAAAATCAACTAATCGTATTATGAAACCATGCGGGTACCTGTTGAGCTCACCTGTCTTCAAACGATAGCTTCTTGTGAATGCAAAAAGTGGAATATATAATTAAGGAATGCACGATGTATGCAACTATGCAAAATGTGTCTACAGACTGTTTTTATCTCACCAGCTTGTACTTGGATTTTTATTTTTGAAAACGGTGCTTGAAAATTTAATTCTAAAATCAATTGAATTTGATGTGCCTGTAATTTCATCGGTAATCCATCACAACCGAAACAGTAATACTTGTTGTGTTAATGTAATAAATGCCTTATTGCTCGGCGGGAGTAATAGATATAGAGGCAGTACGTCCCACAAGTTACATCTTAAAATAATTGGGCCTAGTTGTGCAGAAAGCAGCCATGTGGCATTTTTTCCAAAAATTAGCTATAGCCTCGGCCATACTAATTTCGACATGACGGATTTTTTACAAAGACAGCCATGTCGATATCTCTATTTTTCACGGAGATATGAGCCAATACAATATATGAATCAATACATAACGAAGTAACCATCGACAGAAAAATGCTTATACTTTTCCCCACATGGCGGTTTCTGCATAACACGGTCCAATTAATCCAGTGCATTTCCTGGTTGAATTTGTCTGGTTAGCAAAAGCAGTGAAAGACAGGAAAATATACAGTTTAATATTGCACGCTGGGTGGCCGGTTGCGAATAAACAACTAGATCGCCTACACCTTCTTTATTCAGGCAAAGGTTATCAGAGACCATGCAAAAGATATTACGTAAACTAAATTATAGCCGGCGCTCGTAACGTGGATATTGTCAGGACTTTGTCATAAGTTATCGTGGTTTCACTTCGATTTAACTGCATTCGTATCTATGAATAGAATGTAAGTGCTTCTAGTTTGCTAAATGTATTGTAAAGGATTCCTTCAATTATTTATTATTGTGAGTTATTTTATGGAAAGAACCAACGACTTGTTTGATAAGAATTCCTACATGTAGCAGAGAATTAAATAGCATTGTGCATGTGAGCCAAAGATATTTTTAATTTACAAACTCACACATATGTTGTAGAACTTTTTTCTGAAACGGCATGGACACTTATAGTTAAATAATCATGCAACCAACGGAAATAAATATGACAGAAATAAATATACACAGAATTTTTTTTTTGCCCTAGAATGGATGTCGAACCCGTACCCCCTTTGTAAGCAGAGTTACAACTGATGCTACGGCCCCACCTGATCGCGGGTGAGAATTTCAAATGCGATCCCATGTTTTGTTGGCTCTAAAACCTCTCAATGCAATCATACAATACATCTCAGTATAATATCCATAGTGGTATTTTCCTAGTTGAACAATATATATGAAATCGTTTCTATTTTCTTGGGCTACTACGAATATCAAACACCTTATAAATATATTAATAGATCTTCACCATACGGCTTATGCTGGTACTGTACATAGTGACTAATTATTTTCAATCTATGTTATTTAATGCTATTTGGTTCCCATTGTATTTTTTACATACTAGATGCATAGTTTTCATTGGGCATTTGTTTGCAAAGGAAAACGTTATAACTCATTATGAATGTGTCCGGCACGCGCGGGTCGCGTGGCGGGCGGGCGGGCGGTCTGCGCGCGCGCATCGCAGCACCCGCCACGCTCCGTCGCGCCACACCCTCTACCCCTATGCCCGTGACATTACTTTTTACAATTCTACTAACACTCTTCTAACCGTCATGTGCACGACAGTTGGACCGAGATAACGCTATTTATACCGTGCATCAACATGGTGTAATTAAAACGACTGATGGGTAATGTATACGCGCCTAAATTAACTCACCCTCGAACCAGTAAGTCCATTATTTCTGCCTATGTTTTAGGTGTGACTATTAGACCCGCCCGCGTCTTCTCGTGAAATTTGGTCATATCACCGATGAAATATGATTTCCATTGCAAACCTAACCCATTTCACAACCTTAGCGGTTGATGGTCAAACTAAGTTAGGTTCTTTTTTTGCATACCTGTAGTCAAATGACGTTACTAAGGATACAAGTATTTTTATGTCACAAGCTTTATATAAGATGTTTAATTCTGTCGCTAAAAAAATCATTACTCTAAAACAAATAATAAAAGTTTCCAAATATGAATCGATCTTTCATTTATGATCTCGAACTGAATAAAAGAAAACCATATGTTTCTAAACACATAACACAAATAATGTAAGGTGAACTCTCAATGGTGTTACTCGCGCTTTGCAATACATTTGATCTCTTTTAAATGACAAACTTTATTCGTCTTTTATTTTAAGATAATTAGTTAAAGCCTTTGTGGACTGAATAATCTCCGATATATATCGAGGGCTTAGATTACTTTCCTAAAAAATGTGTAAAACCTGAGCTATAAACTGAAACCACTCGTTTTTGGAATTCGAGTTTTATTTAAAAGCAACCATTACGTTTAATTAATAATGTTAAGTGGGAGTTACCAGTCTTTACTGTTTGATTCACCGAGGGAAGGGGGTGACGGACACGCGAGCCAGTACCCGTAGTTATGGTTCAAATTGTCATCTCTTTGTTGCCAGCGTGATACACTACAGTTTAGATACTTGATAATTCCTGATTAGATTGTTATTGGAGTAAAAATACTTAATTGTTAGTTTGGTAGCCCTCGGATGCCACAAATAATCAGCCCGCCCTAAAATTGGATTGAAATTCATTGGATTCGTTCATTATACAATAGCTTTTGACCGCGACTTCGTGTATAAATGGTGTCTCCGTAGAGACTAACTAAATTCTGAACAACTTTAGATTGAAAAATATCTCTAAAAGCCTTTTAATGGTCTATTGTGCTCTAAATGTGGTCAGTGAGTTAAATAAGTACAAAATGCGACTTGTGCTTATACTTTCCTATTTATTTATGCTGAACGTGGCGTCTTCTCACACGAAATATTAAGAACACAGATACTCTGTCAGGCCTCACAGCTCAGTTGGTAGTAACCGAGCCTTCTGCGCTGTGGGTCGTGGGTTCGATTCCCACCCAAGACAGACATTTGTGTGACGAATATAGATATTTGTTCTGTATCTGGGTGTTAATAAGTATTTACAAAAAAAAGGATATTATGTATTCTATCAGTTATCTGGTTCCCATAGTACAAGCTTTGCTTAGTTTGCGGCTAGATGGCGCTGTGTGAATTGTCCACCATTATTATTAATATTGTTTATTATTATTAAAAAGAATTGTGTAATAAAAACGAATACAGTAACAGCAAGTGTCGGTTGTTGCTACTGATTGCTATATTCATTTCAAATGTAAAGGCATCTTTCTCTAATGGTCTGTCATTACGTACTGCAGATACTCAGGCCTACTGTGTACAAGCCAAAATGAGCTTTGGTATATACCACACGAGCTCGTTCCGTATTGGCAGATGTAACATGGTTTCGATTAAAGGACATGCTGCTTTGCACATTATGTTTTCCTTCACCACTGGGAGTACTTGGTAGCTATAAACATTTTATGCTGGCGTCATAGCTCAGTTGGTTAGTAACCCTACCTTCTGCGCTGTAGATCGTGGGTTCGATTCCCACTCAGGACAAACATTTATGTGACATTTGTAACATTGATGTTTGTTCTGTGTCTGGGTGTTAATATGTATTATATTATGTATTTACAAAAGAAAAGTGTATAGGTAAGTATTATATCAGTTGTCTAGTTCCCATGATACAAGCTATGCTTAGTTTACTTTGGGGCTAGATGGCCCTGTGTGAAATGTCCACCATTATTATTATTATTATTATTATGCAAACCAAAATAAAATGTCTCTGGTGTAGTAATAGATACGCCTGGATTGTAACCCGCGACCTTCGGAATTAGAGTCGGTGTTAGTATCACTCGGCCACACCGCTCTTACCTAAGTAGTAGACCTTAGACTATAGGTAACAGATTTCCAGTAGGCTCGTAAGGTGGAAAACGTCGCGTCCGACGCATAACTAGCTGTTGCCCGCGACTTCGTTCGCGTGGAGTTCGGTTTTATCACGCACCCCTATCTTACCCATCGGAAAAGTAGCCTAAGTTACTCCTTGTTACATCAGCTATCTGCCAGTGAAAGTCTTGTCAAAATCGGTCGAGCCATTTCAGAGATTAGCCGGAACAAACAGACAGACAGACAGACTAAAATTGTAAAAAAAAATGTTTTGGTATATGTACCGTATGTACATCCATAATGCACTCAGTTAAAGCGGTTAAATATTACAAACAGACACTCCAATTTTATTTATTTGTATAGATTACGGACGACGCGACGACCCGAAACCCGGACCTGTCGCGATTTCACCTGCTATTATTGCCATTTTATTCATTATTGCATTTATTACGTTGCCTGTTACAGATTTTAGTGTCTGTAACATTTAACGAATGCTTCTTAATGACGAGAGTATATCTTCGTGCTGATTTCTCCTTATAAACGCACTCATAACGATCCCATCTCATAGTGAACTGTGGCGATTTAATTGATATGATTAAGTTTTTATGTCCCGGATACCTGCGCGATGTTAAAAAGGAAAGTAAATGAGTATTAACATTAAATATTTTACTTTCCGCATATTGATCATCATCCTCGTTATTGATGGTCCTGGTTAGTTTTATTTATTTATTTTTTATTTTTATTTATTTATTGTACACATTTTATCTGTTGCGCAATTGCATGCGATATTGTCAGTTGGTTTGTTATGAATGTGTCTGTTGAAATATATCCACATGTCGTGATTGACGCGACGGGTCGGAGGTGGCCGCCCCGCACCGCGCCGCCCCGCACCGCGCCGCCCCGCACCGCGCCGCCCCGCACCGCGCCGCCCACGCGCTATCCCGTTATACAGCGGTTAATTTTTATGCAGACCGAGATTATTGTATTAACGCCCGCGCCCTCGGATACAGTACAAGGAAACAAAAGCCAGTTTTATTTTGATTCATGTTTGTGTAGTAGATAACTCTTTGATAATTTATTGTTTTATTTGGACATAAATCAAAGTTAAAGTTGGTAGGTATAGACATTTGTATAGGTACTTGACAAACAAACCATTTTTTTTTCATGTTTGTTTTTATTGTGTGTAACAAACACAATTTTTTATGGAGTTATAAACATTTATTTCCGACCCTTTTTTTCAATACCTACTTAAACCTAATAAAAAAGTAAATTCAAATGTCTGAACATTCCATTTTTTATGTATGTAATTCAAATGTGGATCGATATCAATGCTTGATAGATGTATATGTGTGTAGCGTGTAAACGAAGTACCTACTGAAATTTGTATTCATATCCACTTTTATTTTTCTATTTCTTATTTTTATTAAAATTATATCTTAAATTTTTGACATTGCTTAAAATTATAATATAGATTAAAATTAGAATACATACAATATTAATTGAGTTAGAACTCACCGTAACATTTGCATGCTAATCTTAGTAGAACATAATTGAAACTAAAAATATTATTAACATCTGTGTAATCTACATTATGTTCAAGCAAATAAAATATCTTTGTCTTTGTCTTTAAAACTTTGCACTCAAGACAATTATTTTTTAAACATTATTTCCAGTATCATTTTCATGTGAATATGTTATGGAACTAACAGATGGTCTACCTGAGTCAATTGGTAACTTCTGGCCATAACAAAAGCAGTACAATTTAGTTCTTCCCTTAACTAGGTATGGGAATACCCAAGCCTGTAAATATTAGACGGGAGGTGAAATTTCTCATGTGCCTGTGATTTCACCGGCAACCATACCTTTCAAACCGAAACACTGCACATTAGTGCGCATGCGATACAGCTTGGTGGGGGAAATAGGTATGGTGGCAGTACTACCCTGGGTGACTTTTACACAAGTTCTACTGTCAGAAATCATACAGTGCATATCTCGTTGCAGTGCTGCCAGATTCTCTATCATGGATCCAATTCTTGGCTCGACTTTAAAAGAAACATTTTCTACTAGTATTTTACTTTTTAACTTAATGACAATCTATTCCAGTTTTGTATAAAGTTAATTACCTTTTACGTGAGAAATAAGATGTTGAGAATAGAGCCCCTGGCCTTAAATGTAGGTATATCTTGGCCAACTGCTGACAACTGAGCCATATTAGCACCTAAACGATAAAAACACTACGGATCACTTTCGGTAGCTGCTTTTTAGGTGTGTGCAGAATCAGATTGCTTGGAAGGCTTCTTTCATTCATACTGCCATCCTTTGACTAAAAGGCCGTTAAGCCCAAATTGTTGTTTTTGAGATATTGTCAAAGAACTCTTTTTAATTCCTTTTAAATCCTTCACTTAACGGCCTACAATTTTTTTATATCTCCGGAACTAATTACAATATACAAACGTTTCTTAGACAGAAAGATAGAAAATTTTGAACTGTATCGCTTCCTATTAAAAAGTCAAAATTGACCTTTTGAGGGTTAACGGCTTTCTAGTTAAAGGACGGCAGCTATATAAAACTCAACAAAGTTTGTTATTATGTTGTAGTTATTTAACATAACAAGTTATGACTGTTTTGTTGCCTCGTAACTGTTTAATTTTATGCGGTGACACGATGACAGTAGATAATTAGCATTGGATGCAAATCTGCGGCTGCACCAACACGGCTGTTCGAGGCACAGTGATCACTTAAGAGACGGCTCTACAAAATTTTCGAAGTGCATGTGAAAGGAATATTCCGGAACGGGATCGAAAATAAAGTCAGTTAGTTGCCATATTTTAAGATTTTTCAGAAGGCCTCTGACATGGTTTATCGACTGGTATACAGCTGGGGCTGGACCGATCATTTCATACAGACAAAACTGTATTATCTTTATCAGGTAATGTTTCAAATCAATTAATTCATACATTTAAAAACAAGCATAGAAAATTATTTCTGCAACTTACATTTATTGTTAAATTGAGCAAAATTATTCATTTTGGACTAAACTGAAAGAAGTTGCATATTTATGTTGGAAATTATTTTGCCTTGGCGTCTTGTCTTGGTAGTTTGTGGAGGCTCCAGTATACTTTGATTGTACAGTTTGAAATACAAGCTGTGACTCACAAATGATGCCTACGCTGTATTGAGCTTTACTTATTTTTTGTAAATGAGTTACGAAAGGCATTGTTCAATATTTAAAGTAAAAACATTGTACTTCATCAGTTAAATGAAGGATAATTACACTTCGGACCATAATAATTCGGGTCCAGAAAAGTTTTTAATACGTTGTGAGTTCAGAAGTTATGAAATATTTAAGTGGAAAGCAAAACTCTTACAGAAATATATATTTGACTTTAAAATAAAAATGCATTCAATGCCACTGTTTTTGACTTCATATTATTGGAGTCGCAAAGATGTATTTTTTTATCTAAGTATCATAAAGAGAATTTTAGATTTTAAGTTACTACCTGCGATTTAGACTCACCGGTTTCCGTAAGTCAAGATTTATTAATCTACAATTAATAAAAAATAATATGAAAGACCTTCGTTTGACCGCAATCTCCCCTGTGTGTCCCCTGTACTGTAATGATGAAGTCTATGATAGATCACGAACATCTAGGAAAAAAAAAATGTGAGCAGTCACGGGACGCCTGGCAGATGTGAAACATCGACATTATTTTGTAAGAAACTAAGTACCCCATCACTAATAATGTTTATGATTTGTCGTAACCTTGAACGGACCAATCAGCGCTCATGCCGTGGCGACGCGTCGCCAAGCCAGAAATCAGTTTTACGTGCGGCTATAGATGTTTCACATCAAAACCTAGTTATGGTTTAAGAAATTTATTTAAATCTAAAGATTACTAAAATTTACAATAAGAAGCCTAGGTTGTGATGAGGAAATGATAATGGTGGAGGCGAATCATTTCGTACGAATAGTGGTATATCAATGGTAGGCACAGGGCCGGTCGTCTTCGATTTAGTGTTGGGCAACCTGAAAACACCTGAACTGGATAAAGACAGAGAAGCTGACTTGGTATGAAATTTTACCTGACCTTAGGGAGAGCTTTGTTGGAAGGTGAAACATCAGAGAATTTAATAATCCATTGTTCTTTGTATCACTTCCGTTAATGCATCAGCAAAATGCGTCGGATCAGAAGAAAGAGCAGTTATACTCTCTTCACTTTTTGCCTTATAGCCTTGTGGCTAAATATCAAGACGCAAAAAATTACGCATTTCATCGCAATCTGGAAAATAATGTGTTGATAAGGTTTTTTGTTGTAGTTTCTCAAAAATATTTACGTTTTCTTACAGTTTTGCTGATAAATTTAGGTTATGGGTAAAAATGACGATTCGTCCGAATCAGTTTAAGGCGGCGACTCTCACGTAACATTTAGTTGTCATGTATCGCGTTACAAACCGAGTATTACAACAGTCATTGCACCGAGTCTAGCAGCTACATAGCTCATTCGGTAGCCCGTTTAATCAAACAAAAATTTACTCAATTGGCTATGGTCTAGGTCAAGCGGAGTCCTATAAATACAGATAATGGCTGTTCATGTAATTGTTGGTAAAGTTTCTCAATTAAAAGTAGTTGTAGGAGCATTTGCTCTCGTTGAAGTCTTTTGTTTGGGGACGCGAGGAATAGCGCGTAGTCAACACACGCTGTGATTTGCGTAGCACTCTTGTAAATATTTAAAACTGTTGATCTTGAACAAGTAGGCATAAAAGGCACAATGCTTAATGATCATAAAAATATGTTTATGATTTACTTTATGAGTCTCCAGTGATATTGTTTAACAATAAAATAATTTATGACTGTTCCAATACCGCCCAGTCTCGAAAACGCAGACAACAATATCGATTTCACTTTTCTTCGATATTAGAACGGCTAAAACAAGTCAGTCTAGACGGATCAACTTCCTCGCCATAAACATTCAGTTTGTTTAACTTATCACATTACAGAGGCGAGATTACAAATTCTCCGTGCAAAGCTAAGGAGTATAAAGCATCGAAATCCATTTGGAGGCTTCGCTACCAGGGAAATAATCTTTTGAGAGTTGTTGAAGCGCGCGCGACGCGATGCGGTGCGAGGCGGCGGCGGCGCGCCTACGCAGCGCGACTGTACGGTCGTACCTCAGCGCAGTCGCGCGCCGCTGTCGTGGTTATTGGCACTGCTGTGAGAGATTTATCACTGAACTCGCGCCGCCATCGACTTGGCGCTATGCTGTGATGGTACCAATGCAATCGCTATTGTGGGCCGTCGATATTCAATGCATTCAAACATATTATCATGACATACGAATAACACAACAGAGTGATATTCATCGAAGCTTCTCTTCTGGCATAGTGGTGTTCAGGGAGATGATAAATACAATTCTGTACTGTTTTTTTACCCTCTGGTCTTGCGTCAGAAATACACCCATTATTAAGTCCTGAGTAGTCATTAAGTTGTCATGTTCCATGAACGTTTGTTTTTTTTAACCTTAAACCAGAAAGTAACAAAAAATGATTATTTTATATATAAAAATAGTTGGTTATTTATCTCAGTATTAATAACTTTTTCATTTTGTCGCTTCTGCACTAGGATGTCCTGAGTTGCACGTTACATGGACACACACAATTTCACAACACAAATATCTGAGAACAATTTTTAAGGTTCCGACACCCCACATTGAAGACAAGCACTAATGTATAGTTACTGTAAAAAGGATACGGTGGTAGTACTTCTAAGCTCTGCTGTATGGAAAATGTATTTGAGATATGTATCTGTAAACGTGAAAACATTTGAGATAAATACATAAACTTGTTGTTAATGTCACAAATAAATACTTCTCAATATTTCACAGCTTGTAGACTTCGTTTCAGACTATTTCGCCGGACATTTGATACTTGGTTGTTGGACAACTAGACCCCGGAACTAACTCTAAACTGTCAGACATTCTTTGTCGGAGATCCGAAATGTTTGTGTTTAAGAACATTTTTTTTTCTATAAAATAATGGTGTAAGTAATTATATATGTAAGTTAGATTAAACCATTTTATGGACAATTTATGTCAAAGAGATTTTATGAATTATGTTGTACAGCTTCTGCCCGCGGTACTGGACCGTTTGTGTGTTAGTCCTCTAGTGCGACTTTGATTCTTTCCAGCACGACCAAGGAGGTACATTTTTACGGTACCATTTCTGATACGTACTTAAAAGTACCACCCACATTGTTTTATTATCAAAAGTATTAGAATATAGTTTTGATATTATAACAAGGTGTTTATGTCCAGACTTTGTACATGCTTTCTGGCACGGCAACACGCAGTTTAGGATAACTGAGATCGATTATACTGTCACAAATTATACAAAATAAAAACTAGTTTACCGATAATTTGAGCAGCCAATAGTTTGGTCAAGCTATCCCAAAGATGGCAGCAATCCTCCATTCCCCATTTCCATTCCTGTGCTTGGTATAGCCAGAAATCTGTCCCGCTGTGAAATGTAGCCCCACTTTATTCAGGCTTCCTGAAGTAATTTTCCTGGCAGTTTTTGTATTAAATGCGATTGTGAAATTACAGAGTTGGCGACATAGTTACTCCTAGTTCCGGGTCCTAGTACCCGATGGAAACAGAAACGAAGATACGGATTTTTCTTCGCTAAATCAACGGCAAAGTCCGTTTGAAGGAAGATTTTTCATCAGGCTCTCTAGTCAACTTGCCTGCTAATTTATGGTTATCGTTTAACTACGTTAAATATACAATCAATTCGGTTCATTATTTTTGGCTTAAAAGAGCATCATACATACCTAAATACACATACTTTGTATAAGATGAATAGTGGGATATATGTATTTCGAAAAACTTTCATTTTGACTACAAGAATAATATTAGTGTTTAGATGTACAAGTTTTACCGTTCTCGTGTACAATTCGAACATATATGTTAATATGAGTACTTATCTAAGTACTTATCGTGATACTAACATGCACGCTCGCTGTGCTGTACAAGTAACCTATTATTAATCTGAGCTGCAGCGTTATTTATATAAATGTGATTAGCGCATGTGACATGCGCAGACTTTATAGACCATGTTTATGATTATTAACCGCTAGTACGTACAGTCATACAGAATGACAATATACACCGATAATTGAGAAGTATAGAAATATAATTGTATCTAATATTCACACATATACATTGGGGGGCCCACGTTGCTCGCGTCCGTAGGTGATAACCCATTGTACCCCTACACGTGTCCCCCGGGTGGTGCGAAAGGAGCAACCCAAAGTAGTAGTAGCAGTAGAACTTCTGTCAAGTTCGCCCGGAGTACTGCCTGGTAATCTGCCGCCAAGTAGCGATGCACTCGTGTTGCTGTGTTCCGGTGGTAGGGAGTGGGTGTAGGTGAAATTGCAGGCGCATGAAACGTAACCCGTCTTGGGGTGATGGACACAACGCAATGCTACTTGAGTCATCACGTACTTTTGTAGAGAGGACTTGAGTCGTATTGCCGTTGTCTATGGGCGGCGGTTACCACTTAACATTAGGTGGGCCGTCAGCTCGTTTTATCCCTACATTACATAAAAAAATATATGGTGCCTTTTTTGGTACCCAAACTCTTTTGAGACAGATATTGTCAAAGGAGTGCACCCAAATTTGATAGGTACAAGCTTATTTTATTTTTATGTTAGATAACTTACAGCTAGGTTTACAAAATAGGTGTTGATAGGCAACCATAAATGTTACATATAGGAAAGCCAATAAAAGTTTCCACAGACAAGTAAAGATGAATAGGTACAACGAAAACAGGTGCTTAAGGTAGAAAAGTAGTAAATAGAATGAGGCTTGCATATATATGTAAACCTTTAATCAGCCATAGACTGGTCTCACAGCTTAGTTGATGGTAGCCAACCTGGACCTTCCTTGTGTATGAAGAACATAGACGTTTGTTTACAATAGCGTTAGTTTATATAATTAAATCTAATATACGTAAGCATTTCCAAACAAATTTATACAAGTATTCCATAAGTTATCTGGCTCCCACAACAATAGGTCAAGATCTGGTTAGTTTGGGGTCTAACAAGGTCTGCTTAGTTTGGGGCTAGAGGCGTTGTGTGTAATGTCCACCAATATTTATTATATTATATTTAATCTCAATTAAAACTAATAATTAATCTGGTAAATAAATCTGGTGTTGACTGTACATACCTCGATACCTGCTAAGATGCAACATACATAGCTTTAATTGATATTTCAAAACGAAAATGTAGAGAAATAGCTTAGGGATTTATTTAATTTCTATAAATAGCTTTGGTATTCTATTACATTGCGTTTACCACATCTTCAAATTGCCTTCAGTTTTACTTGTAGGTAAGCCTCGATAACACAAGTTTAAAATAATAGAGATAAGAGTGATAGAACTCTCGCCATGAAGGACTTAGTGCCGCAAGCAGCCTTCTCAACTTGGGGTTGTTAGTTTGATTCCTGTGTCGGATAAATGTGTATGTTAACTTTACTCACATACCCACGATCGTTTACCCCTAGCTTCCTTCGGCAGTATATGAAACTGCTATTCCGAGATATCTTTATAGTTATCTATTTACGTTTGAAGATTGTAATGAGATCGGAGAAATCACGAATCAATATCGTAGTGCACTCAATATATGAAGACATCATAAATCTACGGAATGTCATATCAAGAGTGGGCTACATAATTTATTGAAAGGTGCGCATTGGAATCACATTTATTTGTGCGCACGCGCCGAGGCCCGCCGTTACAAATCATGCTTATCGCCAGCCCGCTGGTCCATTGCCTGCACCACCTTTAAATCTACGTGGTTCTAGATATCCCGAGCAGTAACTTCTTAGCTGGAAGAAAAATAAACGAAAGGTTATAGATAAGTCAACATGTAAGTGTAGCGGTTATGAGGCAGACTATTCCGTAGTAATGTCCAAGGGTTCCCTCTACTGACATCCATGAAATGAACTTTCAAAGTGGGACCTGGTGATCTGTAATTCTAGTTCTCATGAACTTACTCCAGGCACCAGTCCCTCATAATGTTAGTCGACTATCTTATTTTGATATTACTATATTGTTAACCTAAGTGCTATGTGTATTTTGAGAGAAATAAATGAATAAATAATTTCAATTCCTTTCATCAGCACGATCAGCGTAGAGACGTCCACTGCCAAATTAAGATTTTCACGGGTTATTTTGAACAGCCTCCTCCTTTGAAAGGTCGAGATTGCTGGTGAAATTACAGGCACATGAGACATTCCACCCACATATCTCAGAGTTCCGGGCGCATACGATGCGAATTGGGTTTTGTTGTTCCTAGTAGGGGAGGACCCAAGTCGCATCGCTTGGGCAGAGGTTGCCATTTCACACCAGGTGGGCCGTCGGCTGAACTATATCAAACAAAAAAAAACATCCTGCACGGCTCTTCCATTCGATTTCCACATTCCTTCTGTAGCAATTCTTGAAAATCTTATATAATTTATTATCAAAAAAAGAAAAACGCAGAAAGTCGATCACGATTTTCTTAATATCCGAAAGATAAACAGTAATTTCATCGATTACTATTATTTAGAATACCTAGTTAAGCGGATTAACGACAAAAAACTTGGACTAGAAATGAGAAAATGAGTAAAACAATAGTTTTTGATGGACTTAAGTGTATGCCAGACAAAGAATGACTCGATACATCATGCTCTCGCATTACATAACTTGCAATATGCTCACCTCCTAAACAGCCTCGGCCGTTCCAGTTAAGTTTATCGACACGAGATCTCAGCAACGCATTAATAACGTTCCTAGTTTAAAGGTATAAATAATTAAATATAACAATAACAAAAGCTCTTCTCGATCGAGGTCAAATTAGTGTCGACACCCGTTTGCGTTATCTATAAGGCGATCGTTTGTAATAAGTATTAGAAAAGGTTCAAAGTTCTATTAGAATAGGTGTGAACTCTAATTGGTGGTATTATCGGCGATTGATATCTGATTAGATAATCACGATGCAAATAAGAACAGAATTAATTAATGAGAATGCATTGGATTGGTCGTGGTGCGGGACTATGCGCACGCGCCGCGCGCCGGCCCGTCCGCGCGGCCAATGAGTGCCGGTCGCGCACGCACTCACGTCCAACGAACACATCTTCACCTTCTGCCGCTAATTGGCACTCGTGTACGCTGATCTCTGTTATCTGTTACTCGCCAGTAATTAAATGTTGAGCTGTACTAAATGTTCATTTATCTGTGGCAGCTTGAGCACTAGCCAATACTCTATTATGTTAATGAATTTGATGTGTTAAAAACATATGGTTTATAATAATATAATCAACTTTCCCATAATCCGATAATAATATTCTGTTATTAACAATCGTAATTTAGAACTGCGCTAAGTTGCCTATATTCTGAGTCATTGTTTATATATATTAGATTGACCTTAATATCAAACAGCTATTTTTATGTTGCGTAATCTTCGATAATATCTTAATTCGATCGGAAACAATTCGTTAAAAAGTGTCAATAGAGTTCTGGTATCGCATTGAAAACGTGCACTTGCCTGACAGGGTCGGGGGTCAATCTGGAGATCTCTATCTTATTGGAACACTCTCCCATTAGCGCTGACAATATATGTTTGTAATACCAAAATGGGTTACAATGTCAGGCTATTCCAACTGGCTAATCACTCGGTGAGTCAGTGTCGTAATTCCTGAGCTTTAGACGCGAATAGATAATTTTGTAGCCAGACGGCTTTATGTCGTCGAATTTACAGGCTCTTACCACCTACTGTTGTATATTCTGCGAGAACGAATAGCTCCTTGAGTAGACGTTAAAGATTACTTGCCGTACGAAATTGATTCGATAAATATTTCTCCCAATGTCTTTATTGGCTTGGCCACTATCAGATTTAATCTGGTTCCTATCGCATACTAGTGAACTCCTTCAGTAGTAAAAATAATATTAAATTTCTTAGTTACAATTTCCATATAACTAAGATTGCTCGTGCTGCTAAGGTTGCGAGGTCATAGTCCTGTGGTTTTCATTATTGGAAATGGGTATCTTTCGAGGTCAAGTTATTAAACAATAGCCATTTATGCGATTATGTACCAGGAAGGCACGGGTGCATGTCGGAATAGCGCCTGAGCCGGCGACCCCGTGGCCGGGTGACCGTCTGGTGGCGCCCACAGACTAAATACGACATCTGACCTGCGCGTGCGCCGCTATCGTGTCGGCTTTTAACTGCTTGCCGTTTATAATCTAATACAATTAAGCATAACACACTATTTATTGAGTATAGAAAGTTGAATTATCTACTTTGAAAGTTACGAACTTATTGTTTCTTTTTTATACTACTAACGGATTACGTTAACGACAATAAGGTGTTAAGCGACTATGTAGTCGAAGGTGACGCCACATAACATAACTTAACTTCAGAATTTTTGTTTTCATTGTTTCTCGATTTGTGATCCCATTAATTGGGACTCTATCTTGGATATCATTCGGTGGAAGGAGATAGGTTTAAATATTGTTTTATGTAATAATAATTCATTTTCAATCAAATCAGGTTTTGTATTTTTTTTCATAACGGAGGTAACAAAAAGGAACGCATTACAGCAATTGGCAAAAATATACCTAGCCTCTTGAATAGATAGAATCTTAAAATATATTACAAGTCTTTTACTGCTTACACTTTTCAAAGAATATATTAGTTATTTATTTATATATACTAAGGCACTTTGTACACGGCTTAGCCTCAAATTCATCAAACTTTTACAATTATATCATTGAATTATGACATCTAGGTTTCCAAAACTGTTAATTTATGATGAAATTCGGGCATAAGAATTTATATTATACTATAATTGTGTGTAACACTCGGCAAACGCCATTTGACTAGTAACATCGTGGACATCGAGATTGACATCATCTTAAATAATGCTATTTTAATCAAACTTACAATTAATTACTCACTACGTATACTACACACAGACAAAATCGTTACAATTTAAACAATAATAATTTAAAGGAATTTTTACAGCAGGGAAAATTTGAGTGTTTGATCCACACTAAATAAGAGATCGTCATTTTGAAAAGGCAACTCAGTCTTTTCAGTAAGCGTGTACCGTAGCGGCCGGGGGCATGCCTTGATGCGCGTGCGCCGCTGGCATCGAATCCGGACGGTACTCGTACGGAGCCATCCCGGGCGCCGCACAACCACTCTCTAAGTGCTTACTGAGGAGCGACATCCGAGAGAACGTCTTGCCGCAACCGGTACACGAATACTTCTTCACATCGGAGTGAGTCTGAAGGTGAGCTCGCAGATTGGAACGGTCGGCGAACGCTCTGCGGCAGTGGTGACACGAGAACGGTTTCTCACCGGTATGAGTGCGGATGTGCCCCTGCAACAACCAAGGCCTGGAGAATGCCTTGCCGCAGAGGTGGCACTTGCAGGGAAGGGTGTGAGTTCGGATGTGCATCTTCAAAGCACCGAGAGAAGTGTAGACTTTTGCACAATATTTACAACTGAATGACTTCCTGGCGAGGCTTCCTTCGGCCGCGGCGCAGTGGTACTGTTGGTGTTTGGAGAGACCGGAGTATGTAGAGTAGGACTTGGCGCAATCGGGGCACTGATACCGGGGGCGTCTCGATGTGGACACTGATACGCTGGAGTCGGACGACACCGAGCCCGGTGACCGTAAGTCTTCAGGACGGGGCGGCGGAGAGACGGAGGAGGGCGGTGAAGCGGGCGAGTAGCGGGCGTACATCGGCGGGTGCGCCGGGGGTGACAGCGCCGGTGCGGTAGGATATATCTCGTCGATGTGTCCGTATGGTGCGTACAGTGTTGGCAAATAGGCGTACTGCGGAGTGGGCCGAGCGAGCTCGGTGGGCGAGGGCTCGAGGCGGGCGTGACACGCGGCTAAATATTCAAACTGCTGGGGCCACTCGCGTGGTTCTATTTTGACCGCTGTCGCTGCGACCGGTGAGGAAGCTTTGCTCGGGTAGTTGCCGGTTTTAGAAAGATCTTCAGGTTTTGTGCTTAAATTTTCTGGTTCGTCATTTTCGTTGTTACCTGAGAACAATTAAAATAAAACTTTGAGATGCTTATTCTTGAAGAGATATTATCTTAAAATGATTTATTTTTATAAATATCTTTATTAGAATTATGAACTTTAAGAAATTTATGAAACCGACTCAATTTCTTGCTTGGATATTGACAAAATATATATAATATGGTGAAGATTTTGAAGACAAAGTTACAGTGAATTGTTTAATTTTGAATACTTACATTGATAATCATAATAGAGTCTCGTGGCAAGGTGGGCGGGGTGCGGCGGCGTAGTGGGCGGTGTCGCCGGCCGCTCCTCCCGCACAAGCACCGGCCGCTTCTTCAGCGGACAGTGCGCATACTTCTTCGACAACATAGCTCGCGAAGTCTGCGTATCCTCCACGAGCATCTTGTATCACTGTTCTCACAATCACACAATTGAAGCGAGAGTTGGCCGAAGTATCTCGAGTCACAAGTTCACTAAGTTACAAAACAGTCCAATGATCACACAACGTTACGCCGCCGGAGTCGTGCTGGGGACGCAAGCGACGTGCGCGTTCACTCGTCGGCGTCCGGAGCTCGAGTGGTGCGGTGTGGGGAACACCGGGGGTTATATAGCGATCCCCACGTCGGGTGTCCAGGTGGCGCGCGGGTAGGCCTCGCACGTGCGCGCTACCCAATCGGCGGCGGGCGCGGCGCCCCGGCCAATGGCGGCGCGGCGCGGCGCGGGGCGGCGGCGGCACCTGCGCCTGCGCACCCGCCGCGCCGGAACCGCTGCCTCTCAGTGCGATATGCCCAGCTTCACCGCCGCACCGGTTCCAACCGTCTTGTCGCTGTAAATGAACCGATTTTTTGCACAACTCTTGGGGTTAAGCACCTTTGAACTGAGCCATTTCTTTCTTCTTTTTGAAACGGTCTCGACATCTTTGTTCGTTTCCATTTATTGTAATTCGGATCGCGATCAACAGCTGGATGAATTACGGATGTGGAAAATATTGTTTTCACTCTCTACATACACTGTACTTTTAAATTAAAAAAATAATTAAGTTTCGGTTTATGAATGGAATCCCAAATAAGTAATACTAACTTTAACAGCGAATGTAGATATAATTACTTAATTCAAAGATTGTACCCATGCCAATCGGTAATTCACAAAATAACATCTCTACTAAATGAATACACTACTTATAAGGAATATCTTGACCTCTAATCTGATTCGACCTATTTAACGGAGATGGTACGATATATGAAACCACTGTGACACATTAGCGCATCAACAATTAAAAAGAATTTTAGCCATGTTATCGTTTCGCTTGACCTTGCTCTCCTTCGCTTCTGATCGTCTTACTTATCAAACACAGAGGAGTTAGGGTTTTTTCTGTAAATTGAAAAATTCTGCCGTCCTTGAACTAAAAGGCCGGTTAAGCCCAAATTGTTGTTTTTTTATATCACCGGAACGAATTATAATTTACAAGCGTTTCTTAGACAGAAATATAGAGAATTTTGAACTGTACCGTTTCCTATTAAAAAAAGGCAAAATTGACCTTTTAAGGCTTAACGGCTTTGTAGTTAAAGGACGGCAGAATTACTGTCGTGACATTATCATACACGTGATAATTCAAAGAGTGATACATTTTATAAGGTTTGTTATTGGAAGTGCAAGTGCAAGCAAAATCAGCAAAACTGATACAAGCAATGACACACGTCCTAAAGTATTGTACGTGTCAAACAAGTACCCACTTTTTCTTTGTTATCATGATTTATTATCTTACTTGCTGATGCACCGAATACTTATGACTCGACCAATAAGTCAATGAAGGCATCAAATAGAAATGTATAGTAAAATCAACAGATGGTCACTAATTTAGATAAAAAGATTTCTGCCATAATCAGCGTTTACTGCGTTATATACTACAATTATGTATCTGTGCTAGGAAAAGGATCAGACGTGTATCATTACCTACTCAAATATGAAGAACCAAACGTAGGAATTGTATTTAATTTAACTTTACAAAAATCGTTGCAAAGTGATACTTAATCCTAGAATAATGTTAAGTCCTCAGAAGTCTCACGTTTCTAACGGATTGTTGTCAGTAATAATAATCTGAAACCGGAAGGACACAAACCCGTTTCGATGTTGCAAAACGCGAACAAAAAGATTTCCTTGTGTATATCAAACCAAACAAGATACGAGCAACCCCTTCCAAACGCGGAAATATAACGACCATAGAGTCTTTGTTGTATTTTTTATGTGACCGTCGCTAATTCCCACAGGTCACGCTGTTCTCAGGGCTATTTAGGTTTCACACAGAACCAGTCCAGTGTTCGATTGTTGAGAGTTTTGGGAAGTGTTAAAATATGGAATGTTTGAAACGATTTTGTGTTCAAACAATGTTGGTATATTTTTTAGAAATTAAGTAGTCTTTAAACGTAATAAATAACATTTAGCTGCCTCAGCAAGTTCAACGGTTAAATTGCTCATCCGTGTGATACGCATCATGACTACGAGCGAGCAGTACGCTTTATGCGCGCGACATACGTCGTGGTGAAATTCACGTGAGTCAGCCTGCAAATTGTGCCGCGGTTTGGACATATAATTGACGTCCACTATTCCATTGCATTTAGTAAGACTGTGACTAATCGGTCTGACCGACGGTCAACCATAATTCATGCTGTAATATGATATATCTCGATAATCACGTCATTTATGGCTTTCGACACCTTATTAAGTGGATGTTATTGAAATGCTTATATAATAAACAAAGCGACTGTCATTACCTAATTACCTTGGGCACATGAATGAATACCTTATCTCAGTTTGTGCCTGGGAACTGTAAACAATCAGTAGGAGATGGTTGATGGTAAACAACATTAACAAATCGTCCTGTCGATATGATATTCCGATAGTTGATGAATAAGGTCAATAGACGTACTTAACTATCATTCTAATTGAATTGTTTTCTCAAGCATTTACCTACTATATGTATATCTCTATATCACCATGATGTTGGATCAGAAGTAAATCAGCCACGATACAGTTCAGTTTATTTCATTTAAAGCCCCCGGTAGAAAAAATTCATAGATAGCAAAATCGAGCCTTAACAAAAAGCGTTATGGTTTTAAAAACAAGAGTCAAATCCAGTCGCGCGTCGGAACTGACACTCACATTTCAAAGTCAAAGTCAAAAACTTGACTTTCATATTATTTATAAAGAAATGGCTTGAAAACGTAAATAAAAAAAGGGGAAAAAAGATTAGATAAAAAACATAAGATAAAAAAAGATCACGCGTACTTATCGCTAAGTTTGACGCCTGTTCAAACCCTATCTGATCCAGGAAAGAACAGACAAGAAACCCTTACAACTTCTTTTCGCGAGCACGATCCTTGTTACAATCTGAGTACCAACTTAGATCTAGGTATGTTATGTTTATGACTACATAAAAAACTGAAATAAAATATTACAAGATGTTTGTGTGTCGTTGAATAGAGCGACATAGACCATAGGGATTAATCATTTAAATAATCATTTACAATGTATTGTAGTAAACTTTATTCCTCTCTCGCTTTAGCTCTTGGAGTATCAAGCGAAAATATCTCAGACCAAGCATCATATCAATTCTCAGAAGCGAGAGTAAATAAAGCAATGTTGTGGTACGACCATAACTGTTTGAGCTGCCTTTTTGTCAGTTTTCTTTTTATTTTCTCGAGTTGAAGTTTTTATTTTTTCAACCACATACCTAAACCGCATTAACTTTTATTTTCAACCTACGCTTTTGGGTTCAATACTAATATACCATACAACTATCAAGTCCTGTTTCTATCAACAATTATATACCAAGCAAAATATTGTTTTCCGTAAATTAATTCAATTTGAAGGCATCTCGTCGACTCACATAGAACATAACAACAGGCAAACTTACTTATGTATCATCTGTGGTAGATGTACCTCTAGATTATGTGTTAATAGCAGTTAGCGTACCCATGGGGTGTCATCAGAATTTATCATGCAAGTGTGATTTGGTGGATGGGAAGTGATAATGATGTACTCTACTCGTTCATCTGCAGGATAAATGTCACTAAACTCAAAACTTTCTATTCCTTAAATAGAGACAGTATTTAAACCATTGCTATTTAAAAAAATAAATAATAATAATCATCATTTATTTCAGACAAATCACGTTAGTTAAAATGTCCATAGATTAAATAAAATAAAAATAAAATCAAATTAAATTAAGTTATGCTAAATTAAATTAAAATTACAAGTAATATTATGTCTAATAAATATAAGTTCATTACAAAATATAATATCACTGTTTCACACCTGCTTTGTATAAGAAATCCTACTAATATTATAAACGTGAAAGTTTGTATTTATGGATGTTTGTTACTCATTCACGCTCAAACGGCCGAATGGATTTGGATAAAATTTTGTATCAAGATATCTTATATCCTGGCTTAACACATAGGCTAATTTGATCCCGGAAAAGTGCAGTGTTCCCGTAGGTAGATTTACTCACCAGGCGCAGCTAGTATTTATATAATAAATTTCAATACCAGTTACTCCCAATCAATTAGCACGCTAAAAGGTATACAAGTAAGAAAGTAAAGATGTGAGCATGTAGCGTAGTTATCAGGCATCAGTAGTAACGATGGTGCGATGTGGTAGCGGGGTGGTGCGGGGTGGAGGGTAGAGGGGTGCGTCGTTCGGCCAGGTGGTAGCGTAGCGCGCGGAGGCTGCTCGCGTGCGTAACGGTCGCGGCACGAGCGGCGTAAGGGCCCAACGCCGTGCGTTATGGCGGAAATAGCGATGGACAGGGGCGCCGCGCCCGCCCGCCGCCCGCGAGCAGGTGGTGCCGAGTGCCGTACCCGCTCTCAATGTCGCACAATTGCCGGTTAATTTCTGCATATATTACACCACAATACGTGTTTCTGTGAATCGTTGACGTTTTTTGTTATTCATTAGTTTTGTTGGGTATATTTTAATTATAAGTAAAATAATATCAACTATATTAAAATTATATGAAAGAGCTTGAATGGTTGTTTCAAATATTCGGGTAGAGTATTCTTACAGTACAAATTTATCTAGGTATAACTTACTATAATTATATATTTATTGTCCAACAAAATTTATAGGCGTACCCCGGGCTCTGTTTTTGTTTTTCAATCAACATAATATTTATAGCAAATTAATTAAGCTGGTACAATAACTATGCCCACACTTTCACATTCACGCATTTTATCGGCTCTAGTAAAATACAACAAGTAGCATTCATTTTTCTTGACTGTGAACATACGAATGTTAGTTATTCAAATATTAACCATCAAACCAGCCTCTCGCCACTGTAGGCAAGAGCGATTCAAAAATGCATTACACGTTGAATATTTGATGATTTTTTGTTTAATTGCATTACAAACGTCTCGACAGTTATTTATATTTAAAGACGTCGAACTTCCGCTAACTTTATCGAGGAATTACCTACTGCCACCATACCTACTTCTGCCGCCAAGCAGTAACACACGCAATACTGTGTCCGGTGTGAAAGGTGTGGTTGCCGGTGAAAATACAGGCATTTGAGTCATTCCACCTTCACGTCTCAAAGTTAGGGATACAATACAAATACAAATACAAAAATACAAAAATTTTTATTCATACAAAGTAAGGGTACAAATAACTGTGGAAGCTCTGCCTCCTGTTTTAGTTTATAGAAACTGTGTTACAGGAAGTAATGTCTTCCCAAATATAGGAACATACATAATCACTCTTACGTTATAGACAAGAAAAGAAAACAATAATAATTACTTAACATAGTTGAGAAAAACATACAGCTACTTAGCTAATTTTTAAAACAATGCGACTTAGGTTCTCACACCTATATAGAGGAGGACCCAAGACGTTTCGCTTTTGCTATGGGCAGAAGTTACCACGTCAGATGGGATTTTACGTTCCTTAATTTATTCCCATAAAAAATAATGTGCATATGGGTAATCACATGAGAAATGTGATTGAAATATCAATTTTGCATTGTTCTATAACAGCTCTTTCTTTCCCTTGTCTCACAGCCATGCAAATATTATTGACATTACACATTTCGTGATTCATGACTCACAATCAGTAATTATTCTGTTACGATAAGCGACTGCATTTTGACATCCTACACAAAAGACTAGTATGAAATCTTGACGTGTTCAATTGCAAATATATGTCATGTATCAGTTAGGCTACTGTTTAAAGTTTAGAATTCATATAAAGGCTTTTTAACAGCCTTTCTTAGATGACATCTTAATAAAAAAAAAAATGTGATACAGTTACGGAACTAGCCGACGGCCCACCTAGTGTTAAGTGGTAATCTCGCCCCATAAAAACCGATGCGACTTGGGTCCTCCCCTACTAGGTACGACAATACCCAAGTCGCATCGTATGCGCCCGTAACCCTCAGACGTGTAGGTAGAACGTCTCATGTGCCTTTAATTTCACCGGCAACCACACCTTTCAAACGGAACACAGTAACGCGAATGCGTTACTGCTTGACGGCAGAAATAGGTATAGTGGCAGTACTTTCACGGACAAAATTGGCGTGAGTTCTACTGCTCTTCTACATTCATGGTGTTATAATAACCCAATGAAACAAAGAGAAGTAGGAACTTATTTTGGGATCCTATTACCCGTCGGCTGTTCATTAAAACAGCCTTATTTTTTACTGGACTTGTTAGTAATTTCTTTGGTACAAAGTCTTGGCTGTCAGATTATTACCGCAACAAAGTGTTCGCCGAGTTATTCGTGGGAAAACCATATCGGATGAGTTTACCATTTGTCAAGCATACAATCCCATCTCACAAGGTGAAAAGTGACTGACTAGCTCTGCCTACTCCTTCATGGATAAATGCGTGAAACTATCTAAGTATGTGATGAAGACTGTGTATGCTGTGATATCAATTATTAGTATTACATCACGACGGAGATCATGGCACACCTGAGCCGTCCTCCTTTGTTGTGTGGATTTGTATCATTGTTTGTCGAGCTTACCTACACATAAAATGTAACACAAAGCGCAGGCACCCACGAGGTGAGTCCGACCCTGCGTTTCTATTGAATCAGTGCACAGCTATGCCGGCAGCTGGCAGCGCGTGCAGAATCACATGTCTGTACCCGAATCGCACATCTGCACCGAGATACCCCGCGCAACCAAACGTTCTAACCGCCATGGCAACCCCATGCGGAACCCTCGCGACTCGCTTCAACTTGTTCCTTTTCAGACACGAGCGCTGCGATTAGGGTCTCCCCCATTCATTGTTACATCGACGAATCGGACAAACGTCGTAACCGACACATCTGCCAGAGCAGTCGCAGTCAATTCGGAATTGGGCAGTGATTTTATTTCGGT
Source organism: Chesias legatella (assembly GCA_947359385.1). Lineage (NCBI taxonomy): Eukaryota > Metazoa > Arthropoda > Insecta > Lepidoptera > Geometridae > Chesias > Chesias legatella. Next base: position 7,516,391 of record OX375783.1, read on the forward strand.
TACATCATCGAAACCTTCTGAAAATGAAATAGAACCCTGTACCTTCCACATATGGTTGTAATTTATATTTGCGCAAAATGTTTGGTACGCAGAGGGTTGACATTATGACTCTGATGTGGAGTGGATATATGGCGTTTCGTAACTGACAGGCTGAATGTTCAAACCTGCAGGTAGGTGAGTAGTTTAATTTTAAATAATGGCATAGCTGTAGAGTTTTCTATATAAAGCACACACAGGGGCATTCAACGCTTTTATAAACACTTTTAATACAGATGAATCGAGCTTTATACAGGTTGATTTATAAAATTAATAGTTTTTGTTTCGCTTACGATTTTATTTCACTAGGTATGTACATATCTAGTATTTCTATTGCTCGATAGTTGAGCCATAATAAATATTAAATAAAGTAGGTAAGTTTTTAATATTTTTTATAACTGAGGTATCTTGAATTGTTTATAGATAATTGATGTTTCGTATGCGTGTACACCAGTTTTTGTACCATAACCCATCAAATACCATAGGAGCTTCATTCCATACAAATACCTTTATCAAATAAAAGCGACATCAAAATAACTGACATATCGTTTCGGAGATTAGCCGGAACAAACGGACAGACAAACCGAATCTAAAAAATCTAAAAATTTCTCGAACCGAAATCGATTTTTTGTTATAATTACCGAATGTACGTTCATATGCATTAAGTAAAATTGTCTTATTTTGTCATAATCAATTGATGAATCATTAAATATTGAACAAAATAATAAAATAAATCAACCTGTATATCGGCAGGCGGCAACAGCTGAGATTTGGGCACACGCGAGCTACACGGCCGCGGCCGGTGCGTCACAGCGCGGGCCTTTCACCCTCCGCGCATTCCCTCGCTTCCATACTGCACGCTGCACGACATACATACACACACATACTGCATTGTAATGTATGTATTTGTATGAATAAGTTTTTCATTAATACTTTCGTTAGGATGAAATCAAACTTATCAAAAAAGGCATTTCATTTTTGGATTTGTGCGCAAGTGGCATTTTTGGGACTACATGCCGTTTAACTTATATGTATATAATTTTTAAATTAAATGCAAACTTGTTTCACATAAGAAGTATGTGAATAAATTATCTTTTATCTTTATCTTCAATGCATAATTAATGAGGTGGTACAGATGGTTCAACCCGAGGACTCTGGTTCAAATCATGGCATGAACCAATGAAGTTTTTCACTGGAACAATGTGTATATGTGTAGGAGGCGCACTTTAATCCTTTCACTGCACTGGTTCGAGAGAGCTATTGACTCGATTATTAATACGTATTAGTATTATTAACACATTATAATAATGAGGCAAATATACTAATTTTAATTATAAAACTATGCAAATGATTTAAGAACTTTAACTTAAGCGTAAACCTAAATAATGAGTGGAAAACAGTAGACATATTTTCCTTTCTTCTTCTCCACTATCCTCAATAAAGGAAAATTAATGTTTTTTTCAAAAGAAGAGATGTAGTTAACTTTCTCTTCGTGAGTTCCGGTATAGCTGAGATTTTTTTATGCTAAAAAAGGGACGGAACGAGCTGCGGGCCACCTGATGTTTAGTGGTAAGGCAAGGTAGACAAAGCAATACGACTCAAATCTTCTCGACCGAAGTACGAGATGACTCAAATCGCATTGCGTTGCGTCCATCACCTGCCTGCTTCAACAGGATCACTTATGTAATTTTTCGCCAATTTTTGGTGCCTATTTACGATACAATTTATGATTAGTTTTAATTAGTATAGTTTTATTCACATATTTCAATTATAATGTATTTCCACTTTAGTTTTGTATATTATTTTAACAGTTATATTTTGGTAAATACGAAATCTAGATTGTTTCCTGAAAACATATAATAAGTACTCTAGCAGTTTCACAGAACCGACTCAAATTTCAGGTTTATTTGAAATACGGAAGCCATATACCAAAATAATGACTTATATTTTGTTTCTTATAATAACTGAAAAGGCCAGCTGAGTTCACCCTAGTTCCTTCTTAGGCTTTTTTTATGTGATAGAATTACGGAACGAGCCGACGGCCCACCTGGTGTTAAGCGGTAACCTATGCCCATAACAACCAACGCGACTAGGGTCCTCCCTACTAGGTACGACAAGACTCAAGTCGCATCGAACTCTAAGACTTGTAGGTGGAATGTCTCATGTGCCTGTAATTTCGTATACTGAATACCTACCTACTGGTATATTGAACGAATGTATTTAACATTCGTTCATTAAATAGACATCTCGTTATTAATAGTTTTTCAATGATAGGAAATCATTTGCACTCAAGATTTTTGAGGAAGTATTTAATTACAAGCATGATATGCAATATCATAAAGTAATAGGTACATATAATTGTATTCCTTGTCGTTATGATAACAGAAACTACGAATGTCGTGGTGGCAACCACAAGACCCTGATAAAATTACAGATCATAAAATCACAAAGTGCGCGAGCGGGAACTGAACCCGCAGCCTTAAATTCTCATTCGCTCGGACCACTGCGAGGTCATCAAGGCGTTATTCATATTAATAGAAATAAATATGTAGGTAGGGTTTCCTCGATGTAACTATGCCACTAATAATGTTCGAATGTTCAACGCGAGTGAACTTAGTACATACTTTATTTCTACTTATATAACTTACAAGAAGTAAATAACGTACAGTATATAAGTAGAGTAATAATATTAGCCGTTAAATCATAATCATATGTATGTATAAGTATGTATTATACCCGAGAAAAGTCTTCCAATGTATTATATCCGACCGCACCGACCGACGCAGCGGGTACATGAAATATGGCGCAGGTACGTCCCGTTTCATCAAATTAAGCTTATATTGGTAGATAAACCGTGTTGAACAAGCTATAATATTAATTACAGCAATTATTCAGTGCATTGTAATGTGCGAGGACAGCTTTGCACCGTGCCCGAGCTCGTTAGCATCGCGTGTGACCGCCTCCACTATATCTATGGGGACAAGACCACTTCTCTAAAACTGTAACCCGACCCCGAAAGCTTCAAAGGTTCGCTATCGTAAACCCCGCCTGAGCTGGCAGGACTTGCGGTTGTCTGTTGTGACTATTAAATGCAAACTATTCGCGTTTAAAACAACAGATAGCAAAATATTTCGAAGCCAGACTGATTTAGTGATATTAGGTTTCGTACCTAGAAAAAGGAAGGAATTTATGCTATTCGACTGTCGAAATGTAGAAATTTCGCAGTCAGATGTGTGGGTATAGATAGGATCATTGTTATTCGGGTCACAGATAGTTGCAATAAAATTGCGTCCCGGGGAAACGACAACCGTTCGTTTCCCACAATCTGTTTTTTTTGGAGAATCTCACAGTTATTGGGTATTTTTTGCATTTTTAACTACCAAAAGGTATTTATAGTACGTTAGGAGGGGAATCCGGGGTCGGCTCGAGGGCAGCTGCATCCATAGTACGGATGGAGCTGCCTCGAACAAGTAGATCGCTCGGTGCCGGGATTAACAGAACCGTAAATGACGAGTAACGGTTAATTTTTTTTTAATCGCACAATACCAAATGGCTTTTTGATCAAACATATACCATGTTGGATATTGTTCAATTGGATATATTCGAAAATATTTTTATGCAATCACTTTATGTTAAGTGTTCAAATACTATATCTTAAACAATCAATTTAATAGAGAAAGTATGGATAATATTATAAAAATGAATAAATTTTGACGTAAGCAGATTTTTTGAATTTTACGAAGATTTTACTGATTTCCGAAAATAAGAAATTACGTGAAGTTTAATGTTTTTTTCGTCCTCAAAATGTACACACGTATTGCAGAAAAACATGGCGAGTCGTGCAAACGTATTAGCTCACCGTTCCGAAGCTATGTTACCTTAAACATACTCATATATCTAAGCGTTTGTATAATCGATCCAAGGAGCCGTAGAAAGATCGTGGAAGCATCCAGAACTTGTTATCAGCGTCACTTTGTTTATACCTATCAGTACCAGTGTGGACGTACAAGGAAATGGCTTTCTTTGAAATCAGCACGTCTCACGATACAATGGTAATGATAATGCAAATATGAAAGTATCTTATTATTGAGCTCGTTTTTAATTATGTAAATGTAATAAATACAATATTCTTGGAATTTGATTGTGTGTAGGTACATACAATACAAATCAATGTCCATAATTCTAAAAACCTACTTTTCCATAATTCTAAATAAAATGGAAAAGCGATAACCCTGTTTTTTTTAAATTAATTCGCATCTCAATAATCTTCTTGGAGACCTAACTTTGTTTTTATATAATGTTTTTAAGCTATTGCATAGCTTCTATCGCGTGCCTTGAGCGTGGAGACCGAATCCAGAAATTCCGTAACGAAAAAAACCTAACACCCCCCACTCCGACCGGCACAGCGGTGATACTTTTTAGTTCCATCTATCGATAAATACCAGAACTTTTAATGACTTTTTGAAATATCACGCGCAATAGCTTTACCGCGGCAGTCTCCGAGTGCCACACGTCTTTTTTTATAATATTACTTATTTGCTCTATACTTGATCCGAAATAAACGTGTATTATAGCCACTGGTATATTTATAATAATTTATAATAATTTTAGTATTGTTTTGGTACACGAAAGTGGCAGTGATTCGCATATCGATTGAGATGCAAGGGTAGTGGCTTCGTCTGCCGTTCCGGGTAAATTGTATCTTCCGTGTTTGAATATTTTGCCAGTGCCCACCATTGTAAATCTGTGTCGGTTAGGTGTTAGAATGGACTAATTTAGCTATGTTCCTACGTATGTTGCTTGAACGTAATATTTTTTTATCATTATATTACATTTTGGGGGGCCCACGTAGGTAACCCTTTGAATCCCTCCACTTATACCCTGGGTGGTACGAAAGGAGCAACCCAAAGTAGCAGTAGAACTTGTGTTAAGTTCGTCCGGAGAAGTACCGCCACCACACCTCATAATCGGCCGCTAAGCAGTGATGCACTCGTGTTTCTGTGTTCCGATGGAAGAGAGTGGGTGCCGGTGAAATTGCAGGCGCATGAGACGTAACATCCCCGTCTCGGGGTGATGGACGCAACGCATTGCGACTTGAGTTTTGTACTTTGATGGAGAGGACTTGAGACGTATTGCTGTTGCCGATGGGTGGCGGTTACCACTTAATATCAGGTGGGCCGTCGGCTCGTTCAATCACCTGAATCACATAAAATAAATAAAAAATAATTATATGTAATCGACGGTGGTAGTGCATTAGACAATTATACGTTTAGATATAAATTTATAGCTTACTAAACAAAAAAAATCCTATTTCATCAAAACCGGACTGATTATCAAACAGGTCAGATCAAATCAGAATCTAGGTCCTGTCTTAACTAGTTGGTTATTAATGTTAATGTAATTCAGGTCAAATTACAAATAAATTATAATTTCATAGTGTAAGCAAACGTCGGACACACCCGTTCCGGGACACCTTTTCATATAATCAAAACTTGTTTGCGCACCTAACAAACGGTGTTTTGTTCGCGTAGGGCGAGCGATGGCTGAGCGGCGCGGCGTTGCACCCGAACACCGGTTATTTGGCGTCGCCATCTTTTGATAGATGATTTTTTTTATACATGTTCAAATTTATTAAAAGCGCAGCGAGGGTGCGCGTGCGCAGCGACAACTGCAGAGATTGGTCGCACCTGGCCGCGCCCGCGCCCGCGCCGCTCGCATATGTGATGATACGCACATTGTCATCCATTGTTGCTTACCTAATGTATGCGCATAGTTTTACTTATAATTGTCACTATATCCTACCTCTCCTGATCTTTGTCACATATAAAAGAATCGCAGCATCTAATTAGTTTTCATTTAAAGGAAATCATTTTGTAGCTCCCTTTATTTAGATCTCCACATTTACAAAAATAAATATGTTTTTTTGATTAGGTACTATAACTCAGCATACATTTTGCGTATACCATTTTTTTTTTTTTACTTTGAGATCAAGGTGGCCGAGAGTATAGGGACTCCTAGTTTCATTCCAGAGCTCATTGTGTAAAATAATAATATTAAAAATGTACCTGAGCAACGTTCTCAAAACTTGGAGGAATTACAGAAATCGGTATTTCCATAAACCTCAAAAATACTCAAAAATGTATTGATTGATATTACATACATTGCCGGATTTGCAGGTCACATCAAATATTATTTTTTGTTTTGTAATATTGTTATTAGTAGATCGCATGCATTTTAGTTGCAAAGGAATTTCTACTCTATGGACTGAACCTAATTCAAAGAGCTCAGTAATTCACAAACTGTGCTGCACTAAATTCCAGTAATCTGAGGCTATATCACTTTGGACGTGGAAGGACTCACACTGTGCACCGCCACGGCAGCATGCGACTAAACAACGTCCCTTTGCGGACCGAGCATCGCGTGTTCAGCATTATACACTTCGGCATATTCTACGCCCTTGTGTAGGCTGTACTGATACGTGTCTCCTATCGACCGCCCACCGAGCTCCGTCTATGTGGTCTTATATCATACCAGCTGACCCGCGCGCGTCTTCATCCGCGATTGATCTGTAAGGTGCAATACTGGTCGTTATCTCTCTTTATTTGATCGGAAACCAATACCCATTTTGCCTTTACTAGCGCTGATGCTGCACATTTCAGACTCAAGGACCTCGCATTGTCTGAGATTTTGTGATAATTAAGTCTCTTTTGTAATGTATTCTGATGTAACTGTTAAATGTAGTGTACAAAAATAGCAAATGCTTCCAAAAATAGAGACATTTAAGATGAAGGAGTTCGGGTAGGCTAACATGCAAGGAAATTCAAATTAGCTTTTGAAAATAAAATTTATTATAACTAGGACGATCTGTATTACGTAATACACATTAAACATACTTCGTCTTAAATCAATAGTTTGATGACCGTGTATGTATGTAACCAAGACTTCCACAATTGCGGTTAGCGCTGCCCCACAAAAATACCACAAGCTATTTTCAACAACAAGAGAAAGAAAGTTGATATTTTAATTCCGAACGTTGTATGACGTTTTTGTGGCTATGATCTTTACAGCTTCATCTTCGGAAACATGAACGCGCAGACGTGAACTGGGCTGCGGTACAAGGTAGCACGATGAAGCACTTGATTACAAAAATGCGGCAGTAGTGATGGACACACGAATTGTTTCAGAGACTCTCTTTCTTTAGCATGTTTGAAAATTAACCGCATTTTAAGCATTATATTATGTTAATTAAGAATATATTTCAGCCACGGGGATATGAAAATCATCAAGCTTCAACTATAAATCTATACAAATAAATAAAATTGGAGTGTCTGTTTGTAATATTAAAATAACCGCTTTTTACTAAGTGCATATGAATGTTTACACGGTAAATATACCAAAAATTTTCAATTTTTGTCTGTCTGTCTGTCTGTTTGTTCCAGCTAATCTCCGAAACGGCTGGACAGATTTTAACGCGACTTTCACTGGCAGATAGCTGATGTTATAAGGAGTAACTTAGGCTACTTTGTCAAGGGATAAAATAGGGGTGCGCGATTAAACCGAATTCCACGCGGACGAAGTCGCGGGCAACAGCTAGTACTTTGATAAATCCTTAAAATGGAACAGGAAATGACGAGTACAGTAATGGAATCCATTTCAAAGAATCGATGTGAACGGTCGTGGGGTCAGGTGCTCCGGGCCGCGGCGTGGGTCGCTGTTGCAACGGGTGCCTTTGTCCGCGAGCCATCACTGTCGTCCTGGTTGCGGGCGCGGACGCGGGCGCGGGCGCGCGGCGCTCTCGTAATGCGGAAACAATGCACGGACCACATTCGTGCACCGCGAGCGCTCGCTCGTGTTCCGCCGCGGACGATGTTTGCGCTCATAAAGTGTCATTACGGTAACAGAGCCTCATTGTTGTTTTGGGCGATGGCCGTCTCCCTATTTTCTCCGGCCGCTCGTCGCGTCACGGCGAGTTATAACCAAAATGGGTTAAGACTCTTGCGAAACTTTTACGGGCGATCGTCTCCGCCGAAATCTCGTTCCGTTTTAATGGCCTTCGAATTTTAAGTGCCTACAGAAAGTAAATCACTTTGACGTGTCTTGAACTTAAATTCGTGATTTGACGAGGGCTCGTACTTTACGCGGTCCACAACGCGGACAGTGAATGATCACTTCGTCACGAAATTTTATATACCAAAATATAATTGGGGGTTGGGTTTGTTTGAGTAAATTGACATTGCCGCATTTTAAGTTCATCGACACTTTGGAGTAAAAGAAACTAATAACGTGGCGGAAAATTTAAATTACTTAGCAGTAATTTTGCTTGTCTATCAATTAAAATTGCTGATAGACTAGTACTTTTCTGTTAAAGTTACATTGTTAAGCTCGAATATTACATAACATGACTTTTGTTCTGATTTATTTTCCTAATCATGGATTTAATTTCACACTTAAAGCGACTGTTATTTATATTATTACATTCTTCTCTTTTCAACTCTTATTACCTATAAAATTTGCAAGTACACTGGATGAAAAATTTCAGCCACATGCTACAATAATTACTTTTTGGGCTCAATTAGACTTTAAAAATTATTCTTGACTTTATCCTCAAATGAGGAGATGTCTTTTTATTTCGTACGTGATCGTTGTGTTAGGTGTTCGATGGCAAATTGACAAAATGATGGTTGAAACTAGCCAGTCATTTCTCCTGCCAAACACACTATGGTTTCCTCACAATGTAGTCAGTCACCAGAAGTTCGAGCTTATTGTAGGATTTGAACCCATGACCTTATAACCGATGCCACTGTCTCAAACACTATTCGTCCATATAATATTAAATAGCCAATATAATATTAAAATCTTTAGTGTACATCTGATATAAAAAAATAGCTCTGACGTTACGTTACTAATAACTTATCACATTTTGTTGAATGCTGAATGTGTTTGGCCCAAATTCAGCAATAAACAAGGATGAAATAGTCTTAGCGATTAGGAGATATAGTGAACTAGAGCAAATATAAAAAATTTGTTGAGATATTTCGAAGAAACGGCTACGTATTTCCTTGACCTTTTTACAGATTTGAACATAATATGTCTTCCGAACTTCAAAGTCGGGGGGCTAAGTTGCACGCTCTCTTCCTTGCATCTATAAAACTGCATAAACAGATTGCACAGACAGCTGTAAATCATACAGAGTAATATTTATGACACATAAAATGAAATCGCACGTTTATTATTCGGGTACATCATCATCAATTAATTTAATGCACAGGTATAACAATAGAAAGTGCTATCAAACTGATATTAATTCATACTTTCTTTTAACTTCGTACACCGCCATTTAATATCATTGGAGATTATTATTGGCATTGTGATTGCAGCTATTGTTCGTCCGTAAAACAATGATTATTCAAAATCATTATGAAGATGTCAGCTACTGATCAAAGTTATAATAACAAACGATAAAAGCACGCTTCAACAAGCAAATATAATGGCCCTAATGATACGAGAGACAATGAGGTTCCTGAAGGCGCGTCTGGGTGCAGCCGACCACTTACGCGTTCCCACTTGACTGGAACTTTACTCGCTCGGATAGACGCCACGCCACGCCACACCACGCCACGCCACGCCAAGCTCTCGCATACAAATGTCCTAGCTTTGTTACGGTCACATTGGTGATTTATGAAAATGTTCACTCATATATGAACAGACAGGAAGAGGCATAGTGCTACGAAGCGGTACGTAGGTCTGGTAGGTGTGGTTGCGGGTGAAATTACAGGCGCATGAGATATTCCACCTTCACGTCTCAGAGTTACGGGTGCAATTCAATGCGACTTGGGTCTCCCATATCTAAGGGGAGGCAAAATACGTAATTGCTTTAATGTGAGCAGAAATTACCGCTTAACATCAGATGCGCCGCCATCTTGCTCTTTCCGTAAAATCTAAAAATTGTATGTGCATCTTTTAACATGTTTTTTCATATCAGAAATTCAATGATTAAATAATTTGAGACTCAAACAAGGTCAAAAACCTCCCTAGTATTATGCTAAAGTACTCATTGAGATCAAGTAATAAATGTTCACAATATAGAAACTGAAAGAGTGTTCGGCGGAAGCCATAGGGCGGCGCGGCGCGGCGGGCGCGTGCAGATGACAAAGAGTAGGAAACGGATATTGCAGTTGCATTGAATGCTCACTGCAACTGAGTATTCAAAGTAGCATTTATTGCTCACATTATAATTATCTCAAGTTACATTTTGTTCATGTGTAAATAAAGCTGAATTATGAATTCAAACGCATTTACATTATGAACTAAAAAACAAAATACATATTAAGTACATGGATTATTGGAGTATTGGAGAAAAATCTATTTATTCTGAAGTATTTTCTTACATTGGATTGTTTGGCGTGATTGTTTTTACGCCGGCTAACAACTTGAAAAATGATTTATATGATTATGATGAGTATGATTTGATGGGGTCCATATGGGCCTGTTAGGCCAGTTTTTACAATCATATTGGCCAAGTGTGTATGAATTTGAGCTAGAACTATTAATCAAACAATAAGCACGCTTCAAAATAGTGTGTCGGTGAGATATACGATAAGAGTTCCGGTGCTCCGGTAGCGGCGGCGCGGCGCGGCGGTGGCGGGGCGGTGGCGGGGCGCAAACGCCGTTCCATGACTCATGCGCACACACCATTTCATGTTTATAGTCGAATGGATCGGAATAATTGAAGAAGTTATTTATAAGTTTCCTCTTTAGAATCGATTCGTGTGCGCGATCGGAGCCGGATGCCGCCACCCTCCGAAGGGCATGCCTTCACAAAGGCATTTAGTCTATTTAAAGACATCCTGCTTAGCGCGGGGCCCCACGTGTGTCAAGTGTCCTGCGCCCGCGCCTGTGACCGCCCCGACCGACCTGTCAATTACTGTCACCGTCGCCTATCTCCGCGCCAGCTCCGTCTGTCCGCGCTGATCAACTCGCCGAGTCCATCATTCTGAATCTCGCCCATACAGCGGAATAGCTGACGAGCCGCGATTTTACAATACCGGCCGCGACATCTTTCACTTACTAACGCTCGCTCGGTGTTCCTTTCGTGAACGTAATTGGATCATGTTTGTGATAGGGACGCATCTGTACGTGATGAAACTTTCCAATCCATAAGTTACTCCCGAGTACTTCCCCGATATCGCATATAAAGTAATCTTTCTCCGGTTACTAATTCTCGGCCTTGGTCGCAACACGACCGCAGCGTGACTCAGACATAATGAAATGTAAACGAAACAAACACAAGCTAATTTAAGAGTTAATAGGAATTTTAGGAAATTGAGGTGGTGTCCAGTTCCACTCGATCAAACAAGATATTGCTTCACGACGGCTAAATTTATCGAAGGAGCATATCTGACAATATAATGGAGACGGGAACAATACTGAGCGATTACAAAGCGCATTCAAGCGCAAATTATGGCGTTTGTATGTGATGAGCAGGGCGCGGCGGCGCGGGCGCAGACCTATGGCTCGGAGCCACTTGTGGCGACATCCAAGTCACCGGGAAACCAAACCAGAAGGTATTGGAAGGTGAAATGTTGTACTGGCAGCTTGTCTAACTAAGAATGCCAACATCAAGAATGCCATCATAAATGTAACATAGATCCAAGTACTCAATTGTTACAAGGATCGTGCTCGCGACATAAAGGAATCCCTCCATTAGGGGTTTCTTGTCTGTTCTCCCCATGGAGGGTCGGATAGGGTTTGAACAGGCGTCAAACTTAGCGATAAGTACGTGTGACCTTATGTTTTGAATATTATTGACGTGTCCAAGCAATTTCTTTATGAATTCTATGGAAATAAAGTTTTTGACTTTGACAACATACATTTTAAGCGTTGTGGTTCATTACAGCAGGCTTCGTGGCAGTACTTCCCTGGAGGAACATGGCGCGAGTTCTACTGCTCTAAAAATTTATCGTACAAAGTACTTTACATTATTAAATTTAAACCCCCATATCAGTTGTATCCGTACTAATGTTAGGTTTATGAGCAATCAAGTACCAATTTAAATCGTCTCTTGCTTTGTAGGAACAGCAAACGACATCGTATATCAAGAAGACGACTCCATAGACCTACTCATATCGTCTGTTTATAGTTTATTTTATTACCGAGAGTCTTGTATAGAGCAGGACTTACCATCGTCCGAATGATGATAATATAAATCGTCTTCGATTCTGTCAATAAAACAATACTGTAACACTACACGCACAATATATTGACTGGCCTCATAGCTCAGTTGGTAGTAACCCTGCCTTCTGCGCTGTAGGTCGTGGGTTCGATTCTAGGACAAACATTTATGTGACATTTGTAACATTGATGTTTGTTCTGTGTTTGGGTGTTAATATGTATTATATGTATTTACAAAAGAAAAGCATATAAGCATATCAGTTGTCTGGATACAAGCTATGCTTAGCTTACTTTGGGGCTAGATGGCGCTGCGTGTAATGTCCACCAGTATTTATTTATTTTATTTATATAAATCGTCATCAAGATTCTGTCAATAAAACAATACTGACAACAGACAGACAATAGATAATTGTACATATAGATCGCAGCAAGCCAGTAACCTGTTCAGGACTTGTTTTGTACAGTTGGAGTGTTCTTGGAAACGAAAGCATTGTTATCTCTGACACAATTTTCGTTTTGTTTCTCAACAAATCTATTACCTAACGACTGATAATTTTTGATTTTATAAGTTTCGTACTGAAATAACATTTTTATTGTCCTTCAGGTGGATTTCGAATACACAGTAATCATCAGCAATTTAAATTTTTATTTGCATTACACAGTCGTTATGGTACTTAGAATTACTACTCAATTATATCATTTTATCTTCTTAGTTTACCTTTTTTTTTAATCTGACTTAAATATGCGTATGAATATTTTTCAAAATTTGAAATGTTGTTTCGTTAGTCTGATTAGCAAAGTATACTACTAATAATAAAAAAATATAATAATAAATTATTTTGGCAATTCACACAGCGCCATCTAGTCCCAAACGAAGCATAGCTTGTGCTATGGGAACCAGATTACTGATAGAATACATATATACTTTTTGTAAATACATATACATATAAATATTACATATTAACACCAAAACACAGAACAAACATCTATATTCGTCACACAAATGTTTGTCTTAGGTGGGAATCGAACCCACAACCCACAGCGCAGGAGGCAGAGTTACTACCAACTGAGGTGTGAGGCCAATAAAAACTAATCTTCTAACTTTCTTCTCTTCTTCTTAGCTTTTCTTAATCTGACTCAAGTTTGCCTGTAATATATATATATATATATATATATATATTTTTTCAAAATCTGAAATGTTACGTTAGTCTGATTTACAAAGTATATTAGATACTTTCACCATTTCCGTAAAATCTAACATTTGCCAAGGAACCTGGTATTGTCGTGACAAAGCGAGGGGTGTCCCCACTCGGGTGTAGGGTTGCCAGGTCGTAACACTGAAAAGCCGGACAGACCGGCTAGTTTAGCCGGACATTTTGGTCTTCTTCTTCTTCGAGTCACCGGTTCTGTCGAACCAGTGTGGTGAAAGGATTGTAAGTGCGCCTCAAAGAGGCTCCTTTCGTGCACTCTACACATGTCTTCAAATTTTTAGTTCTAGGACATTTTGGTAAAAATGTCGGACACCTATTTTTTTTGTCTTAGTATATAACGAGATTTTATTTAAAATTAAAAATTTGACTTTTTCATCATAATATCAAACCATAATCATTTAAATTTTTCATCTTCTTAAATTCTAACGAAACAGAAATAAAATTGAGTGAATAAGTCTTCTTCATACCAATATATGAGAAATGTAAAGAAACTGGCCAAATTTAAGCCAAAAACCGACTAATTTAGCCAGACACGCAACCAAAAAGCGTTAAGCTTTATCCGGACGCCTGGCAACGCTACCCGGGTGTCACCTGCGAGGCCGCTTCCCGGAGTCACACGAGCGGCCTTCTCCGCGTCTCGGTCGCGACGATTCGGTGACATCCCTCCTCCGTTCCAAATAGGACAACGACCCCGCAGCGCGCTCCCCTCACAACACCCACAAATATCGGAACCACATGTTCTTGACCTTCCTCATACTTTTTTCTAAGCCGAGAGTAATGTTCTCTTCCTATGCCGATCAGATGGCAACATTTCAGGGGGAAATTAATGGTAGGGTGAAGTTGATCTCTCACTATGTGAGGGAAAACGATAACGGCTGAGGGTTATAAATACTCAAATGTTTGTATATGTTTTTGGTTTTAGATGATTTTTTCTGTGTTATAGAAGTTCGTCTATTTATGATAGTATTATGACTCGTAACTTATTAACCGACTTAAGGAGGAGGCTACGGTTGGTATATTAACTGGAATAAAATGTGGTCCAAGTTCGAGATTATGAGGAATTATTCTCGTTCATTGGCGATGAAGTCGGTTTTTTCAAACAATTATTGATACAACAATATCTTTCTTAACTGTTTAATTATTGCGTGGTTCCGCTAACATAGATGTAGTGCTGAACAGGGCAGCGGTCAGGCTTCAGATATATTTCAACGAAAACATTAATTTTTAATTGTCCTTTTGGACTAACCGAGTTTGTAGTTGAAATAACAGAGCTGTAATTATTTAATTGGGGAGATCATCCATCTTAATTATATATATGTATAATTATATAGCTAGTTCTATTTTTCGAGTTGTTTTTCAACAGGGTTCTGTACCATCAAAGGTCCCTAACACTCAGTTTTACTGGAACAGCCAGAAATTACCGTCTCAAAAGGCATCCTCATTTCACAAATCTAACTGGTGTCCTTCAACAACACTGATATTTTTGAAAATAAATATTTCAGCCAGGCAATTTGACCTGTCAAAAAACGAGTTTCTAGGTCTCAGAAAATACGTATATAAGTGTACATAGTATATAGTATACGTAGGTAAGTGTTTTTTTGTATAAAGTATTATTCTTTTAAACTCGTAAAGTGAAAACATTCAAAATTAAAATTAAAAAACTTTCCATGACAATTAATTAATTTATGGTCTTTTTTTATTAAAAAAAATAATAATAATGTGAGCCGTCACGGGACGCCTGGCAGATGTGAAACATCGACATTATTTTGTAAGAAACTAAGTACCCCATCACTAATAATGTTTATGATTTGTCGTAACCTTGAACGGACCAATCAGCGCTCATGCCGTGGCGACGCGTCGCCAAGCCAGAAATCGGTTTTACGTGCGGCTATAGATGTTTCACATCAAAAATCCTTTTTCTTGGTCCCACACACGTATTATTTTCAGCTCAACTGATTCCCAGGCGACACATATAAATTGTAAAAAAGAGTACTACTGATATATTTAACATTAGTTCTTCTATATTAACGGAAAATTGATTAAATTTTACGTCTACGCTACGCTTGTAAAATTAAAATTTTACTACGCGAAGATATCAATAAAGTGAAACTTTGTTACTACTATACTTTAAAGTCTTAACACACTCTACGTAGGAGAAAACGAATCGTATAGCTCCACAAACATAGTTAAGTACAATACATGTTTATAATATGGATGTCATTAATTAGAACTGGCACAGTGATTTGTCTACTGTGCAATCGGCTGAGCAACCCGTGCTCAAAGTCACGCGTGCTCGTCTTATGGTGGGATTCATTTTTATATGCATTAGCTCCTAGTTTGTTCGAGATGTGAAACGCAAAGGACAAAGAATCTAATATTTTTAATTTCCTCACAGCTCAGTTTCAGTAGTAGCTCTCGTCTTCTGCGCTGCGGATCGAGGGATCGATTCCCTCCCCGTGAACATAGGTTCTGTGTCCGTGTTTTAATTTTGTAGTATTCATTTACAACAAAGGTATATAATAATTATCAGTATCTGGGTGTTACTCTTTGTTATAACAAATATTTATATTTTTCCCATGTTCAAGTGTTGCTTAGTCTGGAGATAGCTGTAGCGCTGTTACTGATTAACTAACACATAAAATACAATATTCAAGTTAGTTACAGTACGCACAATTTTTTTGGGTAACACAACGAGTAACATAATCGAAAATTTAGTCGTAAACAATCATCGAAAGTCAATAAAACGCAGTCAATTTACATTTAGAGCAAATCAATTATTTGCGTTTCAATTACCGGAATGCAGTGACATTGTTTCCGGCATTTATTACGTAAGTTGTTCAATCGAGTTCAAATATCGCACAGGCCATCTCATTTTCTAATCGAGCCACTTGCATAATTGGACCGATTTGCACAGTGGCCGCCGCATCGGGCACGGGCCGCCCGCCTGTACTATCGGGACCGTATTGCGCAATCTCAAATCGATGCTCCGCCGATGATCGGTGAAATCAATGCTCCGGCGACTCTACCGTCAGTTACAGCATCCATTTACATTCTTTAACATCTCAATTGAATATCTGTAATTGTCGGATATTTGTTTAACACGACATACCGAAACCGCATAAACATACCGAAATGTAGCCATGTGTCGCAGGATGGCGTAAAATTAAGTGGCACATCTTTATGGCGGCTAATAAGACGTTCCGACCCTGAGGTCCGTGAGGACTGATGCGTAAATAAATATGCAGGTCGGCAGTTAAATAAGTTGAAGCGTACAACAAACTCGAGAGTCGATCGTTCTCAGGAGCTACGCAGCGCAGGCATTATGCGTATATTTTGTATTTATATATTGGATATATTATATATTGGAAATCTTCACTAGCGTGATTGAATATTGAATTGATTGAAATTGATGGTTGAATACTTGGCTTGAGCGTTATGTCAGATTTTTTGATGCTATGCTTAGGATTTGAATCGGTGATCGATGACATAATCTAATCAGGGGATCGTTATCATCGTGAATTATAATAATAAACATTTATTTCAGATCAGTGATCCATATTTTGTTACTAGAAATTAATTACTTATAAAAATAATGTTAGTAAATATAAATTAAAATATCCTACACACCCTATTGGGTAGACATGTAACGAATTATGTATGTTACAAATATATCATTCGATTTGATTACAGCGCTGAGTGCGTGTTGGCAATAGTTTCGCTTCAAGTCGCTGAGCAGTGCCTCGCTACTCAGCAGCTACAAGTGTACACAATCCCACACTGTTTATATGTCACATTCAATCAATCCAATAATTCACAGCACATAGCCGCTTGCTTGAGCTGCCATTAGAGATAATTGGATCAATATCTCGAGGTGATTCATTCTATTGGCGAGGCTGGATATCGTTTAATGAATATCTGCGTTTGTCAATAGGAATTAACTAAAATCGACTGTAGCAATTAACATAGTCTTATGTGAATAATCGATACTCTAGGGTACAGCCGTTCAAAGTTGCAAATATGAATAAAGTGAACTAACTGAATACATACTACTTTTTCCACTTAGAAAAACAGAGATGGTTTATTTTAGAGATTTAATAATGTACGGGGGCATTTATAGTTTTATTCTAAGGCCTATCATGCAATAAAATGAAAATCGCAAAAATGTACATCCTACAGTGTTCATTGCTGCAGTCGAAATGTGTTGCATACCCATTTTCTGAGAGGCCGAGATAAGCGCACCCACAAGATATTGCGTGTAATTCTTTCTTCAATTATCCATCGGCACGATGAAGATAAAGCTCGCGATACACATTTTCTATTACGAGTATGTCTCGATAAAGCACTAATTGAGACACTGGTACAATCTCCGCTCCGTGTTCATGATGCAGCGAGCTATCATATAAATTCCAAACACGGAGGAGATACTGCATCGCGTGTATCGATTATAAGAGGTTCATTTTGTTATCTCAGCATCATCCAGTCATAATGTAACATTATACTTACGGCTTCGGAGTAGCCGGTAGTCTTGAGAAAAGTGTAACTATTTAAATACTAGCATTGGTTCGAATGTTCACTTGGATTTCCATACATGTATAACTTATGATTTAAAAGGTTTGTTTTTATATATTAAATATTTGATTAAACATTATGAGGGTGAAAAAGCGTGCAAATCTGATTAATGAGTAGATAATATATCGTATAAGCTACACTTAGGTCCCAAATTCGACTGATTTGTTCAAAGCATTTTACGAAACATTTACAGGCAGACAGACAAGCGTTTCCTTTTACATATATAGCGAAAAGATATATGGAGGCTACATGCCGGTGTTGGACAAGTCCGGCAGCCGACAGTACAGATTGGACAGCGCGGGGGTAAATTATGAGGGTTGGTTCGCAGATTGCGTGAATGCGTCCAGTTCAGGGTCGCGGTCGCGTATGCTCTGTGGAGCCGCGCTGGGTGGCCGCGTGTCGCGCGCCGCACGCTTCACATACCACGCCGCAGGTACACACCACACACCACGACAGACCACGCCACGCCATGCGCCATACACCCATACCCATACAAAAACCCGACAACAATACGTTTTGCGCAATTTGCTACGCTTTCTTGTGTCTGTTTGGTTAAGAGATTACGACTGATGATCACGAATCCTTTTCGTTCGCTTTTTATGGCTTTAAAGAATTCTTCGCATGTTTCATCATACCGCACGTAAGATACATTTTTTTACAAAAACCTGAGGCGTTTTTATTGAGTCACTTGTGCTGTACCTGCTCGCATTCTTGAATCGACGATTAATACAGTTTGGAATGGTTTGTAGTGGAAATAAAACAATTGTTAATTTATACTATCGCAGTAACATGGCGTTTTGTCTGCGATATAAACTAGATAAAGATAATTTCAGTTGTCTGTATAGCCAACCGGTACCGTGAGTCAGCCGTGATTGTTTAATTCAATACTCCTAAACGTGTCTCGGGCTGTGGCGCATGCGCATGCCCGCACTCACAACAACTTTGATTCATACAATGCATGCACATTTATGTTGGTTCCGTACACAGTTTATTACGTCATTCTTATACAGACAACACGCGAACTCTGAACACTACAGAAATGGTTAGGTATCTATTTTTCTATTCAAGACGAATAAAAGAGGCGACCACGCGTCACCTAAACAAGTAGATAATCGCGGGGGCATGTACCTGTTGCGTCGTTCGCTCCTTTCATGGAATATTCTTCTTGTTATAGAGAGCACACGACACAAAGCGAGTTTATCTGGACGCATTATGAGGAGCATCTCCGCTCCCTGATCGCGCGATAATGCCCGTCGTCGACTCACAAAAGTGGTTCGAGGCGCACCGGCTTCACTCGCGACGTGCACCGGAGACGGACCGTGGTGCGGTGCGGTGCGGTGTGGTGCGGTGCGGTGCGGTGCGACGCGACGTAAGGTGATCTCGAGTCGAGCTGACCTTTGTGCGCTCCGGGCGACCGTCGACCGTCTTTGTGTCGCGGCCGCGGCCCGCCTGTCAGCCTCCGCACAACGAACGAACTTTGTTGTCTTTCTCCAAAAGAAAGTGGGTAGAGGTATCGATGTAAAGCATTGTTCCATCTTCGAGATAATTCAATATAGCTGCTGTCTATCGAACGCCATATTTGTTTAACATTTGAATAGGACTTATTGTAGTCGCTGTTTGGAGATGTGAATAGCGAGCAGGTGTGCGTTTACGGTCGCTGGCTGATCTCATCCGTGGTTCTTACATTGTGGTTGGAAAGGTTTAAAGGTCAGCACACGTGAGTTCGAAGCCAAGATAGGCAGGTAGGTACCTACAACATAAAAAGATTGGATTTCCATTAAATATAAAAACTGTAATAATACATGCCATTGTTAAACACATTTTTTTTATAATTGCTTAAGAACTTCCTAATACTTTTTTCTTTTCTTTTGATACAATCTTACGACCTTGAAGACTCTAGAATCTGAACTGAACTTACATAATAGCGTAGATCAAGCTCTAATTCTAGAATATATTTCTATACATTATAGTCCCTGTGTATAGGCATAGATGATTTACATACGACCGAGTTTCGAAAATATATAATTGTTGTCCTCTTTCTAACATCTGCCTCTAACATTTCGATACACAACCGTATGCAAACATCAGACAGCAAATTTTTAATTAAAAAGCTACGAAACCGACAAAGAACAAAATCGAATTTCATTTGTAACCCTCAATCATCGACCGACCTTGTAAATCAGTATCTAATTAACACCATTGTACAAGAGAAGACACTTTTTTGACTGCTGACTGCTGTCATAAGAGGTTAGCGAGCTATTGTGAAGTAATAAAACCATAAAATGTCGGTGGAGATTATCACAGGTCGAACATTGAACGGTCACCCGTTTCAAATGAGTGACGGAGGCCGACCGACTTTGATTCCACAGACGAAATTCTACAGTGTTATAGTTCAGTCACTTTATTTGACCCGATGACAATGTTATCGCATCATTAGCGTCAATAATTATCGCCAAGAGCAAGAAGCGACTTTGGAATGAGCAAAAAGACTGAATGATCGTTGAAAAGTACTAATATTAAATATCTTTCATGTACGTGTAACGAAGGAATTCTCTTAATGTAGTTTGAGTCTAAACAAGCTTTTGTTTTTATAAACGTTTCTTTAAGACATTTAAATTATATTCTCGCCTTGGTAAATACCTCTTACAATTAAGTTCTAACTTGTAGCATATTTAACTTAATATCGAGTATTATATTTCACCCGCACTTATTGGTAATTTCGATTAAGATTTGTGGTTGTTGATCATTAAATAATAACTTAACAGAAGATAATGTAAGTTAAGGTATTCATGGCAAAACAGTGCCAGCTCACCCCTTGTCTCGTCTACGTTTCCACGATAGTAAAACCTGCCAGGTGAATAGTAATCCCCGCGCTCCCCTCACAACACCCACAAATATCGGAACCACATGTTCTTGACCTTCCTCATACTTTTTTCTAAGCCGAGAGTAATGTTCTCTTCCTATGCCGATCAGATGGCAACATTTCAGGGGGAAATTAATGGTAGGGTGAAGTTGATCTCTCACTATGTGAGGGAAAACGATAACGGCTGAGGGTTATAAATACTCAAATGTTTGTATATGTTTTTGGTTTTAGATGATTTTTTCTGTGTTATAGAAGTTCGTCTATTTATGATAGTATTATGACTCGTAACTTATTAACCGACTTAAGGAGGAGGCTACGGTTGGTATATTAACTGGAATAAAATGTGGTCCAAGTTCGAGATTATGAGGAATTATTCTCGTTCATTGGCGATGAAGTCGGTTTTTTCAAACAATTATTGATACAACAATATCTTTCTTAACTGTTTAATTATTGCGTGGTTCCGCTAACATAGATGTAGTGCTGAACAGGGCAGCGGTCAGGCTTCAGATATATTTCAACGAAAACATTAATTTTTAATTGTCCTTTTGGACTAACCGAGTTTGTAGTTGAAATAACAGAGCTGTAATTATTTAATTGGGGAGATCATCCATCTTAATTATATATATGTATAATTATATAGCTAGTTCTATTTTTCGAGTTGTTTTTCAACAGGGTTCTGTACCATCAAAGGTCCCTAACACTCAGTTTTACTGGAACAGCCAGAAATTACCGTCTCAAAAGGCATCCTCATTTCACAAATCTAACTGGTGTCCTTCAACAACACTGATATTTTTGAAAATAAATATTTCAGCCAGGCAATTTGACCTGTCAAAAAACGAGTTTCTAGGTCTCAGAAAATACGTATATAAGTGTACATAGTATATAGTATACGTAGGTAAGTGTTTTTTTGTATAAAGTATTATTCTTTTAAACTCGTAAAGTGAAAACATTCAAAATTAAAATTAAAAAACTTTCCATGACAATTAATTAATTTATGGTCTTTTTTTATTAAAAAAAATAATAATAATGTGAGCCGTCACGGGACGCCTGGCAGATGTGAAACATCGACATTATTTTGTAAGAAACTAAGTACCCCATCACTAATAATGTTTATGATTTGTCGTAACCTTGAACGGACCAATCAGCGCTCATGCCGTGGCGACGCGTCGCCAAGCCAGAAATCGGTTTTACGTGCGGCTATAGATGTTTCACATCAAAAATCCTTTTTCTTGGTCCCACACACGTATTATTTTCAGCTCAACTGATTCCCAGGCGACACATATAAATTGTAAAAAAGAGTACTACTGATATATTTAACATTAGTTCTTCTATATTAACGGAAAATTGATTAAATTTTACGTCTACGCTACGCTTGTAAAATTAAAATTTTACTACGCGAAGATATCAATAAAGTGAAACTTTGTTACTACTATACTTTAAAGTCTTAACACACTCTACGTAGGAGAAAACGAATCGTATAGCTCCACAAACATAGTTAAGTACAATACATGTTTATAATATGGATGTCATTAATTAGAACTGGCACAGTGATTTGTCTACTGTGCAATCGGCTGAGCAACCCGTGCTCAAAGTCACGCGTGCTCGTCTTATGGTGGGATTCATTTTTATATGCATTAGCTCCTAGTTTGTTCGAGATGTGAAACGCAAAGGACAAAGAATCTAATATTTTTAATTTCCTCACAGCTCAGTTTCAGTAGTAGCTCTCGTCTTCTGCGCTGCGGATCGAGGGATCGATTCCCTCCCCGTGAACATAGGTTCTGTGTCCGTGTTTTAATTTTGTAGTATTCATTTACAACAAAGGTATATAATAATTATCAGTATCTGGGTGTTACTCTTTGTTATAACAAATATTTATATTTTTCCCATGTTCAAGTGTTGCTTAGTCTGGAGATAGCTGTAGCGCTGTTACTGATTAACTAACACATAAAATACAATATTCAAGTTAGTTACAGTACGCACAATTTTTTTGGGTAACACAACGAGTAACATAATCGAAAATTTAGTCGTAAACAATCATCGAAAGTCAATAAAACGCAGTCAATTTACATTTAGAGCAAATCAATTATTTGCGTTTCAATTACCGGAATGCAGTGACATTGTTTCCGGCATTTATTACGTAAGTTGTTCAATCGAGTTCAAATATCGCACAGGCCATCTCATTTTCTAATCGAGCCACTTGCATAATTGGACCGATTTGCACAGTGGCCGCCGCATCGGGCACGGGCCGCCCGCCTGTACTATCGGGACCGTATTGCGCAATCTCAAATCGATGCTCCGCCGATGATCGGTGAAATCAATGCTCCGGCGACTCTACCGTCAGTTACAGCATCCATTTACATTCTTTAACATCTCAATTGAATATCTGTAATTGTCGGATATTTGTTTAACACGACATACCGAAACCGCATAAACATACCGAAATGTAGCCATGTGTCGCAGGATGGCGTAAAATTAAGTGGCACATCTTTATGGCGGCTAATAAGACGTTCCGACCCTGAGGTCCGTGAGGACTGATGCGTAAATAAATATGCAGGTCGGCAGTTAAATAAGTTGAAGCGTACAACAAACTCGAGAGTCGATCGTTCTCAGGAGCTACGCAGCGCAGGCATTATGCGTATATTTTGTATTTATATATTGGATATATTATATATTGGAAATCTTCACTAGCGTGATTGAATATTGAATTGATTGAAATTGATGGTTGAATACTTGGCTTGAGCGTTATGTCAGATTTTTTGATGCTATGCTTAGGATTTGAATCGGTGATCGATGACATAATCTAATCAGGGGATCGTTATCATCGTGAATTATAATAATAAACATTTATTTCAGATCAGTGATCCATATTTTGTTACTAGAAATTAATTACTTATAAAAATAATGTTAGTAAATATAAATTAAAATATCCTACACACCCTATTGGGTAGACATGTAACGAATTATGTATGTTACAAATATATCATTCGATTTGATTACAGCGCTGAGTGCGTGTTGGCAATAGTTTCGCTTCAAGTCGCTGAGCAGTGCCTCGCTACTCAGCAGCTACAAGTGTACACAATCCCACACTGTTTATATGTCACATTCAATCAATCCAATAATTCACAGCACATAGCCGCTTGCTTGAGCTGCCATTAGAGATAATTGGATCAATATCTCGAGGTGATTCATTCTATTGGCGAGGCTGGATATCGTTTAATGAATATCTGCGTTTGTCAATAGGAATTAACTAAAATCGACTGTAGCAATTAACATAGTCTTATGTGAATAATCGATACTCTAGGGTACAGCCGTTCAAAGTTGCAAATATGAATAAAGTGAACTAACTGAATACATACTACTTTTTCCACTTAGAAAAACAGAGATGGTTTATTTTAGAGATTTAATAATGTACGGGGGCATTTATAGTTTTATTCTAAGGCCTATCATGCAATAAAATGAAAATCGCAAAAATGTACATCCTACAGTGTTCATTGCTGCAGTCGAAATGTGTTGCATACCCATTTTCTGAGAGGCCGAGATAAGCGCACCCACAAGATATTGCGTGTAATTCTTTCTTCAATTATCCATCGGCACGATGAAGATAAAGCTCGCGATACACATTTTCTATTACGAGTATGTCTCGATAAAGCACTAATTGAGACACTGGTACAATCTCCGCTCCGTGTTCATGATGCAGCGAGCTATCATATAAATTCCAAACACGGAGGAGATACTGCATCGCGTGTATCGATTATAAGAGGTTCATTTTGTTATCTCAGCATCATCCAGTCATAATGTAACATTATACTTACGGCTTCGGAGTAGCCGGTAGTCTTGAGAAAAGTGTAACTATTTAAATACTAGCATTGGTTCGAATGTTCACTTGGATTTCCATACATGTATAACTTATGATTTAAAAGGTTTGTTTTTATATATTAAATATTTGATTAAACATTATGAGGGTGAAAAAGCGTGCAAATCTGATTAATGAGTAGATAATATATCGTATAAGCTACACTTAGGTCCCAAATTCGACTGATTTGTTCAAAGCATTTTACGAAACATTTACAGGCAGACAGACAAGCGTTTCCTTTTACATATATAGCGAAAAGATATATGGAGGCTACATGCCGGTGTTGGACAAGTCCGGCAGCCGACAGTACAGATTGGACAGCGCGGGGGTAAATTATGAGGGTTGGTTCGCAGATTGCGTGAATGCGTCCAGTTCAGGGTCGCGGTCGCGTATGCTCTGTGGAGCCGCGCTGGGTGGCCGCGTGTCGCGCGCCGCACGCTTCACATACCACGCCGCAGGTACACACCACACACCACGACAGACCACGCCACGCCATGCGCCATACACCCATACCCATACAAAAACCCGACAACAATACGTTTTGCGCAATTTGCTACGCTTTCTTGTGTCTGTTTGGTTAAGAGATTACGACTGATGATCACGAATCCTTTTCGTTCGCTTTTTATGGCTTTAAAGAATTCTTCGCATGTTTCATCATACCGCACGTAAGATACATTTTTTTACAAAAACCTGAGGCGTTTTTATTGAGTCACTTGTGCTGTACCTGCTCGCATTCTTGAATCGACGATTAATACAGTTTGGAATGGTTTGTAGTGGAAATAAAACAATTGTTAATTTATACTATCGCAGTAACATGGCGTTTTGTCTGCGATATAAACTAGATAAAGATAATTTCAGTTGTCTGTATAGCCAACCGGTACCGTGAGTCAGCCGTGATTGTTTAATTCAATACTCCTAAACGTGTCTCGGGCTGTGGCGCATGCGCATGCCCGCACTCACAACAACTTTGATTCATACAATGCATGCACATTTATGTTGGTTCCGTACACAGTTTATTACGTCATTCTTATACAGACAACACGCGAACTCTGAACACTACAGAAATGGTTAGGTATCTATTTTTCTATTCAAGACGAATAAAAGAGGCGACCACGCGTCACCTAAACAAGTAGATAATCGCGGGGGCATGTACCTGTTGCGTCGTTCGCTCCTTTCATGGAATATTCTTCTTGTTATAGAGAGCACACGACACAAAGCGAGTTTATCTGGACGCATTATGAGGAGCATCTCCGCTCCCTGATCGCGCGATAATGCCCGTCGTCGACTCACAAAAGTGGTTCGAGGCGCACCGGCTTCACTCGCGACGTGCACCGGAGACGGACCGTGGTGCGGTGCGGTGCGGTGTGGTGCGGTGCGGTGCGGTGCGACGCGACGTAAGGTGATCTCGAGTCGAGCTGACCTTTGTGCGCTCCGGGCGACCGTCGACCGTCTTTGTGTCGCGGCCGCGGCCCGCCTGTCAGCCTCCGCACAACGAACGAACTTTGTTGTCTTTCTCCAAAAGAAAGTGGGTAGAGGTATCGATGTAAAGCATTGTTCCATCTTCGAGATAATTCAATATAGCTGCTGTCTATCGAACGCCATATTTGTTTAACATTTGAATAGGACTTATTGTAGTCGCTGTTTGGAGATGTGAATAGCGAGCAGGTGTGCGTTTACGGTCGCTGGCTGATCTCATCCGTGGTTCTTACATTGTGGTTGGAAAGGTTTAAAGGTCAGCACACGTGAGTTCGAAGCCAAGATAGGCAGGTAGGTACCTACAACATAAAAAGATTGGATTTCCATTAAATATAAAAACTGTAATAATACATGCCATTGTTAAACACATTTTTTTTATAATTGCTTAAGAACTTCCTAATACTTTTTTCTTTTCTTTTGATACAATCTTACGACCTTGAAGACTCTAGAATCTGAACTGAACTTACATAATAGCGTAGATCAAGCTCTAATTCTAGAATATATTTCTATACATTATAGTCCCTGTGTATAGGCATAGATGATTTACATACGACCGAGTTTCGAAAATATATAATTGTTGTCCTCTTTCTAACATCTGCCTCTAACATTTCGATACACAACCGTATGCAAACATCAGACAGCAAATTTTTAATTAAAAAGCTACGAAACCGACAAAGAACAAAATCGAATTTCATTTGTAACCCTCAATCATCGACCGACCTTGTAAATCAGTATCTAATTAACACCATTGTACAAGAGAAGACACTTTTTTGACTGCTGACTGCTGTCATAAGAGGTTAGCGAGCTATTGTGAAGTAATAAAACCATAAAATGTCGGTGGAGATTATCACAGGTCGAACATTGAACGGTCACCCGTTTCAAATGAGTGACGGAGGCCGACCGACTTTGATTCCACAGACGAAATTCTACAGTGTTATAGTTCAGTCACTTTATTTGACCCGATGACAATGTTATCGCATCATTAGCGTCAATAATTATCGCCAAGAGCAAGAAGCGACTTTGGAATGAGCAAAAAGACTGAATGATCGTTGAAAAGTACTAATATTAAATATCTTTCATGTACGTGTAACGAAGGAATTCTCTTAATGTAGTTTGAGTCTAAACAAGCTTTTGTTTTTATAAACGTTTCTTTAAGACATTTAAATTATATTCTCGCCTTGGTAAATACCTCTTACAATTAAGTTCTAACTTGTAGCATATTTAACTTAATATCGAGTATTATATTTCACCCGCACTTATTGGTAATTTCGATTAAGATTTGTGGTTGTTGATCATTAAATAATAACTTAACAGAAGATAATGTAAGTTAAGGTATTCATGGCAAAACAGTGCCAGCTCACCCCTTGTCTCGTCTACGTTTCCACGATAGTAAAACCTGCCAGGTGAATAGTAATCGACTTAGGCTCTACCAAACCCTTCAAGAAAAATGCATGTTATATAAAGTTATTTCATTGCTTCGTTTTAATACCTAGAGCAGCGTACTAAGGTAATACCCATCAGAACCGATAGTCCTGAATCCATTTCATTACAATACCACCACATTTTTTGTTATATAAACATCAAAACTATCTAAGAAAGAAAGAAAGAAGACATTTATTCACACACACACACTGTAGACAACAACGGCAAATATCACAAAAACACATAAAAAAAACCTAAGCAAAACATAAAATGAAACAATAAAATAATGTGGAACGCTGTCGCGTACAGCATTGTGTGAAAAGCCTTGAGCTCAACACGTGCTGCAACAGGTACAGCGCTGATTTTCAGCTCAAGGCTTTGGCGTACGAATATAAGAAGACACAAGAAAAAAACAATTATGCTAAGCTTTATGGTTTCTTAAAATTATGGAAGGGATTGATAGAAGCCTGTAATACTAACTAGATATTAATGTACAATTTACTGTACTAACGTGGTCAGACTGCAGTGTTAGAGCGCGACTTTGTTCCGTGAGATTGTCGCCGCGTTCCGTGGACACGCATCCAAATAAAGGCTTATTACATATCATTCAAGTCACAAACTTATGAATAAGGCTTTATTCCTATTGATTTTTTTTAATCATATCTCTTGATCTTTCTTTACAATTATCATAACAATGTTACAGGTTCAATCTTAATAAATAATATTCCCACAGATGAAATAAGCAGACATATAAAATGTAATGAACAATTAGATTCGTGAGGTACCTAGTTGTATTGAAGCTTTACGATTAGATAAACTAATCTAAAAGTCATGCAAGTTTGCTAACCAGTGGGGTAGTTTAGAGAATTACTAATGAGAGTTATAAGAGAACTATATTATATTTTAAACTAGCTGTTACCCGCGACTTCGTCCGGGTGGAATTCGGTTTTATCACGCACCCCTATTTTACACCTCGGAAAAGTAGCCTAAGTTACTCCTTGTTACATCAGCTATCTGCCAGTGAAAGTCCCGTCAAAATCAGTCCAGCCATTTAAGAGATTAACCGGAACAAACAGACAGACAGACAAAAATTGTAAAAAATGTTGTTTTGGTATATATACCGTGCGTCCATATGCACTTAGTAAAAAGCAGTTATTTTAATATTAAAAATAGACACTCCAATTTTATTTATTTGTATATATGTATAATAGTCATCATCATAATTATAGGGTAGTATAATAGAGCGTTAACAATAAGCGTTAAAGAGTAAGCTCCAATCGCGCTTCGGAATTGACTGATGATTTAAGAGCAGTAGAACTCTCGCCAAGTTCATCCGGGGAAGTACTGCCACCATGCCCATTTCTGCCGTCCAGCAGCAACACGTTCGCGTAACTATGTTCCGGCTTGAAAGGTGTGGTTGCCGGTGAAATTACAGGTACAAGAGACATTCCACCTACACGTCTCAGAGTTACGGGCGCATGCCGGCCGTGCGACTTGGGTCTTGTCGTAACCTAGTAAGGGAAAACCCAATTCACATCGGTTGTTATGGCCAGAGGTTACCACTTAACACCAGGTGGGCCGTCAGTTAGTTCCATAATTGTATCACATAAAAAAAAATGACACGCATAATTTTATTATTAGGTATTTACCTAGTTCATTTTTGTTGTGACATTAATTAAAATAACCTGTGCATCCAGACATTAAGAGATGATCTTAAAGACACGTTTTTTCTGACGCCCGCTTTGGCATTGCTTCCGATAATTAATATTATAATAGATAATAGTAAAACGCAGATGACGCTCGTAGCCATCGGCTACGTGTATATTGGGTCCGTCTGAACAGATGCGTCAATTTAGCTCGGTGTCACCTCGGCCGGCCTTCCCGTTAACGTTGAAAACATACGGTTTCATATTCTTCATGATCTTTTGCAAGTTAAATATAAATAAATATTGGTGGACATTTCACACAGCGCCCCATCTAGCTCCAAAGTAAGCTAAGCATAGCTTGTGTCATGTGAGTCAGACACATGATATAATACCTATATATTCTTTGTAAAAACATTCATATAATACATATTGCCACCCAGACACAGAACAAACATTCTTCATGCAAATGCTTGTCCTGGGTTGGATCCGAACCTACGACCTACAGCATGGAAGGAAGGGTTAGGTACCAACTGAGCTGTGCCTCCAGTCAAACTAAAGATTGTCGTTGTAACTAAAGACACAGAATAGTTCATAGTACAACTTATAGTAAGCGCAAGAAAGGAGCCTCTTCGAGGCTCACTTGAATCCTTCACCACACTGGGTTGAGTGAACCAGTGACTCGAATAGTAGTAGTATTACTGAAAATAAATTTATATTGGTTCATATTTTCAATCCAGTGCCAGAATCCATTCCAATGTGGCTTTAAAAAATAGACTGGATTGAATAACACTCACATTAGACCAATTACGATTGAATATTCCATACTTGATTGAAATACTGGATCGATATAAAATATAGGTTAGTCAAACAAGTGATAGCAGAAATCGTAAGTCTGCAATATATCAAACGTCGGATCTTTTCTCACTTCGACTTATTCCTAGAGATTACTCAATGATATATGTATGAAATCGCTAAGTAGACGAAATAAAGCACTTTCATGCCTTTGTAGATATTGTTGACATAATTTTCAGGCAGACTGAATGGCTGACAGATATTAACATAAATGAGAAATTAGAAAAAACGGTAAGTATTTCAAGAATAGCCTATATTTATAATAAAGTATACACTATCATTTATAATATATAACCTAGTCTGCCATAGCTGCAAAGCCGCTGCGAACACGTCCAAAATATAGTTCCGTGAAGCTTCGATTAACTACGTCAGCGCAGAAACGGTCAGCTGGCATATTTTTTCTACTTATCTGTATATGTTGGAGTTTATACGTCTGCTGACCCATATGTCTCAGTTTCCTAACGAATGTTATGGCACACGCCCGATATTTTTTTATGCCTTAAAGACTATTATCTCGCCAAGTCAAGTTGAAATATTAAAGTTTTAGAAAATACAACGATTGTTTGAATATGAGCGTCCCGTGAACTGAATTCCAAACCAGTATAACTTATTTTATAAAACCAAAAACCAATTCGAACTATGGAATTACAAAACTTTCATTTTCGTGTTGCGAATCGATGTAAAAACCTTCAGTTGTGTACAAAGTATGTAGTAGTATGCGCACGCGCACAATAACTGCGCGAGGCACAACCCACAAAGTATTCCATGAATGTGTAATCAGAGAGTTTATTGATCGCGGCGAGATTAACACCACTCCGCATTGTCTGTCTTGGCACGTCTTAAATTTTCCTTTTTTGTGCCAATAACTTAAGGAATCCACGAATTTTTTTTTTTCCTCGCCTTCATGAATGTAATCGTTTATCACACCGGGTTGAGAATTATTTCTTTCTTACGCTGTGCTGTTGCAACCGTTTTTCAATTGTGCTGTTTTACGAGTGCCTCTTGCGCCTAAAATAGAATACTTTATTATTATCATCCGCGACCTCGCGGACTCGAGGAAGTGCAAATCCAGCAAGGATGACATTAATGTGATTATGTTACAGGAAATCAACAGTAATTGTGTCGAGGAGATTATTTATGTGATAAATACAATTGATGTAGCTGCAGAGGGTGTCCTAGAGTCGCATGCGCTTGCGCATCCTGTGACGCACGTGCCGCACACGCGGCCGGAAGCGCTCCGCCAACGGCACACTTATCGCGACCTTCGCCGATATCCTGGTTCCCTAAATATATATTACAGAAAAAACATTAAACACCCAATCATTTATCACAAGTATATAACGAGATCGGCTCAGCGCGTGCAACGCTAAAGTATAATTGTGTCTATAACTTAAAATGTTAGCAGGTAGGTATGAGCAGCTAAAGTAAATGCAGAACTACCGTCATCAAGGCCTGTACCATTTACTTTCGAATAATGCCCAAAACTATAACTAAAGCGAAAAAGTATTACTGAAAATGTATCACTGACAATAATTGATCAATTAGTAATAACTCTGCCTTCTTAGGTCGTGGGTTCGATTCCCACCCAGGATAAACATTTGTGTGGCGAATGTAGATGTTTATTCTGTGTCTGGGTGTTATTATGTATAAGTATTATTCTATGAGTTGTCTGGTTCCCATAGTACAAGCTATGTTTAGTAGCTATGGATATTTTGTGGTCTGTGTAAAACTGAAATTGTAATTGCTTTTAGTACAATTGTTTTAAACTTTATTAATTGTCTCACATGTTTTCTCCTGTAATTAGAATTAGGTAGTATTAGGACACCCGCGACACAGGGCTAGCCCTAGTGCGGGGTCCACAGACATAATTATGTACATGAAATCTTTTATGGAAAATAAATGATTTTGATTTGATTTAGCTTGGGGCTAGATGACGCTTCGTGAATTGTCCACCAATATTATTTGTTCAAAAGCAAGCTAAAGCTAACACCAGCACACGTTATCACTATCAATTTCTGTAACCTTGGAGAGTTTTTCATTATTTGTGTATGTTATGTAACGCGAAAGATCGTTGGCAAGTTTATCTCGATGTTTGCATTGGCTATTGACAAGAGTTGGGCACAGTTGGGCACCATGATAAACGGACAGGTTGGACGTTATCTGAGCGCTTACATCCGCGCTCTCCGCATCAGCGACGTGCTCTATCCGACTAACACACATATCCTATCTCACGCACCGCGTTGACTGATTGTGATCCTCTCCGTGACAAAATGCTCTTAGTTCAGTTTTCGTTGTACTATCTTGATCTTGAAATGACCATTATATCGAACTGTATTTAACTTAATAGTGAATATTCATGAGAAATTCATTAAAATACTTATTCATACATAAATGCTAAGTCACCATATAAGAAAATTATAGAAATTTAAAGATTGACAAGTAGAAGCGAATATGTAGAAACTGTAAAAAAAAAGATACTTTTTGTGATCCAATGATGAAGATAGTATAACCATTTCTTTTGTGTTCTAGGCTATCATTACACTCCTTGTACGGAATGTTTTAATTTCCTTATTTTAGCTCGAGATTTATCCCGCGCAATGACTTTCATCCATAGATTTCATTCCATTTCCATATTTCATCGCCATGGAATAGAAGACATTTAATTTATTTTGTTAGACTTACTTTATTTGTTGATTTTAATATATTCAGTTATATGAAAATTATTTTAAACATTTTTTTAACTACTAGTCCCATTTTTACGAATTTAATTTAATTTATTTGAAAACTTGCTTACGGCTTTTCCCGTAGCTCAATCGTTTTGGCATGAAAGAGTTGCAGCCATCGAAACAAACTTTTGTATATCATACGAGCTTCTGCCCGCGGCTTCACCCGCATGGTATCGGTATAGTAAGTAGCCTGTGTGCTATTCCAGGTATTTCTTCAACTGTGGGCCATAAAATGCCAATCAAATCGACTGAGGGCTTTCATAGAAAATTGTGTCATATACTTATGTCTTATTCTGTAGTCTAGTCTAATCAGTGGTTTATTGTAATATTATTAATCACTCCACATTGGAACCTCAATAGTATCTACACACATTCCACCCGTACGAATCCGGGGCGACTCGCATATCACGTCACAAGTATGGGCACATTACAGTAATGCAAAAATTGCATATTGATATAAATATTTTTCTCTGTCCACTTGATTCGTCAAATGTATTTCAAAAGCATGCATTACTTAATTTAAGTTCATTATTTCCATTTACACTGAACATTACTGAATACTTAGAAAATATTTGTATCAACCATAAAAGTCGTATGTCCTTCACTAATAAAAATAAAGAAGTAAGCTTATGTGCGGTTTGTCACGGTTAACAGGTAACAAAACATTACGATTGTTCCTCTTATACCAGAAAGCTTGAACAATGACCCGTTCAAGAGAGCGCCGACGGTTTTTTTCCAAAGTCTTCTTTTATGCGCATTCAAAAAGTTTAATGGTATTTCACATTGCACCGGTCGGCGTATTGTACAACGGCGCGGAATGTGAATAAAATCAACAACGCAAACCCAAAATCACACACACCCGAATACTGGTGTTGAGATAGTTTGCGAAAACATTTATTCCAGTGGAATAACTTGGGTAGGCGTATGAAGGGATTACAAAATGGAATAGTTTCATAGTATTGTTTAGTGGATACATATAGCGTGATTCTGTTTAGAAGACACGCGCATAAATCTAAGGTGCGAAGTGTGGAGCGCACGATGTTCTCCCGCCTACGAGATCCGGCGCGGGCGCAGCATCGGGACCGGCGCGGGCGCACTCGCAGCGATCTGAACGTTCTTTGCATATCTGAATCAGTGTACACGCGGCGGCACACCGCCCGCCGCCAGATATGGGCAAAAATTGAAACACGGAACGCACATATCCGAGTGGGCCTCTGCCTACACATAAAGCGTTTCGTTCGTGCTTTCTTTATGTTCAGCCCCTGTATGGTAAACGAAATAAAATGTTGTCAACGATCTGTATACCTTACCGGTTACTATCAAAACTTTCAATTTTGTTATCAACTTTTTAATCTTCCGAACAATAAGACTGTAGGTATTTATGATGTCCGCTCCGCCGACAGATCTCGATATGCTCGGTATGTATCACGATATTTGTATACCAGTCATTTATATTATGCGTTCGATGGTGAACTTAATCCCGGACGATCACAATATACATTGTATCAATTATTACGGCAGGTAGATGGAGGATTGCGGATCCCGTGATCGTCGAAATGGAGAAATTTCTAAGAAGTTATTCGGTCAATTCAGGTTCACATGTGCAAGTACAATGTTGGTTTTTGCGCGTGTCCTTACCTGCATCAGGAGGTCCCACGGCCTCGGCCTCGGCGCCTCAACAGGTGCGCACCTGAGCACAGACAAGCTTTTTCATTACGGACGTACGAGCAAACAAAACGACCGGTTCGTACAGAATGATGGCCCGATTCATTCATCCTTCGACTTGGAATGCTTTTATGTATGTTGATCGAACTCGATCTCATTTTTATTGTCTCCTTTCGGCTTTGCATTCGGCGCGTACCTGGTGGTTTTAAAATCTTTAATCGATATTCTCTGTCATTTCAGATAGTTACTATTCTCAGTCGCGCATTCGGTCTACCTTGCTGTAGTATTCGGAGAAGATATGTCTAATATTAACTAACTCAAATTGTAATAATTATGACGTATAATAAAATTTTCAAAGCACAAAGCTGACACAAATTAGCTCGTAGGTAGGGAAGCTACGACCAGATGGAATAGTATCCTAAACACTGGCTGATGCCGTGTGTAATAATGTGTTCTATGTTGAATGAAATGACATAATAAACGTAATATATTTATTCTAAGCTAGTCTTAAATTACTGTTGTAATCATAAAATTTTTGCTATTATTAATAATATATAAGTCAAATATTCATCTGTGGTAACTGTTTCATGTGCTAAAATAAAACGACTTAATATGCCCTTTTACTTTAGTATCTGAACACCATATAACAAATCTATACCCAAAAAAGTTCGCAATAAATAAAACATTTTTTTGAATATATTTATTTTATTTGTTTGATAAAAGATATCAAACGTATTATGCAACATACCTTCCAAATATATGTAGGTCCCAGGATCATGGGCGTCCGACAAAAAGAAGGTCAAGGCTAAACGTTGCCTTAGTCAAGTACCACATAAATACGAAATGAAGCATAGACAGTTTTTAAAATAAAACCCATTCTTAATAAGGTTTACGAAGTATTTAGGAGACCTTTTTCTGTATTCCATTATTAAGGAAGCTCAGCGTAAATATAATATTTTTTTTATAAAACGACAAACATCAATTTCGATCACTCTCCTAAATCAAGCCTACATCCACTAACCTTGAATAATTCGGACGAGATAGGAAATGTTTACTCAACATTATTTACATTTACCTAGATATCTGTTGAATATCTTATACAAATATACCAACAAGTCGCACTGTTAGCTTTATACCATGTTATCGACGAATTTGTTCTTGATTTACAGTGCCCATAAAAGATAAATGCAGCCTTAGCCTTGATCTAAACACATCTTGATACTAGAAAATGTAAGTAAATAAAGGTGGGCTGCATTGCCTTCCACGAATATCGTATTTGTGTAACAAATCAATAGGTGATCATCTACCAGCGGATATTACTTCGGCTCACATGGTTAGTTTTCTCACAGGCCAATTCTCACGTCCCGCATGAAAGACTTTCTACCAGCTCGAATGCACATTGACTTGCGTACCTGCATCAGCTGATTTCGGACATTTCTATACAAACCTAATTTCAACGATGAACAAAAAATAAAGGCTTGAGAACCCAGTTTACCTGTCGTCTTATTGCGTAAACTTTTCTCAGGTGATGTGCCAAACACCTTTATTTTTTGCGCGTTATGATCATAAAAGTTCTCATGGCAAATTGTTCCAAGACTAGTGTGATATGGCTGATTCATTTGATATTTCCTTCAGATGCTACACAGTATTTCCTAATAACTAGTAACTAATTGTTTACAATTAGCTCATGCTGAAACAGAGACCGTTTTGTGACTCAAATTGACAGGAACTTTGAATAGTTTTTTTAAAAATCATTTTTGTGTTTATTGGTAGAGTTACAAATAAAATATTCTCTTTCTCTTTCTTTTTTTCTAATCCAGCCTAACGACAAGCAGCGGATTTCTATAAAAGAAGAAAGGAAATTTTTATTTTATCCTATATTCTTCACCTAGGTCAAGTCCGTGCAGAATTTTCTGGATGTATAAATTTGAAAGTTCCCTTTGGTATGAGGTTAACACTAAATAAAATAATTACAGGTTATTTTATGCTTCTATGTTTTCATAAGGCGCGTCATTCAATAGTTTTTACACAAGATCCCCTTCTAATAAACGTGTCCAATTTAGCACTATACTATTTCATGGAATGTATACTGAATGTTTAATTTGTCTGGTTTAGTAGACAAGGTTTACTCTCCGCGAAGGTTACCATATAATTTCTATGGGCAGTTAACCATAGATTGATTTAAGTTCCAATTAAAGCGAGTGTGTAGGTTGATTTAGGCCCATATTGTAGTGAGTGCTTGATTGCGGGCTCGAAGCCGCTGCACTGCTATCGCCCCCGACCGATCGTGTCGTGTTAATTACTTTCATTAGAGCAATTGTCCTGCTTGGTTGGTCGGTTGGCTCCATCACTCTGTTTGCCGCCGCTCCATAATTCCACATGATGTCAATAAGACTCGACATTAAGCAGGATTTTATAAGGCTTTGTTCTGTTATATCATATCGATTAAACTCTATTAGGCTGTATATCTGAGCATCAAAATTACATTTGAGACGCAATAGCATATAAGTGAGCGCAAATTCCCGAAAATTAGAATAAAATAGCGAATTGTTCTAGTTATAAAAGTGTTCCAAGTACAAAGGCCCTCTAACCAATTCTCACTTTCATATTACGATATATTTTAAGTAGGTTTTATATATTTTACAACTGTAGGAATTGGCAATGTTAGTCATAATTCCACACGTGAAATAAGTACCCACATACCACCACTAAACAATATGTACGTAGTATAAAATTACGTGGGTTACTTAGGCAAAAGCATTGAACAATATTTCTCAGTAGGCCATTAACATATCATTTGGTAGGTCCGTGGCTGCAGGCGGGCGCGGGCGCAGCGCGCCTCGACCGCGGGCCACGTGGCCCGTTTCCGTCCTTATCAGCGCTGATAATAAAACAATACGTATAATTTGTAACATTAAATGAATGTAAACGCTCGAAGTGGGTCAAGAGCGCATTGTGTTGCTGGAGAGTTTTGCACCTGCTTGAATTCGTTTCAAAACATTAACAAGTTTCCAAACCCTTTAGCTGGAGTTTAGCTTATAATTGTATTACTCAACCGTTTGTATACTTAAGAGAATTATAAGTTATTTATCTAGCAACACGTAATGTAAAAATACCAATTGTTTTTGAAAGTCTTTGTCTTAATAAAATTTATGTACTTAATACTTAAAAAGTAGAAAATTCTTAATAAAAACTGAAAATTTGCGTGCAACCGTAGCGGCGGCGGGCGGCGTAGCAAGATATTTTTTTATCGACTCCTACGTACGTTAGCTCAGTGAAAGGTGAAAGGCTAAAATAAAAACTACCACTCATGCCAATCCTGTCTGTCCAAATCCAGGCCTTAGATTTATGTGTCGCGAGATCACAAGGGTCGTTCAAAACACCGAATAATATCAACACAATATTTGTCCTGTGTGGGGGTTCAAACCAAGTGCACCATTGAGCTCATATTATATAAGATTTATATTTTATGTAAATTTTATTAATTGCTATTGTTATATATTAATTGCTTAAGTGGGTTCCAACGGAAAACAGCACAACTAAGGAAAAAATAGACACATAAATTATTTATTGTATACACCAAAACACCAAACGAAAAGCTTGACAGAGGAGAAATAATAATAATGGCGATCTCCTCCAGGCAACCTTTGGATGGACAGGATTTATAAGAAAACTCACAGAATGAAAGTATTTTATCCATAAAATAAATCACATTAGTGATTTATTGAAACCAATGCAATGTTTTCCAAATAATTTGGCACCGTGCTTTCGTACACTCATATGTTTAAAGCATTACCATAAAAAATGCGCTGAAACTGTTATTTGTCTTCTGTAATCTACATGACTTTTTGCTGTTTACAAATAATATGTCGCGTGGAGCGGTAGCAATTAGTCATTGTTATCGACTGGCCTCACAGCTCAGTTGGTAGTAACTCTGCCTTCTGCGCTGTAGGTCGTGGGTTCGATTCCCACCCAGGACAAACATTTGTGCGACGAACACAGGTGTTTGTTCTGTGTCTGGGTGTTAATATGTATTATATGTATGTATTTACAAGAAAAAGTATTTAAGTATTATATCAGCTGTCTGGTTCCCTTAGTTTACTTTGGGGCTAGATGGCGCTGTGTGAAATGTCCACCAATATTTGTTTAATTATTATTTATTGATAGGACAACTTTAAAATACATAAATCGTTTGGATACAGTTATAATAAAAAGGATTTGACAATTCATATATAAATTGGTACTTACATTTTTTCTTCTTCATATTTGGTCTCAAGATTGCATAATATTTTTTTTTTTTTTTATAATGTGTTTTAAAATACTAAACTCATTACGACAAGTTATATAGTACTAATAAAAGTTAATTTAGTAAGGAAAGATACAGTTTTTTAAATCGTTTCCGGTCGTAATGTAAGGATGACATCATATCTATAACTCACCGTCATGAGGACGGAGGGACGAAGGCTGAAGTGGGAGGGGTACGTGTAACTGGTATCGTAATTTCGTCACTGTGCCCGTCGCTCCAGTGGCGCAATTGGTTAGCGCACGGTACTTATAAGACAGTGTTCGTGAGCGATGCCGGGGTTGTGAGTTCGAGCCTCACCTGGAGCATATTTTTGACCCTGAAATATTGATAGGCAATTTTACAACAGGCCTCATAGCTCTGTTGGTAGTAAGCCTGCCTTCGCGCTGTGGATCGTGGGTTCGATTCCCACCCAGGACAAATATTTGTGTGACGAACGTTGGTTTGTTGTGTGTCTGGGTGTTGATATGTCATATGTATGTATTAAAAAAAAAGTATTTTATGTATTATATCAGTTGTCTGGTTCCCATGATACAAACTATTTACTTAGTTTAATTTGGGGCTAGATAGCGCTGTGGGAAGTGTCCACCAATATTTATTTATTTATTTA
The DNA here is from genome assembly GCA_947359385.1 of Chesias legatella. Taxonomy (NCBI): domain Eukaryota; kingdom Metazoa; phylum Arthropoda; class Insecta; order Lepidoptera; family Geometridae; genus Chesias; species Chesias legatella. Next base: position 7,555,794 of record OX375783.1, read on the forward strand.
TTTATAACAATAGTAACTGAATTATTGAATTCTTTCCGGTGTGTGCCAGATCTAAGAATGTAGATTTAGTTAATCTTTTCGTCTTTTATTACCGTCACGTTAAAATATTTATAAATACACCTAATTTGATGCTAATTTTGCATTCTGATTATGTGGAAGTGAAATGACTGCGTACTACTAAGTTTTTTTATGTGATTAAGTTACGGAACGAGCAGTTGGCCCATTTCTTGTTAAATGGTAACCTCTGCCCATACCGAGCAATACGACTTGGGTCCTCCCTTTGATAGAATAAGACCCAAGTCACGTCGTATACGCCCGTAATTCTGAAAAATTAAGGTGGAATGGCTCTTTTGCCCGTAATTTCACCGGCAACCACACCTTTCAAACCGGAACACAGTAACGCATTACTGCTTGGCGGCAGAAATGAATATAGCGGCAGTACTTACCAGAACGAACTTGGCATAAGTTCTACTGCTATATATTGTATTATGGTTTTTATCAATGTTATACTAATGATTATAATCTAAAACTACGCAACTGATAATCTAAAATTATAAAAATTGTGTCTAATATATTTTATACTTGTATATCCTTGACCATATAATATTTCACCATGGACTGCCATTTTAATTTGCTTCTTTCAACTCTTAGAAATTGCACTAGTTAAATCAAATCTTTGAATACTAGCCTCTGAGTTTAGGTATTAGACCGGTAGCTAATAACTTGCCTGGAGCGTATGAGATTGCACTAGAATACTGACAATCTGCCGAGCGCTGCGAGCCTCCTGACCCGAGCTCCCCCCCGCACCCCCCGGCCGCCCTCACCTCCCGGGCACCAGCTATTTGTTAAACTTGTGCCCTCATCTGATTACCAGAACGGGACCGCACCTCACGCCTCAAGCTACATTCGCAAAAACTACTTTTGTAACAAAAACTTCTACAAAAACTGATAGGTTTTTGTGCATTCCTAATGAAGTTTTCTGTCACGATTCTTTTTTATGAAGTTAGTGTAAAATTCGACCCGACCCGACATACCGACCTCGGGTCGTGAGGAATGTAAATCGATGACCGTGCGCGAACAACCCCCTCGTCTGGTAGGATGCCATTTTGATAGAAAATCCTTTCGATTTTTTTTTACACGTACGAGAAAATATTCGGTTATACGTGCGTAACAAATGGGAATGTGGATTGAACGGGCCAGCTCAAGCAATCGTCTATTCACATCGAACAGGTATGTTAAAGATAATTAATTGTTAATTGAAACAAATTTTACCAATACCTTATTACAATCGTATCGTTTTATTTAATTGAACGACACAGTTTAGAGATAAGGGCAAACGGAAGTCCAGATAGTAAAAGGAATAATAGTTACAATTGCCATACAATTGATTCGATCTAATGTGCGTATATTTTGATTTCAAATTGACATATAGATAGAAAGCAAACATGAACAAAGATAGAAAGGCAATAAAGATAAGAGAATGCCGGGGATATCATTATGATCAGCAATAATGTAGTCTACCGAGATCGTAAAATATGCACTTTGGGCACACATCGTGCTGAAAATGTTGAAAACACTACTAGAATATATGCGAGACATTGATCAATTTCTATAAATCGTGTTCAGAACATTTGAAATGTATTGCTCAATTCATTTTCATTTTCGCCAGTTACCGAGGTAGGTCTACGACTACTTAGGTTAAACCTAGGTTCAATGGTCTCTATAATTTTTCTGCGATCAAATAATATCTTCGGGGAGGCAATTTACCGTTGGCAAAGAATTTATGCTGAATTAAAATTCCATTGTTGGCAGTACACAGAATCCAGTTGGAGAGATAATCTTGAGACAACTGTGTTTAGCATTGATTTGGGAGCACCGTTGATCACGACGTTGTCTGCTTTCGTCACCGCAGACAGTAGTCGATCAATTCATAAATAACAGAGTAACGGGGCCTTCTAATTCACGTGGCGATTACATGTATCATTGTACCCAATTGCTGCCATTGTTAATTAAAATAACTATCTACAGTTATACAGAGTACTTTACACACAATAAACTACAGATAAATCATTGTTAATGTCACGGCTTTATTTAATTATTACAGCCTTTATTTTTTTTCTAGCTGCTTGAGAAGGTATTTAAGTGATCAAAACGACCAAACATTGTACGTACCTACGTAACGAAACTAAATCGTAAATATACATAAATAATCAGTTGTTTATGGTAATACAGTTCTACCATTTACACGTAGGAGCACGCTATGTGTGAAATGGGCTCTGGCCGTATTGTTCTCAACGAATCATTATGCAAAGTGGCTAAGTTATAGCCGCAAGTCACATATACCTACTCAGTTTCAGTAGAGCACCCGTCGTCTACTTTCTTTCGTTCATTAATATTAATTTATCAAAGGTATCAGATAATGTTTATGTGCCAGTACCGGGAATAATTTAATCCGTAAACTAAATATGTGACCGGATAACTGTTGTTACTTTTCTTTTTGGCACAGTTCGTTGCTGTCACAATAGAAAAAGTAGTGGTGCGCTGGCGTTCGCGCTGATTGTATCTGTCAAACCAGTAGCTGCCAAACAGGGGCGCGTGTTTGCGACGCGACGGAGCGGGCGCGGGGCAGTGACGTGAACGTGACGGGACGGCCCTGTCGACAGCTTCGTCCCACCGACATGCCCAAACAATCTGTCCATCGCCACGCATCACAATGTTATCAATGAGCTTTCTAATACATGTCAGATATCATTTGCATAAGTATTTAGGTAATTATTCGCATCGGATTCATTTCTTAGTAGGTATATGATTGACAATTGTCGCAAACCATTCGTGCATGTCAGATTACCCTTTAAAAATTGAACAAAAAACATAGAAAGTTGTTCACTCCGAGTGGGTGGGTGGGCTCTATGGTGCTAAAGCCGCCTCTTCGATTGTCACTTTCTTGTCAGTGAATAAAGAATCTCGTAGAGGTAAGTCACTAATAGAAACCTACCGGTATACTTAGTTAAAAATACCACACTTGGAGACTAACTATGCAAGTTGCCAATGCATTCGCTTATACGAAAATATCCAAGATACACCTGTTATTTATGCGCTTTGCACACTCCGCTAACAGTCGCAAGAACCTAATTTATTGTCCACTCAGTTACAAGAAGAATTTGTAATAATTTTCATTGTTATTAAATTGCAGATCTTAATTGTGATTCATGTTGGTTTACAGTTGTCAAGCGCCTACATCAACGGCGGAGATGCGTTACGAATCGCTGATACTTAAAGAGTTTGCGTTAACCGATTAATCACGCCGCGACCAGCACGAGGCTTGCTGCCGCATGTAATTCACAACTCTGACAAAGAATCGATCATAAATATTAATCAAGATAGTAATAAAACTCGTAGCGTACATTGTGGATTCAAAACATTCATATACAGTTCAGACGACGCTCGGTTCCCCGACGAGACTAGCGACGCGACTCTGACCCAGAAACGGGCATTCATGAGTGATGCCAACTTGGAGGTTTTCCCCCCAAATTTATTTAAATAAATTTGTCCAGAGGGTTTTTTAGGGGGTAGATTATTCAAGTTATTTCTTTTTAGCGTACGACTATATACAACTTATATTAAGCCTCGAACCCAACCAACAAACTAAACCAAATGTAAACTCCAGTGGCTAGGTATAACTGAAATATCGGAAAACTATTATATATTGTGATTGAAAGTTAAGAAAAACTAAATTTGAAGAAAGAAAAGTTACTAAATAAAAAATGTTTAATTTAATTGTTATCATCATTAATATTATAAGGTCATTAATTAATGAATGTAAAATGCACCTGTATAAATACAACATCAATTTCATACTACTTAAATGTATTTTTAATTTATATTTGAAATTACCTCTCATACCGAGTAGAAAACAAAAATTTTTGAGTTTTTAATCGACTCATAGGGAAATTTGAAGTTGGTCCTAGGGGGAACATTCTGTAGGAGTTGGCATCACTGGCATTCATAAATTATTTTTATGAGAAGCTACTGACAATACAAATACAATGGGTATAGGTGCGAATGCTTTAATGGTTACAAATGAACAGTCAAGGAATCATGAGCGGACCGGCTAGAAAAACAAAACGGTAGCTCTCGACATTTACAAAAGCGTGTGTGGGTTGCATATTGCCTGTTACCGATCCCGACCTCCGATACCTCCGATGTGTACAATTAATTGTATAGTAGTTACAATTTGACTAAGGGCTATTTACACTTATACTTGTGATTTATGAGATACACACGATTTCCTAGTTCAGGCATAGTGTAATTATTACCTTTTACTAGATACTAACTCATTATTTTAATCTTAACACGAAGTCAATGAGTAAAGATTTATTGATTTATTTATTTATAGCTTAATAGTACAAATTTTTATTTTGTTAGTACAGTTTAATAATTTATATTATAGTAATTACTAATTAATTTAATATTAGTATTAATTAGTATGCCTTATGTGCTACAAGTATGCTGAATTATGATTGGGTTGATTTTATACTTAGTTTTTCTTAATGCTTCTTTCTCTAAATGTTGTATGGCCCTGCCACTTTCAGACATTACTTTAGCGATGATACTTTCATAAACATAATATAAATTTATTTGAAAGTAAATTAAAAGGTGAGTAAATATTTTGAGCGAATTGAATTATAATCGTTGCTTTGTGATAGGATATTTTGTAATTATTATTATTTAATAAAATGTTATAATATTATTAATTATTATATATTTATATTAAATTAACTTAATAATTATTATTAAGAAATTACAGGCACAAGGAGACATTTCACCTACACGTCTCAGGGTTACGGGCGCATACGATGCGACTTGGGTCTTGTCTAAGTTTAAACAAAATAAATCATTCACAAAGTGACTGTCTGGTAAATAAAAAAATGACAATATTTTATGGCATAGTCATTTTATTTAACCTGAAACAATAAAAACTATGCATATCGGCAGTAATTATTATAGTTTTTATGTAGATATATACTTTTTAAGTGAATTCTGTAATTCATATAAGAAAATAAGTACTTGAAAAAAATAGAATAACCCTCCTGGATACTAGATTACTATTACTACTTATAGGACTACTTACTACTAGAGGACTACTTGTCCCGAGTAAATGAATCTGTTATACGTATAAGTGTAAAACTACAAAATTAAATACCTTCCTGAAATTGAGAAACATTTAGAAAAAAAAAGTTCAAAGTTAAACGTAAAAAGGTAAAACGCACGAATTATGTCACAGATTATTATTTACATGATATTGGGGCTTTGAATCTCAATATAGGATATACTACACTATTGGTCCAGAAACTACGGATTATTATTTATTTATCAATTTAACATCGCATAAATGTATTTTCAATACTACGATTGCAAACACTAACAAGAAATACAGAAATACAACTAAATTGTCATCAAGCGTAGTTACGAGAGAGATTAACGAGTATAAATCACGAATGACATTTATCGCCGCACTGTAAGTTCAAAGACAATGCGTTGGCAGATCGTTTGGGCATAATACTAAAGTAATCGTACTAGGTGGTACACTACACGGAACTTGGATGAAGCTACTATACCTACAGCGGATGTGATTAAGTTTATTTCTTATATAATTGACGTCACGGTACGAGCTGACGGCCCACCTGATGTTCAGTGATAACCGCCGCCTATAGACAACAGCAATACGACTCAAGTCCTCTCCGCCAAAGTACGAGATTCTATTCTATTCGAGTCACTGGATCTCTCGAACCAGTGTGGTGAAAGGATTTTAAGTGCGCCTCAAAGGGGCTCCTTTCGCGTTTTTTCCTTTCTTTCTTTTCGTTCTCGTTCAAGTACGAGATGACTAAAGTCGCTTTGCGTTCCGTCCATCACCCCGAGACGGGGATATTACGTCTCATGCGCCTGCAATTTCACCAGCACCCGCTCCCTTCCCGAACACAGCAACACGAGTGCATCACTGCTTGGCGACAGATTACCAGGTGTGGTGGCATTACTTCTCCGGGCGAACTTAGCACAAGTTCTACTGCTATTAAATTAAATTGAATCGATTGAAATGATTATCAGTATTGGTTATATTATCTAAGGGATGGCATCTTTAACACTAAAAGGAGCGCGTAGCTCCTACTGCGACTTACACAGATATGTCATATCTGTTGTTTCGAAGCTCTTAGATGCAGGTAGTACTGGTTAGTTACGAGCGGGGTCCAGAGGCGTGAGTCAGGCGACGCGGTGTCGCCGGCGCACGGGGCGGCGCGGTGCGGCGGGGCGGTCGGCGGGGCGGCGCGGTGATCCAATATACCACGCGCCCGCTCCATCACACCACTGTCATACAACGAGATAATAATGAACAACGACCATTTACGTTAAAACTTTATTTTAATGAATTGTAAAGCTCGTATATCGTATACTATGCAGTATATAACCCGCGACGACATGAATGTTAAAATAAAATAAAAATGGAATGATAAGTCTGGATAATAAGCTAATGCTAAACACCAAAATAGAAAGATTTTTTTTTATTATATCTGACAGGCTTGCTGCATAATTTGTGCATAACATTGTATGTTTTTTTTTTTTTGTGTTCTATGAATTGTCAGGTTCCCATTGTAAAAGCTATGCTTAATTTGGGGCTAGACGGTGTTGGGTGAAAAAATATTTATTTATTTAATCCTAAAACCACCACATAACAGGCTTACTTCCTTATACTTCTGTAACCTCTATCACTTCTTCTATTTTATGAAAGCCACATTTTGATGCTTTATTTTAAGCTAAAATATAATCTTCCGTGCCCTAATAGGTAAGTATTTTATTAGCCTATGTTTGGTTAGTTTAGTTTATAGTTGTTTTAAAATCGGGTCTAGGGATGGCTGCCTGAGCACCGTGGCGTGCAAGAGTATGCGGAGTCTGGGAGGCTTCATAGCTTTCCCGGGATTGGGCCTCAAAGCAACTGCGAGAGGAGCGTTCCACTGGAGGACCCGGGCTCCTCGAATGTGCAGAGGCCGGCCACCATGGTGTTTTTTAGTTCGGGTAAAAATCCCACACACGCTCGTTGCATCTCCGAAGCAACGAGGGCCTTTTGAAGATTTTAACACAATGTAAAAAAAAAAAAGTTTTAGTTGTTATCATGTTATAAAATTGCTGCATTTGCATGGTAGGTTCGCAGATAGGTCAGTACTGACACTGATCGGGTCGTATCCGACCAAGCGGGTATAGTCACTGTAGTAAGTGTCGGAGGCCGACCGGTGTCAGCATCCGTGAGAAACCACCCGAAATTAGTGCTACCGTGCATATATTTGCATGCGACGAACATTCGCATAAGTAATTCAGGAAGTCATTTGACAGGTTACTATAACTGGTTCATCGCAACTCACCGGTCGGTACCGATACCGGGATCCATATCCGACCGCGCACATATACTCACCGTGTATAGTATTGACGGTTGTTTACACAGCATCCTGGAAATTATGTGTGACATATTGCTACAATTGACGTGACCAAAATATTGCAATTAAATTTTACTAGTGCAGCGCTGAAGAGAGTGCGAAAGCACTAAGTAAATATACTTATATGTTACCATACCAGCAATCTTTATAATCCAGTATTCCATAGAATATTATGTGAATAAATTATCTTTATCTTTATCTTTATAGAAGCTGTTTTTATTTATTAAATTTAAAGTATCAAGGATACTTAAACTTAAAAATTTTAGAATTATATATTACAGTACATCATAATCATCATCATTTGTTTTACAATTACTTGAAATTTGGAACTTAACCAAAATTTTAGATATAATCAAAAAAAACGTTACACGAGTTTACTTATCTACAAAATAACTTTCATGGTTTAAGGACAGAATTTTTACCCTTATGAACATGTTAGCATTTTACCAATAAACCTGTATACTTTACTGTTATATATACATATGTACATATACAATAAAATATAATATTTTTTACCATACGTAAAATATTACGATATAGTTAATTCTCTCACGTACCTACTAAAGGTATTTTGCTTATGTGGGCGTAGTGATTAATGTTCTGATTTTAAGGTAGCATAGTGAATACAGCAAAATAGAATTAGGATAAAAATTGCTGACAATAATAAGAGAATCCTTACACCCACATACAGCGAACAGGTGAAAGTACCTACAAACACATAATAATCAAATTAATGCTATTATCGTTTTCTGCATGTATACACAATACTTTGAAAAGGCCAATTCAATGTATAGTGACATGTTCGTGCCCTGTACAGTGCAGCACTTCCAACCCTCCGTCATCCGAGTGATCTATTGTTTGTGAAGAGAAATGAAACTAGAAAAAAACGTTCCCAAACTATCGTGAGAATCATAAAATGTGCTCCTAATTCATTATGGTCCAGGATCGATAAGTATCGTGTTACTATTGGCTCGCCCTCAGTTTTGTTATTCACTAGATTTCGGTCAGTTCCATTCATTATTGCAACATATTTAAGTTGTGATAAGGGTTTCTTTGGAAATCGACACCATTTGTGAGATTATTAAATAAATGAAGAAAAAGGATCAATTAAATAACAATTTAAAAAAAAATATTAAAAAAAAATAAGTGTTTTGAATCCAAATTATTTTGACTTGGATTAGTTGAGCTCTATCGATAAAATCGTATGTACCCTTAGATCAAGCTAAGCGTATTAGAATTGAGAAAGTTTGTTTGAACGTTTGTTTGTATTGATGTTTGTGGATTGTTCACGCCAAAAAGCAATCTCTGGAGTAGGCATCGCATCAGAAATGCTCCCGATATTTATTGGCTGCTTCGACCACGCCATATGCTTGTTTGCCTAAACCTAACATACAATAACATTTCAACTGAAATTTTGCATATATGGAGATTTCGACTTCGAATAGTATATGGCCTAATTATTGAGTTCAATGGTTGGTGCCATTACACTCAAAAATTAGACCAAACAGGCCGAACGCGAAGCCGCGGGTAAAAACTATCTTTAAATAAAATATTTATAATTAGATAAAATGTATTTATCTAATTTAATTATGCCAGTTATCAAATAAGGGAATCGAATCCACTAACGACTGAGACACAGAAGGTTACCCAAACCACTACAACAAGGACATCTTATTAATTATTTATATATTTTTTGTTATATATGAATTATTAATAAAAATCGCAAAAGTCATTTAAGATTCCATGAAAAGGAACGTTATTATATTACCTTAATTTATGAGTGCCCAAAATGCATAATAACCTGTTGAACTACTTCCGGGATTACTGATGCGAAATATTTTGCATTTGCATTGAATAGTTGGCTAAATTATTTAAATTTCTTACAAAATTCTATGAAGACTTTTGTTACACTTTAGTATGCAATTACAGTCACTATGAATATTTGAGTTTTCTCACGCCCCTAGAAGATTCTACACCTAGTACACTAAGCCAAATATTTCTGTTTACACTTTGACTTTTAAGATAAATATAAAATAAGATAAGATAAATAATAAATAAGTTCTTCTTCTCTTTTATTTATTTATAATGTTCTTCTATCTCTACGGCTCTCTAGTATATCAGTATTTGAGTGTCGTAAGAAACCAAGCAAAGAATGATTTTATTCACAATCCTTTTATAGGTCCAAATTAAATCACATAATCTCACACACACACCTCTTACAGAATGTTTTATAACATCTACGCTACTGTTACGGTGAGCACACTGTACTAATTATCCCAATTTATGATTTAAATAAAAGATTCAGCGGAAGCAGCTACCTGTCTTGTGAGACGGCGCGGCGGATGTTGCGAAAGGTGCCTGTTTTTTACCATGTTACATATTGAAATGGGACTCTACTGTGATTCCGTCTCCTTGTGACGTGCAACAGGTCGCACTTTTTATAGCTTCTTAGTAATAAAAACACTTTACAAAATTATAGAAATAATGTCTATAATTTTGTAAAGCTTGCCAGTTTAGTTGCCAAAAAATTTACCGGTACTAACTGGCCTTACAACTCAGTTGAATTTTGTTCTGTGTCAGGGTTTTAATATATATTATAATTGTATGTATTTACAAAAAAGTATATCAGTACATATCATAATCTGTTGTCCGGTTCTCATGATACAAGCTATGCAGTACAATCTCTCGTGTAAAATGTGTTCCTTCCACCTGCTGAAGAGAATCCGAAAAACTCTTCACAAAAACGCAAGAAGGAAGAGAAATATAAACCGCACCACTTGTGGCTACGTGAGTATGATCCTACAAAAAATATTTGACTCACGCACTCGAGAGCTTCATTTGGTTCCCACACTGCTTAATAGATCAAAGCATCGGCCTGTGACTATGAATATTATGACTACATCTACTTAAGCGATTGAAAGTGCAGTAACCTTCATGCTCTTATCTGTATCATAATATCATAATAAGGCATTAACGACACAAAAGCAATCCATCATTTGAAATTAATATGATCAGTGATCGTGGCGGCGCGGCGCGGGCGCAGCGCGGCTGGCGGCCGATATCTGCATAGCCCGGATGGAATGGCGGTTAATCAGGTGGCCCGTTACGATACATTGTGCTCGCTGTGAGTTCCAACCCGAGAGAACAGGTTGCTACAATGACAAAGGGGCAGATTCCATCGTCCGCGATCCGCGTCTGCCGGCCGCTTATTATAAATAGTCCGTCGAAATAATCCGTTTGCTACAAGTCAAAGTTTTAAGTGCAGTAGAACTCTCGCCAAGTTCGCCCGGGGAAGTACTGCCACCATGCCCATTTCTGCCACCAAGCAGTAACTCATTCGCGTTACTGTGTTCCGGTTTGAAAGGTGTGGTTGCCGGTGAAATTACAGACACATGTAACATTCCACCTACACGTCTCAGAGTTACGGGCGCATACGATGCGACTTGGGTCTTATCATACCTAGTAGGGCCCAAGTCGCATCGGTTGTTATGGGCCGAGGTTACCACGTAACACCAGGTAGGCCATCGGCTTGTTCCGTAACTGCATCAAATAAAAAAAAATGACTCACTCCATCGCCCACCAACGTAGAAACCACTTCCTTAATGATATCTAACATAAAAAATATATCCACACAAAACCGCCAGTATATCGACCGTTTTAGTTCTGCGTGCAGCTTTGACCTCACCGTGATTGATGGTTTGCCCAATAATTAATAGTAGATCCACGTAATAGATGGTAATAGTTGTGACCGGACGGCGATATTACTGTGTCATCATCTCATTATTGTTTTTGGGTCGGCTGATGAACCATTGATTGTTTAATCGATCTCTAAGAATTAAATCAAGTTATTTTTGTGATAGTTCACTTGTTTGGTCGAAACGTACAGACTTCCGACAGATGAATGTTTATAACCACAATAATGTAGTTGTAAGTATAAACCTTAATAATTAATTAAATCTTCTTCTTCCCCATGGAGGGTCGGATAGGGTTTGAACAGGATTCAAACTTATCGATAAGTACGCGTGACCTTATGTTTTGAATATTGACGTTTCCAAGCCATTTCTTTATGAATTCTATGGAAATAAAGTTTTTGACTTTGACTTTGACTTAACTTAAATAATTAACTATTAATTATTAATTATTTTTATTATTAACTATTACTTAATTAACCTTTTTATTAGTAATAGCGACTCTAAATCAGCAAATGGAATTAACATCGAGCATTTTACCACCAGTCTTTGAATCTTATGCAAATTCAACTACCAGTTTGACATGTTTTTTTTTTACTTTATCTCAATTTTTATCCTTAGTGAATTTCGCAAATAGAAAGAAAGAAATCATCTACATATTTATTGACAGCAGATTACAGGAATTACCGTGTATCTGCTAAAGGAGTTTTGAAATAACATTAGATTAAATCTGTGAATTTCACACTAGGCCATGCCTGTATTGCGAAAGCCAGTAACAAAGTTTTTTTTTATTAGTAATATATACCAAAGTTGTAAACCATATTCGCACCTGCCTTGATTTTCACCTTATCGTCTCCCGGTAATAGGTACTTTCTCACCAAAACTCCCACAGACATGTAATTGCGAAAGAAGCCGTAAAATCTTGAGTAATAACCGTAAAACATAAACAATCGGGAGTTGGTTCGTAGCGAGGGTGTGCGCGACACCTGCGCCGCAGACGTCTGGAGGCCGGTGCTTTACCGCCGCAACAATGGAAGCAGACCATTGTCGATAGCGCGCACGTGGTGCAAACACCAACTGTGTTACATTGTCTGGGATAATGTGCACTGTGCCTAGACTACACCTGATTTAAATTACCCTAAAGGTGTACGTTCACTAGTTTCACACCGCAGCGCAGTAATACAAAATTATCTAATGCATTTTTACATGTAGCAATCGAGTACTGTGCGTTCTGTACATTCAGTACATATTTACTGGTAAAATCTATAATGTTTTATGTTAAACTAAATCGTCTCTTGACCGCCGACTTATCGCAAGCGACAATTTTACCCAAATAGCATTTTTTTTTTGTAAGTGATCAATGAAGAAAATGTGAAAAATGGCCTGCTTACGATAAACTTTCCAATCACTATATATTCTAAATAACGTAATTTTGCCGGGAAATCTCGACAACATCTTGTTGTTATAGCTTAAAATATCACTTTCGACTAGAAATGCTATTTGGGTAAAATTGTCGCTTACGATAAGTCGGCGGTCAAGGGTCGAAATGTCCACAGGTATTCAGTTGTCAACGTTAAATCCAAATCAGCGCTAAATTCTACCTCCTTCAATATTTTACAATAACGAAACATTCATTCTTCAACCGTTCAGTGTTAAATCAACCTTAGTAGATTATAATCCCTGGGCACCGGTTAGATGTAGTGGACGCTCACCTTAAATTTCATTGAAGGATGCTGATGGTTCACACGAAACCGACAAAGGATGTTGTATTTAAACGGTATAGTTAAATGAGCTTAAAAATGTTTGTCACCATGTGGTTCGTTAATTTCCGGAATAACGTTTTTGGTTTACCAAAACAATTTGTGAGATTTGTTGGGGTGGCATAGCATTTATTTTACACGTAGATAGTTTGTTATACAATTTAAATATAATTTGGCTTGAAAATTGAATGCAGTGATATTAAATCCATCTCACAGTTATTTATGATGATTGCTAAAGTAAGAAATAAATAATAAATAAATAAATATTGGTTTCACGCAGCACCATCTAGCCCCAAAGTAAGCTAAGCATAGCTTGTATCATGGGAACCAGAAAATACTTATATAGTTTTTTGTAAATACATACGTATAATACATACTAACACCCATACACAGAACAAACAACTACATTCGTCGCACAAATGTCTGTCCTAGGTAGTAATTGAACCCACGACCTACAGCGCAGAAGGCAGGGTTACAACCAACTGAGTTATGGGCCAGTCGTTAAATGAGTGTTTATATATTTATATATCTATTTTTCATCAACTCCTTAGTGCACTTGCATCAAGTCAACAAAAATTACATCAGCACTTAAACTGAAAACTTTGATAATACCTGAAACATTTTGCCGAAACTCGTTATAATTAACTATAAAATACCGATATCTGGGTTCTGAGCAAGCAAGTTGTTGAGCATATTTAGGGCCAGAACCGTAGGAGTTATCTTTGTATTATAAATTTTAAACAGTATCACGAAATTTTCTAATTCTTCGGTGTATTCACTGTGATATGCGCGTCAAAGAGGACCATTTCATAATTTATACGGTTCATAACCTGTATAAAGGTGGAAGATATACAAATCATGTTGGCCCCAGCTGGTGCTAGACAAGATCAAAACTCGATTACACACTATTATGAAATAATAAATGCTTGTAACGCCCTCGTAAAAGGGTTAACCCGTGCCGAGAAGGAAATTGATTTAAATTACGCTATTAATCTAAAATTAAAAAGGAGCTGCATTTTTTGTTTTGATAAAAAATGCACAATTCTACTATCCTGTTATTATGATCGGAAATAATCATAGGTGTCTTTATAGTTTATTTGTTTAAGGCGTCACCCAGAATTTATATTTGCTTTGTTTCAAAAACGAACGGCAGTATTTATAGAAAATGAGTCAAGTCAGAAATCCTCCCATCTTTATTTGCTCCATTATAATAGGTTCGTTTAAGTAAACATCATAGATACGTCATATGCCTACTTGAAGAAATAAGTTAGTGTAAATGCTTAAGTTTAACTGAATTATAATTCTGTGTCGTAATATGTTTCGGAATTTTTCGAATAGTCGACCAATTTAATGACGATTAGTAGCTGTTAAATTTAAAATCCATCTCGAGGATATCCGAAAGATGACCAAAGTAGTACATAGTTCATAGGATAAACAAGTTGAAATGACTAGGGCATGGTCGTATATACCAATGGACTGACCTGTTGGTTTAGACGTGTTCTAGAGTGGAGACCGCAACTAGGACGCCGCCAGCCAGGTGGTGCGAAGGTGGCTGGCAGAAAGTGGACGCGAAGAGCCGAAGATCGAGCTCTCTGGTACTTTATGAGAGTGGCCTGGACATGTCCAGCGGTGGAAGAACGTGGGCTGATAAAGATGAAGTTATTTATTTGGATAAACATATGTTGGTTAGATTGTAGTAAAAATGTATAGACTCAATGTTGAGATACAGAGTTGAGCCAGAAATATATACAGAATTGAGCCAGAACAATGTATTATTTATTATGGAGTATTATAATTAGATTGGCGAAGATGATGTTTATATTTCGGAAAATATTTTTATCAAAATCGTTTATCTTATTTGTGAATTACCTTTCACAATCAACTTTAATTATGAGATCAAATATTTCGTCGTTTATATTTAACGTACAAATGGCCCATTAACCTATTTTAACATAATTATTTACTCGTTCGCAGCAGTTTGGTATAGAAAAAAGTTAATTTAGAAAACAGTGTGTCGGCGGTCAATTACTGACCCAGCGGGCGTCATCCTGGTTGTGGTTTAACATATGGTGTTTTTTTATTACCGGTAGGGTTCTGGGGTGGGCGCGGGCGCGGGGGCGGGCGAGGGCGCGGGTGCGGGCGCGGGCGTGCGCCCTCTAACCGTATAATTACATGTTGTTGTTGCGCGCGCGCGCCGGCACGCACAATTGGCTCAAACGAGTGTTTGCTTTGATATGCCGACCGCGGTATCCACGTGCGGCCTATCGCCGCAACCCGTTCTCATGTTAAGCTTATTAAGAAGACGCTACTCGTTTTACGGTTGTTACGACAAAGAATACTTTCACGTTGCAAATTTAACAAGAATGTTGGTCACTTCTCTGGCTCTCACACATTTTTTTTAGCTTTTTCATTTAAATATCTTAAGCATAATGATAATTCTTGCGCATAAGAAGAATCCTCAGACTACACGCTCATAGATTATGTCAAATCACAATCAGTTTATCATGTATGGTTGAAGAAGACAGACCCCTCAGAGACAACATTACATATACGGTGATGTCTCCAGTCCCATATTTGTGCTCAAAATCGGTGCAAATTAAAAAATTATCTGTGTCACTCGCTCGTTATAATAGAGATACAGTTATATAGCTCAAATGCCAAGGGCTACATCGATCAACCCAGTATTGTCGCAAGTGATTCTTAATCGACAGACGCAGTCGAAAGTTGAGTAGCAACGTCGTGATGGTGAACTTAGCCTCCTTCCTCGGTAGGTACCGGTATACACAGCGCGTTGTGAAAAAGGCACGTCTCACGTCTCGCGTCTCGCGTCTCGCGTCTCGATAACGACTGCGACATCGCATAAAAACAAATTATTAATCTCCCGATCGTGACTAACGTTTTCGGTCCATCGTTTACTCGGGAGGTAGCAACCAGATTAATACTGGACCAATTATTGGCGAAGGCTTTCAAATGTCAACGCGTTGATAGGCCATCCATATGTAACGGATGATTTCTGATCCGGCCGATTTTGGCCGTATTGTCAAGTTTGACCTGGATTTTTTATAAAAGCATGCAAATTGCATGCATGCCCCCGTAGTTAAGGGGTCAACGTCGCCCGTAGACCTCTGTGCAATACCAGAAGCGATATGATGTCTTGCTAGCCTTTCAAGTGAAGTACTCTTGTGATTAACCTGCCTTTTGTAGGATTAAAAGCATTTGAAATTTAGTGCAGTTTGCGGTTTATTGGAAAACTTATTAAAAACTTGATCCTCTAAATTTTAACTTTTAACAGCAACGTTCTTATATAACCTCTGTAATAGCATTCTCTGTGTCTCAGATGTCATGAACACACCCAGACACGCAGCACAACCAAGATCCAAGATCAAACTTTATGTTCGTTACACTGGCGAATCCAGGACTAAGAGATCTGATGGAAAGGTACACACAGATTTTTGAGTTATCAACCTACATTTTATGCTATACGTTATTTTTGTCCATATTTAAGGAAAACTGTACATATCGTCAATAAATTGAATGCGCTTTTAATGTTACCTTTTGATGATTCATGATAACAAATTCGATATTTGATTATTCGAACCCAATATGCATTTGAATAAAAAAGCCTGTTGAATCCACATATCATCGCGTGTCATGATAGTGATATAGACTTAGCTTTTTAGAGGGTGTTTTAAATTTTACATTTCGAAATACAATCTTTTTTTTCATATTTCACATGATTACGTTTCGTTATCGATTAAGTCTCGTTTATCGAGAGTAAAGGGACCCCTCTCTGGGAACTTAAGCGGGTGCTAAGACGAGGGTATAATTTGATAACGCTGTCATTTATTTGCAATTTTTTATGTCTATTTTCGGCTAACAGGGTTACAGTTATTGAACTATATTTTTGCTCTCAGAAGACTCTAACAGCCTTTTCATTGCATGTAACATAAATTAAATAATATTTAATTAAATTAATTAATTTTAAATATAATTAAATAATAACCTACTAGATACCTACACCATTTGAGTAAGTAATTAACTCCCTATCTGCGCTAACTAGAATAACTGAAAGTTGAGAAATAGCATTTAAAATTATAATAGCTCTTTATGCTGTAAATTGTCACCAAACAGTTAAAAACTACAGAAATGATCCACCTTAAGCCGGTGGAAATGCCAGTGGTGAAAGCCCTACCTCACAAGATATACCCACGGGCATTTTGTATCAAGTGGGCGCTAGTAGAATAGGATTATAATCTTCCCACGATAATGACTGCTGGACTCCTATAGGTACCTAAGCAGACCTTACTAAGCCATCTTTATTTGTGAACATTGCAAACCAAAGCATCCTGACTGAAAGTCAAACGTTTTAGAGAATAAAATATAAATAAATATTGTGGACGTTTCACACAAAGCCTCAAATTAAGCATAGCTTGTGCTATGGGAACTGACAGAATACGTATATACTTTTTGTAAATACATACATATTAACACCTAAACACAATAAAACATGTATGTTTGTCACATAAATGTCTCCACCAACCAACTCCAATGTACAAAGTAGGTACTATCTTGAATTTTAAGAAGAGAATTCAAATAATTCAGAGAACTAGTAATAACGAATAACAAAAAATGTACAAGCAGCCTTAAATTGATAAAACTGGGTTTACCATAAGTCATTAATATTATTCCATGAAAGTTTCTTTCGAAAACTACAAGTTATCCTTTATTCTTTATTCTTTATTGTACACAGAAAAATATACATAAATTAACATATATAAAAAATATGTACAAAGGCGAGCTTAACCCTAAAAAGAGTTTTTAAGCTATTGCATAGCTTCTATCGCGGGCCTTGAGCGTGGAGACCGAATCCAGAAATTCCGTAACGAAAAAAACCTAACACCCCCCACTCCGACCGGCACAGCGATGATACTTTTTAGTTTTCCCATCTATCGATAAATACCAGAACTTTTAATGACTTTTTGAAATATCACGCGCAATAGCTTTACCGCGGCAGTCTCCGAGTGCCACACGTCTTTTTTTTAGTTTAGTTATCATTGATTATTCCCTTCATTTTTTAAGTTTAATAAAGTAATAAACTGGTAAACCACATGTATGAAAACCCACGCTATAACTAGAACATCCTGTAACATTCAAGATGATTTACCGAGGCGGTGAATACGCTGACACCTCACATAGACGCGATTGGATCGATGAGGCAGGTGCTATAGTTAATAAATTCGATGAACCTCATACCCCAAAACTGATTCTACTTAACACCTTGATGGATCGTCCCGAGACGCAGATAGTTTACAACACTAATGAAACATAATAACTATTGATAAGTATCGTAAAGTGAACATAATGGAATTAATCATGGCCCGTAAACGTTTAGCCGACCAACAAGGTGAGTATCGGTAATCTTCGTCTGTGATTTATTTCCACCTGCTACGGGCTTTGTACAGCCACTGTATCTAGGCGGAGATAGCGGGGCGAGCCGTCTCCGCAATCTCATAAGCGGACCATATCCAGCCGCGTACGACTTTAAAGGAAAACCTATGATAAGATTACACACGTAAAAGCGTTTAAATTAACGTCGAGCTACCAAATAGTACAGACTAAACGGCGCTATCCAAAATTACTTGTAAATAGTTTCCATCACTAGCCTACCTCGGATTATAATTAAAGTACGCGCTCGTGACAATCTTAATCAGAATGATTTGCGTAATTATTAAGTTGAACAAAAAGATAAAACGTTAACATTGACCCGTAGGAGAGCCCGCCAACATTACACGAGACAGCTATCGAGTTACACAACTCATTAATCCGGTTCAATACAAGAAGTTGCGGTGAGCATTCTCTTCATTAAAAGTTTATTGTTTTACATTTGGTATTGCGTACATGCATTATTGAATACGTCTATATGTAGGCTAAGCGAGATAATGATAGATAATGGGAGACAATGAAGCACGCGCCGCGCCGCGCCGCCGCCGCACCGTGCGCGGGCGCAGGCGCAGGCGCAGGCTGTAGACACCAGTTCGTTAGTGTAACTGTTGAGTCACGGAGGAGATCACCTGACGAGGCGACGCTGACAGCGGACGGGCACGCACACGCTCCCATCACGCACTGCACTGTCCCCTATGGCGTAATTGCTAATTATATTTTTATAGTTTTAAAACACCCACTCATAAGTCCTCATTATTTCGAGTACACAATTGGATTAACTTTTGTATTTATAATCGCAAATTAAATTTATGTTAGCTTATGAACAGGTAAGGGAGCGAATCCTGTCAGAATGGATGAATAATGAAAATTTCTCTGACTTACCATCACGGTTAGGTTTTTCAACAAACACATATGACACATTTACGAATAGACATTTCTAGAGTATTGTCATGTATTTATATAATTATTATTGGTTTTTCACATCCAAGAAAACTAAATTACGAAAATTACGCTCATCTATTTTGAGTGCGACGAGATTGACTTGGAACATGACAAGGTTTGTTAATTGTTCATAACCGTACAACTTTAAAATTGTTTCTACAACTATTTCAATATGTAACTGTTATCGTTATTTGTACATATTTTAATTTGCATAAAAGCAACTACGTGTTGCTTTTATGCTGATGATAATTTTGTCTATGTGTCCTCATACATTCACACATACAAGTGTGATGCTCTACATTGATTTAGTTTAAAGCTGTGTTCATCATTGTGCTCAGCCCGTAAGAGTCCACTGCTGGAGTTCTTGTCATTTTGCTCGCCACTCTTCGCGATCTTCGGCTATATGCTATGCATCCACTTGCTAGAAGCTACTTTTCGCAAAGTATCGCTCCACCTAGCCGGAGTGCGTCCTACACTGCGTTTGCCTTGTCTCCACTCTGGAATGCGTTTATCCCAGCGGCAGTCTCTTCTTCGGCACATGTGTTCTCTGGGATAACTTCATTTTGAATTATATCCTTCAGAGAAACTCCTGAGCGACTTTAAACTAGTAGAATAATCTCATCCTAAGCGTCCACGTCTCGGACCGTAGGTCATTACTGGTTAGGACTGTGTGATAGACCTTCGTCTCTAGAAATGCGGTATGGGCAACGAGAGGACGCACTAGATATGGTTTTCCGTAGGCTGCCTACCCAACCGGATTTTCCTCTTGGCCTTCAAGTCGTTTTTACCTAATTGCATTGTTTGCCCTGATCGCGAGAGAAAACGCAGGTAAAGTAGTAGTCTAGATTCATGTTTACTGTAATAACTATTGGAAATAATGAAGGCATTATTTTCGTTTGCCGATAAATGATAAACTACTGCATAGTGACGCACCGGGCAAAGTCACCTTTGTATAATAATATTGCATACATAAATAATATTTATGTGTTTGAACGTGTATATTTTTATCTTCGCCCGTATAAAATATCAACGCAAAAAGTAGGCTACTCACTTTCGTGCGATCTTATAAAAAATGCCAATAAAGCACGGAATTCACACCTTGTTATGCTCCGGCGTCTACCCTATAATCAAGGGTAGCAATTTAATGTTTACTCGCCAAAACAAAAACTAGACAAAGTAAAAATTGCTTTAAAAAAAGATAACTTTTAAAACCTTTTACTTAAGTCCATCCGTTACTTATTATATATCTGTGGCTCCAATCTTGCGACTGAATTTTGAAGCTTTTTTTTAACAAGTTTCAAACTTATCGACTAGTGCGCGTGACTTTATGTTTTGTTATTTATTTACTGACTTATATTAGTTATTGACGTTTCTAAGCCATTTCTTATGAATATATATGTAAATAAAGAATTGTTGACTTTGTCTTTCCAGTTTTCCTTATTATTGATGTAATTTTGCACAAACTACTGGTGTTGGTTATCAACATTTGCACGAAAAGCGTTTTTTTTTGGAAAAGCGTGTTTATTACAAAAATGTGTTAATAAAGCAATTATTTTGAGAAATACTATACACGGCATTTGACGGGAGCTACATGATCGGCTTTCTCAACTCCTCTTTGTAACAGACCCAGCATCGGCCTTCAGCAGCGTGCGGCCACTTCACGACTTCACACAAAGACTGTCAGGAATAATTAAAGTAATTACTGTTTACAGTAATTAATGACCCACATAACGCGATTTGGTTTGATTGATCTCAGAACTATGACGAGATAATTGTGGCTCGCTGGTAATATTGCCACACGCCCGCGCTGCCGCCGGTACACTCGGATTTCAATTAATAAATACGTAGGCAGCCATTTGGGTACAACGCAGCACAATACGTTGCCTGTAACCGTGTTGTGAAACTATCCCGCTGAATCTTTTATAATGCAATTGTTGTAGGATCTTAAACGGCGATACAAAGTGGAGGCGTGATGATGACAACAAGAGTCAATGTTTTCGAATCACTTTTATATCCAAATAAATAAAATTGGAGTGTCTAAAATAACCGCTTTTTACTAAGTGCATATGGATGTATATACGGTACTTATATCAAAACAACACTTTTGACTGTCTGTCTGTTTGTTCCAGCTAATATCTGAAATGACTGGACCTATTTTGACGGGACTTTCACTGGCAGATAGCTGATGTAACAAGGAGTAACTTGGGCTACTTTTCCGAGGGGCAAAATAGGGGTGCGTGACAAAATCGAATTCCACGCGGACGAAGCGGACAACAGCTAGTATAAAATAAGTTTACATTTATGCGCCTTGAGCCAGTGGCTCTGATTAGTGAGGCTTTTAAATGAGAACTTTAAACATCTTGTGCGTTATCGATTGTAATTCTGTGTGAGTAGCGGCGGCGGCGGGCGGTGGGGCGGCGCGGGCGGTTCGCGCGATACCGCCGCGCCGGCTATCCACATACACTGCACAGACATAGACTCTGCATTAGTGCTTTTACGCCTGCCCGGCGCGGCGCGGCGGCTCCTTTGCCGCCATAAACGCATTCAACGTGTAATCCCGTTTGCGTTCCTCTTTTGTGTGCACAAACTAAGAATTAAAGAATATCTTTAAAGGCATTCAATAATTTAATGCTACATTACTATGCGCACGCGAGCAACCTGCGAGTAAATCTAGCGATAAGTGGTTCGCGTTTCGCATGTATCTTATATCGGAATGACCAAATTAATTTTAGGCTGAAAACAATTATAAATATACTATGTACTACGAGTACGCACTTTAGATGTAATCGTTTAAAAGATTACCATTACTTACGCTTCGCATAAAGCTGTAGAATATCATACAAGAGATTGTCCTTTTGCTGAACACAGATTTCAACCGAACGCAATTATAGAAACCCAGAATTACAAGCTTCAGTTAAAAGTGTAATTTGTAAAAGAAATCCATTCTTCGTTTCTCATGTAAGTTATTGTAATGTCCGGTATCAGGGAAGGTTTGTTCAGCGTCGGGACACTGCGTGGGCGCGATTGACTCGTCAGCGCTATCGGAGATCACTTAGTGCTAACTTGGCGCGCTTTATCGCGAGCGCCTGCGCAGCCGCCGCGCCGCCGCGCCGCGCCGCGCCTGCTTCCAGAATGTTTGCTTTCTCACTAAGTAGAAAATCTTCTTACGTATACAATATAATAAACTAGCGCTTACAGCTGTCGTCACACAACAACAAAGAGAAGGAATATCGAAAATCCCGAAAGATATATTTATTTATAAGTTAAAAAACCACATTACTTGCTTACTTGGCACTGGTATCACGCGTGCTTTGCTCAAGCAGGGAATCGCTTTCTCGTAAAGTGGATATTCGTTAATAACTTAGAGAAAAGAAAGAAGCTAATCTATTTTTTTATTGGACTGCACAAGTATTTGGGAAATTTCTATCATCTATATACGCAGCACGCAGCACGCAGCACGCAGCACGCAGCACGCAGCACGCAGCACGCAGCACACGGCAAACAGCACCTATACGTTCATGTCCTCAAGAAGAACAAACAAACCTAATATGAACGAATTTCAGAACATGCTGTCATCATGTTATGAACAATCAGAGAATTTGCATACCATATGCATATGGTATAACATTGCAATTATTATAATATATGTAATGTAATGTATGTTATTATATTATATGTTATAATATTGCAATAAGTTTTTTTTATATTGCCGACTATTAATTTATATTATATGTTCGTAGATAATATCTATATACATAAAACTTACCTTTCGTTGCGTGAGCATACGAGGCCGCTACTCATTAGGAGTAAAGTCAATATCTCACAACCAGTGGGCAGGTTCGTACTCTAATTAGAGTTCCTTTGAATTGGTTTCAGTACTTATTTTATGGGTCCATTTATTAACTTCTATATCGAACAATATTCAAATCCGTATTTTACTTCTAATAAGTTCTGCAGGGGTTTAAATTAAATGTAGATAATCGAACTATAGTATTTAGTGGCGTGAGTCAGAACGTTTTGCCGGTCAATTAGAATTGCATCGACGTTCGGTAGGCGGCTCCTTGAATCTATTCTTGTACTAATAAAGCCTAAGCTCTATCTTTTATTTAGTGTCGCACTGGTGCGGGAGCTTTATCGAAATTGCTAAAGAAGCCAGTATTTACAAATCTCAAGAAAGCACACACGCAATTACTTCAAAATCCTCTCGCCATTCTTAAACCCAACTTCTCTTCGTTTAAAATCTGAGGAATGTTTTACATCAAAAACAATAAGTCGATTGCAAAGGTAACAATCACAGTTTATTTTGCTTTTTAGTTTACATATATATTATGTTATATTAAATTGTATGAATGGGTATGATACGGTTCCATTCTAAGTTGAGCGAACATATTTTGTATAAGTAATGACTCCCCTGTGAATGGGTGAGAACAGAGCCGACGCAATCAGGAAAGCGGTTGCTGACTCATGAGAACACATTTAATTCACCATTATTATTCAAATTCACAATTGTCCTCTAATATGGGGATCAAAATATAATAATGGTTTGAACTTCAATAAATAATTTTGAACAAACAACAATGTTTAAACGATTTGGTAACTTACTCCATAATTTGGGCAACTTACCCGTTACTTAACCTTTAACGGATGCTTAGTAAAAAGTTGCCTTACAATCAAATAATATCGCGTATTTTTATTATATAGTATGTATAACACAAAGCTAAACTGCAGCATTAACTCTACAAGGGATTAATAGCATTATTGAGCAATTTAATTGCTTCATTTTACAATGCTCGGGTAGCGTAAGATCTCAAGTCACAGATTAAAACGTTAACATTTGATATCAAAGTATCTTTATTTACCTACAGCAGACATAATACCTGAGAATCATCTCAAACTCATTATCGAATGTAAATGGATATCGGTTAATGAAAATTAATTGTGTGGGGCGCGCATCACGAGGCGCAACGAAGGGGTGGTCGGCAACAGTGATGTGATGAGCGTTGCTAATGTAGGTAATGCTCCTGCGCACCCACGGGCGACGCGACGCAGGTAAAGTTGTCAGGCGTCCGGATAAAGCCGGACACATTCACGCTTTTTGATTGCCTGTCCGGTCAAATTAGTTGGTTTCTCGCTTTAGTTAGGCTTTTTAAATTTGGCCAGTTTTTTTACATTTCTCATATGTTGGTATAAATAAGACTTATTCAATTTTATTGTTGTTTCATTAGAATTTAGGAAGATTTTATGGTAAATGATGAAAAAGTATTGTTTTACTTTAAAAATTAAATTTCTTGTTATACTAAAACTTATGGCCGAGCTGTCTGGCTTTTTTACCCAAATGTCCGGCTAAACTAGCTGGTCTGTCCGGCTTTTAGGTTTTAATACCTGGCAACCCTAGACGCAGGTATCGTACTACCCACACAACCAAGTTGTAACACACACATCGCGTCACACATATTGGGTTTTGTGAAACTTTCCTGTTAACGTGCAGCGTTGGTACGTGTACTTTGCAATGACGTCACAATCACAGCCGCCTGCGCCTGTCCAGATGTGCACGTGCGCGCGAGCAGGTGACGATCAATACACTGCGCGCCTTCCAACTTTGTGCCTATATTTTTTTCTATGAACTATTGTGTAAATTAAAAATTGTAACGGTTTCAAACACCCGGCTCTAGGGTTCATCTCGTAAATGGATCGGTAACTTCCCTTATAAATGATGCCTGCTCGTTCGTTTTGTTGATAAATAGACAGTACTGAAACACATTTTCTGTAACTGAATTTATAAATCATTTATATTTTGATGGAATAAAATATTCAATAATCCCCTAGATTATTAAAAAGAAGATTAACTTATTAAACTCTATCTTAAATAACTATGATGCCAAAGAATAGTTTTATTTATTTACCACACCTACCTCTATTTCTACCGCCAACCGCCAAGCAGCAACGTATACTATTGTGTTCCAGTTTGAAAGATATGGTATAAGGTTGGCGGTGAAATTACAGGCACATCAGGCTTCCACCTTCAAGTCTCAAAGACGGGCCCAATACAGTTCAACTCGAACTTCCCATACATAAGTAAGGGAGGATCTCAAAACGTACTGCTTTTGTTATTGGCATCAGGACAGCATTTTGCTAAATCCATACATAAAAAGTACCTACATGATTATGCCATTACAAATCAGATTTAAATGTATGAAAATACAAAGCCAATCACATTTTGGCCGTATATCCACATACACACGGAAAATCCACCAAAGTTGGCCGACTATTGGTACAAAACCCTCATACATGTGAGTTCTTGTATAGAAATACAATGTTTAACTATGCAAATTTTAAAGATAATGTGTACAAATGGTCATGTCTATACTAGAAATGTTGATATCCTGAACTAAATGTACTTACAAACAAGCGGCGTTTTCATAGATTTTGTTTGCGTGACACTGAGGTTGTTACCAAGCTTTACAATGTCGTATTTGCATTCGCCTTGCGCCGTCTCCATTGGAGTTAGCGCTTTATGTTGTAGGGCACAGAGTTCACAGTTTTAGTTCAGCCGGTTTGAGGTATAAGAAGGTCTCTGTTGGAAGTGGTAGCAAGCGGCTTACTCACCGCTGCGCGCACGTGTCCTCCAGTCCGCGGGTGCGCTAATCGTTCCGAGATTAGTGCCTTACCTACTACCAGTACAATCATGTCGATAACTCCCAACAACCATACAGACTCGCTAATGGTAATTATTATGAATTTAAGTGTACCTCTGTTCTACAATCACACGTAGTTACGCTACGAATCGTAGAGCTACCCAGCGTTCTGATACAAACGACTTCAACGAGCTTTTTGTTAATTTGTTTTGCATTTAATTTCATATATGTAATAGGTTCTGTAAGATTTTCTTAATTTTGGGGTTAAACCGTTTCCTTTATTTTTTCGATACTAGTTATAATTATGACTTACCTAAAAACTGCGACCAAACATAACATATTGGTCTTATTTATAATGCGTTAGTCAGATAGTATCTCACAACGGGATTCTCCTGAAATTATACTACTTACTGTTTATGCTACCAAGTACTACCATATATTTATATTATTATAATAACTTCTTTGAAGCATTGATGTTTCAGTCAGTGTTCTTACAGTCTGTAAGTCAAGGATCCCAATCCTACAATGAACTTGAGCTCCCGGTAAAACAGAACATTGTGAGGACCATAGCGTGGTGGTACGACAAATGCCCAGCTCGCTATCAATAGCCTCACTTGAGAGCCACTTCCCAATCCAGGCGTTGCGTCGAGCTGCATACTCGCCTAACATCAGGGGATGTACTCAAAAGCTGTTTCTTTTAACGTCACTTAAAAAATTTAAGAACGCAGATCTTTTCTCAGAAACATGTTGATTTTGTCTCGAAGAGAAAATCAATATGTTTCTTGTAATTGTATCCTGAAACATTCAGTCAAATGTATAATATACAGAAAATTTACGACATTCTATATATCGACCATTTGCAACGACAGTGTGACATCTCAGATTATAGTAAAATTGGAGATGTCACACTGTCGTTGCAAATGGACGATATATTTAACGATTTACTACCAATTTGTCACCAATATTACAAAAAATTTAAACGCAATTATTTACTTATTTTGAGTACTCTGTAATTTTAAATAGAACATATATTAATAGTAACTAGGGTGTTAAGCATAGATATTTAAGCTTGCTTAGGGGTTGCAGAATTGGGGTGCTACATCGATAGGTTCGGCCCAGTTTCCAGACATCACTAGAGTCGGCGTCTAGTCGTAATCGTAAATATCGGACATTTAACACAGTAGTGGTCCAGCCGGGCCGGGCAGTGATTATAAATAGATTGTTGCGATACAGACGACGTGTTTACAGGCACTATCTGTCGATAGGCCGCGGCCGCTCCAATACACCAGCCATGCAATTAACAGCGGATTTGTGTGGAGCCAGACAATAATGGAATTTATCAATCGTGACACCACCTGCTGTACAATAAAAGGAAATAATTAATAAGTCCATTGCAAACTTTGCCACGAACACTCGTCGTCAGGTACATATACTATTAAGTTATTAGTCTATCGACACACCTAAAGTTTCACTGGCTAAATTGATTTGATTTCCAGAGACGAATTTTCGCTGATTGTCTCTTGTTCTAACTGCTCGTTGATTACTTTTCAAGCAACATTGTTGTGGCTATGGAATGTCGACTCGCAGACTGAGGGTTCCGTGCCATCACACACTATTTGTTTACTAGAATTACATAAATATAGTATTTTCAGCTAAATATTTTATTTTTTATT
This sequence comes from Chesias legatella, assembly GCA_947359385.1. Classification (NCBI taxonomy): domain Eukaryota; kingdom Metazoa; phylum Arthropoda; class Insecta; order Lepidoptera; family Geometridae; genus Chesias; species Chesias legatella. Next base: position 7,583,419 of record OX375783.1, read on the forward strand.
ACTTACACTAAAACTAATATTATTAACTATTATATATATTATAACTGTTTTTTTCAATAGATTAAATTTAAAAAGCAAATCATGTATGTAGTTTCTAATTTTTTTTATTAATTTGTTATATTTTTTTAGCATATCCATCAAAATAATACATTTCAATAGACACATCATATGATGACGTAGTTAGTATTAAGGTCCCTCTAAGTACGAGACCCTAAAAACTGTAATAACTAATAGTAACATCCCAGCTTACTGGTTTCCATTAATATGATTTCTCCTCGCTATACATTTAATTGAAATGATTTACAATATAAATTACCCTGCCGTGATTCGTCGGAAAACAATAACGGTATTGTGTTAACCGGCTGCTCGTCGCTACTATGTTGCCATGTTTAAGTATCCACAATAAAAAGACGGACGGACTCTTAGAAATCCTGACTCCGCTTTCGTAGAAAAGGCGCGAATCAAAGTACAATTACTCTCTTACTTGCGTAAAGAAAAACACTTGAAAGTAAACAACATTTTATGAACGTTCAAGGCGGTGAATTCCTAGTTACATCCATTGCATACATAATAACTGTAATATGTGTAATTACTTAAACGGTTCATTAGCGGGAAAACTCAAACGGCTTATGAAAGCCAAGCAACATTTCTAAGCAACAACGGGACAGTAATTGCCTGGCACGAGCCGACTAGAATGCCACAAAAACATTATCTAAGAGCCGCTAAGTTGATAAATATAAACGGTTGTTTATTTATACAATATCTATAACAAGAAGGCGCCAGTTAACATCTTTACTCAGTTATCTCGGCTGTCAGTAACGAGAAATAATGATGTACGTATAAATACGGAGGCATTGCGTGTAGAATACGATTTTATGCAATACCGTAGCGCCCAGAAATCAGCTCGGCGTAAGTTAACAGACTTAAGTCCACAACTGGAATTCTCTTTTTAATATTATAATTTTATTTTTATTTTTATTTTTATTTTATACAGTTACGTAACGAGCCGACGGCCCACCTGGTGCTAAGTGGTAACCTCAGCCCATAACAACCGTTGCGACTTGGGTCCTCCCCTACTAAGTACGACAAAACCCAAGTCGCATCGTATGCGCCTGTAACTATGAGAGATGCGTCACTGCTAGGTGGCAGAAATGGGCATGTTGGCAGTACTTCCCCGGACGAGATTGGCGAGAGTTCTACTGCTCTTCAAAAATAGTTTAATCTCTCGATAATCGTCGATCGATGGTCTGTTAAAATGAATGACTTCTGTCGACAGCGTCCACGATTTGGAGGAACTGTCGATCAAAGGCAACTACTGATCTCATTGTACCATAGATCGTGGTATAGATCGACGAGTGATCGATTTGTGCAGTTACCACAACCCTAATGTTGGCCACGCTGGGATTCTCTGGCCTGAATCGATTATAATTATGTGCGACAGTTGTGTAACATGGATTCGCCAGTCTGTCGTGACTTGGAGCTGCAAGGTTTGATCAAGTCGCGATGCGCGGGCGACGAGGCGGGCGCCACTGACTACCGATTGTTCTACCGTTGACCGCAACTGGCATAACATGTCATCCACTACTAATGGGATAGTCATAAACATTATCATTTCAGTTTATATTCTGTCGTATTATTTAGCGAAGAGAAATATATCTTAAGTAGGTATCTTTGCATTACGAACTTATGAATATGCAGCTATATAATAATAAATGTAAGGTTCCATATATGTATACTATACGTATAAATTATTAGATCTCAGCGTTCCAGTTAAGTACAGTAAAGTCCATTAGTGATGTACTGCCGGGCTGATTTATATAACAGATCGGATAGCCAGCGAGCAATGTGGCTCATGAAAAATTGACACACCAAACCAGTTTAGCCCCATAGTCAAGTATAACTATGAGGTTTCCCTGGGTAAATTGACTCTTCACAACAGCTTATGATATATTTTTTTATACCAATATTATGATTTGCAGGCTATGTTGACCGTGATAACCCTGAGCAAGACTTGATAGACTAGATCTCATATATTTTGGTATGCTATTAGCAGTACCAATTATTGAAGTCTAAGTCTGCAACCGCTCTCACTAATAATTATTTCAGTTAGTAAACAGCCAGCACCGCGCACCGCGCACCGCCCAGCCACTTGTTCCATTGTTCGCAATCATGCAAAATTGCGGAAATTCTATCCACAATCCAGTTCTGGTTTTAACTCTCTCGCGCCTTGTTACAAACCCGGTAAATTAATGTCAATTTCTCTTTATGACTGCAATTATAATTTGACTTATGCCTAATTAGAATAGAAAATTCAGTATTATTTACCTTATCCGCATAGATCAACACGGCCTCAGCGAGTCCGGTCAGATGGGAACAAAGTTGTATCGAGGCTCGGCCGTGGGTTTCCGCATAATGGTAAACCAGCTCGGCTCCAGCTGTTACGGTAATTGTGCAGGATCTATATCTAGACGAATGTGCGTTTCGTAAGTCGATTGTGAGGTGGTCAAGTTGATCGATGATGTGTGCTCGTGCGGGCACCGCTTGTCAATTAGGTTAGCCGAGTTCAGGGCCCGAGCCACGAGTGCTTATCTGCGCTCAGCTATCTGGCGACGCCGGCGCGGCGCTTGCGAAACTCCTTGACAATATGAGGACAGGATTGGTTACCAATTGGTTCCTACTGACTTTATTGTTTGAGATCTATATGTAACGCGAAATGTGTCTATTCGAAACATCGTTCCGTATTGGCAAGTCCACAGTTTAAGATAATAAAAACAAGATGTTCGACACAGGTAGATTATGAGGTTTATTTAGCAACATAAAAGGAATCCGTTCGTGAGGCAAAATTCTTGCTAAACATAAAAAGTGTCGTAAAATCATCGCGACCTTCATTCATTCTTGAACGTCAATGAAATTATGTATGGAATTCTTTTGGGGACCAAAGGGCCACACTGTCACGCGCTCACACAAGCGGTGTTTTTATTTGAGAGCTATTTTGCTATTTAAATCACACTGTACAGTTATCACCAAATCTCTCAGATTAATTATACTAGAGGCCTTGTAAAATTTGTATTAAAAGAGTAATGACTGCACAGTGATTATGGTAGTTAGATTCTACAATCTTCAAGAGATTAACAACAGGTTCTTTCAACCAAAAGACGTTAAAATATAATTATATGTAAGTATTCACAAAAATGTATAGGTAATAGTAAATAATAATCTAGTTTGCACAGTATTAGCAGCTTAGTTAGGGACTAGATGGAGTTTTGAAGTTTCCAATAATATGATTTTCATATTTATCGAACTTTATTTAGATTCACAGTTAGATTTATTCCAGTATGAATTACAAACTAGTAAAAATATTTTTCAGAGAAAATGGCCATGAAATTCATAAAATTGAAATATTGCCTTACGGGTTAACTACTGATGACTGCATGTAATAGTCAGGATAATATTTTTGAGACTTACCTGTGGACATAATCCAAAAGAAACCTTTGCGCGCAAATAAATATGAAAAGGTTACGCAACTCATGCACGGATGCAAGCAGCTGTGTCCCCTGACAATGGGATCGTCGCAGGTTGTTGCCGTCGCAAAATATTCTCACTTTCAAAGAAATCCTCGTTTGATCCATACGGTATGTACCGAGCGACCCCTCGGACGCTGTGAGGCCATTGTTTGTCTCAAACAGTGTATATAAATTGGTCAGTGGCAGACAAAAGAATTGCAGTTTATTCTCAAGTGAAGTTTCTCACCAATAACATACCGTAGCACGGCTTGCCCAGCACGCAGACTTTTATATGGATTTGAACCTGCGCTGGTTGTAATTCATGATCTCGCTCATCCAAATACTGTATCACAGGGATTTCTAGAATAACCGGTCACTATAAACAATAAATTTATTTTATATACACAATAAATAATTAATTTATATATGTATAAACAATAAATTAATTCGATTTTCTTCATCAATGTTTCCAGGCCTCTCGGAAAACAAAATCCTTTAATTTCAGAATATATTATGGTTCAAGAATCTCAAAAAGTAGGCCATATATATTATACCAATTGTTTTAATAATTTTGAAAGCTTGTTTAGGCAACGCGTTACCTAGCAAATCATTATGTAGTAGTACTATTACTTCTCGGTTTAACACTTGTAAAATAGTGAACAATTTTCTGATCATTGCATAAGGTGAAGTCAGGCAGGCGCTAGGCGCTAGGCGTGGTCTAATGTTAGTTTTGTGGAAACAGCTGTACGCTCCCCTTTACCTGAACACGTTATGTAGTGAGCACGTGTTGTGTGTACCCTCATTTCTTAAGTAAATACGATTTGTATTTGAAGTCCTCACATCCGGACTCGCGGTGGAATGCCGGCGACTAATGTGCCTCATGACTTGATTTTTATTTGCATAGGTACATGTTCCGTTTCGAGAATACACTCGGTGTTCGGCACTGTAGCCATAGCTGGGCGCGTATTCTTTATTGGTGAGATAATATTTCATACGAAATGTATAACATTTTGAATTGCAGTGTCTACACTGTTGAACTTAAAAATAACTTTTGTAGAATCTTCATTTTATTATCATATGTTATCCAATGTATTAACACTGGATTATCAAGTTTACCATTTACTCTCTTGGATTACCAAGAGATAAGCTATCTTGGTACCAAAATTTGATCCAAATCCATTCAATCGTTTGAGCGGGAAAAAGTAACATACGGATACATACATACATATTTACATCTTTATAATATTATTAAAAAACTACTAAATATAAATAGTATTGCTGAACATTATATTCACCTATATAACCGTTTAGTCAATGCATGCCGATAGATCAATCCGTTTTTGTCTGAATTTAATGAAAAACATAGATATTTCACATTTAAAAAAAAATACAATCAAATATAGCCTTTGTGACTTAGGAATAATGTAGCATTCTACTGGTGAAAGAGTTTTCAAAATCGGTCCAGTAGTTCCAGATATGACTTTCTACAAACAAACTTACAAACCTCTTTAATAATATTATTATTAATGTAGATTAATAAAAACAATCAAATATAGTCTATGTCACTCAGGAATATTTAAATATTATATAGTGTACTGTAGATGAACAATTTTCGATTGCTTGATCTTTAAGTATAGGTTGGTCGAGATGGCATGTCATTTGTTAAGAATAAGGCACCTGATGAGAGTATATACCGCTTGCCGGTCAATGGAGTATCTATTAACACACCTGCCTGCGACTTCCGATTGACTGTTTACTTAGCAATGTGATCTGCTCCATATTGCGTCTGTTTGTTAACGAATACAAGTATATATATGTTTAAGACTATGTATTTATTAATACCATTTATTTCATTAACAGTATACAGATGGACGCTGTGTATATTATGTATATATAAGGATGCATTTCCTCGAACCAAGCGAGTTCTAGGTTACGTCATTCACTTTCATTTTAATTTCGTTATAGTTAAAAGGTACAGTATCTAAGATGGTTATGTGACATATATAGAAAACGCATGATAATTTTATAATGGTTTCGTTGGGAGCATGTGAGAACGCCTTTAAATAAACCTCTCGGTTGCCTGAAGCCGATATATTATTCATTATTCTTTATCCGCCGGCACCCAAACTGATCACCATACCTAATGTAATTCAAAAACGAATGTTTTATTGTGTGCTTCTGTTAGAATTCGATCAGTCGGTGTGTAGAGATGGACAAAATGGAACCGGATCAACGAAGTAGTGCATATTTATCAGGGAATTATAAACCAGTATTCAATTGTGTTTGATAATCTATAGTGTGGAGCTGTGAACGGTCTCCCTTCTCGACCGATCGGAAGCTGGCAACAGGTGTGCTCGATCCGATTCCCATAGTGCACTTATGTGTAGCACTCACAATGCAACCGTTACATTAATTAACAAATATAAGTAATAAATCACCTGCGTTGAATATTCCTCGACGTATACCGATAAATAATATTCTCACGATATTTTTATCTATCTAAATGTATGCACAAGTCCATTTTGTTCGTTTTAGTTGCGGTCAACGATATCGATAGACAGTTTAACATGGAGGGAAGTAAAAATTTAAATTAATTGATGTATTTTTACAACTCGTCTTGCTAGGAAGCACGAACCATGTTAGTAAGTGAATAAAAAGGTGGTGGCCCAGTGGTACTGACCCCGAGTTTCCATCCGGAGTTCGATTCAAATCCCGACGTGCACCAATGAGTTTTTTAATTCGATTTATGTGCGCAATACTGTTATCAAAACGGTGCAGGAAAACATCGTGAGGAAATCGACATGTATTAGACACAAAAATTCTAAGACATGTGTCAAGTGCACGAAAGGAGCCTCATTGAGGCGCACTTAAAATCCTTGTAGCACTTTCTCCATTCAGTGACTGGTTCCGTCGAACCACGAGTAGGTAGTAAGTAGTAATAGTAAAATAATACAAGATAATATATACCTAATAATACAAGGTAAATAATAAAAGACAGTTGAATTTGAGTCATAATTTAGGAATTATTTTGTTAGGTCGTCAAGATTTATATTGGTTACTTTAGTTACACTCACCAAGTTATTTATTTAGCGACCCCTATACTTTTAAATATAGTTAAGCTTCCCCTCCGTTTTTAAATAGAAATGAGAACCACTCTCCCTGAAATTAATGGCACTTTCTTCACTGTGCCTATACCTTACGTACGTAGTTCGTTTTAGTAACATTTGAACTCTTTATGCAGAGTTGGTGCTGTTAAAATAGTGTCCACCTTTCACTGCCACAACACGATATAATAGAATAAACAATATAATACACACAGATTCTGCCGTCCTTTAACTAAAAGGCCGTTAAGCCCAAATTTTTGTGAGCTATGTTTATTATGGGGCTAGATGGCATGTCCACCAGTTTTTTTTATTTATTTATACATATAATATCTTCTTCAAATACACTGGAGTTTTCCAAGATTTCACGATAATATTCCACTGGATCCCAATCAATTGTTTCGATACATCCGATTGCGCTGTGTGAAATATACACGAACATTTATTAATTTATTTATCGATTTCTTCATAAATTACAGTAGTTTTCCAAGATATCACGAATTTTTTACTATATCAACGCCTTCAATCGTTTGGATACATCCGATAGTGTATCGTGTGAACTAATTACCTTCGCGCCCCGCCTTATCTAATCAGGTTTTGAAAGGAGCCAGTGTGGGGAGCACATGTGTTTGCTTGGACGCACGTGTTCACTCCCATACACTGAAGTCTTAAAGGGATCTCCGTGGTACACCATTTACCAGCCCAATGGTAAACACCGATATGTCACGGCTGATAATATTTACAAAGAAAATCCTTATGCCGTCCAACTTATTTGCGTTAGGTGCCTATAGGTTTTGTTTATTCAACATCGATTTCAGTAACTGCGTTATATGAAAATGAATGATAATAAAAGTAAGACCCTTCTTCATATATCTCAACAATCACATTGAGCATTTGACCTCAATCTCACCTGATGTTAAGTCTACGATGAAGCATGCTTGCCTAGAAGGAACCTATTCACACTCCTCTTGAAGACTTCCAGATTATAGGTTTCAGGAAATAGGGACGCAGGCAATGAGTTCCACACTCTTGGGCTGTCCGCATTATAAAAGTGGAAGCAAAACGCTTCGTACGGATGTGTAGTAATTCGATCAAGAAGGGGTGACGTGATGCCGTACGTCTGGATGTCTTGTGGTAGAATGGAGATGCGGGGATTAGATCTTGCAGCTCAGCCGCGCACTCGCCGTAATGTAACCTATAAAATACCGCTAGACTGGCGACTTTACGTCGGTGTTCAAGACTGAAGTTTAGCTTCAACCAGTGTATCGTGATATATAAAATTATATATCGTTATGCCTTATTATCATTATTTGAAACTGATTATGAGCGCAGGCATTTTTTATGCGTCCAAATTACACAACGAGCAAATAGCTCACCTTGCCCGTAATAATACATAATGCAACTTGGGTTCTTCCCTACTTACGTAAAGAACGACTCATCACTCTGCATTGCGCCCGTAATCTTGACCGTAGACCTGATTAATTTTTGGTTGCTAAGAGGGGGTAGAAATATGTTTGAAGGCAGTTCCCCTAACTTGGCAAGTTTTACTGCTACTAAAATATTATTTTTATGACCAATTAGAGACACACAAAAATCACAGATTTTATTATCAAATCTCATTTTTTTCGCATTATTTGTTGGTAGGGTACGTACATTTGCAGTGTGCATATATATCGTCCAATTAATTTATACTTGTTACTTCTAGGCAAGCATGCTACGTAGACCACGTCGTCACTTAACATCAGCTGAGATTGCGGTCAAAACTCGACTTGTATATATTTCAAACACTTATTTTTACAAAAGTTCCAACAACATATCCAAAAAAGATAATTTAGTCAAATATATCTCCATAACAATGTATTGAATTACACTTACCCTACGATGGTTATTACCTATTTACTTATTTTTACTCAAAACGAAAACAATATTCCAAATTACAGTGCATTAAATGTGATAATACATTCTCATTTGGTAATATAGAACGAGTATGCATTAATCGCATCAGACATCAGGTAACCATAATTCATTGGACAACACGAGGGTACCGTATCAAACAACATACGGAATTTGTAATTGTTACGTTTTTGTTGGTCATCCCCATCAATATGGCACGATGCAGTCGTTAATTTCATTAAGAGCTTATTAAGCCGGCACGCGACCGACAGTTGCGCCCGCGCCCGCGCCGCGCCGGCGGCCACGCGTCCCGCGATACTATCAAAAAACTTATGGCCCGTAACACGTTGACTTTGTTCACCTACTGACTTATCTGCTAATGAGTAAATATAACTCACGACCAGGGTTACGAATAAGCTCCAGTTCAAAGTGCACTGCAGCTAATTGCGCAAAATGTTCTAACTGTTGTTGTAGCGAACTTGTAAGCAAGGAATAGAAGTATTTTTCACTGACACCTCTTATCTATTTCGAACATTTGGGCGAAATGGTTCGCCCAAATGTTCGAAATATGAACATAATCATTATTGGAAATAAGAGGAAAACATTGACAAACATGAGAAATTGTATTTAATTGTCTTTGAAAAACTAACTCTAGGCAGACGCGGCGACAATTTGCTGATGATGACATTTAGAGGTATTCTACATTGATGGTATATCACAATTATGTTACGCCTACCTTTTAATTTATATTTGAGCTCTTGCCATTACGTTCCATATGAAACACAATCTATGACCATCACTTTACTCAGTCAGTAGGTTTAACCATTTAATTTATGTATTTATTTATTTATTTTAGAGAAACCATCGGCCAAAGTTACAAGTTTCATTCATTGCATAGAAATGAGAGCTCCCATCATGCTTAGAAAAAGTCGATTTCAATAAATAAGAATGAAGTAGTTCGTAGTGTTCGTGAAATAGTTATATTTGACCTGTCGTCGCCTGTTCGTAGTTAAATTTATTGAAAACGTAATTAGTTTAAAAGCACACAAAGTAATAATTTAGTCAAATTGGTATTTTGGTCACGGTCATGCCCCGTACGTATGTCAGTGGTCACGCAGAGTACATCAGGCGACGCGACGTCAGGTGGTTGCACCCCTTCCAGTGAGGGTATCTTCCAATCCTAAATGCGGAATGATGGAATAAAGTGACCTAGTAATTATTTCTGGGACGTCTTTTGTGCAATTACAGTCGCAGTAAGAAGCTACATAATCGTAGAATACAACAAAAAATAATCTCTGTGTTCCTAATTTTCGAAAACATCAAGTCTCACATCAAGTTTTTGCGGTCAAATGTGAAAATATCGTAATTAAAAAAAAACAAGTGCACGAAAGGAGCCTTTTTGGGGCGCACTTTAATCCTATCACCTCACTGGTTCGAGGGCTAGTGTGACATGATTAGTAGTTGTAATATAGGGGTTTGTTTGGTGAAGGAGCGGTGGTCTCTGGATCAGAGGATCTACCACCGATCCTCTGAGCACAAAGACTTTAAGGAAATTAAAAGTGATTTATGCTAGTATTAAAGATCGACAGATTTAAGTGTGATTTGTCAACAACTAAGGACGCTTCTGATTATACAGAATTCGATTTCATTTTTGAAATAAAATTTGTTCAAAACAAATTTTAGTCGACCGTTTTTAGTAGTTTTTTTTTAATAAATCAAAGATTCTTTGTTTAAAATACAATAAGTGACAAAATTTGACTCAGACATTCTAGCATGTCAGGGTAAATACAAGCTGTTATATTATAAAATACCTCGTTTACCAGATTGCGCTATCACCGTTGCAATTTTTACCAGCATTCATTATCTGCTACATAAACTCTACATCGTAGAGCTTGTCAATCAGGAAACATTGACTTAAGACTGGTTTTCATGAGTAACTTATCAGTGGGAAAGTGCAAAAAAGTGCAACCAAATCCTTACACAATGCAACCGTAATAACAAAGCATTCGCTGCTTCCGGTCACTGTACTGCTATTGAGATTTCGCCCGTTATCCCACCCCATCTAGAGTGCCGTTTGTTTAGACGTGGAAAGGGATTTGCGAATGATATTATTAATTGGTAGGTTCCCACAGCTTCCAGAGGGGTGAGTGGTGGTCTGCACGGTCGCGGCCGTCGCGTCGACTGTTGATTTGTGTGTTATTGTTGGCGCGGTGCCGGGCGCGGCGGTGCGATCCGTTTCCGCGCACACTCCCACGACAGGGAGCAGATGTCTACCATAGTATTCATAGTGGGAACTCAAATGTGATAGAATGCCTCCTGCTCGTGCTCTTGTAGTTGTATGTGCAGCATGGTCAAGACTTAAATGACTTTAAAAAACTGTCAAACTGAATCTTCATACAGTGGATATACTTGACAGGCCTCATAGCTCAATTGGTAGTAACCCTGCCTTCTAAGCTGTAGGTCGTGGGTTTGATTCCCATCCAGGACAAAAATTTGTGTCTTTTTGTGCTCTGTGTCTGGGTGTTGATATGTATTATGTGTATGTATTTACAAAAAAAAAGTATTTAAATATTATATCAGTTATCTGGTTCCCATGATACAAGCTATTTATTTAGCTTACTTTGGGGCTAGTTGACGCTGTGTGAAATGTCCACTTATTGTTATTATTATACGTAATTGTGTAAAACCTATATACATCATGCAAGTCAGTGATGAGTTTATTTTGGATGGAATATGTTATAGAATTATAGATAGAATTTTATTTCGTTTAAGTTTAGGTTAGTACCAGCACAATCAGCGCAATTATCTCACTAGATCTCTTCAATAAGTAATTAACATTGCGTGATCAAAAGATTTAAATACAAATATATCCTTGGTAAAGGGGTTTTTATAAACTCATCAATAATCATAATCTTTCCCAGGCACCTTGGCTGATTACTGAATAAACCTACAGCCAGGCCAAATCTGTACTGAAGTCGGGAGTGGTGGCGTATAGCTTCAACTATGAATACGAGGGTAGGTACCCGTTGTACGCACACTGTGCAGACGACTGCGCGTGCGCCGCCGCAACCACTGTCACTCACAATATTGTCTCACCAGTGACCCTCGCGGGACCTGTGGGAATACACTCCCGCATGGGAATAAAGCCACTCGTTCAAATATTGTACAATGCCCTTTGTAATCAATACGTCACTTGCACTAATGCTTTGTTGCTGGTAATTGTTGTAATTCCATCAAATAGATCCATCTGGTACATGTAACTAGTAATTTGACCTGCGTGATTTAAATACAATTTGGTAATTATATGGCTTCAACAGAATCCAGTTTGTTTGCGACCCTTGTCTTACAAAAGATTTGTCATTTAAGAATTCACTATAAATAATTCATACACATATAAATTAGGCCTACATAAAAATATGTGTAGTCCGAGTCAATAAAATCTAATATCTCTTAATAATAAATCACGACTCTTGAAATGTATTACTTGTAGTTCCAATGCGCGACAGTCTAGGACCATACTTCCATTAAAATAATTGAATACCTACAAAGTAAAACTTTCTGATAACCATGTTCAATCCATGAGAGTTGTTTTTTTATGTACTAAACAAAGCGTTAGGGTTGGAATATTAAAAGGTCATCATATAATTCTAAGACAATTATGAATATGTAAGGAGTAAACCAAATCACTTGTGTGTCACACACACCCAAGGAGAAAATTACTTCGCGGGGCCGATGGTGACTACGTTAAGAAAGTTCGAGAAAGAAAGAGAAAAGGATCACCTTCCTGTCCCCGAATCAAAAACCCTGTAGCAAGATACTTTCAGTCACATAAAAAACGTTTTTACTTTCTTTTCTATATACTAAAATTATCTATATACTCGACAAAAACGACAATAGCATAAACCATTATAAACAATGTATTTTCACAATGTCAATATACTTGGCCCTGCAAAACTACGTTGTTGTCTTGACGATGATCAGATAACAGACGACACTTGACCCGTCAACACAGCTCATTATTCAGCGTGTGTTGGATGGATTAACATCACTTAGCCCGGCGCGGCGCGGGCGCGGGCGCGGGCGACATGATGATTTCGGGAGACGAACGTTGCATATTGTGCTCCCCTCTCCCCACTCCCCACACTCCCCACACCGGCGCGACACCTCGGCAGATGCTCCATTAATATTTTATCAAGAATAACTTAAGCACGATTTGTAGTCCGGTTGCTATAGGTACCGTCAAACTTTTCAAACCATCTGTCTCCTTCATGGAAATTCATCAAATCTGAAAACATTTAAGGTAATTTATTACCGAAGGTGTCTATCAATATCTTCCTAGATCTCAAATCACTGTATAAGAAATCTAGACGAGCCATTATTTATACATTCAGCCGTCTGGATTTACCTAACAGTTAAAAATGTTACCTATAATAACATTTAAAAGTAATTTTCGGTCTGATAAGTTCCTAGTATATTCGGTTGGTTCATTTTGTTGAGATTTATCAATCAAACAGGTGTGGATTGATGAGACCATTTAATAAGGTTTTGATTTATGATGGAACCATATTAAAACTATTATTTGCAACTTCTATGGCTTTCGTCAAACTTTTTAATGAAGACAGCATATTTTCAGTACCACTGTACTTGCATGGCTAGATTTTTTACCAACACAGGTAGAGTCAGGTTGTGAAAACGAGTATTGTATGGAGAAACCAAACTAACAAACAGGTATTAGAAATTAAAATATGGATATCACGCACGCACATCTGCCTTTGGCAGGCATTCTAAAAATTCCACCCAGGTGCTGCCTAGGTTGCAAAACATTCCCATATAGCCCAAAATAAACATATTTTGCGTGATGAAAAAACGGGAACCTACATCGCATCTTCCACGTTACAGATTGGAGACATTCGTCGTGAATAATGCACATCGTCGCTGAACTTTCATGCATCTCATCCCGTATAATGTAACGCTGAATGTTCTGTATAAATCACGAGCAGTTTCGTATTCGAATGATAATATCTTCAGTAACAAATGTATTGTTTTTGCAACCATGAACGGAGATTGATGTGCAACAATTATAGGATGCTCCCGAACCATACATAGACAATGTGTTGCATTAACAAATAGGTTTTTTTGAAGTCTGCGATGCTAATGCCTGTGAAAATAAATGGAGCACAAACGGAAAGACATCGATCGTTCGTTCTGTTTTAAATTTCGTCTGTTACTCACATTTTTCGTCACTGATTAATGTTATTTGTAAGTAAATATAAATGTATGAGACGCAATGTGCTGCGTGTGTACGAGAGTGATTTTTTATGTGTCGTGTTGAAATCCTGTATTGAGTCAGTGAGTACATCGAACAACTAGGTTTTTAATGTGAATAATTACCGAGAAAAAAACAATAAATCAGTTAAATAAAACCGAGTTTGCGGTACCCGGTACGAATTAACTAAAAAGTTGAGTGAATAAGTATGATTGTGTTCGTACAATCACGAATTTGGAGATAACAATTCACTAAGCAATGTCATCGTTGGACAAAGCACGAAGGCATGCATGATTCTCACACACATACCACCAGAGATGTGACTTATCTAAGATACAAGTATCTGAAATATAGATACAAAATACATATTACGTATCTTGTATTTAAATACCTTTTGTTTGGTATCTGAGTATTTTGTAGATACTATGTTTGCTAAAATACTTTTACACGAAAAATTATTCGAACTGAAAAACTAAAGTCGAAGGCTTTAGGCAAAATTGAAAGTGATATAAAAAAAGTCAAAAGATGAAAATTACATGTTTTTAAAAAGAAATGTTTTAGAAAATAAAGTTTAATTAAAAAAAATTGTTTTTTACGAAAGTATTTTATCTTTAAAAAGCATTCAAAAGATACGTATTTTATATCCAGTATTTCAGATACCATTCCAGAAAGGTATTTGCATCTGGTATCTGAAATACTTAATTTAAAAGTATTTTGTATTATAGATACTTTATTTAAGGTATCTTGTACATCACTGCACACCACGTATCGACGCTTTCATCAGCGGCGGAGCGGCGCGGCGCGGGCGCAGGACCGTCCGTCTCGGAATCGATTACGCCTCCACCACATAGATAAGTATGAATTATTTTCACTGATCCGTATGATTGACTCATTGTTGAGATTTGGTTCGCGTTTGTCATGTGAGTATTTTCGTTAGTGACCCACAATGAAAGTAACCTATTGTTGACGCTACATGAGATAAACTTACGGCTTAGGAGCATACGCAACTTTTAGAGTACCTACGGCAAAAATGTTGTTTACCAAGTGGGAAAGTGTAACCGTGAAAAAATATATTAAAATGTATTATTTCAATATTCATACATACCTACTGTACATCATATCCACTGACAGTTAACAAGGGGTGCTTTGTGCGTATTTCGAAACTCAAATGTTTCGTCATGCCATCTACAAAAAAAACTTTTAAAATTACCGGAAGGGAGCCTCTTTGAGGCGCACACACTGGTTCGTGAAAGCAATATTTTTCGGTGACCACATTTCTCTAAAATTATGCCATTAATTCCAGGGCCTTCAGTATTCTTAGGTATTATTATTCATTAGCTCCCAAAAAAAAGGCAAGTTTCTTATTCCAAAAATACGATAGCTATTAACAGTTTTCTATAGCGTTTTTTTGTAGGTTTTATGTCGTAACTATAATATCTGGGGATGAGATTACTACGCTACTAATTCTCAGTGGTAAAAGGTGACTAATCGGCCCAATTTACCACTACTATTTCCAGTGTAAACTAGGCCACGATCTAGAGGCACGTTTCCCCCTAAGTCAAATGTTCTAAGCAAGTCTACTTAACCTGCTTATAGTTTTCAAATTCGCTGAGGAATTTCACGACACCTTACATACCGGATTGTATATTTTCATCTTACTAACGCGAAGAAAAAACCGATTGAAAATCTCGTTTCCTGTTCATTCAAATAACTACCTACCACTGGTTAAGTAACCGACAATAGAGTTAAAAAGTTTTTTCCCAACATTTCAAAGTCGATTTTGTCGTTTTACCTTGAACACGTTTTCAGATAGGTGTATAAAAAGTGGTACGCGGAAATATTTGGAGGTCATGGGTTCCCGTGTCAAGTGTCACGGGAAGGGCAGGGCACGACCGGCCATTGTGCGCGCGCACGACGAGACGAATCTCCACGCAGGCTTCATGACCCATTAACGCGGTCACGATATCATTTTACCACTCTTTCACCGATCACCGATCACCGGCACCGGCACCGGCACTACCAATAAAGTGGAATCGTTTTGAGCCGGATCAACTTGATTATTTATTCCCACGGAGTCTCACTACACAGACCAACTCTCTCGAAGAGATGACGGCTCAGTATTTTTTTTTGTATAAATATTTGTGGACGTTGCACCCAGCGCCATCTAGCACCAAAGTAAGCTGGGAACCAGACAACTGATATAATACTTACTTTTTTCGTAAATACATATTAACATTTTTGTAATTACATATTAACACCCAAACACAGAACAAACATTCGTTCGTCACACAAATGTTTGTCCTGGATGGGAATCGAAGCCACGATCTACAGCGCTGAAAGGCGGCGTTACTACCAACTGAGCTATGAGGCCAGTCAGTTGGTAGTTACGATATGTAAGCGAGTTCGAATCCAATAATTGCCACGAGCTTCATAAACTTTGCATTCGCTATATGTTTGAAATAACGTATTTTGGCGGGTAATCTCGATTACACCTTATAGCTATATAGCTTAAAATATCACTTGCGACAAAAAATGCTAAAATTGTCGGTTACGATAAGTCGGCGGTCAAGGGACGATATGCTGTGATGAATATAGCCTATATAGCCAACTTATCACGGAACGATCATGCAATTACTGACTTTAATAGATACTGAATTAATAGTAAATGCGCTTGCAAAGCGAAGGGTTTGAACTCCGGACGGTGCAAACTTTGTGTGGAATAATGTTTGTGCTCTTGGATGTTCGTATTGACAATTTTTCTCTTATGTGTAAATGTTAAGGAACGAGCAGATGGCCCACCTGGTGTTAATTGGTACCCTTTGCCCATAACGAGCAATACGTATTGGGTCTTGACTTACTTAGATACAGGGCAGAATAGTAAAAATTGAAATTAATTTCGTTAAAGTTTATTACATACAATTTAATTATTTAAAATATAAAGGGCTAATTCTAAAATAAAGGTACTACAACAGTTTTACTAAAATTAACAATTAGGAATAAACACTAACCTAGAAATGTTCGCACTAGCTGAATCTATATATTGGGAAAATAAATGATCTGATTGATAATTAATATGTGTTCCTCCAATGTTCCCGTAAAATTATCAACAGAGATGGGCTTTCCCATTTTAACTGCCAATATAGTGACTATCGAATAAGAAAATAGCAATTTTAAAATTCTGTACACATATTCAGGACACATGTTTTATGAAACAAGTTTTAAATCAAAAGCCATTTATGGAGAGAAATATTTATAGGGATGAGAAGAAAATATTGCAAACAATATTAAAAGACTACCTAAACCAGGAGAAGGTATATAATTTGTTATAGTCATTTAAGCAACTACTAAATTTTACTCGTTTTTATAAATCTACTACTGGATTACTAATTGTTTTTCTAAGTGATTTATAAGCCTAGTTACTTTGTCGCCCACACAAAAGTAATATAAATGGTTAGTTTTTATTTTACAAATTAATACTTCGAATTCCAAAATTCAGTTATGTAACAACAACAAAATCTAAGCGTTAAAATATTTTTTCTTCCGGTATTATTACCTATAAGGGTGTTATCATCATCCTCATCATTAAGTTTCAATCCTGTAGATAATACTTTTAGCTAAATTTACAATCTATCATAACTTTAATCATTATAATGTAAGAAAATAACATTCAATAAATCTTTGATAGACGAATACCTTAATGATTAAATATAAAACTAAAACTGATCCAAACAAACTCTGGAATGTTACTCAGACTTGCTCTTGACAGTGTAAAGAATTTGATTTGTTTGGTGAATCAGGTAGAGTGCACTCACAAACACAGCATTGGCTCTGAAACAAATATGACATCATATTGTTAATTTTTATTTATTCATTGTTTCGCTGACAGTTGCATTTTAATTTACACCAGTAGCGAGTGAGAACATTAAGCACAAATACAAATTAATAAACAAAAAAATAACTTAATAATAGATTTGATTATTTCGATAACCGTACAATGATATTATAGAATAAAAGTTTGTAAGCTATATACGCAGGAAGAAACCTCCGAAATAACTGATCTGTGAAACGTTTAGACACTAATAGAAAGCTACATTATCCCCGAGTGCAACAGGGTAATACGTATTTGGAGGGCCAAACTAAATAAAGCTGCTGGATCTTATCTAACAGCGTCTAAAAATCGTTACCACGATATTCCACTGAAATGTCTTTGGCCGAGCAAGATTTATTTTGGTTTAGGTTAATGTCACATAAGTTTTAAGTACCATGACTTTTTGCAAATTAAACCGATTTTCATATTATAGACTGTATATATATTATGCAAATTAAATGAGAAGCAAAAACGAGGGTCAACAAAAAATGTTTTCATTACATTGCCCATCTGCAGTTCATATTCGCGCATCTTACACTCAATGCATGTTTTTTAAGGAGTAAACTCTAGTTGCACACTCCGCTTACACCCAGCATTGTGACACATTTGACACCAACAAAACATTAAATCATCAAACTCAGATTACTTACTGTCCCTCCTTAAAATATTCCTTTAGAGTGTTGGAGAATCTCTTGGAATATTTGACGAATTCTCGTTTCCTCTGTTCTAGTACCTGCTTGCCCGGCCCCGGAGTGTATGTGGACACTTCATTAACAGCATCCAACAACTTCTTGATGGCTGAAGCTATTTCCCTGAAATAATAACACAATCAACACTTATCTTTGTATCGGTACAGTTAATATATAAGTTATACAGATATTGTCATTCATTCACAATCTCTTTGGAGTAGTGGTTAAAAGCAACAGTGGATTTGGAAGCCAAGTAACACAAGGTTTTTAAAAAAATGTGTCATGCTGTATTACTCCTAAATTTTATATTATATTCATCATACAATTTTGCCTAGGCCACTCTTTGCAGACTGGGTTACAGAAAACACAGCTGTGGAGACATTTTAATAATAATATACATTATAATATTTGTGAGGAGAAGTTGTGATGCCGATATGACATCTGTCTAAAAGCATTTTGATACCCACTTGATGGTTTCCAAAAAAGTTTTCCTATCAGTTATTTCATCGGGTATGCGGCTTAAGATTTTCTTCAAAGCAGCCGATTTCTTGTTGAGCTCTTGGAAAGCTTCTTCCGACCTGTTCAAACGAAGATCGGCACCTGAAGATGATAGACTAGATTAGATTAGACACACATATACACAGAGAGAGAGGTAGATTAACTATATACTGTGATTTTGAGCAATAAGGAAAGGAAGGATGATGCAATATGCAACCTAACCATGACATATCATTAATATGACTTCATCTACTAATCATGTATTCTCAATGTTAACAAAATAAAATCATAATTAAAGTTTAAAATAATGTTAGCCTTGACATTGACTCAGAAAACCTACAGAAAATTGTAACAATTCAGTTATAAAGTAATTAAACAGGAGGTAATACCCAGAATAATTCACAGCCCTGTGGGAAATATATGGAGCCAACCGTGGGTGGAAAAGGGCAGGCAGAAAAAGAGATGTTAGAATATAAAACCATCACATACACTCAGCTTCAGTTAGAGTTCCTTGCAGACGAAGAAGACTTTCATTCATATTCACAGGAATATCTGCTCTTCTCATGATGCCGGCCACCAAGTCATAGTTGAGACCAGGAACTGCAGCCTCTGCTTTCGTAAGTGCAGCGCGGAGAGTTTGGGAGGCCCCCAAATCATATTTTTCCAGCTAAAATAACATATTAATCATAAATTGTAAGTTTCCATAGGTAGCTCACATAAAACTGGTCAAAAGGTTAAAACATCATTAGGCAATTCATTATTTATAAAAAAATATGTTCCACATTCACAAACCTAACGTAACTGTTACAAGTTTTAGGTATACTTAATTATAGAATTTAAAGCGTTTGATATTTGAGTCGTTACAGTCAAATTAGGATTATAACACGTATAGTTTGAAATCAGAAAAACATTCTCGTTATATTCCATTTTGCCAAAACCATTCGTCCATTCCAGTCTGTGTTAGATTATCACATACTTGAATACGTAATTTGCTACTCATAGGTGATCACGAAAGGCACATACCTGGCTCAAAACGGGCCTTATAAGAACAGGTAAAACCAAAGAAGTAACTGGTATTTCATCACCCATTGTCATTGTGGAGTTATTGAGTTAAATTTGTAGCTTTAATTTAATTTACTATAGCAATAAGTAAAGAAACAGAAATACAGAAATTAACAGGAACAAACACTTTACATTTGCAATTGATGTCAATGTCAAGTTGACAAATAAGAGAAAGTGCTGCTAGCCCACTAAATTTTAGAGTTCGACTTTTTTACAAATGTCCGTTGCCCGATTCAATAATTATTTCTCGATTATTAGTTTTTATATGAGACGTAATGTAGTGAATAAAAGTGTTGTAGTTTTTATATGATAATAATCTAATTAGTGTTAATTTAAAGCCCACGTTGCTCGCGTCCAAAGGTAGATAAACCTTTGAATCCCTACACGTGTCCCACTTGAGCCAAATTCACCCGGAGAAGTATTGCCACCACACCTGGTAATCTGCCGCCAAGCAGTGATGCACTCGTTTTGCCGTGTTCCGGTAGAAGGGAGTGGGTGCCGGTGCAATTGCAGGCGCATGAGACGTAACATCCCCGTCTCGGGGTGATGCACACATCGCAATGCGACTCCAGTCATCTCGTACTTTGGTGGAGAACACTTGAGTCGTTCGTGTTGCTGTTGTCTATGGGCGGTGGTTACCACTTAATAAGGTGGGCCGTCAGCTCGTTTTATCACCAATATGCATAAAAAAATAGTGTTCATCTGGATTATTGTTAAATGTATTATTTTAAATAAAGTATTTTGTTTAAAACGGAACTGACTATGTATATTCTGTCTGAGTCCGATCGAGTTGTTTCTCGACTTATACAAAAGTTTATTTCGAGTAAGTAAATCTCGTCGACTTGCAGCACATCACTACCCAATTTGAAGTTTATTTAGATTACTGAGGAGTAAGTAAGGATTACTCACTGTTGATTATATTCATTCAGGGTGTTTTCCAAAAACAAAAAAAAGTCTGTTTTCCTACGATGGCAAAGAACACTTCCAGTTCAGCATTCAGGAAAATAGACATTGACCTATATAATGAAGATAATTTCAAAGAAGATGAAGCTGAACAATCCGTGCCCACTGGACCCGATGAAGGCGAAATTTGTGCGATGTTGAATCAATATCCTTTTACAAAAGTGTGTACGTTCGCTGAGAAGGAACATTATGGGTATTTTCTATAACGTCGTTTCCTTGTTTCCATACATATTATTTATAATAACTAGCTAAGGTGTCTGTTTTTTACTCAATGTTCAATCTGAATAAGTACAGCCATGATCTTGCTTGGGTGATTATAATCTTTGTATCTCAAGATATTTTTCTAAATACCAGGTGTGACATCTTCTATGGTAAATTCATCCATCTGAAACAACTTCCAAAAGACTTTGTATTGGTCACTATTTTGGACCAGGTTTCAGTGTTTTTATAATATATTTTCTGATGTTTTGGGTTATTTTCTTAACATGGACATACAGGTCGGTTCATAGATGCCCTTCAACTTGTATTGAGCAATGCTCCGATGGGTTCTTCTGATCAGCAAATTAAGGTAAGAAAAAAAAACAGCTGCATTAACTTCATTGGTGTCATAATATCTTAGTTTATATAGCAATTGGTTTCTGAGAAGCAGTTGACAAATATTTTGGCATCCACTCATCAACAAAACAAACAAAACATTTGTAAAACCATAATTTTTAGCTATAAAATTGGACAGATTTAGCTGCTCTCTGCAGGTTGGACAGGTGTAATGTTAAGTAAATAGGACTATATCATCAACCTGTAATTTGACATCTGTATGTGTGTAGTGTCTTGGGATCCCTCTTCAACTATGCTATAGACACTAAAAGCATGTGTATCAAACATTGATGTATCTGAATGATATGTGAATATCACAAGATAATAAATATTTCTGTTCGCTTAGCAAATTAATGTTGATCAGTGATCATGACAAGCTGTTACAAATTTAAAGAAAAAAATAATATTTAAATATTGGTAGACATTTCAGACAGCACCATCTAGCCTTAAAGTAAGCTAAGCATAGCTTGTATCTTGGGAACCAGACAACTGAATATAAATAATACTTATATACTTTTTTGTAAATACATACATATAATATATATCAACACCCAGACAGAACAAACATTTATATTCATCACAAAAATATTTGTCCTGGGTGGGAATCGAACCAAAAGTTATCTCTTAGTTTTTCCAGAATTGAGATTCAGTCACAGTAAAATCTATTGAATATGTTTTCTTCTACAGGACAATGCTCTGGCACTCACACTTAAAGTATTACTAGCGGTCAAGTCAGCCCAGATTGAAGAAGCCGTTGCGAGTCTTTCTCTGGATGATATAGATATCCTCATGAAGTACATCTACAGGGGTTTTGAATACCCCTCTGAAGGTTCCAGTGGACATTTGCTGCTCTGGCATGAGAAAGCATACAATGTTGGGGGCTCTGGATCCATAATGAGAGTTCTTTCAGACAGAATGAAAGTTTAGACTGGTTTATAACGATATTCTGTAACCATAATTATACTTACCTATTTATGTTAATAAATATTGTCATTATCAGTTTTTGTTCGTTTAATTTTTGATTGCTTAGTACTTCACTGAAAACATGGTATCAACATATTGAAGTGTTATAACAATACTCCTAATATTAACTTACATCCTGGCATCTATTGTCATATTGGTAGGATGGCTGGCGTTAGGTTTCTGTCTTTGGGGTCAGATGACCGTAGGGTCATATGGAACGGACACTTAGTGGGTGATGCTGTCATGTGGGCTGCGGCAACCATTTTACAGGTGGTACCGACGGAAGCGATGTTTTTGATATTACGATCCTATATACTTATTAATTTCACAAAATCCCTCATTTCAGTGTTCACTAACTAGGGAGCCGTGGACGAATACGGATTTTTACTCAAAAAGTGATATAATCAGAAGACTGCATTTATTTTATAAATTGTTTATTAAATACTCTAATGGCCTTACGTCAAAAGTTAGCTATGCAACAGCTAAGTTTGTTTCGCATTCTTCGTGACGACAGGTACCTACATTTGAACTGAATCAGCCACTCAGGCTAAAAACTGGATAGCTAAACCAATCGCTATCTATTTTTTTTAATGTCCTATCTAATGAAAAAGAGTAAATATATTTAGTGTATGGTAATAAAATGTTTGACATCTGGCTTTCTGCATCAGAGAACTAATTAGATGAAATCTGGCGTAATTACACTAATATTTAATTCATTTTCTGACTAAAATCACTATTGACATCGTTCGAGCTCGGGTTCGTTGAGCTTCCGTCACACAACTATTAACAATATGCGAGGGTTTGACTTTTTGTCTTGTTTCGTTCGGTTTTGACAGAAAATGCATTAAATAGTACGTCTCACACTTGGCCAGGAATAGTTCCACGACTTAATTGGAATAACAAAAACAAAATTGATAGGTTTACTAAGTTACAAATCACATCTTAGTATGTAGGTATGTATTTCTATTCACGTATGTATTTATACCCACCTAGTTAAATGTACATAAACACTATTAAGACCTACCAACTATCTAGGTAGGTACTTCTATCGATCAGTACCTACCTAAATATATACACTACCTAAGTATATAGGTAAATAGGTGTGATGAGCTTTTTTGTAAATCACAGGAACAACTATACAGAACCACACAGCTACACCCTTGTTAAATATTATATCATTAGCTCCTTTCTCTTCACAGTCGGTCATATCTGACTGGCGGCGTTACGACGAAGTGTTTGACTGCACTGGCGACCGCGTCTATAGGAGCTGAAGAAAGTAATCGGATCACTACCAACAGCCCACCTCTCGCTTCAGAGAATGTGCCGTAATATAAAAGCCCCAAGATACACTTGTTACTCAACAGTTTTTTAACTGCACCGTAGGTAGACGCATATTCGACTGTCGAAATGGAAGTAAGTACCGGTTAGTAGAGTAATTCGAACGCTTTTATTTTTGTATATGTTTGTTACTAATGCACTGGTGGCGACGCTTTTTATCGAAACATTACGTCACTGAACTTATGTAACTTCCTGTTTTTGCGTTTATTCGCAACACTCGGAAGACTGCAATACTACCTACTAACTCAGCTTCTATTATGTCGTATGTTCTGCTTTATGCCCTATTTAGTTAATAAGCTAACAATAATTTGTTTTTGTTGCAGAAGTTTATAATATTACTGTGTTGCATCTACTGCAGTTACGCATCTCACTATTCTCATACAATACCAGTAGAAGGATATGAAACTGAACTACAAAATCTCGGAGAGCACGTACACGCGCCGGAGACGCCAGTCAAAGTGATAAAAATCACCAAAACTGTAGCCGTTAAAGTGCCAGTCCCGTATCCCGTGAAGGTGATCCAGAAGGTTCCATATCCCGTCCACATCGCCAAGCCTTACCCTGTGCCTGTCACCCAAATCGTTCACGTACCGAGCCCCGGATATCCTCATAAAGCTGACGGCGGAAACGATCATAATTCCCAGCAAGGAAACGGGCAAGACGGTCACGGTTCCTACCAAGTACACGAGGGACCTTCCCATGAGTCCGCTGGCCACTCCTTTGGCCCAGCACAGGAGCACTCGTTCAGCGGAGGCACTTCTGGTCAGAACGTTGAATCGTTCGCTCAAGACTATCCATCTGAAGAAGGATCGTACGCCGGTGGCAGCTCCTACGATGCACCCTCTCACACCTACTATGGAAATAACGGTAATCAAGATGCAAACGCTTCGTTCGAATCTAAAAGTTACGACCAGGCCGTTCAAGAATACCTCCAAAAGAACAACCCTAACAGTATAAGCCATAACAGTGGTTCCAGTGGTTATTATTGAAGTCGCCGCCGACGCTTAAATAATCTGGTTATTCCAGGATGTACATCATCACTGTGTATATAGGTAGGTACATATTGTAAAAAGTGAATGTGTTAACTTATAGAATGTCGTTGTTGCTAGATGTGTAGTTGAGTAATGTTTATATACTGTTTAAGTTATTGTCATAAGTGAAATATAAACGAGGTTTTTAATCATATGTATTTTATTACTACCGTTAAATTTAAACTAACATCACATTTACTAAACATAAGAAGGTAGCAAAAACTATATAAAGTTAAACTATATTTTATCTATGAATTTGAATAACATTCCTGGCCAACGTACTGAAATGACAATTCTGTACCTTGACTTTTTCGTATTTTGATTAGCTCAGTGGTTAGAAAAATTCTGAAACAAAGCGAATAGATCACGCTACTTGCGAAGGTAGTCCCGAGTTCGATTCCGACTGAGGCAAACGTAAACGTACGTAATTGAAGCATTAAGTTTGTTCTTGGACTGAGCCTCGGATGTGTAAGTTGTTTTTTGAGAACAATAAATTATTATCTCTTTTTTCATAGGACCCATGCACTTGGAACAATTTTAAATATGGTATTTTCCTCAAATGACAAATGTAACAATATTAATAGTCGTTTGCTCGTTAGGTTTATGACATACTACACACCGGTTGCATAAGAATGCAACAAGCGATAGTTTTAAATACTCTCAGAGCACGCCTTAGACGTCACGGTGGCAATAGTGCATCTTGGCAACTCGAGTCAACTTTACCCTGATGTTTCACTGACGTAACATTCACAAGATAACATTTTGTGAACTATGGTTTCCTTCAATGTATCGAAATGTGTTCGCAATCATCACACAACTGTAGAGTAGTAATGACCTGTTTTAACATTTTATAAGTTTCAGAAAAGTTTTAATAAAATTTCATACTCTCAAAATCTTTCTGTACTAATTTGAAGACATATTCCAGATTTATTCAATATTATAGTTTTAAAACATGTCTTGCGACCTAATTGCATATTATAACCAATATTTTTGTTCACAAAAATGTTTTCAATGCAATGGGAATTGGATCTCGTGATAAGTTTAATAATATGCTTAATTAAAACTTATATATGTACTTAATTAATTAAAACTTATCTCTAATCGGCCTTTTCTCCTCCCCAGATTGTTAAATGTCACCATTTTAATATGCAATAACGCATTTTTATTCGAAATCAATAAAATTAGAGGCAGGAATACAAGCTACTTTGTTTAAGCAATAAACTCAAAACTCTTAAAAGACGCCCCACATATACTTACTCATCGTTAGATTCATCAATAAACTATAATATTTTGTAAAAAAATATTTTATGTATCTAAATATAAAACTGTAGAGGGGAATTATAGTAAGTAATGCGTTTTGTGACAAGGCCGTAATATCTTAATATTTAAAGTCTAAGTTAACCATAATAATATCTCATTAAAAAGATACCTTATATCGATAAAATACTTAATAATTAATCAGGACTTTTATGGTCTGCTAATGAATGGTATAAAGATATTAATATTTTGTCAAATGTATACCTATCTGTAATCATCGAAAGACGGACGTTTTCCGCCATTCATCAGCATTTGGCCAAAAAGTACCTGGTGTCCCGAAATATCCGATTATTAATCTAAAACACATATTAAAATTCTTCTCTACGCCGTTTCCCTGAGATTTTAGCTTTGCTCCGGGCGGGAGGGTCGTCGTGGGTCCTAGAAGTACCGATGTTGGGGCGGACGGCCGCTTCGGGTTTCTCGTCTTCGTCCGAAACGTACATCCGAGTGAGATCAGATGCGACTGAAGCTGTCTCACACGCGCTGCAATTGATACAATTCAAAATGTATTCACTCAGCCAGGTAATTAATGCATAGATTGAATTACTTCTTTATTCAAAGTTGATTAATATTTTAGTAAAAAATCTTGGAAGACTGATAACATGCAATACTTAGTTAAATAAAGGGCTTCTAATAAGAAATTTGTTGGCCCGCCGGCAATTGTATCAGTTGTAAGTAGGTACATATTTTTTGACTGGCCTCATAGCTCAGTTGGTTAGTAACCCTACCTTCTGCGCTGTAGGTCGTGGGTTCGATCCCCTTTCAGGACAAACGTTTCTGTGACATTTGTAACATTGATGTTTGTTCTGTGTCTGGGTGTTAATATGTATTATATGAAAAGTATATAAATATTATATCATTAGTCTGGTTCCCATGATACAAGCTATGCTTAGCTTACTTTGGGGCTAGATGGCGCTGTGTGAAATGTCCACCAATATTTATTATTATTATTATATGTATGTTGTCAAAGCTACCTGTTGTAACATTCGGGATCAGCAATGTGTACGTAGGTGGAAGTGTCCTCCTTGATGGTCATGATTGTGGGCAGGATGGCGGGCGGAGTGGGCAGGAGGGCCGCGATCACCGCGCTCGCGGCGGCCGCTTGCTGCTCCAGTGTGAGTGCCGCGGGGCGCTCCTCAGCCGGTACCATCACTACGTCTTCGATTGTCTCTATGCTGAAATGATGAAACAGTTTTCGTTTAATCGAACCCACGACCTATAGCGCAGAAGGCGGCGTTACTACCAACTGAGCTACGAGGCCAGTCAAGAGCAGCAGAAGCATCCTCTGTTAAGAGAGGACAATATATTTTTATATGAATGAATGTTAGTTTACCTTTCAACATTCAGAATGATTTTACACTCCTGTGACTTTTGTACGATTTGTAACCAGTTGTGTTGTTCTATTTCAGCTTCAGTTCTAAACGCGGAGCCAGGCCTGAAATTGATAAATAGCATTGGTCACTTACTAAAGTACACAAATGTCGTTAACAAATTATTGTAAAAATAAAAGGTTTCTTACATTGGAGTAAAATTGACCATAGTAGCGAGCTTCTGTTTGTGTATTTGGTAGATGTTGTCAGATGTTTCAATCATAAAGTTGTCTTGAATGTGGTCAGAGGCGACGCTAGAATGGTCGTGCTTTGTTTTGTGCGATCCAGTCTCGACCAACTCGCTAACTGAGAATTTCAATTTTGCTGTAAAATTATTAAATATAAATAAAGTACTTAGATTAAGTCATTTGCAAAATATATACAAATAAATAAAATTGGAGTGTCTGTTTGTAATATTAAAATAACCGCTTTTCACTAAGTGCATATGGATGTATACACGGTACATATTCCAAAACGAAATTTATTACAATTTTTGTCTGTCTGTCTGTCTGTTTGTTCCGGCTAATCTCTGAAATGGCTGGACCGATTTTGACGGGACTTTCACTGGCAGATAGCTGATGTAACAGGGAGTAACTGGGGCTACTTTCCCGGGGGGTGAAATAGGGGTGCGTGATAAAACCGAATTCCACGCAGACGAAGTCGCGGGCAACAGCTAGTTAAATATCGATTTGTTAATCGCAGACTACTTTGATAAATACATACACGTATCAATGGGGCGTATTTTTCCAGCCACACTGTACAGGAACTCCGCCGTCCAGAAGTTAGGAATCCGAATAAAAACTTTCCCAGTGTCTACGGGCATGTGGAAACCGAGCTTGTGAAGAAGCTGTAGGAACTTGAGGTCCTTGCAGATGCTCGCCTGTTGGCAGTTCCACGGAACGAGAGGCACCGACTGGTTCAAAACTGTAAAGTGAAATGTAGATGCTAGCTTTTTTTTTGTTTGATACAGTAACGGAACGAGCCGACAGCCCTGGTGTTAAGTGGTAACCTCGGCCCATAACAAGCGATGCGACTTGGGTCCTACCCCACTAGTTACGAAAGACTGAAGTTGCATCGTATGCGCCCTTACCCCTGAGACGTGTAGGTATGTGCCTGTAATGTCACCGGCAATCACACCTTTCAAACCGTAACACAGTTACACACACAGGTACACAGAACACAGGCAGTTCCCCGGAAGAACTTGGCGAGAGTTCTACTGCTCTTAATATGACCTTAAAGCTCTAGTTTCAAGGTGAAATCGGAACCATTACCCTTCGTTACCCCTAAAACACAACTACGGGTAGATAACAGTATGATCTTGCTGGTGCAGTTTAGGCAAATCCTGAACATTCGAATAACTAATTTCCCACGTACCCTACAATATAAAACATTTCTATATTGTGTACGTTGTAAAACTTTAATCGGAATTCGGTACAGGTCTTCGATACTTACGCAAAGCATGATATGCCACCGGCGAGATGACGGGCAAATCTTCAGTTTTAATACGAAATATTTCAAAATTCATGAGTTTCGATTCGGCCTCGGGCGCGGAGTTCTTCAGTTTGATTTTCTGCAGTTGTAACTTGGCGTAGCATATTTCGAGCAACACTTTCTGCAGCCAGTCGAGACATGACGATTTTCCATCTAGGATCAAATGCTCACAGAATTTTCCGATTTCGTCGTCACGTGATTCTTTGTTAGACTGAACCGAGTTCTTCTCACATTCACATTTTATATGTTTCTCGTATAAATCTTTAGTGATTAGGTTTTGCCTGAAGAGTTCTTTGACTATCGAACCCCTGGATTTGTTGATGCCGTCTTCTTTCAGCTGTTTGCGTAATTTCCCGACGACGTCTGCGTTAGAACTGCACCGCAGGTAGTTCCAACTGAGCGATGAGATCTCGTCCTCTGTCCATCTGTAGTAACGAAATGTTGATTAAGTTGTTTGGTAGCTTGGGAACGAGATGACGCGACTTTTGATACTGTCTTCTAATTAACGCTATTTCTAATATTCATATATGATATTTAATTAATATTTTATGTATTTACTTTGTGAGTATATTAATATGTTAGTATATTGATATATATCCTCTTTTGTTTAGCACCACCGTCCCAAATAATTATTTTTAATCCAGTCCATATTGTTTTATTATTTCTTTAATTTTTCTATCGTTTATCCGCGAAAACCTCTAATTGACTGTCCGTAGCTAATCCATTGTTATTAAATTGTAACAAAGCTGTTGGTTCTACATGTAATAAATAAATAAATAAATTCAAGCATACAAAATGGCGATATGATTTGTATAGGTAATGTGTGGGTATTTCATCGCTAACAAGTTAAAAATGTTTATAATGAGCGAGTGCACTATGAAATCCCTTTACCTCTCTGATACGATGTCAGCTGTGTTGCTCCTCATAGACTTCTTCGTGTCATCTTTTAACTCCCTAGACTGTGAATTAAATTCGGGCTTTTTAAACATTTTACTTTCATTGGAGCCGTTCATTTCGAGGGATAAATGAGAGTTGTTTAAAGTGTTCGTTTTCTTCACGAACGTGTTTATTACGTATTCGATGAGATCTGACCAATCCTGGAAACAAATTTAATGTAGTTAGTAACAACAAAATTGAACCAGTAACGCTAGGACAGTCTGACAGGTGAAATAATTGCATAGAGTGTAATTGAGTCACCCCAGCACTAGGATCACCTGTGTCACAGGTGGCATAGACAAATACAAGCATCCAAGATCCAAAGAAAAAACTTAGCTGACCACGAAATGTTTGCCCCGACTGGGATAGAATCCAGAGCCTTCTTTTGCAATCATGGAATCTTAGCAGGCACCCTGTTAACTCAGCTCTGGGAGTAACTTAAGATTAAAGACTCTTCAATGTAAAAAACTATACTTTGGGAATTAAGTCACCTAACAGATATTATCTCCTTTAATTATTAATCTTTATCTCAAAGTGCAATCGTGGTAGCAAATTTAATAAAATTAGTAATAATTCAAACGTACTCACATCACATATTTCAAAGTCAGATTTCCATATGGCGGTGAATATCTTCAGGATACCCGGCTGAAACAATGATATCAGACTGCCCACCTCTCCCCCGACGTGGTGCATCAGGGTGAATATGCAGTCATTCACAAACTCACCATTAATGGCATAATCTTCAAGCAGCAGACCATACTGAGCCATTACTTCTGGTGTTGCGAACCTATCAACATAATTTAAGGTTATGTTTTTATGTCAACGGTTGGATGTTTCCATTATAGTTTAAAAAGTTGTTTAATTGTAGGTACCTACTAATATATACTTAAAAGAAGCAGAAGAAAGAAAAACCAATGATCAGAAATTAATATTTATCCCATTATGTCATCGAAATTGTATTTTGGAGTAATGATTTCATTAAACCAATTTTACTTTACAAATTCAATACAAATGTCACCCGTGCACGCGTCATTCCAGGTTAAAGGACTTCTTAAGTTAAATTCTATTGAATGGAACATGTGACTGCGCCGCGTGACCACGTGACCACGTGACATCGCCATCACGGGACGGGAATTCAGGGAATAATCGCGTCCTTCGGTTTGAGGGTGGGGTGGGCGAGAATGAGGCTGCTCCGTGCACGATCTACGCAGTTAGAATCCCTTATAAACTCCTATTAAATAATGTACTCTCGGTATGAAAAACTT
This sequence comes from Chesias legatella, assembly GCA_947359385.1. Classification (NCBI taxonomy): domain Eukaryota; kingdom Metazoa; phylum Arthropoda; class Insecta; order Lepidoptera; family Geometridae; genus Chesias; species Chesias legatella. The sequence goes on from OX375783.1 coordinate 7,614,567, forward strand.
GTTCAAAACTACTTACTGAGTACGTGTAACTAAAGGATTTGTTATGTTGTTACTTAGATATGTTTCAGCATAAATCAAGTCTCGTAAGTACCCACCGAAACGCATTGACGTGTTAAAAATGAAATGTTTGAGTTTCTATAATGAAAGAAAGAAAGAATGAAAAAAAAGCATTTATTTAATGGGGAATCGGACGCATGGGTCTTGCGTTAAACATTTAAATTGAACGTTATCGTCATCGTTTCCAAGCCATTTCTTTAAGAATTCTTTGGAAATAAAGATTGTGAGGATGATTTTGCACTGCTAGCTTAATTTTAAAATTGGATGAGACTATTGAATATTGAACACAAATACAATCAAAAGAGGATGACCCAAATATCGGTAAACTAAGCATTTGAAGATCAGAATTATTTAAAGCAAATGTATTATTTCATTTTGACCTAAGTAAAACTAGCATATATTATTTAGCTAAATATAATATTACGTGTAACTTACTGTCGTATATGATCAATCATTTTGATAGAGCATTTGTAATCCGGATACTTCATTGCGTTGTCCAGAAAGATCAGCAGCATGTGATTTGTAACAATGAGGTCCTAAGATAATAAAAACTTTATTATTTACCGAAATACTGCCTCTATTTCATTATTGCATTCAATAAGTATAAAAAAACCCTTTTTTAAAAAGAGAAAGAGAAGAGAGAGAAATGAGAGATAAATTAATAAAAATAAAATAAAATAATTAGGCGATTACTATTATTTAATTTTTATAATATATGCTCAACTAAAAGCTATTTTGCTTGCTAAATTATTAAGAACATATAACTAGGAAGGGATTTAAGAGTCTAAATGATCTGAAAACGAATAACAATGGCATGAGGCTAAAAACCGAAAAAGAAACATACCTGGAGGTACTGCTTGCTGTGAAATTTAGGATTGTAGTGACGCAAAAGCAGGACCAACATGGAACGAAGGTCTTCAGTCTCGCACATTTTAATTTGCAGCTTTTTAAGTTTCTCCTGATCATCCTCATTCAAATGTGTGATTTTCTTATACACTTCAATGGCTTGAACAAACTCGCGGATTGCTGTGACAACCTAAAAGGTAGATATTTCGAAATGTAACACGTCAATAATGAAGTAGAAAAATTTTGAGTGTGATAAACTAAAAAATATATAGTTACCAAATGCTGTCTCCGAATGCTAGGGCTCAGCTCACTGCCGTCCAGTTTGATAGCGAGCTCAAACTGCTCACACAAGTTGACGCCTTCCGACGTTAGATACGAGACTATATCGAAAGACAGCACCGAGCACACATGCTCCAAGTCCAATTCAATTTGAGTCGCAAACTTGAGAAAGTATGTCACGAGCCAGAAAAAATGAGATGTATCGATTTCAAGGTTCGAATTAGTAAGGATTTCATTGTGGAGTGTTTGGACCAACGAGTTGTATCCTTTCAGGAGGAAGTCTACTGTGAACTCCTTTAGCACACTGGATATGTCATCATCGGTGGGTTTCTTGTGAGATAGTCCCTGCACATTAATTCTGGAACCATAAAAAAACATATTATATCAGTATTTTTAAATATATCAAGAAATCATCAGTTTCAAACTTACATGTTCGCTTTTCCTCTTTTAACTATTTTTTTCCTTTTCCGATCTTGCAGAACTGTGCCTGAACGAGGCTTATTATTTGGCCTCTGTTTGGTGTTGTGTGGTTTTAGATGTACTGGTTTTTTTGCAGGCAGTTCATCTTCATTACTTGACGTCGAAATAGACTCTTGATTTTCGATTTGCGTAACATATCCACAGTCAGATGTCTCTGATATGACTGTTAGTTTTTGGCTCACGTTTTGTTCGCCTCCAGCGCCCGGAGACATCGTGCAGGACATAGATGTCTCCTAAGAAATAAATATTATTTTATATTTATGGTATGAATTCACACACTAAGTCAACACAAACGACGTAACTAATTCTGTACTTACGTTATCTAATTTGGTTTGGTCGTCAGTGTTGGTTCCAAACCCAGAAGACTTACTGTCGCCTGTATTGTTGTCTGGCTCGCTAGTTTGAAAGTTAGCCGATTTATCATCGTCTGTATTATTGTATTGTTCGGAAGGTTGGAAGGTCTGATTATTATCATTTTGATTGTTAGAATCCACCATTTCGCCTTCCCAACCTGAATTTGTGTTATCGCGGCCTTTATTGCGACCCCCGCCTCCGGTGTCTGATGAATCTGATGTTGGATCTGACGTAAGCATCGGCGAGGAATCGTCGCTGCCTGCTATAAAATATAAAGACAAATAAAGATATCAAAAATGAAAAATAACTCTAAATCTAAATAAATCTGAAATAAAAACCCAGACTCACGCCAAATCATTTGTTTTGCTTGGAGTAGACCAGAGTGAAGTGGAGCTCACACTCCGTAGCTTGAAAAGTGATACTGCCGTTGGATGGGATGGGATCTCAACAAGATTTTTAAAAATGGCCAAAGATATAATTGTTCCACCGCTAACTCATATCATAAATTTGAGTTTTGAGACAGGTATATTTCCTGAAGTATTCAAACGATCCCTAATACACCCCATTCATAAGGGTGGGTTGAAAGACAGTGTCAATAACTATAGGCCTATTTCGATTCTTCCGGCATTATCCAAAGTAGCAGAAAAAATGCTTAATAAAAGACTCGTGAATTACCTTGAATCCGAAAACCTACTTGCAGAATCACAATACGGTTTTCGTGCTACAAAATCCACCGAACAGGCAGTGACAAGTTTAACGGATTTTGTGGTTAGCAGTTTGGACAAAAACAAGAAATGTATAGCAGTTTTCCTAGATATGGCCAAGGCCTTTGACACTGTCTCAAAGCCCATCCTTCTGAGTAAACTAGAGAATATTGGAATACGAGGAACTGAGCTTCAACTCATCCAAAACTACCTTTCAAACAGAACCCAGCGTGTGGTTATCGATCACGCGTTGAGCGATGACGAAACGGTCTTATATGGCGTCCCTCAAGGCAGTATTTTAGGCCCAAGTCTTTTTCTAATGTTCATAAATGAACTGTGTCTATATACGCCTAAGCAAGGTCGGTTATTTACTTTCGCTGATGACACTGCTCTCGTGTTTGAGGCGGAGACATGGGATCAAGTAAGTCAATATGCTGAGGCTGGTCTTCAAAATGTCATTTCTTGGCTCGCTAGGAATCTATTGACCCTTAATTTTGATAAAACGAAATTCATGGCATTTTCAATACGAAAAAATTGTATCCCCGTATTAAAAATTCAGGCTCATAATGTCAATTGCTCTCCTGGTCAGTCTTGTGATTGCCTGCAGCTAGAACAAGTGTCATTTATTAAATATCTAGGAGTTATTATAGACAATCAGTTGAACTGGATACCGCAAATTAACTCGATAACATCTCGAACCCGAAAACTTATTTGGATTTTTAAAAACTTACGGCATGTGGCTTCCTTTCATTTATTAAAAACTGTGTATGTTGCCCTCGGGCAATCAGTTATCAGCTACTGCATATCCGTGTGGGGCGGAGCATACAAAACGCATCTTATAAAAGCGGAGAGAGCCCAACGGTCACTCCTTAAAGTTATAAAATTTAAGCCTTTTCGCTACCCCACCATTTCACTTTATAACGAATGCCAAGTGCTAACTGTCCGTAAACTTTTCATTCTCCAGTCCATAGTATTTCATCATCAAACACTTTATTATAAATATAGCAGCGAATTTACAGCACGATTTTTCAAAGGTAATATCATCCATTGTCGCACATCATTTGCACGTCAACAGGGATACTTTATAAAACCCTACCTTTACAAAAAAGTTAACAAAATTTTAAATATATTCCCCCTTCCACTTTACAAAACTAAGAGAACGATAAAAGAATGGCTCTTACCACAAGATTACGATGCAACTGAGAATATTTTGGCTATCTTACAATAAATAAATAAGTTATAACGCATCCTAATTTAGTAATTATTTGATTTATATTACAATTATTAACCTACCTATACATTTGCAACATAAATTCAATCATTATTGTTGAATTATATTAAAATTATTTATCTCCTTATACAAATATATCATAAGTTCAATTATTATTATTAATTATTATTACTTGTGTCTTTGTTAAAATATATTTAATTGCTAAATGTTCTATTAAGTAACTGGATAAATTGGTGCCTTCTGAAAGGAAGTCATAGTAATAATTTTTTTATGTTTTAATTTTATTGTAAAACTATGTAACAGTCACTTAACCCGGCGGAGGGCATTGGTACGCCATAACACAGGTGATCCTAGTTTGGGTACCAATGTGTTTCCAAACAAAAAAAAATGTTTAAATGTTTTATGTGTATGCTACGTTTGTATTTTTAATGCATTTTTAAATTTAATAATGTTTGTTGGCGAAAATAAATTTCATTTCATTTCATTTCATTTCATTTCAACTATATCTTTAGTTAATCCATCGCTAGTACCTTGAGAGCGTGGTCTAGTGGTACTGTAGTGGTACTATATGTGCAATACCACGCTCTCAAAACGGTGAAGGAAAACATTGTGAGGAAACCGACATGTCCTAGAACTAAGAATTCGAAGACGTGTCAAGTGCATGAAAGGAGCCTCTTTGAGGCGCACTTACAATCCTTTCACCACACTGGTTTGAGAGAACCAGTGACTAGAATAGAATAGAAGAGAAAACCTATGCGATTATAAATTAAGCCGTAACTATTTAAATGATTCAGCACCAATACTGCTTACATTCTAGGTAGGTTCCTCGCTAACCGAAGATGGCAAGTTTTTTTCGCACATTTTAAGGACAAATTAGTTGCCGAAAATGTTCTAACTACTTACTACCTATTATCAATCGAAACATAAGTCAGCAGCTGAAATAATGCAAACGGTCATAGATACGCCAGCTCAGATCGAGGAGGGAATGAATATTGAATTTCCAGCGTGGAGGAGGAAACGTATTGCAGGGAGGAGGGAAAGAACAATGGGAAGGGGTGGGTCGGCATTGACGTCAGTAGGAAAGTATTGGATTTCAGTTATTTTTAGAATTTCGTTCACACAGGGAAAAACGTAGGTACTCTATTGCTGTAATTCTGCTGTCTTTCTGTATTTTGGTTTATACCATATCACCAGTATTTATTGGCTCGGAACTTACTCTAGTGTAAATGAAATATTTTTGTGTCTATGGGTTAGGTTATTAGGTTGCACTAAATGCACCTAGGTGGATTATCATTATTCATATAGTATACCAACAGCTAAAAAATCGAATACTTATCCTATTTCAGATTACTAATATTTAATATTAATTAATAAGGTAAGAAGGTAACGTTGCGAATGGTTTTTTTTTTAATGTTTTAATGAAATCCCTAATCCCTTTAGACTCAAAAAAAAAAATACAGAGTAATCTTCTGAGCCAAGTAACCTAGGTCACCGGACCGGTTTTGTAGTTAACTAAGTACATTAACCGGGTTTTTTTATTGTGTCTTGCCGTACGATCTTTAATTCCAAGTAAAAATATTATTTGCATATTTATAAAAGACTTACCTCTGTCCGGTGGTGAAGTGTTGCTCTCATTATCTTCAGAACTTTCGGAGAGTGATGATTCAAGCCAGATATTCAGAAGTTTATGCAAAGTGACAACATGCTGATCTTTGTATAGTAAGGCAACCAATTGGACCATAGTAACAGCCCAATATCTCTGTAAACAAATATTAAACACAAAACTGAATCACAATGGACACAATAGACTCGTAATGTTGTTATAATGTAATATAATACGAGGAACACACAAAAATGTTATATAATGTACGAGGAACTAACAAAAATATAATTTCAATTCATCCAAAATAAAATTTTATTTAATAAATCGGAATTGTAAGGGGTGTAATAGATATAAGACTCTTAAACTTAAAAAATCCAAAAATTCGTTCAATTCATCTTTCCAAAATATTTTGTGTATAAAAAAAAAAGTGTATTAGGAAAAACTTACAGCATCGGGTATTATCATCGATTTAATTAGAAGCTTATCGATGCTTTGGCTGAAGATATTCCAAAGTATCTGGTTTTGCACTGAGTGGAGCGAACCATTGTAGCTGGGAATCGCCAGCAAGCCGGTCTCCTCCGGTATGTGCAGTATATTTCTCAACAAAAGGAGGCAATTGCTCACATTAGTGCGTTGTTCTATTGACAATTTTAGCTTCTGATTAAAATCTACGTTCTTTTTCAGAAAGTCGACTAAAGCCTTAGAAGCTCGAAATTCCGTAAACGCTTCTTTCGTTGATGCCAATAAGTTATTGATTTCAAATATAGTGTGACGACCGAAATCGCTTTTGGAAATCAGATCAACGTTTAGTAAACACTCTATTGGAATAGTGAGGTTTACTAAAATTCTTATCAAAAGTTCAACAGTTGTTTCCTCTTTGGCATGTATCAGTAGAGGTATGATGTCCTTTTTTATGTTCTGGCCGAAGCTAATACTTCTGCGGTAGGTCCGCAAAAACTTGTCTTCCGTTAAAATATTATGTAGAATGGTTTCCAAAGCAGCTAGAATAATAAATACCAAAATTTAATTTGAAAATAGTGATTAATACGTAAAATACAATGGTAAGTAATGAAAGGAAGGGTTGGATTAATACAGTGTTTGGTACATGGTGGGACAAACGGGAATGGCTGAGGGGCCTAATAGTCTGACACAGTATAATACACTAGGCAAGTAAATTAGGTTACTACCATGCTTGCTAACAGTGTAGCGAATAAACTTACAATTGCAACTGTCGTTAATGTGATATCCATCGGCTTGAACAAATCCCAGATTACTGAAAGTGCTGTGTATCTGAGGACTTCGCAAAACCCAATCCATCTTCGCTCTGGAACCAATATAATATATATTTGGGTGAAGAGAATCAGAAATTTTCAATTAGGAAAAACCAAAGAAATATGTTTAATGATTTGGCTTGTTTACTGAGATGGCATGTAGGTAGGTACCTATTTCAGATTATAATTTGAGATAAAAATCTATTAACTAGTAGGGAAATATTACTACCAATGAAAGCTCTTAAGAGCAGTAGAACTCACGCCAAGTTCGTCCGGGGAAGTACTGCCACCATGCCCATGCCAGGCACATGAGACATTCCACCTTTTTTTTTTAATGTAATACTGTTACAGAACGAGCTAACGGCCCACCTGGTGTTAAGTGGTTACCTCTGCCCATAACAAGCGATGCGGCTTGGGTCCTCCCTTACTAGGTACGACAAGACCCAAGTCGCATCGTATGTGCCCGTAACTGTGAGACGTGTAGGTAGACACACGAGACATTCCACCTACACGTCTCAGAGTTACGGGCGCATACGTTGCGACTTGGGTCTTGCCGTACCTAGTAGGGGAGGACCCAAGCCGCATCGCTTGTTATGGGCAGAGGTAACCACTTAACACCAGGTGAACCATCGGCGTCGGTCGGCTCGTTCCGCAACTAAATAAAATAAAAAAAGCACCCTTATATTTTTGAAAATATTTCGGCACGGTTATCCGTGCAGGATAAGGGTGCCTCCTTTTAAATTCCATACAATTGTGAATGAGAGCACCCCCTATACAGGTCATCTCCGAAAACAAAGTATATAGTAATATTAAATTCAAAAACAGCCTACCATAATTATAATATATTCAACTTATATCGACCGGAGTAAACCTACCCTACTACTTGTACTTGTAATTATTCTAGTGTATAGTATACAGCTAGCAATCGAGTAATGATGCACTAGACTACACTATAACTATGTACGTTGGGTAGTTATCCAACAGGCAGAATACTTAATAATGACTATATTAAGGTATTTACTATGTTATTTCGTCTGTAGTGACATGTCAAAACATAAATAAATTATCTTACAAGGTATCTATTATTAAGATATGTATTACAGAGTCCTGTTTATGCCAAGACACCTGTGAATACAAACTAATCACGCATAAACGCATACCCATAATCTAATAAACACCTACCTTGACTTTGTACCACTGTTTATTATTATTTAGTGAAAATATCACACTCATTTCCTTTCACCTCAGATTGAGATTAAAGTAACGGATCAACAACCACTCCGTGCAAGAATTATATTGAACTGAAGGCAAATTACGCTGAATGAGAACAGCGCGACTGTGAGCCACGTGAGGCCAGACCGCTCTATGCGGGCAGCCAATAGCGGGCGACGCTCACTCGGGTCGCGTGTACCGTGCACGTGCCCGGGCCCTCGCCTCGGCCGCGGCACACACCCAGTGGGGGGGGGGTTACCTCGTCTCTGAAAGCCACAGTCACATCGCATCCACTTGAGTACTCTGCTAACTAGTCCAGTCGGGGCAAACATAAAACTAGCCTGAAATAGAAAAAATTCCGGGGAGCGATTTTTTTTTTTAAACGTCGGGGGGGTGGTTGGAAGTATAAATCTCGATTTTCTAACTAATCCCGGTAGAGGATTCGCCGCCATCTTGTTTTAAAGTTAAATTTTTTCGTTTTTCTGAAATAACTCGTTAATTTTCAACTTTAGAGTAAAAATGGTACTGTCCAAAGTTGTTGGATATTTAATTTTCCACAAGTTTGGTCATTATCATTTTTACGCTAGGATCAATATTTGCAGAGTTAAACTACCAAGTTTAACTTTAAAACAAGATGGCGGCGAATCCTCTACCGGGATTAGTTAGAAAATCGAGATTTATATTTCCAACCACCCACCCCGACGTTTAAAAAAAAAATCGCTCCCCAGAATTTTTTCTATTTAAATGTCTGCCCCGACTGGACTCAACTCAGTAGATAGAAGACTCTTTATTGTACACCACAATATAAACATTATACACACCCACACACACACATACACACCCACACACACACACCCATACACACACACACAAACACAAACACACGTGTGTGTGTGTGTGTGTCAGACACACACACACACACACACAGATAATCTCACACACTTATGATGCTTTTATTTTTATTTATATATATTACCTTTATGTTATCTATAATTATGTGTAGGAACTTATTATTTTTAGCTTTATGCTTATGTTTAAACTAGAGATACCTATAATTGGTTGTATATATTTTTTAATTAGTTTTATTTTTAAATCATAAATTTGTAGCTGTTAGTACCTTTATAAATAAAAAAAAAACAAAAAAAATCAATGTTACATGAAATAATAGTTAAATGTGAAGTACAATGGGCGGCTTTATTGCTTAAAGCAATCTCTTCCAGGCAACCTTTGGATGGACTCGACTAAAACAGGAATGATATGGGACGGTGGTGTTAAATAAAAGAGAAAAAACATTATATAAAATAACTAAATACATACTAGATATAAAGCTTTAATATATAATAATAAATAATATTTTTTTATTTTTTTGATTTAGATCTAAATCTAAATGTAAATATACATACTTATAAATAATACATACATACATACATATACTACCATAACATTTGTAAGTAGTGATATAATTTATTTTAATTTTTAAAATCTATCTATCTATCTATTCAGCCCGTATCACCCACTGCTGAGTATAGGCCTCTTCTCTGGCCTTGCCGGTCTTGGGCCTTCACTATATCGTCTGACCGTCGGGCTGGTGGGATGCCCTGGAACCGACGCATTTTTTAAATAAATCATTTAAATAAGAATCACTTTTTATTTTAGTTTTTACGTTCTATTCCTTATTCCTAACGTTCCTAGTTTATTATTTGCTAAAATATTTAATGTACACGGCAAAGCACTAGTCAGTAACTAAACTTATAGCGTACAAGAGCCAACTTTTCGGCATTTATTGAAAGCAGTTGAATAGTTTCATAAACTAAGCCTGCTTTAGAAAAAATATTTCGCTATTGCAAGGCAAAGATACACGAGATACTTTTTAGAAAACTGCAAGGACCGGTTATTGCTTCGCATTTACATCCACTCAAGTACACGGGCCCGGTTATCATTGCGTATGAAGCGAGTTATCTCTATACAAATCAATAAAATGGAAGTGTCTGCTTATAATGTCAAAATAACAGCTTCTTACTAAATGCAAATGAAAGTATATACGGCGCACCTAAAGCAAATTTTTTTTTTATTAAAAATTGTGTCTATTTGTCTGTTCCGGCTTATCAACGATATTGCTGCACCGATTTTAACAGGGCTCTCACTGGCAGATAACTGATGTTATAGTGAGTAACTTAGGCTACTTTTTCGAAAGGTAAATTAGGGGTTGCGGTTTAAAACGCAATTCCACGCAAATGAAGTCGCGGGCTACAGTTATATAATTTCATGTGGGTTTTCGCTTCCATACTGAATCCTCTTTGTACTACCCCCTACTACTACCTCCCTACTGTTCCTCTCATACTGCGTGTAATTTGCATGCATAGTGACTAAGTGAAGAACTTGCCATGTATCTCAAAGGGTTTTAACAGCTTTGGTACGATAGCCTTATCATAAAAGATCTGCTGGAGCCTTCTAGACCATGTTTCATAAAACTAATAAATTTCTTCAAAACAGAATTTAATTATTAAACTCATTTTTTATTGTTTGCACCGCTGTGTAAGAAGCTATACAAAACTCATTAACTTATATAATGCTTTCTGTACCAACAACAAAGTTCAGAATTTAGTTTCAAATGAAAAAGTTTTTAAACAAGGAAAAAGGTTTCATTTCAAATTTCGAAACTTCGATTGTTAAAAAATGTTACGTCATTCGGGATAAATAGTAAGTAGGTAACGCACACGTGCACGCCTACCGGCCGGGTTATTGATGAGTTAGGTATACCTACCACCCGATGCACAACACAGTCGCTCAATAGTTTTAAGTAAATGTGAGAACATGACAGTAATTCCACGTTCCAAACATAATGCAATCATATTTTCGCGTTATTGTGTACTGTAAATGGTGTGGTTGCCAGTAAAATTACAGGCACTTGAGACATTCCAGCTACGTCTGAGAGTTATGGTGGTAACGACACATTTTTTTTATGCCACTGATGTGACTGGACGAGCTGACGGCCCACCTGATTTTAAGTGGTAACCGCCGCCCATGGACAACAGCAATACCACTCAAGTCCTCTCCATAGTACGAGATGACTCAAGTCGCACTGCGTTGCGTCCATCGCCTCGAGACGGGGATGTTACGTCTCATGCGCTTGCAATTGTGTCTTTTTATACCTAAGTAGGGAAGAACCCAAATGGTACCTATTATAATTAAAACACCAGGTGGACCATCTACTGATTCAGTAACTTTTTAAAACCCAAGTACCACAGAACATACTTCAAATGAAATTCAATTCAATGGGGTCAATGATGATCCATCTGGATTGGGGTTAAAGCTGAAAACTTCAAATGTGGCACAAAATATACGAAGCGTTCTGTGTTGAAATAAAAATATGTTGCTTACAAAACTAGCCTCTGCCAACACGGTTTCGCCAGCGTGTGCATAAAGGAAGTAAGTTAAATAGGCTTAATAGTACGCCTTAAAACCATGATTATTTTAAACGGACACTTAAAAAGTACCTAACACACCAACTAAAAAAAGTTTTGGGTCAAGCTTTAACTGATATAATATATCAGCCAATAATACCTAGTCTGCGAGCCATTATGTCATGCGTAACAGTGGCAGTCAATGTGTTTTTTTTTTTTGTGCTAATGTCAATGTCTTGTCATCTAATCATTGCTATATTATAATAGGTATAGGTATCATAAGGAACACATGCAGCATGCTCATGCTGTTGTCCAACTGAGTACTATTTATTTATTCTACGTGGAAAAAACGTGTTAACATCTCTCGCATCTTCTATCCATGCGTTTCAGCATATTAGAGCAGTGCATACAGCAAATAGTTCGCTTTTCCTGTACATAGTGTTGTTTTATCTCATCCATAACCACAATTAATAAACAAATAACCAGTGCCAAACTAGGAAAATGACTAACAATTTTAGAGATTTAGATAAAGATTCATCTGACGATGAAAGTGGGATGTCAGCTGATGACATACACGAGTTCTCCGATAGTGGTAAGTAAAATTTGATTACTAAAATTAACTTAATATATAATTCCTTACAAAATACATATGTCATCTATTCCATTTCAGATAGTCCTGATAATGATGAGGAACCTGAAAATGAAGATGATAATGATCAAACCCAAACTGAAGAGAACACTGAGATGGATGATGAGGAAGAAGATGAGGTGGTCAAAGCGATTAAAGCTGAGAAAATCAAACCCCGAGATCATCCTCCAGCAATTATTTGTGAGGACTTCATAGTTGATATTTCCTTTCACCCCTCAAGGAATATTGTTGCATTGGGTAATATGGTAGGGGATGTTCTACTGTATGAATATGCAAATGAGGAAAATAAATTAATCAATACAATGGAGTTGCATTTAAATGCAATACGAGATGTTGAGTTCGATGAAGATGGTGTTACTATCTTTTCTACTGCTAAAGTAAGTAGATGACTATACATACAGAAATGCATTCTGACTGTTGTTTTGTGATCACCAGATGACAATTTAGGCATTATGTTTGACAGAACAATCATCTGATGACGACTTGGCAACATTACATCCAGCATTCCACTTATTTTGTTTTAGACCTTTAAGCTGTTAAGATTGTATGTTCTTCATGTATAGTTTTCAGATATTTATTATTATTTAAAAAAAAAATGTGCCATCACGGGACGCCTGGCAGATGTGAAACATCGACATTATTTTGTAAAAGTAATATGCAACGCATGCCGTGGCGACGCGTCGCCACGGCAGAAATCGGTTTTACGTGCGGCTATAGATGTTACACATCAAAAAATATAATTCCAATAGTTCTCTTTTTTTTGTGTAACAATAAGTAACATAGCAAAGATGTAAGGATATTCAACATACATGTTTGTTGCACAAATATTTGTCCAACTAAGCTATTAGGTCAATTTCTTTGACTTTAATTACTTAGTAGTAGCCCTGATTCTCTTGCTGCTTACTGCTACTACTTTGTACTGAATTCAGTTTGTGTGAATAATAAAAATAGCTTAAGTTATTCCTTGTAACATCAGCTAGCGAAAGTCCAGCCATTTTCGAAAGTAATGGGGAAAATAGACAGCCAATTAGACAAAAAATTTAATAATATTTTTGTTATAAGCACTTTCATATGTATTTGGTAAAAAGCTGTTGACGTTAGAAACAGAAACTTTAATTTTATTTATTTGTGTATATTATACTGAATGATCTGTTATTGTTCTATGTTTTGAGGGTTTAAAATCTGCTCATATCTGTTACAGGATAAAGTGATAATGGCAACTGATGTTGAAACAGGAAAACTGAAGCATTGCTTTGAAAATGCTCATGAAGAACCAGTCTACAGATTGTTATGTCTCAATAATAACAAAATTGTCACAGGTAAGACATGTATATTAAATAAAGTTCTACATTTTCAACATATAACAAATCATCCTCCTGTATTAGAATGTCATATTGTATGTAGCATAACACACATTTCAAACATCCAAGCTCGAGAAGAAATGTTCTTATCTGTGATTAATTGCCCAACTCATTTTAAAAGCAGAGCTTAGCCCAACTTAACTGTGTTGAGGGTGCACTTCATATCTAATACTTTGAGGAAGTAAATTCTGATGTGAGGCATTTTGTTACTAAGTGGATAGATATAGACAACGACCATGACAATCAACTTCCAAACACTGGCACAGTGCGGCTGGAGGTGAATTGGACTAAGGGCATCTCTTAAAAACAAAATTTTACTCGTAAATAAAATACATTTACAATTTGATAAAAATAAATCTAACAATATAATGCAATTTTGAAATCTAAATTTTATAATACATTATATGTTATGAAAAATTGCTTTTCAAGGTCAGTTAAACATTATATTTGAATATTTTTCAAGCAGCAAAATATTTCTAATAGTTTTGGGTTCCGACAATGTGTGCCAAAAGATCTTAAGAAGAGAGTTAATCATATAATCTATCGGGGGTGTGAAATTGACTAACCGTTATCCTTTTGAAATGCACACAATCTAGAGCATGTTTGCAGGATTCAACACTTATTATTATGTGTTTAATATTTCAGGTGATGAAGCTGGCACTGTCAAAATGTGGGACATGAGAAAACCTGATCCAATATTTTCCATAAAAGTTGGTGAAGATCATGTGTCAGACATGATCACTAATGATGCACAAAAATACTTAGTGTGTGCCGGTGGAGATGGAGTATTAACATCAATTGATCTCAAAGGAAGGTGAGTTTTAAGTCATTAAATTTCAAATAATAAAATATATATGAATAATAAAGTACTTACTCTTTGGACAAATCTGCATTATGGGTAAGTGAGACAAAACCTTCTACAGCATTTATTAATTATTCCTGAGAATTTGTAGCTGTATTAATTGCGGACATAATTGGTGTGGTTGGTTTTAAAATATCACATATAAGCACTTAACTTCTGTTACTAATTAAATGAAAATACTTATCTGTTTTTCTTTTTCAGTAAAATCTATACAACTTCTGAAGAGTATGATACAGAACTGACTTGTATGGGACTATTTCGGACCGATTCAAAATTATTGGTTGGCTCATCTTCTGGGAAATTTTATTTGTTCAATTGGAAGGAATTTGGTTTGCACAGCGATGAATATATTGGTCAAAAGCATTCGATCACATGTATGGTGCCTATTACGCAAAACATTGTTGTCACGTCAGGAGAAGATGGCATACTTCGAGCCTCTCACATGTTCCCACAGCGTCAGCTTGGCATTGTGGGCCAACATAAACTGCCCGTCGAAAACCTGGATATCAGTCACGATGGTCAGTTCATAGCGTCGTGTTCCCATGATAACGATGTGAAATTTTGGAACATTTCATATTTTGAATCTGTTGATGATATCATTGATGTAAACAAAAAACAAAACAAGAAGAGAGACATGAGCAACAACCTACCATCAAGCAGTGTTAAGAATGCATCAGATTTTTTTTCTGGATTAGCGTAACACCATCAGCCACCAGTAGCAAGGCCCACATCAATAGTTATAAATAACATTTTATTTTGTTTACGTGTGTAGGTATTACTTAGTATAATAACGGTTTCCGACCATCTAGTAATTAATTCAAATAGTATTTTTGTAACTGCAAAACTTATGTTAGTTTCCTGGCCTCATCATGATACCTCTCGTCCACCTCGATGGCCTATCCATGAAAATAACGCAAGATTAGGATCAATTCTGACGTTACATATAATTACATTTAAGTAAGATGTACCCAAGTGAAGGGGCTTATACAAAAAGAAAATGGTAATTTTCTATTTTACGGCATTTCCATCTATACCTGCATTGCAAGTCTACCGCAGTTACTCAAAATGATATCGTAATACGTTCTTGTTAAATAGGTTACAACGAAAAATTATAAATGGAAGCATATAATTTTGTACTTCAATTATTCATGAAAAAACTGTGGATCAATTCATATTATTATAAAAAAAATTATTCAAAATGTAGAGGTGTTTATTTTCAATAAAAAATATATCACAACTCTCTTCTGTTCTTTTATTCTTTAGTACATTCATGTAGATCCTATATGGAAGTCTACATTAAAGAGAGAAGAAATCACTAATATTATAATTAATATTAAATAATTAGCAGCATGCATATTGTACCATTACAGGTCTTCATGTTTCACTTTCTTGCGATGTGGAAATGACCAAAACTCGGATGGCAACCCTTTCACATCTCTTTCCCTTTTTACAAATGCCGAATAGGATGAAACACAATTACCAATAAAATAGTTGGCTTGCCCTAAAATAGCTAAGTCTAAATGTACATTGGAGGGTTGTAATTTTACAATGTTAACTTCTAAATTGTGTAGTCCCGTTTTCAGCTCGTCAATCATGTGATTTGAATCTGAAGCTACAAATATGTACTTTATGTCATCAAGTTTCTTCAGAGCTCTTTTTATTTGTCTGAAATAAAAACAAAGGATGTTTAATTTCAAATTACATGAGACAAGTTTTGTTTCAGAAAAATATTTATTGTATTTCAGAGCTTCAACTCTTGTGTATTTGTGGCTGGATGTTTCTTAGACATTTTGTACAGCTATACAAATGCATTTTTTATTTGGAAAATGGTACATTACTAATCCAGTTTAAACAATTGCAGTAGCTTAAATTGTCAGAAGTGGAAAAGTAGTAAGATAATAATAATTATTGGTGGACATTTCACTTGTGAGGTAGTGGAATCAACTTACAGCGGAGAAGGCAGAGTTACTACTAACTCTAACTAAGCAGTGAGGGCCAGTCGAACAAATAGGGTAGAAATCAGTTAGATTGATGTCTTATTAATGAAGATGTTTTGCTTACTTTGTTATTTCAACAGGCTGTGGTAAACACATTGACATTTTTAATGGTCCTCTTTCATTTTTGTATCCAACACACTGAGGAGCTGCAAACAGCAGAGGGCTGTCTTGAACGTGACGACAAGCCTTTACCCAATCTTGACCGTTCCTAAGATGAATTCCAATGAATCCTCCACCACTCATATTTTTTTTTATAAATGTCTTTGATGCATTCAGTATATCATCACTCCAAGTCAAATATTTGTGCAAATGAAGATTTTCTTTTTGGACGGGGAAACTAGCTGGAGCACCTAAAAATAAAAAATATTAATTTATTGTTAGTTTCGATGTGAGCAAGAGAAACCTGAATGCACTATTGTACTCAATTAATAACTAGATTACTAACTAGCAATTTTAAACATGTAAGTTATTATGCGGTTAAGTAATGTTGTTACAATTATTTATATTCAGGGTGTGATTGTGTCTTCAAGTTAGCCTACATAATTTCAGTGTTAGGTAATTTAAGATATTTTAAATAAATTATACCACCTCCTGAAAAGTCAGCAAAGTGATAGTTGCTTGATTCACGAATATTAATATCATACCTGTAAATGCTAAAACTGGCCATTGATCTGTTGGGTATTTTTGTTTCCATCTATTTGTCATCACATCATTGTGCGCATCGTAATTGAGAGGCCCATAAAATTCAGATTTCAGAAAATCTATGTCAAAGGTATTCCAAAATGGACCAAATGGATTGCCAGATTTGGCATTACAGCTATTTTCAATTTCACCAGTTCGCTGAGTATAACAGAATGAAATTCTTTTATTTTTGGGCCAAATGGTCGGTGCTACTTCATTCATGAACAGTTCCATAGTCATAGCTTTATGGTATTTATTCAGATCTTTGACTTTAAAATATGTATCAAAAGGTACTTGAACAGATTTTGGCTCTCCATAACGATATTCTACCCATGGAGGTAGAAGTAAAGTCCTGTTGATACCTTTACTGAAGGCTAATGCACCTAAGAAATGATCAGCTTGGTTTCCAAATCTACCTGTAATAAAATAAAAAATATTTTGTAGGTTTCAAACTTTGAGGTGATCAAAATAATTATAAACACTATGATATGATGAAAATACTCACCCATGCATGGACAATAAGCAACATAACCTTCCAGTTCCTGATTACAGTATATGCTTAAGGCGGTTGATAAAATATAGGCAAAATAAAGTAATATCCACATTTTTGTTAATACATCAGTAAATTTAAACTTGTCTCACTTTCTCAGTAATAATATTATTATGACAACCTTAGCGCAGACGACTAGATAGGTAACTAACTTTTTATTTTGGCATTATTTTGAGGCTTTTCTTTGACTTTGCACAAACGTTTTTGGCACAATTTCACAAAATAAAACGATGGAAATATATTATAAAAATGGCCGGTTTGGAGATCAAGGGAGCTTTTAGTTGATCCTTTTTGAATATAACTTGTATACCATCTAAAAAGTTAACTAAAACACAACAAACAGCGGCATTACTTCACGCTCACGCACATTTTCGATACCTATTTTAACTTGACTTGACGTCGACTGTCAATCACTATGAATATGACGGATAGTATTGTACAACCAAATTTTATTATAGTCGAAAAAACAATTTATCAGACAGTTGAAATAGTGTCTGTTTGTATAGTCAAAATATATCAAAAACAGCTTTTTAATAAATGCTACGAAATTACACATATAACAAACCGGTAATTATAACAAAAAACTTTTTTTTTTTGTGTATTTATTTATTCCAGTTAATGAAGATGATCCCGCTACAATACAATGCATGAATGATAAAAAAGGGAATACAAAAAAAATACTGGCATGGCAACAAAACGGCAGGCACAATTAAGAGACTATCTTTAAAATAATAATTGATGACTTAAGGCCATATTTACCGATAACTGTGGAAATTATTTTACCTTTTTATTTAAGTTATATTGTAGTAGCAAATATTAAAAATGAATGTGATTTCTGAAATTAGGTTAATAATTTTATTTCTTCTCTCCATATAACGAAAACTAAAAATATTTGGTCCCTTGAATTTCGTTACCTAGAGTTTACAGTGTTATTTACTACCTGTGTCCGCGGCTTCGCCCGCGTTGAATTCAGTTTGTAACTATAAGAGTAGCTACGTGGTTTAGTCATTTCTGCCAATAATTTTCCTTGGGATTGTTTTGGTAGAAAATTATTGAACAATATTCGTTCAGGTATATGGGGAGGGGGGAATGGTCCCTATATGCTACGCTACAATGCCTTTCCCTAATTTTTATCAATATAATTATTTTGCGCATTAACCTTAATAAAAGTAACCTAATTTAATCCTTATAACATCAGCTATCTGTCCGAAAATCCCGTCATAATCGGTCCAGCCGTTCCGGCTATTAAACGAGAAGAATTTTTCTAATAATTTAACGGCATCAACTGCTTGTTGAATAGTAGGTTGCGTTCCAGAAGCATCTATTCGGTCGTCTTCTTCATCTTTAATTTTCAACACTGAACGAATGATGTCTTATTACTATTTTGTGTATCTTAACACAAAATAAACAAAAATAAATTTCGTAGCCTAAAAATCAGCAATTTTCAATAAAAAAAATAAAAGTCGAATATCTCGAAAAGGGTTAAGTTTAGGGTAGGGTGTTTCATAGTGAAATAAGTCAGAAATGATGGGTACTCCATGCCCCTAACGGATGTAGCACGACTTTTCCTGTAACCCTGTATATATTATTATAAAACGTTGAATCGGTCTGTTTTTTCTTTATTCATATCTATGCAACATCGTAGCACACTCATTTACACACATTACACTCATTATATTAGATTATTTTTAACCGACTTGTGAAAAAGGATGAGGTTCCTAATTCGGATGTTCTCCATCATATACAGGCAGATTTGCAAACTTTTTTTTTCGAGAGGATTATCCCAGGATAGTCCATTTAAGTTTTGACAAATCGATCCATTTGTTTGGTTTTTAAATATTGATAACTAGAAGAAAATATGTCATCCAAGTAGGAGATAACGAGGTATGATTGCGATGATGTCTGTTTATTCGTTTTGCTGCGCAAAGTAATTTTAACAATTATAGGTAGGTATATTAAATCTAAAATTCATATTAACATCTTTGACGTTTTATATGCCTCACCGGGTTTGTTTAATGGTTAAAGAGACACTCATTTGATGTAATTTTTATAAGTAAATAAATATTGTTGGACATTTCACACAGCGCCATTTAGCCCCAAACGAAGCATAACTTGTATTATGAGAAACAGATGACTGTGGAATACTTTTTTAAATACATTAGCACCCAGACAACAAACAGTTCATCACACCCAGACACATCACATCACATAGATTTTTGTCCTGAGTGGGAATCGAACCCACGAACTACCCTACAGCGCAAAACGCAGAGACTAACGAATGAGCCGTAAGGTCAGTCAAGTTTATTCACTCCTGCTCCCGGAAAAAACCAAGCGGCCATTGCTTGGTTCTTGCACACAAATCGTCTAGACTTATTATGTAGTCATTTTTAATGCAGTTGTTTGTAAGGTTCAAACAATGTCACTATTGCATCCTGTGAATGATCGACACATTCTGCCATTAGATATTGCATTGCATAACCCATGAGAATCGCATAGTATGAGCAACTAGTCACGCCTAGCAAGGTGAGGACTACTTTTCAACTATCCTGTGGGGTTCACTCTAATAAATTAACACCCAGACACTGCACAAACTAATATTCTTCTAATACCGGCAAGCACCGCCAGCGCCATCCATGGATGGTTTTTGAATGCTTACGATTCATAAGTAGCTTTAAGAGCAGTAGAACTCTCGCCAAGTTCGTCCGGGGAAGTACTGCCACCATGCCCTTTTCTGCCGCCAAGCAGTGACGCATTCGCGTTACTGTTCCGGTTTGAAAGGTGTGGTTGCCGGTGAAATTACAGGCACGTGAGACATTCCACCTTCACGTCTCACATTTACGGGCGCATACGATGCGACTTGGGTCTTGTCTAGGTATGACAAGACTTGGGGAGGACCCAAGTCGCATCGGCTGTTATGGGCCGAGGTTACCACTTACCACCAGGTGGGCCGTCGGCTCGTTCCGTAAATGTATTACATAAAAATAAAAATAAAAGTAGGCTCAAAATTTGATGTTTGAACAATCATCATAAGTTTGCTCTGGAGGTTTGGCAGCAACTGATGGAAAAGTTTTTTAAGTGTATAAAACTGTCAGACCATGTGCCGAAAACTACCAAAACAAAAAAACATTGTTAAAGCAATCTGCCTTAAGTGGAACTGGGCCAAACATGTCTGTTTTTTTCACAAGATCTGAAAAATAAAACCATAGAGGAAATACCTATTTCAATATTAATTAAAACAAGTTCTTAATGTATAGCTTTATTAAGCTTTCACAGCATATACTCGTGGTGGGAATAGAGATTTCTTTCTAATCTCTTTCATTGTTTTTATTTTTGCTTCATGTTTGGTCAGTGCTTTTCGCATAGCACGAGTCTTCTTGGTCCTCAGGTCCAAGGGCTTGTATTTCTTGTTTTTGTAATGATTTCTGAGGTTAACCTTCATCTTTTGATGGTAGACAATATAAACACGAGCGATGGCTTTACGAACAACTCGTCTGAAAAGATTAAAAAGAACCATTAATATTAAACATTCTGTAATTCATAATATTTTATTACACATATACCCTACAATTTAAAGGGCCATTGCCTACACACATACATGGATTCACACCTTTCCCCACTAAGTGAGTAGGCAGAATATCAATTGTGAAAAAATAACATGGCCCAACTGATGTTAAGAGGTAACCTCTACCCATAACAAAGAGATGTCTTGGGACTTAACATATTTACATATGGGAAGACCTAAGTTGTAATGGAACTGCACCTAGTAACTGATAGTGGTATATCTCCTGCCTGTAATCTCACCCATGACCACACCTTTGAAACTGAAAGACAAAATGCATGTTTTACTGGTTGGTGGAAGAAGCTATAGTAGCAATGCTTCCTAATAAACTTCACATAAGTTCTACTGACTGGAAACTAGTGGCCCAACTATATATAACAATTATATAAAATCATACTTTGATTCAACAAAAAATCCTACATACATGGTTTACCAACATTAGCTTGTGCCGAAAATATATTGTTGCTGCTCACAGGCTCCGCTCTGGACACATGCCACTACACAGTTTAAAGTTTCTGATGGGGAAGGTGGATAGCCCAAACTGTGAGCGATGTGGGGTCAGGGAGGATTTATATCACTTTTTAGTGGAGTGTGTCCGGAGCTGTTTACTGAGACAACCTGGTTTCTGTGATGAATGTGAACCATCTAAACGTGAGCCTGTATCAGAGTGTATTAGCCTCACAGACTTCTTTTACAGCTATCATACTCTATAGGTCCATGTCTAGACTGTTGCAGGAGTCTGAGTAGAAACTTACTTTATTAATTTATAGTAATCATTTATTGAAACATGTATGGGACTGACATATTCTAATTAAAAAACAAGTCCCCAAAAAAAATGAATTAAAAAGACATTGTATAGCTATGAAATTACAAATTATATCTACGAAATATAATAAATAGAATTATGTATCATACTTGGGATGTACAAAATCCTAAGCCTAAAACTTAAGCTTGGTCAAATGAAAACAATTCATATTTTGGTTAGTGTAATAAATGACTGCATAGCTTGAACGAGTCATAAGCTAGTGGGAAATGGGAAAATACGTTTGGAACTCGGACAGACCAGACCAAATTCGTATTCAATATCCAATCACAAAAAAATAACTACTCACATTTTTGACAATTTGGATGCAACACCACCAGTTACTTTTGCGACCCGAAGATTGGTCAGCTCAGTTTTAAGGTCTTCCAGTTGTTTGAAGAGGTCCTTCTTGTCTTTTGTGCGCAACTCAGAGCACTTAACCTTCGCCTGAAATACATAATCGCGTATGTTTAGCCGCTTTCCACACAAACATAACCTCTAATTTTACGTTTCTGTATTTATACAGAACATTTTCCCAAAGATAATCCATTTCAATGCAGAATCCGTAATGAATGGGAATAATTATAAAATAAGCACAGGGAAAATAAATAAATAATAACAAATTATTGATCCGAAACGAAATCACTGAAATCATATTTTTCCACGGTCACATTAAATCACTCGTATATCTACGTATGTGCACTTTTTAAATATTTTGCAGGATTCATTAGGTAACAATAGATTACATCCTGAAATATATACATTTTCAAACATACCATTTTGGAAACGCTCGTTCCTTTACGATTGACGATAAATGAAAGAGTGATTTAGTACATCAAATGTCATGAAGTGACACTGACAGTAGACGTCTTGTTTAAATGACATAAATTGCACATGACAGCACTTTAAGTCAATGGTGTGTTAAGGGAGGTATTCTCATGCACGGTCAATGGCAGACTAATAGGCTCAAATATAGCCTCTGAAGCCATCAAACTAAGATGAAGAAGACATTCCCCTTCTCTTGCGACTGGTGCAGAATTAGTAGTAACACTTGAGAAAGACTTGGACACATGGAGTTTAATAATAATTCCGTGCTAGTCGAAGGTGAAGGCAATCGGCACATAAGGCTATTGAATTCAAATACCGGTACCGTTCAATACCATCGTCACAATATTAATACTGTCATCCGCATGCTGACCTATTTCTAGGTCACTTCTAGGGCACCATCAACAACCCTAAATAATACAGACCCCCAGTTTTGTTCTGCCAACACAAGATTTGGGCCACTTCCAACATCAGACATGAATTTACAATTGACAGAAAATAAAATTGTATCGTTTAAATGGTACGTAGACATAAATATAATCATAATTATTTCTTGGTTAGTGCGTGGTTTATTTTTTGCTACGATCCTGTCATACTGCCTATGCTTTAACCATTCTCATCACATTCTTCAATTCTTCATTCGTCGGTTAAGGGTATTCTTGATCTGGCTCTTTTGCAAAATGTCACCGATTTCTTCCCATCCCAGTGGTCCCATTCGCACTGGTCTTATGCACTTGTTAATCTTTAATTCATCCTCTCTACATGCCTAAACCAGCTACGCAGAGTACCTATGTGATGTATATATGTGCATTGCGTAGAGCCGTTATTAAATTGAAAATGTGCTTTAAGTCGTTATGATTATTGAGCAATAACAACTATAGTTTTATTTTATTATTAATCTACTCGGTAGGTAAATGACGACCGACGCGACGGTCAATCAAATATACAGATCAAGCATTTTGACAGCTAATTGGTACGGTTTCGTAAGGTGAGCATAAAGTTAGTTCTTGCTTTGGGTCATGTGTCGAGTGTATTTTCGTCTCCATGCAAATCTAGCCATATTTTAACACTTTTATTGTCTTGTTTTTTTAACACGGATCTAACCCGAAAACCTGTCACCCAGGTGGCATCACTATGTTATTAAGATTCAGCCTCACGTCAAGGAGAGTCCGTTCCGTGTCCATTTTATTTACGTTCAGTCAGTCAGTCAGTCAGTAGTGTCATATCAGATCAGTCACTTACCCATCACTATTATCTTTTGTAGTTTGTTTGTGTGTGGTGTTGAATCTTTTGTAAGAAGGATACTATCATTGGATAGTTGGATAGTTGGTACATAACATAGAATAGGTTGCAAATTACTATACAAAACTATGAGTGAAGGACTATCTTCATCAAATGGCTGTTCTCATCCGAATATAACATGCCCCAGCGACGAGAATGACTCTATTTCATATGAAAAATCTTTGGAATATTGGGCAGATATTCCTGCAACTGTTGATGGAGTTCTTGGAGGTTTCGGTTTTATATCTACTACCGATATTGAAGGCTCTGATAAATTCATAAAAACTATTTTCAATTCTAAAGCTGGCCTTGTACCCGGTGTTGCACTGGACTGTGGAGCGGGAATTGGAAGAATAACCAAATATCTACTTGCACAGCATTTTCGAGAAGTGGATGTTGTCGAACCTGATGAAAAGTTTATCAACTCAATAAAACAGTTTGTCGGCGAACTTGGGTTTAAGATATGTAACCTGTACAAAGTTGGACTACAGGAGTTTGTACCCGTAAGAAAATATGATGTCATATGGAATCAGTGGGTTCTTGGATACCTCACAGATTCTGATTTGGTGGCCTATCTAAATCGATGCAAGTATGTTTGTTTCCTTTATTGTATTTGTAATGGAAATATATATGTTTAAATAGTAAAAATTACTGCATTATTATGTAGGAGACTTGGAATAAAAACTGACAGACCCTTAGTCAGCAAATCAAAACATATGAACTAATCGGATCTGGCATTCTATCGCAGATAGCTAGCTACTGAGACATTGCCAACTACCTTCTTCAGTAGTTCAAAGATTTGGGCTGGTTGCAGTGGAGTAAGCTAGGGGGACAATACATAATACATTCAGTGGCATGCATTGCAGGCCTTGGTCCCCACCACAAATAAGAATAAGTACTCACTGCACTAAAAGTATATATTGAAGAGGTTATAATATTGTATTCTGTTTAGGTTCAATATTATTTTATGGTGCCACTTGCCCAGATTGGCATATCCAATAGATACAATGTACTGTTTTCATTGATAATTGCCTTGGTGAGCATGATGTTTTATGATACTAACTGATCGGTATAAGTACTGTACAATATCAATTATCCACTAAAGATAATCAATAATGTATCGCTAGGATGGCATTAAGTTTCAATGATACAGGTAGATCGGGTCGATTGAGAATCACTGAAACTGACTAAGGCAATCGGATTATTTACTGTAATACAAAACTCATACTGATAGAATGCATATCTATGCTAAATTGCCACAACCAGTGGGCATTAAGGTGGAGAGGCGAATATGTGCTGTATGCATTCTTAAAAATAAGGCAAACAAAACAGAGAAGATAGTATGATAGACGATTGAAAAATAAGAAACTTTCCCTTTTTAAACAGTGGTTTTCTTTTCTTTTCAGAAATGCACTCAATGAAAATGGTGTAATTATCATCAAAGAAAATGTCACATCGTCTGGTAAAGCTGAAACTGATGAAACAGACTCATCTGTCACAAGATCACTTAAACAATTTATTACAATATTTAAACAATGCAACCTAAAAAGATTTAAACAATGTAAACAAACAAACTTTCCCAATGGAATTTATCCAGTGTACATGTTTGCACTTGTACCACACTCTCACACCAGTTCATAAATTTATCAGTGTTAGTAGGTAATGAGAATTATTATACATTAATTTAGTATAGGTACAATAAATGTTTTTACCAATTTTTTTAATGGTATTGTTTCCTATTGTTTCATTAAAAGAATGAGGCCACCTATACAAAACAAACCTATGATTCGTCGTGATTCAAATTATGGGAAAGCTGTGTATATAATCTTTGACTGCCTATGTCAAATTTGATCATATTATCTTGAATCTAGCGAAAGGAATGGCGATTGGACGAAATTTTCTTAATTTATTATTTGTCTCATGTCATTTTTTTTACACACAAGATCTTAGGTAGTCTAGAGAAATAACTGCTTATTATAGACCTCAGCAATATCGGGTTCGTAAAAGTATTACCATATATAATAATTAAATGAATCTTATTGTCACGCATTTTAGATTTACCCCTTTCATTGTTAATAACTTTACATGACGCTTAACGATTTTAAAAATTGTTAACACATGACAGATATTTTTGAAAGTTTTCGAGTAATTATTTACCAATAGCGGACCGGAAAGTATGCCGCCTAAGAATCAAAATAGGTTAACTTATTAGATGAATTAACTTCAGTTTTTTTAAGATAAAATGAATATTCTAAATTACTTAATTATGTTCAATAAAAGTACAAAAATTAAAAAGTTCTGTTTTTATTACATTAAAATATATGTAGTTTACATGGCAGCAAGATATTAGCTTTATTGAAGCGAATAGCAATGATCGCTAGCTCAATGGTACCTACACAGTGAGGGACCACTCAGTTAAATCAGCTGTCGGAGGATAATGAAAGAAAAAGTATTTACTGTCACAGAACTGTCGGAAGATATGGTAGGTATACGGAAAATATATTATAATAAACCTGTTTATCTTCGATTCGGAGCTGTCTCTATTTTATAATTATTTATTTTAATATAATTTCTTATATATTCGTGATCAGTCTCAGTTAACGAAGACCAACTTTCGATCTCTACTAATATTTCTAAGCTGATACAACTCTGAATTATTTTTTCTATGGTTAACATATTCAATGAATCACTTTGCATGATACGTAACTCTTTTAGATAAACTAATGGATTCTTATCTAGAACTCTGGAAATCAATTCATCTGTTAATTGCACGGCTGTACCGAAATGAATGTACTCCACGTATATACAATTGGTCAGAATAAATATCAACTGTTCATTCGTACATTTCGACACCAAAGTTAAGCGTTTCAGATTTCTAAATGGTGATATTTGTAATGTTTTAGTATACACTGATGTATGCTGTATCAACGTACAGTTGTACAAAGTTAAGGATCTCAAACACGGACACATTTGACTTATGTACATGAGAGCATTTAAATCGATCTGGTCGACATGTTCCAAGTGCAAACATACTAAATTACAACCTTTCACGTGCAATAACTGTTTTATTTGATCTGCATAAAAATCACAAGAAAGCAGTTTTAGTTCACGCAAATCTCTTAGAGCCACGAGTGCCGTAAGGTCACTCTGTGAAGTGTTATGGAACACAGTCATGCTCCGAATAAATGGACACATTTGAACAGAGAGTTGCAGCTGATTGTCCGTTGCGTAACGACTCACAAAAGTATTCAATTTAAACTGTTTATCGTAGGCATATGACACATCGATGGTTTCTAACACGCGCCCTATTTCATCACATCTACCGATATCTTCAATATTTTTAGAATACAAGAGTAATTTCACAAAACCGTCTAAACTTACTAATGTTCTATAAAGCTGGACACTTTTCAAATTCTCTATATTAACTAATATGTCGACGCTGTCATTTGTTATGCATTTAGAACAAGATAGATCAAGTTTTTCTATTAATTTACAATTCTGAAGAATACATTTCAATATGTTATCGGTACAGTCATAATTTATACACAATTCTTTCAGGAAATGAAGTTCTTTCAGCGAAGAAATAACTGCACCTTCCATGTCAGCTGTTTTCCACCCTCCTGATAGGGATCCAAGGTTTAGGTGAACTAATCCAGTCATCATAAACAGTTTCGAATAGAACGTAGAGCGCAGCATTTTGGGAATATTATCCATGGAAACTCTCGTTAAATTCTTCGTGAATAGTACTTCACTCATCCTCACGATAACGTTCATTTGATTGACAAATTTTCCCATGCTAGCTCGAAAACCTAATGAACGTTTGGTTTTTTCTAGAAGTTCAGAAAGTGCTCTTATCGCTTCAGCGGCAACTGAGTCATGCAGAAACCACGGTATATTGTATTCTAAACAATTACGCAAATAATCTATAAAACTGGATAGTTTGTCGTGAGCTCCTGCCACATCTCGTTGGGATAACAATACTACTGGCGACATTGACACTTCTGCTTGAAGAGCCACCCACTCTCCGAGTCTCTCTACCGCCAACATTTCTAGTGGTTTTGGTTGCTTGTGTCTCAACATGTTGGAAATGCCTGTAAATTAAATAATCATATTTGTATATACCGTACAATGGCCTCATAGCTCAGTTGGTAGTAACCCAGCCTTCTGCGCTGTAGGTCGTGGGTTCGATTCCCACCCACGTCAAACATTTATGTGACGAACATTGATGTTTGTTCTGTCTGAGTGTTAACATGCAACATACAACAGACGTATGTATTTACAAACAAATAAGTATTATATCAGTTGTCTGGTTCCCACGATACAAGCTATGCTTAGCTTACTTTGGGGCTAGATGGCGCTGTATGAAATGTCCACCAATATTTAATATTATATTAATTAATGTACCTTTTATATCATATCATACACAGCCCCCAACCTAAATAAAATATACGGTGGATATTTCTCTGCCATGTATGAAAAAATATTTCACAAATTGTACTATAGGTAACGGATAGTACACAGACCTATGTAATTTATAATTAAAGTTAAAATGAATCTACAGACAGGAATACTCTGCTAGTGGATGAGTTTATTTCGGCCACCCGGCACGCAGCCATGTAGCTAGCGTAATTAATATAATAAGAGTTCCGCCACCCCTGAAACTCGGACATAGTTTCGACGTTCTAACTAAAGCAAATGAGATAGTTTGTGTTTATTGCGCTGCGTTAAATTTTCCATTATGTAACTGATAGTAATACCCTAGGAGCTAAATTTGAAAAGAATCATTTTTTCCTGCCCTGTGGGTAAACATTTAGATACCCAAAACAGGTACCAACTGGAAACAAGCAACAAAGCGTTTCGGCACATTACCTATTCTATATAACATCATACCTGTATGACCAAAATATTTAAAGCACTTGATATTGTGAGGTTCTTGAGATACCCAATTTAAGATATTTCACAAAAATAATAAGCATAAGTGGCACAACCGACGCATGCGCAGCTACAGTATGGTCTAAAATAAGAACGAACGCAAGTGCCAGTGCTGCCAACCCAGTGGATTTTCCATGAAAACTAGTAGTTTTCCTCTCCTTGTTTTGGCTTTCCCCTCTTTCCGCGGAGTTTTTTTTTTTGTGGCTGGTGGTTTGCGCTATTGCGTTCATTTATGCTTTTCATTTACAACAGTTGGCGGTTAGCAAGACATTCAACCACTAACTCGTAATTGATGTTTTCGAAACAAAGTTTCTTGTGAAACGATTGGGGATAGGGAGCTGAAAAAATGTAGTTGCAGTGAGTAAGTACAGTGTAGTATATAGTATACTACATATATAATATATATCTATAGCATCTACGGCTCTGACATTAGACTAGTACATACTTATGTCATTAAAGTTAATCATAATAATATTAAATATTGGTAGTCATCAAAGTTAGTGTTTTGACGCCTATGTCGACATGCGCCTTTCTTCTCGTCGCGTTATGGAGTTCTGCTTTATTTTTCGTGAAGTAGTGCGTCTACTAGGGATACCAAATCGATACTTTTTTATACAATACCGATATTTACAGTCGTATCGATTATTAACTTACAGGCGTTTTGTTATAACGCACCCGCAAAATACGATTTGACAACAATAATGCGTTACTACGCTTATGGACCAGAAGTATAAGATTCTGGGATTTAGTGGTTTCTGGTGGTTTCAACAGCTACTTATCGCGGATATAGCACGAAATGTTGGCAGCACTTGAGGCGTAGGCAGTTGTTTCGAGAAAACTTACGATTGCGAGCATATCGCTGTATTGGTAGACGATTATGTATTCAGATACAGAGGCCGGCAAACAACTTGAAAAAAATTACATCGATGCGCAGAACGCAGAACTCATTTCTCGGTCCGATTAGCGGTGGGTGCGGGACGCAGGGAAGGGGAACGTTCGCTGCGAGCGCGCGATTCTTAAGTCAGCTCTTCTATTTTTGCCTACCGCACTGCGTCTTAATTCCGTTTGCTCTCGACACTTATGTGCAATTTTATTGCCGCTTTCCCGTGGTCGTTCCATAAACGGGTCCATGAGTAACATTAAGTCATTTTTTTTTATCTTATTTGATACAGTTACGGAACGAGCCGATGGCCTACCTATTGTTAAGTGATGGTAACCTCGGCCAATAACAACCAACGCGACTTGGGTCCTCCCAAGACAAGACCCAAGATCGCATCGTATGCGCCCGTAACTCTTGAGACGTGTAGGTGGAATGTCTCATGTGCCTGTAATTTAATCGGCAACCACACCTTTCAAACCGGAACACAGTAACGCGAATGTTACTGGTTGGCGGCAGAAATGGGCATTGGTGGCAGTACTTCCCCGGACGAACTTGGCGAGTTGTACTGCTCTTAAAACACGGGATTAGTTTGTATTATATACTAATTGACGCCCGCGTAAGCTACATGCGTATCAATTTGCAATATTTGGACCTATTAGAGGTGATGACTGAAATAAGAGCCCTTAGTCCGTTTTATATATTTTTTTATTAAAATATTAACATTGGTACATCATTTCGTTCAATAATTTGTGTAAAGAATACATTTAAAATGTTAAAGCATTGCATTATTTTAATTGCTTATAGCTTGGAAACCTATGCTAATTTGTGTATTTAAAATGCACGATAATAATATTCATTAAATACCATTAAATTACTCCTTAAATAATTATCACTTCAATTTATTACTTATAAAAATATTAGGGCTCCTACACACACGAGTGGCACTTTGCTGACCGAGTAACAGTCGCTAAGCGCGGCGCGCCGCTTTTCGCCTGCGACTTGTATATAATAGAGATTTACAAATCTTTTATTATCAAATACAACAGATTCTGTATATGTTTCCATACTGAGCGAAAGGGGCAATTGCTACTCAAGCCAATAAAAAATCTGAGGTTTTGTATTCCTAGTTCTTTAAAGTGAATGTATCTACATTTCGTTTTTGCCACAGAAGTTAAAAAAAAAAGTTTTCGTCTAAATTTGCAATTTGCATTGTGATGACGTTCAAACTAAGAAATTTATGGAAATTTGTTCGTAGCTGCAAGATTTAACAAAAAATTTGGTTAATCTGTACAAATATATCCAACATTGTTTCAATTTGAACTGTTTACGAGAAAACCTTTGCTGCATGTATTAAAATAGCATACCTTTCTTTGTAAGCTTTTGTGATAAGACACACCCCATAACGAAAGACGCACACTTGTAAAAGAAGATGCGCCTAAGTTGTGTGGTCGGTTGCAATCATTATAAATTCTACGTTCATTTAAAAGGCATTTTAAGTTGGCTTGAGAAACAAGTTGCCAGAATCGCTGTTGGCCCATTAATACGTTTTATCAAGCTTGATTGCTTGATAAAACGGATCATAATGGGCGTCTCACTACACATTTATCTGTTAATGCTTGTATTGAGTATCTGGCCATCTGTCAGCCATGGGTGTATAAAAACTTTAAAATATAGTAGGTATACAAAACTCTTATAACTAACTAGGCATTTTAAGCGATACATCACAATAGCTTGACTTATGTTTCGAAAAACACGTTACACTTAAATAGTTAAAATAATTGATTTCATAGAAATGTGTGGACGATATTAATAAAACGATATACAAAGATAGGTGCGTTCTATGAACGTTTTTGTGCCCATTTCATGTCGTCAGCTCGCGGTTTACAACCGCTCAATGCCTCTATGACAGTCTCTAGTATGTACCAAAATCTTAATATCTCTAGCGGCCAGTTGAGCCAGCCGGTCGTGATACAAAAGTAAGTCTCGTGCGGCGCCACATGATGGATGCGGTGATGGCGACGCGGCAGAATTATGTGCCACTCTTGCAACCACACCACCCAAGATGGTAATCCGAAATATGTATGTGACCATTTGTGAATCTGCAAATCAGATAGTTAATAATGAGTTAATTGGGTATATTTTTTTTATAAAAACAATTTCTAGCACATTGAATACATACTGATGTAAAGGCTTGTATTCGGCTATGGAACCCCCTTTCATTTGAGTGTGTGCAAAACGGGATTGGTGGGATTGGTTTAAAATGAATTTGATTTAACCCAAACAAGTAAGCGATTAATTTTACTTTTTACTTGCACAATTGGCACATTCTGCCAGGTGTTTACTTTGCATTATGCATGAGAACCACAGGAGTATGAGCAACTAGCAACTATTTCAACTACGCTGTGGCATTTACAACTTGCCTAACAAAGCATGAACAGGATCGAAAAGCCGGACATGCCTGGATAAATTCATATAGATGATAGCCCTAAAGTAGGTAGGGCTCGGTAAACTAGTTGTCTAGGCTGAGGTCAGACGGACCTCGCCATTAAAATGTATCCAATTTTTTTTATTTATTAATATACCATAATTACATTGACATACAAATACACTTTAATATTATTTAAAACTAGCTGTGCCCGCGACTTCGTTCGCGTGGAATAGTGACTTTTCGGGCAAAAGAACCTAACCTACAAACCCTAAAATATAAATAAATGAAATATGCAAACAGTCAGTATTCAAGTGAATCGCAATAATCGAATACAACTATTCGCCTATACTCTCTCAGGATACGTGCGTTCGCTACGAATAACTGAATCCTTATGGCAGCGGTGCGGCGCGGCTCTCAGCGCGCTTTATATAGCCAGGACGCTCAGGCGCGAGGCGTGTAGTACGTACTCTGTACGTTAAAAATGTTCGCCGTGATTCTTTAAATTGACATAACTTTTTTATTTATGAACCGATTGACATGAAATAAACACTAAATGTTAAGTGAAGCTTACTACAATATATTAGTGAAAACCGTATCTAAATCGAATAAGCCGTTTCTGATATTAGCGTGCACAAACACACAGACAAACAGACAAAAAAAAAAAAATTACAATTTCGGGTTCGGCATCGATATAATAACAACCCCTGCTACTTTTTTTTTATATATTTCCATTGTACAGACACCACTTTTCTACAATTTTATTATATGTATGGATATGGATATCCTTAAACATTCAGTAATTATTGTTGAAATCATATACATATATATAATATAATGATTCTATCGCTGAATGAATTTTACAAGCCTACATTAGGCTGCTTTCACACAATAAATTTACTCACCTGATTAGTCATTGCAACAAAAATGCAGCACAGGTACCAATAGGCAATCCAGTTAAATTCTTCAACAATTTGCTCATCATTGTAAGTGGACAATTGCCACACAATACGTGCCAGGACCGGAATAGTCACAGCAAAATTATCACCATTGGTTTCAACAAAATCATGTCTTGTAATTGAAGTTGGATCAATGTGATGTTCACGGAAGGGCCGCAAGAAATTCTGTGGAACAAAGCATATTATAATTATTTACAGTATTCAATTATTGTTCACTAACAAAGAATAACAAAAATACCTTTCCTATCAGTGGTAGATCAACTGCTCCCCATGTATCAGCAGCCCAATGCACAACTCCAGAGGCAAAGTCAGCTGTTAAAACTCCTGCCAGTGCCGCAAGCACTATTGTGGCATCCGCATGGATGTGTCTAGCCATCAGTACACCAGCACTGACACACAATGTACAACATGCCACAACACATATAAGCTCTTGTATCCTCTTACCTGCCAGTACAATACAAAGTCCAAAATATTACAATGTTATTGCTCTAGATGTGTTTTACTGTGGATTATATGAGCTAAGGAAACTGACCTGGACTATAAAGTTCAGCTAACTCCTGTGCTCCTCGGTGTCGCGGTCCCCACCGCGGCTGCTTACCCACCTCACTAGGTAGCTGAGTGTTGGCGTTAGGGTCGTCTTCGTACATGGAATGCTCGAGGATCTGACGTTCAGTTTTGACTGGCGCTAATAATGTTGTAGCCATAGTACTTGCGTATTCCAATTGTTCACAACTGATACCAGTAATTCCGTCTCTTTTTGAACAAGGCGCTATTGGAAGCGATAAAGCCATAGTTTGCTTTGAAATAAAAACTTTTTCCGATTACAATCCTTCTTCCTCGAAATGATACAAGAAAATTGTCTTTGTGATTAGATAATGGTACATTGATATTTTACATAGATAGGTAAACGTTACTCACTATACATAATAGATAGAATAAATTCACAAGATAACTCCAAAATTCATTATCAAAAAATAATAACAATAATTGACTGACTGACAGCAAAATGATGACACCTGTTTTTTTTTGTGTTGGATGATACTCTAATTAATGTTGGGGTGGGTACACTACCCTATAGTAGGTACCCTACGGTGACATAAAAAAATACATTTTATGGTGACACTGACACTTGTGGTATGATAATTCAAATAATAACAATTCATAATTAAGGACTGTGAAAAAGTCGAACTGGTTGTTAGCGATATGATATATATATATATATACAGTTCGTTGTTACGAATAACCCATTAACATTTACGACTTGTTACAACGGCGATAATGTAAAAATATTTTTAACAATAGATTTTCCACGTCATTGTCAACATGACATTACCTTCACTGGCAGGCAACTGCCATAAACTTCGTTCATTAAAAAAATTAGAGATCGCTCATAAAAACATCGATATTATGACATCATTGTTTTCTGAAGTGAACATCGATATCAAAATGCAATGTTTTCGATGTTCTTAAATATATAATTAAATATTATATTATATATACATACATATCAAGTGACATCAAACAGAAACATTTACTGGAGAATTTAAATGAGTATGCGAATGCAAAGATCATGTGTTGTGTGACACGGGTCAAAGATTGTGAAGTGTTCACTGACTAAAGATGAGTTAATACCGATATTTTACAATATCACTGATACCAGTATATTCATTGAGAAGTATTATAATACCTAAACTAATATTGGATATCACTGATATTCATGATATTGGTGGCTATACCTAATACTATGAATACCCATCCATTCATCCATCAGACGCATCTCAGTATACTTCGTTTGTTGAATGGTCTAGATGTAATGATAGTGAAGCATTATCTTAAATTTAGCATTTATTTTTACAAAGATACTATTATAAATTTTCAACAACGTACAATCACAATCAATTATAGCGTCGAGATCATGTAACTTTTTGGACCAAATTATTCTATGAAAACCTTTCGGGATCGTCGTCATTATACATATTTCGAACATAAAATATCTTCACGATTAATTTAATGTACCATGTTCATTACAAATATCGCAAAGAAACAAAAAAAATACTTCATTTTAGTTCGATCACAAATTCACAAACAAGAATGGCGAACCGTCACTTTAACTTTTTTTTTCTAAATATTTTGTTCCTGGACAGGTACTATTCACTCTCACGGATGCCAAATTTAATATATTGCCATCTAGTAATTTCCCCTTGAACTATTAACAACTGATTGAGGCGCTGTACGCGCCTACATGTCAAAATATGTCCAAAGCAAAATAGTCCTTAAGCAATGCACAAAAGACTCACTTTCCCTACGTAACTATTTGTCTCGCTTGTTCTGATCACGTATCACATATTAGCGAATCAGAGTGAGGCATAATTTACACGAAGCCCGCCGACAGATATATCAGCCAATGAATAGTGAATACGAGTAGAATACTGATATTATACGACTGATATTAAACGCCCGCTAATATGGTAGAGTGAATATTAAGTATTAGCATACCAGATTTCGTGGGATTACTGATACATGAATACACGACATATCACTGATATCTTAGCGAATACTAATATATCGGACTCACCCTTATCACTGACCTGTATTGGTTGGCTTTCAGAAATTATAATGTAGACGACTATTTCTAAAGCTTTTTTTTAGGATCATTTTATTTATTTTATTCGTAATATTTTGTTGGGCTTCAACATCGATGTTATATATCGATGTATCGTTCCCTCCAATATAATCAGGTGACTCTACAATACTCTAGGATCTTCTTTTGCCCACCCCCAACATCAGTCGTCTGTCACTTTGTTACAATTTTATATAGACTTCGAGACGAGAGTAAAGAAAACGCTCATATTACTTGATAGGATTTGCTATACGCTGAATAAAATTTTAAAAGAAATGTTATTCAATAACTAAAACAACCATTCAAATATGAAAGAAACTAGAGAAAACATGATTTCTGGAAGCAGTAGCAGTATGTTTAATGAATACGCTGATGCGTTCAGCTCCATAAATGAAAGACCTGTGGATGATATATCTTTGGAGTTCTTCTATAAACCTCATACTATTACACTACTAGCTGTTTCCATAGCATCCGTTATATATACAGCTTTTGTCAGGTATGTTTGTCATGTATAAAATTGCAATTTATTGATTATTTTAGTAGATACTGATTTAATCTACATATCTGATTTATTTCCTTAATTTTTTACTTGATACCTACCTCTTAGATATTCAGTAAGTCCTAATTCAAGATATTCATAAATGTTTCATTATATAATCAGCAAGGGCTGAGACTAACCACAGTATCCACAGATTTCTTAATTTAATTTATCTGTATTGATCTCTGCAATTTCTTCCACTTAAGATTGTGCCTATATATATTTGTATAGAACACAAAGACAAAACGAATGGTGCCAATGTGCTTATTTTTGAAACAGCTCTGTTAAAACTTACCACAAGTAAAGTGTACATAACCGCAAACAGCGGAAGCCGTCAAAAATATACAGGGTTACCTATTGTTGGAAATGGACTGTTACTTAACTAGTTTCTAGCTGTGGCTTAGTCTGCATACTACTGGGGTAGTAGCAGCCCATATTGATTTCAGGGTTATTAACTGGATGTTTAACATCTCTGCTTTGCGATCCAAATAACAATGAAATAGGTTCTCTTGGTTTGAAGTAGACACAAAAATGTAAACAAAACATCACATTATTAGAGTGATAGTAGGACTACATAGCTAATATCTAGTGACATTTAATTATGTTCTGAGTGTGGACTTATATTTGTTTTTTTATGGGATAAAGTTAAGGAACAAGCAGGTGGCCCTAGTGGCGATGTTAAGACCCAAGTTTGATCATATGCATAACTCTGAGATCTATCTATCTATTCAAATCACTGGTTCTCTCGAACCAGTGTGGTGAATGGATTTTATGTGAGCCTCAAAGAGGCTCCTTTGGACTTGACACATGTCTTCGAATTTTCAGTTCTAGGACATGTCAGTTTCCTCACGATGTTTTCCTTCACTGTTTTGAGAATGTGGAACATCAATCTGACTCTGAGATGGTGGAATGTCTCTGAGCCCCTAATTTCACTGGCAACCACTGCATAAAGTGGCCATATTAGTTTAAGCTATTTGACCATAATAAAATAAATAATTTCTACTGCCTGTGAATGTAATAATATATTTACATCTACAACATAGTTTTTGTGTCAGAAATCCTCATGTGAGTTTCCATAAATGTTTACATATACCTTCTTTTTTCAGAGATGTATCAAATACACAAGGTAACATTTGGGCTGGAATATGCTGTGTGGTATTTTTCTTCCTCATAGTATCAGTACTAACATTTCCTAATGGACCATTCACTCGACCGCATCCAGCGGTATGGAGGATTGTATTTGGAATGTCAGTGTTGTATCTGCTTGCACTACTTTTCCTGATGTTCCAAAGTTACTCCACAGTTTATGAAATAATGTACTGGATTGATCCAAACCTGCGGAATTTTCACATTGATATGGATAAGGTAATAAAAATTCAGAAAGACTGAAATATTACTTGTTACTCTAAGGGCCAATTTTTCAATCTTCAAATAATATATCTAATGCCTACTTAAAGTTTAGTTATCTGGCTATTAATCATTTATGTAATTGGTTGGTGATTTTTCAATTCCAGTGTGATTGTTCTGATTTGAGGAATATTAAATTCAGGTGAATCAAACATTTCACTAAAAAACTAATAACTAATGTTAAATCAAAACAACTACTGCATATTCTATCAAGAATAATTTCATTGTTAGCATAAATAAACAAATATTGGTGGAACTTTAACACAGCCCCAAACTAAGCATAGCTATGGGAACTAGATCACTGATACTTTTTGTAAATAAATACATATAAATGTATATTAACACCCATACATGGAACAAACATCTATGTTATTTACACAAATGTGTTCTTGGGTGGAAATCGAACCTTCAACCTACACCGCAAAAAGCAAAGTCAACCCACGAGCTGTGAGACATCATTAAGATACTATTTTATGGAAACATGGTGTAGTTTAATAATCAATTATTACAACAAAGTAACATTCAAAGTATTTTAGCTTTTAATTATGCATTAATTAAATTGTATATTAATAATTTTCAGGAATATGCTGTCAACTGTTCTGACATAAGTTTTGCAAAAGTGTGGTCACATGTGGATGTTTTTGCTTGGGGCCATTTCTTTGGTTGGATGTTTAAAGCAATACTATTTAGGCACGCCGGTCTGCTGTGGGCCATATCTATTATGTGGGAAATAACTGAAATTGCTTTTGCACACTTACTACCCAACTTTCTGGAGTGTTGGTGGGATTCTGTCATATTGGATGTATTAGTTTGTAATGGACTGGGCATATGGTGTGGCCTCAAGATATGTAAAGTTCTCGAAATGAGAGAATATAAGTGGGTCAGTATCAGGTGAGTGTTGCCATGCTCTCATTTTATACTAGCTGTTGCCCGCGACTTCATCCGCGTGGAATTCGGTTTTCACACACCCTTATTTTACCCCTCGGTAAAGCTCTATTTATTCTTTTATATTAATAATTTCTCTATTAATAGACGTTAACGGCCATCTAAATGGCCTATGCCTTGTTACCAGTTTAAGTGCCTATTTCTTCATAACATTACCTACCTCGGAATGTCTCCATCATATCCCCCTTTATTAGTCTAGTCAAGTTTTTGTCTATTTTGTTGGTACATTCATCCTCACTGTGAGGTATGTTGCATAAAGATTAATATTTTGGTGTGTTCCTCTTTTCAGAGATATTTCGTCGACCACAGGAAAGATTAAAAGAGCCATACTACAGTTTACGCCAGTGCAATGGACACCAGTCAGATGGCTGGATCCCACGAGCACGTACATGAGATTTTGTGCTCTGAGCCAGTTGGTCGTCTTCTGGCAAATATCTGAATTGAATACATTTTTCTTGAAACATATATTTGAAATGCCCCCGTCTCATCCACTCGTCATAGCCCGCCTCTGTCTTATTGGTGTAATTGTTGCACCGTCTGTAAGGTAAGCCCAAAAGATAAACAGGTGGGTTATTTTTAAAAAATTCGCTTGCTCACTTCCTGTACTGTCTACTGAGGTACATGGATGGATCTAGGATATGCCGGTTTCCATTCATCGATTTCCTTCACCGTGGTGATGACGTGTCTTGAATCATATTTCTCAAGCAAAATATTCGGCGGTGCATGTCTGGTCTGTTCCATCTCGCAGTTTGGACCAAAGCAACTCCTTTGGATGGCCAAAAGCAACTCCTTTGGATGGACCAAAGCAACTCCTTTGGATGGCCCAAAGCCTCTACTTTGGATGGACCAAAACAACTCCTTTGGATGGACCAAAGCAACGCCTTTGGATGGACCAAAGCAACTCCTTTGGATTTCAAGTCGTCATCCTTCCCATTCGACGACCACGCTCTACCTTTACATTTAAAAACTGGAATTTATAGCGAAATTTCTACTGAAATAATATTAAAACCAAACTACCTAGTGAAGAGGTAGCGAAAAATGATTTTTTTTTTATTATTATTTTAATTTAAGTAAGTGTTTCCACGTTAAAATAAATGGGAATATAATTGTTTTCAGACAATACTACACATACGTGACAGACCCGAACTGCAAGCGTGTGGGTACTCAGTGTTGGGTATACGGGGCGATCATGGTGACAGAGTCCATGTTATGTATAAAGAATGGCAAAGAACTGTTTGGTCAGGCTCAAGTGTGCAATGTGATCGTGTGGCTTGTCATACAAATACTAGTTTCCGTGGGATGTGTTTATGGCGTAGTGCTCTACCATCAATACTTTAAGGTACTTGGTAATTCCTTCACAAATCTTTAGTGCCCACTTATCAAATAGTTTTAAGAGCGCTTCTTCAGAGTCCTCAAAGCGATTGAACTCACGTCACACCGAGAGTGTTTTTGGTTTTTTATCGTTTTTGTGTTTAATGGGAACCAGACAACTGATATTTTGTAAATACATACGTGTTATACCTACATAACAATGCCCAGACAGAACAAACATCTATGTTTGTCCTGGGTGGGAATCGTACCCACGACTTGCAGCGCAGAAGACAGGGTTACTGCCAACTGAGCTGTGAGGCCAGTCAAATCAAATGAAATAAGGTTAACTTTGTCATTTCACTTTTGTGAAACAGTCTTCACATAATAGCGCCATCTGATGTCAAGTTTAGAAACATGACCGTGAAAAGCCCACATTATTGGTCTTGTTTCACCCCCTTTTGGGGTTGTATATCGCGGCATACACTTATTAGTGAAAACTTGATCAAAACTTCATTCGCATGGGGGCTTGCATAATGAATTTGCAGTAGTATTATATAAAACTTCACAACAGCTATGATTATTATTTTCAATTGATATAGAAATAAACATCGCGTTCTTATTTTCAGTCGAAGAAGAATGCTCCATCAGACAGTCCAAAGAAGGAAGAATAAAGAGGTCAGTATTTCCTGTAAAATGTTCAATTATGGATATCGTTTCGTTTTTCTATCAATAAATATTGATACTTCGCCCCCGTCCGGTGGACACGCCGTGGTTTCCCGTCTCCCTTCCTTCAAATTCCGCCCTGCAAGCGTGGACTTACCGATCTCATCATTAAATGTACAATACCTAGTGTTTGAGTGACAGTTCATTATACCTCTATTTTCAACCGACTTCAAAAGGAGGCGGTTATATTTTTAGTTGTTTTTTTTATGTTTGTTACCTCATATCTATATTTATTAATCTATTTAGAACATTTTTATTTGAATATCTTCAGATTGGTCCCATATTTCCCAAAATAAAAAAAAATCGGTTCAGTAGTTTAGTTTTTAAATCTAAATATGAACTGAAAAAAACGCGCAAAATAATGATATTATTAAACAATAATAAATTCAATATTCATCGATCAATAAATGTTGAGTTTGGTTAAAATTAAAAGTATTTACATTGGTGTACTGCGCGCGACAACGTGCCAGACTGAATTTAATTAATCTGTAATCTAAAACAATCCTGACTGTATCCGTTATCCGATTACTGGCCGATACATTATGGTTTCCATTTATCGTTTATTCATTTTTCAGGTAAAATGTGATAATTCAAGACATTTCCAAGACGGCGCGACAGCAGACTTTCATTTCCTCGAATAATTTAATTTAATCAATGTAGCATTGTAGCGTCCATCCAACGTAAGTTTGAAATAAGTAGATACTTATTAAAAAAAACCTTGATTATAAGTTTGAATTACTTTTTTGTGCCAAAGAAGCATTGAAAACGTAAGGAATGCCTTTCCATCGTTCCAGTCATATCAAAAAATAAGTTTAAAAATATGGACAATGATTATTTAATATACTTCCGCTTTTTCAACAGTTTGAAGGATTCCAACGAATAAACATAATGTCTTTACAAATGTACTGAATGGATTTGTTTTTACTTGCTGGTACAAAACGAATTAGAACTTATGAAAAAGTCCATCTTTATTAAATTATAATAAAAAAAAAATACAGTTTAATGGTCCGGAAATGGAAAATTTAAAATCACGGATAATCTTTCGGGTTTAC
Organism: Chesias legatella; assembly: GCA_947359385.1. Classification (NCBI taxonomy): domain Eukaryota; kingdom Metazoa; phylum Arthropoda; class Insecta; order Lepidoptera; family Geometridae; genus Chesias; species Chesias legatella. The sequence goes on from OX375783.1 coordinate 7,656,367, forward strand.
CCCTAAGATGGTTGGTACAATGTGGCAAAAGGAGAGCATACTACTTAATTGGTATAATTATATCTAATGCCGATTATTTTAATTTGCAAGTTAAGTACACCGACTTACAAGTTAATAGAGCAGTGTGTATTAGTAGAAAAACGAGTCATTGTATTGTACTTATTTAAAAGAATATGATTAATTTGCTGTTTATATCTTTCTCGGTGACCCGCAAACAGGTTGGTCGCCGAGTTGGATGATGAGTTGCTAATGCAACCAGACGAATATGTGAGAAATAAACTTAGAAAGTTTAATAGATACATTCATCTGATTATTACCCCGCAAAATGATCATAACATTATCTAATAATGAAAACAAGCAAATCTTAGCGTTATATACATGTATATATGTTTTTACATTACAAATTAACAGGGTAACATTCACTCTCAAAAAGGCAGATCACAAAGATAAATTACCAAGCAGCCATGGACTTGAATGGTTTTATTTGAATGATCAGTTGAACGAATTTTTGACACACTCTGCTTTTTTTGAGATTACGATTGGATCTTGACTCGGTGATTGACAAAATTCATTAAGTGATAATTATATCTAGTTTGTAAAATCCCTATTTCTGTGTTGCATCGTATACCTAAGGTGTAAAGCTGATGACATTGCATTCCCTTTATATTTAAAAATAAAAGGGATAGCTTTAGATTATATATTATTGTTTATAACTCAATGTGAAACTAAGTTTCCATACATTTCGTACGGTAATCTTGTTGTAGTTAGACTTAGTCAAATACCAGTAGGTATTTAAGCTTTTTCCAAATATTATGTTAATGTTCCTAATACCACTCCGCATTGGAGCGGCCCGGACCGGGTTGGATGGTCGGCCATTTTGTTAATATTTATTTAATAGAAATATATTAATTTATTTGGAATTCACTTTCGAATGAAGTGACGCGGTTGCTCCAAGGAAGGACTTTTGCACGTAAGTGTATAATATTATAATAAGGTAAAAACAAGGAAGATTGTGAATGTATTAGGAATACATAAATTATTGTGTTAAGTATTACTTATTTAATGCAATGTTTTATTATTTTACCTGTTACCTCCCATAAATGTTGGCCTATCCTGGCACCTAGGTAAACCTTAGGTTATTGTTACCTATACGAACACTGACTATTGTGAGTTACTTGTTTTGGTATTTCAGGTAGTGAGGTAGGTAGTGTAGTAAATAAATTGAAACATTAAGTTGCTTAGTGTCGAAAAAGAAATGGTAGGTAGAAATATAATAAATTATTATTCATGGTATACTGGTGAAAATAACACATTATGCTGATAATATGAATGCAGAAAAATGCAGTGTTATAGATACCAAGGCGATTTTACAAATTTTAACCTTCAATTTTTAGATTGGTATTAGACTAGTTCAAGGGTATTTTGATCGTTAATTACTCTAGTTAGAACATTTATCCAATCGTGGAAGAGTTATGGCCGTCGCTACTTCTGAATCTATCTACCTCAGTCGAACCTTTGAAGTTTCAACTGTGAAGTTAAATTTATGTTAACGGGTTTTAAAATATACATTGTGTACAATCTGAACTCAATTTTAAAACTTATTATTAATAAATCTGTCTGCCGGTCACTAATATTAGTTAAAATACTTTAGGCACAAAATTGCTCGAACGGCACACAGCTTCTTGGAAAGTAGAGGGCAAGTCAAGATTCAAAGTCAGTGAGGGCAAGGTATACCCGGACCCTTAATTGATTTTAAACGCTATAGAGTTTATTTTTAACTGACATCAAAATAAGGTTCTATGTACTTATGTATGTTTGTTCTAACTATAGTGTAGACAGCATGACTAACGATCAAAAACCCGCGAGATTAGCTTGATTGACACAGGCTAATCAAGATTTGCTTCCATAAATTTAAGGTTATTAAAACAGCACCTAGTGAGAATTTCCAGCTTACTAAAATTGGCATTTCACTGATAAATCTACTCTTGAGAGATATACAGAACAGTTCCAAGTAGTAACCTAACTTTGCTTCAACTAGAGTAGAAATTTCTCTAATTCTGTGTCGCGTTAAGAAAATCTAAAGCCAAATCAACATATTGCAGTTGCGACTATAACAGAAGTTTTTTATTTTTTTATGGTGGACATTACACACAGCGCCATCTAGCCCCAAAGTAAGCTAAGCATAGCTTGTATCATGGGAACCAGACAACTAATATAATACTTAAGTACTTTTCTTTTTGTAAATACATATTAACACCCAGACACACAACAAACATCAATGTTACAAATGTCACATAAATGTTTGTCCTGAGTGGGGATCGAACCCACGACCTACAGCGCAGAAGGTAGGGTTACTAACCAACTGAGCTATGAGGCCAGTCATTATAGATTATATGTATAAATGTTTGATACATGGTCGGTCAAACGGGAATAGCGGTAAGAGGGGGTATGCTCACTCAGCATTAATATTACTTTGGATTTTGTGGTTAAAAATTAGGCTTAGAATTCGTGGGGCAAAAAAAAGGCGCAACATTCCCGTTTGTCCATCCATGTCATTGAATAGTAATTTATAGAGAATGCAACACAGAATTTGAGCTTTCTCTCTTCTAGAAGAGACCTGTCAGGTTATATTATTGCGAACCTCTTAAGTAGGTATGCCAAAGAAAGCTGGATAGCCACTGCTCATATTATATTCTCATAATTCTCATGTTTCTATGAAATATGGAAGGTGAATAATTTTAAAACTACATGGTGGCAGAATTATTGTAAAAAAAATATAGCCCAAATTGTTTAAAACGATTTATTGTTAACATATTTGCTACAGCTAGTCATAAAATTTAGGATATAAAGGCTACATTTGGAAATAAAAACGTATCTGCAGATTATTCTTTTTTTTTTTTAAGAAATATCCTGATGTCGCTTTTATTTTTATACATTGATAAAATACTGTCCACATTTCCACCTCTATAAATATAAAATACATTGAAAAGATGGCACACAAACACACCTGTGATTACATTTTGTTTCAAGCGTTTTGTAACATAAAAGAAATTCACCCTACAGAGCTTTTAACTTCTTCTATATATTTCTGTGAGGAAGTACCAACAGTGAATTCAGTCCGGTCCGAACATGTACCTTGTCTTCTGTATAATTTATTTTTAAAGAGGTTACATACTTATGATTTTCAAAAGTTATCACACAGAAACACTGCAGAAAGAATGAATGACAATAATTCAATTAAGTTCTATAACATTTTATTAGAATCTACATACTGGATACATAGTGAAGTCTGCTTGTTTGAGGGGGCAGTCTTCTTCTTCTTCGAGTCACCGGTTCTATCGAACCAGTGTGGTGAAAGGATTGTAAGTGCACCTCAAAGAGGCTCCTTTCGTGCACTCGACACATGTCTTCGAATTTTTAGTTCTAGGACATGTCGGTTTCCTCACGATGTTTTCCTTCACCGTTTTGAGAACGTGGTATTGCGCACATAAATCTTTCAATCGAAAAACTCATAGGTGCACGTCGGGATTTGAACCGGCGACCTCCGGATTGAAACTCGGGGGTCAGTACTGCTAGACCACCACGCTCTCGACGACGGGGCAGTAATTGCATTTGAAAGATTTCGCTGTTCAAAACCTTCAGTTTCGGTGCGCGAATTTGAGTCGCACTGCAGCCAACTCAGAGCTGCTCTTAATCTCCTTCCTCCTTAGTCACAGTTCAATCTGATGACAGCATTTATCATCAGGTAGCTGTAGGTACACCTACCCACTGACATGCTAGTGAAAAATGTAGGTACTAATGTATTCCCGAATCCAATTTTTTTTAAGTTTTCCCTTTTTAAACATCAATTAGTTGTCCCGAACAACAACTGCATGGGTAAAAATTGTTTAACTCCAATGTCTTATGAGGATCCAATAAAGAGCTGGTTTTCATATTCGAGAGTAAGCTCATAACTTTTTGTATATCTTCATGTTTTGTTTGGACTTGGAAATAGGAAGACAAGTCCTTATCGTCCGCAAATCGTCTAAGTATACCCGTCAGTTCATCCAGCTGGTTCTGCAGCCTATCACATTCTGATTTATATATTTTGATCTGGGCACTTCGCTCTTCATCTCGCTTTTTTAGCAAACTACGCTGTTGTTGATACAGTGCTACATATTCACAAATAGTATCAGTTTCGTTTTGTAACTGCAGTATAATGTGTTCCAATCTGTGCTTTTCGTCAGATAAATCTGCAACTTCTTCCATTATTTTCAAAAACCTTTCTTGCAGTTTGAACATTGCATCTCCAGTCGGAATCGCTGCACTATTATCCTTTGAACATACTATCAAAGTCCGATTATCAAAATCATTTACATCTTCAACCTTATTTTCAGTATTTATGCATTCCTCCATTTGTTTTTTGTGGCCATTGTTGTTATAGTTGTCTTTTGAATTTGAAAGTTTCTGTTTCAGCTCTTCATATTCACGTTCAAGCATGCGATAAGTAGCTTGTAATCTGATCATTTCCTCATCTTTGGCTTTAAGTGTAATCTGTTGATTATTAGCCTTTTCATCGATTTCTGCCAACTTAATTGTGAGTTCTCTGTTCAAGTATTTTTCAGCATTTAATTTTTCTGTCAGTTCCAGTTTATCTGAAGTCTGTAAAAAAGGTTTTGTAAATGAATCTAAAATATTAATTATATCTCGAAATACGTAACTATCACTTAATTATTCAGTGTACATACCATTTTGACAACAGTCTCCTCTACACCCTGCAATGTCTGTTTTAGTTTTTTATTCTGTTCTGTAGCTCTCTGGGCCGCCACTTTATCACTTGCTATATCCGCATTTAGTTTTACAAGGCTGACTTCACTGGTGGTATTGCAATCCATATGTCTAGACTGATTTAATTCTTCTATTTTAGCATTGCTCTCATTCAATAACTTTTGTACTTCCTCATAACTACTACCTAAATTTTGATAGGCTGCCTAAAAAAAAGTAAAGTATCATTTAGTCATTGAAATGAAAAAATATAAGGAAAAATAAACATTAAAGAATAAATCTTAACATTTAAGACCCTGATCAGATTGGGTCACACCTAACTTGTAGGTTAGAAATATCAGTCAAAATTGTATTCCACGTCCAGATCTGACTAACGAATTTTGATGCATGTAAACAATTTATGGAACTTTGTTTTTTTCATCGATGTTTGTCACTGATTATACCCATTAATGTATATCTTCATCAAGTTTAGGTTAGTTGGAGTCTATTAACTCTGCATATAAACAAATTACTGAAGATGATTCTAGGAGTGACTAGCTGACAGAAAGCATTAGCTAAGTTATTTGTGGGAAATCAATGGCAGGTATGAGCTCACTATGGGCAATATTTATTTTCTTACTAATGTGGGAAAATAGACCTAATGCCACCTATCGTTAAAGAAAAAGTTGTGATTGTCAGTAAGTAATAATAAAATTTTCTTCATAAAAATTGAGCATGATGGTCTAATGGTTCTGACCCCAAGTTTCAATCCGGAGGTCTCCGGTTCAAATCCCAACGTGCACCTATGATTTCTTTTCTTCGATGGATAGATTTATGTGCACTATACCACATTGTCAAAACGGTGAAGGAAAACATCATGAGGAAACAGACATGTCCTAGAACTAAAAATTCAAAGACATGTGTCAACTGCACCAAAGGAGCCTCTTTGAGGCACACTTAAAATCCTTTCACCATACTGGTTCTCTCGAACCAGTGACTCGAATAGAATAGAATAAAACCTCTCCAATGTTTAAGTCACTTACCTGTAATTTGTCATATTTCTCTTGAATAATCTTAATTTCATTTTGTTTACTGTAATTATCTGTTTTTTTATTATTTTCATAATTAACCATACTATTGTAATTTTGCAGGCGTATTTCCATTTCACTAATTTGTTCAATTAGACTATTTTCTCTATTGGACAAATTATGCAAATCTCTGGCCAACTCCTCATTTTTCCGGGTAACAGACTTTAATTGCTCATTTAACTCTCCCACATAATGTTCATAATGAGAGTTAATCTGCTGATAATCTTTTAGTTGTGACTTTAACTGTTGTTCCAAATGAGAAACCTTTTGAAGCAGCATCTCATTTTCTTGTGTTAAAGTTTGTTGGGTGTGCTTATGGTTTGGATTGTGAGTCCCGCTGGTGAGTTGTTGTAGCTGGAGCTGTGAGGCGTCCAGTTGGTTTTGAATATTGTATAACTGGCTGTGCAGTGAATCATTCTCAGCCTCTTTAGCAGATAACATTGTTTTGGTAAACTCCAGTTGCTCTTGTAAATTACTTCTCTCTTCCAAATCAGATGCTTTTGCAGCGTTCAGTTCTTTAATAACATTGTCTTTCAACATCAGTTGTTCAGTTGCAGAATTATAGCTGAAATGTATGTTCTTCAGGTCATTTTCCAAAGCATTTAGCTTTTGAACTGTTATCTCGTATTTATTATTTATTGCAGTGAGACTGTTTTCAAGTTCTGTATTTCTAGCTTGTAATTCATTGACGTGCAGTTCCAGACTTCTTTTGCTGGATATTAGAAATTCTGTTGCATTGATTTCGGCTTCACTTGGCTGAATGTTTTGATTTGGTTTACATTCTTCTGAAGAATAATTAGTTTTATTATCTTTATTCACTTGTGTCACCAAACATGTGTCATTAGTAACATTAGCATTCTGATCTCCATTATTAGGCTGATTGAAGCCAGTTTGAACGTTTTCTTGATTCTTTTTATCCTGATGGTCTTTCAGCTGGAATATTGTTATAAATTATTATACAAAATGAAATTCAAATTCCACACCTTTAGATCCCTCTTGCATAATATGATGTGCATCAATACAATTGATATAAATTACAATTTTATTTTGCACTTTGAAAGGCTTCATTAAAATATAACTATGTGGTGGAGGCTGAATTTGCCAAATTTGAGTACTAATTATTGTTACTTATATTGTTATTGTTAATTACAAATACCAAATATTTTCTTCTTTAACCTGAACTGTTCCACTGCTAGGCAATGGTCTCCCCCAAATCCTTCCACAAATCATGGTCTTTGGATATTTCTCTCAAATGTGTTAAAAATATGTTCAGTACCAAATACAACATTTAAATATTGATTGGTAAAAAAAACCTATTCAGTGAATGTTTAAATTCTTAAACATTTAACGTTTAGTTATGATAAAATGTTGTTCATTATTTTCGGGTGTTAAGAAGTTTTCTGCTAAATGCTTGTTTTTTTCCCACTTTAAATCTTACCTTTTTTCTAGCTAGTGCAAGCTTTGCTGCCCTGTCATCCATTATGACGAATATAATTGGTTATCACATTCACAAGTAGTCGCTGTATTCAATCACTAATTTGGTAATTTGGTGTTCCACTATTGCCTACGGCATCACATAAGGGTGATGGAATCGACGTTAGTAGGTACCACCGTTGGTAAACGTTCCTGGCTAGGTTTAATTCGGTAGATGCATAGGTAATGTAGTATTTACTTTACTAATCATTTGGCGACGATTACTACCGCTAAACAATAGCCGGGAAAATTACAGCTCCTACAAAAAATCAATTTAACATTACAGAATGACAAGAAACAGAAGATTGGATGAGACACGTACGTACCTACACGTCTGTTCCGTCAAGAAAGACATTTCAATGACGTTAGACGTTGACAGATATGAATGCACTAAGGACGCTTTCCGGTAAGTCAAAAGCGCTATGGGCGGTTTAGAACTGAGGTTGGCACTTGACTTTGAGCGTTATCTTTACTATAGTTACTCCCTACATTGTTTCAGGAAAACAGGATCAACGGTGTTTTATTTTGACAAACATATTCATGTACATACATACAGCGCATTCGTCCAAGTCAATTTATAGAACAATACTCGGTCGCTCACACTATAATCACCTAAGTTGTCGCGTTCATGAGAACATGCATGGCGTGTTTCCACCACTCACAAGACATACCAGTATGACGTGATTACATTTAAAAGTTCGTTTCGGTACCAGAAATTATTATGAAGTAGGTCGGTGCGTGCATTCGAAATTTCTTTGGTAATAGAAACATTTGATCAGTTAAACTTTAATCAATACTAACGACAGGTTTCTAGTACCTAATTACCAACTATTTAATAAATACTTAGCTTTTTTGATACTTTTGACGGTCTTGCGTAGACATTACAATAGTATTTCATTGATATTTGTAGTGCTGAGTGGACAGTATATTGATCTTTCGTTGATATACATGCAAAAGAATAATTAAGTTTAAAAATTAAGTTTTTTTGAAACACTGTTGTGATATGAGTATGCAGAGTTCAGCATACATTATTTATATCGTGCGAGGTATTGAATAAATTTTATAAACAAGACTTTTTATTACGCTCAAAGTCATGAAGATGGTCTTGTTTCTAAAATCTGAATTCCAGTTATTATAATAATATGGCAAAGCCTCAAGTCGGGTGAAAATAATGAAAACAAAATTTAAAATACATATGTATCAGTTCTATATTATGATTTGTCACATAGTTCCGTAAAATACATTTCATCACTAAAAGACTGCAAAAAATACATCGTAATAAATAGTTTATCACATTAAGTGCCAACTTATAAAGAATACAGAAAAAAGATTAATTTTAAAAAAGCTAAGTAGTAACAGGCTTCACTACCAGAGTAAACGAACAGTTGTCATATTTCTAAAACCCTAATTTTATTACGTACATCTAATAATATTCTTACAATAAGGAGAATTATGTGATACAAATAAATCTATTAAAAAAACATAAAACCGATAACGAGATCTATAAACATATTTAATACAAAGTTAAAATAATTATACATAAAATGAGATGGTGAATCAAAACTTTTTCATTAGGATTTCGGAAAGCAATTATAATTCATCAAACGTATCGTGTTACACTCATCATTACATAACTTAACGAAAAACACGAGATTTTTTTGCCTCTCTACAATCAGCTCCGGCCCGGCCCTTGTTATTCCACCATCATTATTAAAAAAAAGATTATATTTACAAGTCATCGTGATAATATCCGTCACGATAGTATCTAACTGATGTTATAGAAACAATAATACAATCATGAAACTTAGCAGGTGATCATTGAAATAATGAATTTCGACAAACCAAGTAGAATTATATGATGAAGTAAATATATGTATGGTATATAAACAATCCAGTGTTTAATTGCGCAAACAGAATATTGCCGAAGGTGGAGTTTAAGGTAGAGTATTTTATTGATTCTTATTTGCCTTTATCCAACAACAAGAGATATATTTATTTCATAATCTTCCTGATTCAAACAGCATAGTTTTCGCATAAATTATTTAAAAATACAAAATTCATCTACATACCAGATCTCAAATGAAATCAAATATCATGTTTACATTTTCGTTTTGGATTAAATATTAAATAATAACAGGTACAAAACCTGTACGCGGCGTGAATAGCCACCAAAGATCGTAAAAAATGATCTTCAAGAGGGGTTTCACATTATCAGATCTGATATCGGTGTCTTGACTCCGATCCGATACATCAGTGTGTTCTTTTACACTGTTCGTTCCGATCCGATCGGATAGACACCGATAGTCGCAGAGACGGAATTCAGCTAAAATAACGCTAGCGCATAAAGCCCCCGGTGAAACCACTCAAATAGACAAAATAGTATGTAACCTTTGCACAGGTGCCAGATAGGTAGGTAAAGATAGTATAATATATCTGGCACTAATAATTTCTTTATTAATCTAACAAAATGTCGATAAAGGTAGAACCCCCTATTACACAGGCTGCTTGGCTGGGCGAACTCTTAAACAGGGCTTTTTAACACAAATTTCTACTCTTTGCGAGTGTATAGAAAAATTCATAAAACAAGACTTCGTTTACAGGCACAGGTTGATGAAACTACACATCAATATGATCCCAGCTATGGACACAGTGTCAGACGAAGCCGTACTCAAGAACACGAATATCAAAGAAAATAAAATACCAAAAAGAACAGTATTTGAAGTACTGCTAAAACTATTCATGTTATTTATGGGGTTGAAAACTATCAATTAATATAAAAAAGAAAATAAGCATTATTCAACAGTCAAATGAAAGATTCCATATTATGTAATAGTTGTTTCCAAGCGCTAAATGCGCTTCTATTGTTCGAAACGCCGGCGCCGGTGTATAATATTGCGTATCAGATTGTAATGTGTATTTCAAAATCATTGGCAAAATTTTAATACTTCTTAGTTCAACCAGTCCTATACCTAGCTCACTCCACAATATTTAGTCCCTAATAAACGGATCCAATTTGTTGGTACATACTATACTATCGTTAACAAGCGGCTAATAGGTTCACCACCTGGTACAATAATTATACTATTATGATACAACGATGAAATACGTTGCTATCGTTAATATTTTAAAATCCAATGTCAAATATTTTCAGTTCATTGTATCAGTTGATTGTCTACCAGAACTAGATCTCAATTCCCGCCTTGGACCAGCAGATGCTGATTCTTCAGAAGATTTACGTGTTTTCTTTCTACCTCTACGACTAGCATCAGAAACGCCACTTTCGTCTATATTTGCATCTTTAATTTCAGGGTCATTTTTATTAGTTAAATCAACAGATTGTGAGTGTTCATCAATGTTTAGATTATGAGCCTCATTAACGGAGTCATCGTGTGAACTAATACTTCCTATTGGTGTTTTTTCTTCTCTTTCCGTTGCCTGGCTTAATGCTACTGATGGTGCTGTATCTGCTGTAGACATTTTTGTCATATTGTTATCAAAGTCACTGGCCTTCATTCCTGTTTTTATGACAGTTGAAGGTGCTATAAGATCTTCCAAATCCATTTCACCTGAATGATCGGCCTGTTTATCAACATTTAAAATATGTTCCGAATTTGATTCTTTTGATTTTTTTGTAGGATTCATTTCAGTTGGTTGTACGGCTAAATTCTCTGGCTCGCATATCATTTCGTCATGAGTTCGTTTATGGGCCAAAGATATAGCTGAAACTCCGTCGTCCGTCGACAGTGTTCTTGTCATATAATCAGGAGGGTTTTTACTCATTTTATCATAAGATTCTTTTTCGTTTTCTTTAACTTTTTTAATCTCATTTGAACTGACTAGACTGGCGCTAAGAGCTCCAGAAGCCATTTGTTCTAGTAACATTTTACTAATATCTATGTCTTTCTTGTCCCCTTTCAATAACTTTTCCTGGACTGCAGCAAATTCTGGGGGCACCTGAGATCGTAACGCATCATATGGATGTTTCTTTTTATCTGTTTTAGACAAGTCAGTGGCTGCGGTTTCATGAGTTTCAGTGTCTCTTGATCTTTTTTCCATTCTCAACAGTGAATCATATGTCATTGCTTGTTTAGAAAGAGATTCTAATAAATAAGGATCTGGCGGCAAATGTAGCATTTGGCTCGTTTGTTGACGATCTGATACTTTTTGCTGGCGAGACGCACTCGAACTGCTCACTACGGTCGAGGATCGTGGGGTAGTGGTTTTAGTAGATGTGCGCGCAGAGCTGTGTGAAGAGCCCGCCATCGAGGAAGCCCCTGAGCTAGCGGCTATGTTACTACCCAAGAGTCCTAACGCGTCGTAAGTCGAAGACACTCCAGAGTGCATACCAAAAGGATTCAATCCACTGAGCCCCAACTGTGGATACATCATGTTTGGATTTGGAAACACGAAAGGAAACTGTTGATTACTTGACTTAGAAGTCGATGGGCTAGGCGTATCTGCCGTCTTCCTGCTCTTGGATTTGTCTCCTGATATGGAAGCACTGCTGAGGCTATTCATATCAAGGGAAGAGAAGCCGGGGAGTCCTAAACCAGCTAAATTGGCAAATATATTGCCACCAGCTATATTGCCTAACAAATTCGGCATACTGCTGAAAGAGTTGAGTAATGGGTTATTTTTTGGATCAAAGCTACTCAAACTTGACAGCAACTTAGGATCAAAGGTGCTCAGTAATTTAGGATCGAATCCTGTCAAACTAGATAAAGTGGTGGCAAGAGTTTTCGGATCGAATGCACTCAGACTGGATAAACTAGCCAATAATGCCGGGTTTAAACCAGCCAAGCTTTGATTCAGGTGTGCACTCGAACTCAACACATTAGCGGATGATGAATCGAGAGTAGGAGGTCGCCCTTTCTTACGCTCGCCAATAGAGCCCGAGGGTTGCATCGGTGAGTGCCTCTGAGTGCGCACATCTTGCGGTAGCTTGACGTGTTCTTTAATACCTTCAGTCCATTTCGAATCTATATCATACATAGGGTTTTCTGCTATCCATTGGGCCAGATGTTTCAGTTGAGGTGCTTTGTGACCCACCAGACGTTTTCCAGTCACACGATGTACGACCGGAACGTGTTCGTCCGGCGACAAACGAGGTGGCAATCCTCGACGCCGCGAGTCTACGTTGGCCTGCTCGGCTAACCATTTATTGACCTTGGCTTCGTGAGAATACGATTTCATGGGGGTTGAGGTCGATGGTTTTTGTCCTTTTTGTTCTAAAGACTGTTGAAGGAAGGAGGATAGTTCCTTGGAGGAAGCTTGCGGCGAAGGCACATTGGTGACGGTGACGGAGAAAGGTTTCTGCGATGACGCCGACACCGGCGCCGAGGAGGGCGGCGCCGCCGGAGTCACGGTTACGTCGGGCAGGATGGTGGAGCTTCTGCTGCGCGAGTCGGACGACCCACTCACGGTCAAACTCTTACCTTTAGCGGCAGACAAACCGAGAACGATTTCGTCAAGTTTCTTTCTTTTCTTCTCTTTTCCAATGATTTGTTCTTGCGCCGGCTGTAACACACGATACATTCGATACATTAAGGCCCTAATATATCGCCTGATGATTAGGTTGTAGAAACTGTAACGCAGTTTATGAATCATTTAAAATAAATGTTGTTTAATGAGTCTAAACTCTTTCATATGACATTTTATAAGAAAATACCACTTTTCTTACTACGTTACTACCAACTGAGCCGTGAGGCCAGCCAAAGCAAGTTCATATTCATTTATTGATTCGCATATAGTGTTCACTTAGAGAACAGATTTGATCTCGCAAGGCAATAATTACGAAACTTACCACATTTTTACGTTTCATAAGTTTGGAGAGGGTATCGTCCAGTTTACTTCTAGAAGATATTCCCGCCGGAGAGTCGACGTGCGCGTGCGGAGTGCGGCGGCCGACGGAGAAGTCGCTCGGCTCGCTGAGATCGAGCGGCGCGGAGAGGTCGACGGGTGCGGCGGCGGCGGAGGGCGAGGGCGAGGGGGCGGAGACCGGCGCGCGCTGGTGCGCGGGCGGCGGGTGCGCGTCGGCGTCGGACCGCGCGGCGGACGGCGGCGGTGCGCCCGAGTGCGCGGCGTGCGGCGCCGACAGCAGCGCGTGCAGCTTCGCGCGGTCGGTCTCCACGTCGATGGCGATGTGCCGCTTCTGCGCCTGCTTCGAGTCGTGGTGCGCGTCGGGCGGGTGCGGGTGCGGGTGCGGCGCGGCGGCGGGCGGCGCGGCGGCGGGCGCGGCCGCGGCCGCGGGAACGGACGCGGGCCACTCGCGGTTCTGAACGGCGTGCGCGATATGGTGCAGCCGCGTCTCGAGCGCGCGCTCCGAGAACCAGCGGTCGGGCGCGGGCGGCTCGTCGCAGCGGCCCAGTTTGGCGAGCGTCTCCAGCTCCGAGAGCGCGTCTGTGTCGTCGTCGTCGCGCTCGCTCGCCGCCACCGTGCGCTTGCTCCGCCTCAGGGATGTGCGCGTCTCGGACGCCGCCTCGTCGCGATTTTCCTCCTCGTCCGAGGACCCCTTCTGAGATTCATTTTTGCTCTTGGGGTGCCACTTTCTGGCGCAATCGGCGAACGGCAGTTTCGGATCGCAGAATATTTTGGTGTACGTGTCGCCCAAACCGTGCCTATACAAACGTTTATATTAGGACCTGCGATTAAAATCACATATTTCATAAAAATTTATTTATTGGCATTAAACTTACTTGCAGACCCCCAAAATTAAAAGTTTGTCGTGTCGGGCCGGTTGCCACCAATTGGGCGTGTCGGGTGAGCGCTCGCACAGCGCGAGTCGCGCATCGAGCGCGGGGTGCGGGGCTACTTCCTCGCGAAGAACACGTAACAGATCAATTCTGTAACAAGCATAAAAACAAATTTAAGGTTTTTGCCATTAAGAATTATTCTTTTTAATCATATTTTTAACTACTTAAATATTTATGAGACAGGCATAACTTAACTTTAATTAACTTGCTTAGTCTGAGCTAGATGGCGCAAATGTACATCAGTTTTATTCTATGTAATTTAAAATGAAAACAGAAAATCAGGTTACATTCTGAAACAGTATAACAACTTTAGTTTTTTTTAATTCACTCTTTACCTTTCTAATGTTGCAATTGCTCTTTCCTCTCCGATAGGTTCCGCCTTTAAATCGGCTCGTGTCGGCAGTTCCGCTTCTCCGACCGACAGGCCGCACTGTCGTTTACACATGGCCATAAACGCTTTTAGGTAATCAGTGAGAGCATCGTCGCTTTTAGAGTCAAGTCGAGCCAATGTTCTGAAGCGACTCCACCGCAAACTTTTAGTAGCCGGATCGAACTCGACACCGTAGGATGCCACAGTCCGTCGGAATGCTTCTTCGTCCGCTCGAGTCCATCGCCACTGTGATATTTCATCTCTCGCCAGTTGGTCCATCCGCTCTCGTCGCTCCATCTTCTGGGTGAAAGGGTGTATTAGTAAATTTAGTTGCCTCTCTTTCCTCGGTCACTGATCTAAATACTTCAATTTGGGAGTACGAAGACTTTAAAACAACAAACACACGACATAAATTTCATTCTTAATCGACATCCAGTTTCTATCAAAGTTTTCAAACAACTGTCCGTGAATAGATTAAACAGCCATGGTGACGCTACAAATCCCAGTCTAACAACTAACGTCCTCCGATACTACACCATTTAATGTACGACCCATGTATCCTTTAGCACATAGCTTGCCGACAACGCTAATACCGCTATACTTTTTTTGTGATTCAGTTACTGAACGAGCCGACGGCCCACCTGGTGTTAAGTGGTAAACTCAGTCCATAACAACCGATGTGACTTGGGTCCTCCCCTACTAGGTACGACAAGACCTAAGTTGCATCGTATGCGCGGTATGCGCCAGTAACTCTGAGACGTGTAGTTGGTATGACTCATAAAAAAACTACTCAAAGCAATTTTCATTCTCTACCCATCTTTACAGAAATCTTTGCATACTTCACCTGTCCCTATGCTTCGTTAATGATCTCTGATCGAGTTCAGTTCTGAGTTTTTAATCTGATTAATTGAACGGACAACTTTATTACATTACATTAGACTTGGTAAAATAATAAAAGACGTAACCCACCTTTGCCTTTTGTTGCATTTTGAGTTCTTCCCGTTTGTAGTTCCTCTGATACGCAGTGATGAGTCTGCGGAGTCTCGTGTTGAGGTCCTGCATGGAAGGCCACAGGTGTCCGCCGTTGCTGCTCTGCGTGCTGTCGTCGTCGGGGCGCGGCGAGGCGGCGGGCGAGGTGGCGCCGGCGCCGCTCGACACGTCGTCCGTGCAGTCTTCGTCTCCGACGGTGCTGCCGCGGACTTTTCTTTCCTCGCTCCTTTGTTACAAATTACCTTGTTACATTTGTAATAAATATAATTTGTTTTGCTTCCACTTTCATAATGTGGACAGCCCAAGAGTGGAACTCCTTGCCAGCGTCCGTGTTTCCCGAGAACTATAATTTGGAGGTCTTCAAGAGGAGAGTGAATAGGTATCTTCTAGGCAAGCACGCTACATCGTAGACCGCATCGTCACTTAGCATCAGGTGAGATTGCGATCAAATGCAAGCATATCCGTAATAAAAAAATAAAAAAAAAGATTTTTCAAACAAACCGGGAACTAGTCACATTTTTATCAGAATAAATGGGTTACAGTTAAAATACTGTCTTATACACGGGTACATCCCAGCTATAATAGTCACTGAAACCCTTCGTCTTCGTGAACAAAGTACACAGAACAATAGTTTTACATAAAGGTTTGCAGTAGAATCAAATGAGCCGACACCTAAAGATTTTATCTGATTCTTCAATATGAGCTCTCACAGGTAAATTAAATCAATTACAAGAGATACATATGGTAAATGACATTTTGAATCGTAAAATACTGCTCACTTACTTTATATCAGTACATTCAGCATCATCCGGTGGTCCCAATTTGTCCACGAAGCACAGTTGTGGGTCTGAACGCATAGCGAGATAGTTTTCATAGCCGTGTACGTATGTGCCCACTAAAAGTGACACATCACATTCACTATCCCACCACAGTCTCGGTGGTGTGCTGTCAACTCCTCGTGGTACTCTCATTCCAAGTGAGCTGTAAACGAAAACATTAGCATAGGATATATATGCATATAAGGAATCATTTAAGAATAACTCTCAGTTCTAAATAGATTTGACGACGAAGTTACATTCTTCATAAGCAGTGTTACTATAAAGTAACAAAGATTAAAGAGCTTATAATATACATGACTTTAATACATACATACATAAATGATGTGTTGCTATCTTACCTTGCATGTGTTCCATTCTCAATTTGTGTAGAAAAGTCTCCAATTACCTCATGTTTAATGTAATACATCATTCGGACTCTCAATAATACCCTGGAAAAGAAAGGATAACTTAACATTGCTATGAAGAAATTACGTTTCTATGGACTCCAACATAGTTAATGCTTATTATTTGTATCTATATCAGAAATGTGTCATAGAGCATTGAAAGAATTGGGCGTAGATTACGAATCACTTACTTGTTAGCGTGCCTATATAAATGCTTTTTATAGCTGCTTTCCAAATATGCTTCACAGTCATACTTTTCATTAGAACTCCAGTGATTCAAATCTTCCCACTTCTGAACATCGTTCAATTTAGGTATATCTTTAGGTCTATTTTTCTTTTTAGCGTTTCTGCCACGAGGCACCGGATTGTGCAAACCACTGTGGTTTCTTGAAATTGTCACTTCCCCATTTTCGCACGGTTCAATAAGGTCCCATATAAAGTTTCGTATCTTCTCATCACCTTTATAATATCGGAGGCAAAACAACACCTGTGGAAAATGAACTATAATGTAATTCATTTACAGTATACACTAAAAACTGTGGATTAGTAATAATGTCAGATAGATGTAATTGAACTCAATGAAAGTCTTTAACTTCCTCGGTATTAGCATGGCAAGTCATCATACAATAATCATGTTTTTGTGTGAAGGTTATGTATGCAGTATGTTTTTATATGCATACAATCAATATAACTTACAATAATTCGAGCACAATCTTCAATCACAGGAATAGTCCATCCTTTTCGTAGTTGATTTTTGTCGACGGTTTCTTCCCATCGCGCCCATCTGCAATTTTTCAACAATCAAGTTGGGAATTGCAAACATAGTACATACAACCAAATAGGTTAGGTACGACAATTTTTTTTTACGTCTGAGATCATGGTTTCTCTTAGTATTTGGTACCCGCGATTTTATTTATATATCAGTATGAATTAAATATTCACCCAAACGTCAGCAGCCCCCTTTCAATTTTGAAGCACTCCGACCGAGTCCATGATCCATAAACGACTTCCTCGTCCACTGGAATTCCTTCGTGTCGTGGAATATAGTCGTCGCTGGCGTATTTACGTCCTTTTTTGCCGAATTTGTCTTTCTTCTTCTTACTTCTGAGACTTATTCCTGTAAAGGGAAAGTTACGTTCGTGATGTGTGCGGATATATAGCGCAAATTTTTGCGTACGATCAAACGGCAATGTACAGATAAAATAGTCTTGTTTACCAGTAATTTCACCAGCTCTCATCCACATTAACATATCATGCTTTGATTAAACCCCGAGTAGCATTGCGGTTAATAGATGTTTCTCGATATAAATATAACCGATAATGTAAGACTGTACTGTTAATAATTTAATAAAACTTTTGTACAGTATTAGACTTACCATCTTCATCTTCATCTGAATCAGGTGTGGCTTCCATGTCAGACATCTCCATTGGGCCATCGTCGTGTCCATATCTTTTAATCATTGTTCGTTTTCTTGGTTCAGTAACTATAAGGTCTTCGTCTTCCTTCTTTTCGGTTGTATCAATCTCTGCTTTTTTTGCCCATTTATTCCAAAAATCTGGATCCCTTATATCGATATCAGATCTTTGATTAGCAGCAGCAAAACTAGCTTTGGAAAACGTTGAACCTTTTTCCGACTCCATCTGTATAACTTGTGTTCTTCTGGCTAGTATCATTTCAATGTCTTCTTCACAAAACTTGTCTCCTGCATCTTCATCCATTACAGCTCCATATGCACCTTTTTTTAGCAAATCTTCGATTTCTTTCTTCGAAAGCTGTTTCAGTCCAGTCTCTTTACCTTGTGTTGTATTCATACTTTGCAAAATGGCTTTGTCAAGACCTAATTTCAAAGAAGCTTTATCAAACATTTCTCGTTCGTACGTATTACGGCAAATTAGTCTATATATTTTCACCATTTTTTGTTGTCCAATACGATGACACCGCGCTTGTGCTTGTAAATCATTTTGAGGATTCCAGTCACTGTCATAAATAATAACGGTATCTGCAGCCGTCAAATTTATACCTAAACCACCAGCTTTTGTGCACAGCAGGAATACAAATCTATCAGAGTCAGGTTTTGAGAACCTATCAATTGCTTCTTGCCTCAAATTACCTCGTATGCGGCCATCGATTCTTTCAAAGGGATATTTTCTGAACAAAAGATAATCTTCAAGTATATCCAAACATCGCACCATCTGACTGAAGATTAAAACCCGATGACCACCAGCTTTTAACTTAGGCAGTAGCTTGTCAACAAGTACCATTTTTCCTGAGGATTGTATAAGCGCTTTATAATAAGCCTCTTTGTCTTCTCCGTAGCTTTGCTTATAATCAAACTGTATTTGATCTTCAGCTCCATTTAACAGATACGGGTGGATACAACACTTCCTAAGCTCCATCATAGTGTTCATTAAATTTGGTATATTAGCCGCTGACGCAGTCCCTTTCTGTAGGAAGCTAAAGTTCCTTTCGAGGATAGCTCTGTAATATTTTTTCTGTATATTTGTCAGCTCTACTTCAATAATGGTCTCCTCTTTTGGAGCTAGTGTCTTTTCCACGTCTTCTTTTAATCTTCGAAGCATCATAGGTTTTAATAGTGCTTGTAATTTAACAACTTCTGATTCAGATCTCAACTGACCAAATTCATTCAAAAATGCGTCGCTACTGGAGAATTGTGATGGTTCCAAGAAGTTCAATAACGAAAATAATTCATTAACGTTATTTTGTAATGGTGTTCCAGACAGGAGAACACGATGTTCTAAATGAAGCTGCCGAAGACCTTCCAGCAATTTGCAATTACGATTTTTCAGTCTATGTGCTTCATCAATAACGCAAATTCTCCAATTAAATGACTTTAATTCCTGAAAATCTGTCACTATTATTTCAAATGTAGTAATGAGAACGTTGAATTTAGTTAATTCTTTAATAGGTTCTAGATTTTCATTTTTATAATAGTATTCATACTCTTGAAGCATACTTTTACTCTGTTGCGATCCATGATATACCACCACATTCATATCCGTCCATCCTTCGAATTCTCTCTGCCAATTTGGAATAGTCGACAGAGGAGCAATTATAAGAAATGGACCCCTTATGCCATATTCCCAAACCGCATTTACAAAAGTCAAGCTTTGAATTGTTTTTCCTAAACCCATTTCATCAGCCAAAATACAATTACGATTATTATGCCAGGAGAAAAGTAACCAATTAAGTCCCTCTAGTTGGTAAGGTCTTAAGGTGTTACCACCTTTGTACAGAGGAGATTCGTTCAATTGTACCCATTGATCAGCAGATGGTCTCTTCTTGTATTTCCATTTTTCTTTAGGAGGTATTTCGTTAAATATTTTATATTGATCTATTTTGTCAACATCTATATCTTCTTCTAATTCCCAAGTACTATCCTCATACTGCAAACTTTTCCATTTCACCAAATAATGTTTTACAACAGTGTTGTTTGCCGGATCTTCGTTCTCGGACATATCTAATATCCTTTCAACTTCAATATAATCTGGATTAAATGGCTCATCATCTAACAGTTCAAATATATTCATTTGTTGGGCTTGTTTTTGCTTAAATCTTTTGATTTTCGAAAATATTCTCTTATCTCCCTTGTAAAGTTCTTCTTCAGTTTTCCATTCGCAATGAAGGTACGAAAAATTTCTGTACTTGACAAAATATTCTTCAACATCCACTATCACAGGCTTCTTATTTATTTCAGCATTAGGTTCTTTATTTTCTACAACAATGTTAGATTCCTTTTGGAGTTGCTGAGAATCCGTTTCCGGGTTACATTCGTCTTTGACTTCTTTCACATTTTCACCGACACTCTCCAATGTGTCATCTGCGCTCACTGAAGGTTTTGATTCATCGGTTTCGGTGGTATCTTTCGGTAAATCATGAGCTTCAGTTCTCTCTTCTTTAGGTAAAGTTTCACTGGCGGGCTCAATTTTCATTTCTCTTTTACCCATGCGAGCAGCTAGCACATGCTGCACGATCATGGAATCTTCATCCGTTGTATTTACGTAGATGTAGTTCGGTTTTGGTGTTCCTTCCGGTCTAACAATTTCTTTGGTTTCCAAACCTAAATCTTCTAATTTGTGTTCCTTTTCAATTTTAGGTACCGAAACATTAAATTCTTCATCAGATAAACGTAACATAACGTCATCTGTATATTTTTTACGTTGCGTGTTCCTAGCCGACCGTCGTTTCAAACTATCGTCCGCTTCAGGCGGAGGCGATGGCGGAGGCGTTGACATCATATCATCCGGTTCGCCGTCAGAATCAGGAACGATCCCACCACGTTTCTTTCTTTTTCCACCAAGACCAGATTTCTTTAACATTATTTTCTTACAACTTCCGCCCGCAGATCTTTTTTTTGTGGACCGTTTTCTAGGACTGAAACAGTCTGTATCGTCATCTTTATCCTCCATATCTCTTTTTGCTTCTGCTTCATCTAAAAGATCTTTGATAGCGATCTTTGAAACTGGAATGTCATCGAAATCTGTGACATTGGACTCATCTAGGGAGTGTTCAGAAGTGTTTTTAACTGTTTCTGCAATAAAACTGGTGTTAGTTAAAGAGTTATCAGCTTTGAGATCTTTACTTTCATCTACGAAATCATAGGTAGTAGTGGTATCCGCTTGAAATTCAGATCCATCCTTCTTGGCGTTTCTCTTTCTTCTTGGCGCATTCGGATCTTTTGGCTCACGCTTTTTCCGTTCTTTAACGGGCTTATCTCCAGGAGTTTTAGGTTCTTTTGGGGTCCGAGGTTTTCGTTCTTTGTTTTTTCTAGGTCCTCTTGGCTTTCTTACTTTACCAGCAATGCTGTCATCTAGTGACATAGCACTACTATCTAAATTAGTAATATCTTCACCTAGTTCGATATCGAGCTCAGAGTTACTTTGCAAACCGGTTCCAGCTGTAACACAATCTTCTGAAACTGGAAGCTGGTCTAAGGACTGTGCAACATTCTTATCCTTCTTTGCTCTCGGTTTTCTTGGTTTCGATGGACCCTTCCCACGGCCGCGGCCTGTAGTGCTAGTCACTTGTGGACTTTCTACCATTTTTGATCCATATAATGGACTTTGTAGTATGCAATTAGTACCATTACATTTGTCATTAGTTTCATGCTGTTGTAATAATGCAAGTTTTTCCTGTAGACATTTAACTTTTTCTTGATTCTCATTAGAAGGAGGTAAGCAGTAAATTTCTTGTATTTGCTGTTGTAACGCTATTCTTTCCTGTTGATGGGTATTGCCATATATGTTTTGAACAGCAGGATGTGGCAATGGAGCAGACCCTATCATCATCATATTCGGATTTATATTATGGGGCATATTTGGAATCATAGCATTAATATTTTGGACATTCATAGGCATTCCCACTGGAACAGAAATAGACGGCACATTGGACGCCACATTTGCTTGAGAAGCTGCTATGTTTGAAGTAGCGGGACCCAAACTCGACTGCAGATTACTTGCCATTGCTGGCATACAGTTAATATTGCTTTGTGGACTGTGATTAGCGACACTTGACGAAACTGTACTTGCGATACCAGAATGTGGTATTTTGTTTCCTGGCTGTACAATTGGGGTTATGTTTGAAGCAGGTGTAGGAGGTACAAGGGTACTTTGAAAAGGCAAAGGACTGCTATGAGAAATATTTACTGGTGACGGTACATTTAGAGGTAGATTTGGTGAACTTCCTTGCGGCATAACACTAGGAATATTTTTATTTTGAATCGTGCTAGTCTGAAAAGTTTGATGCCGTTGAGGATTACCTCCTAAAGGATTCAAAGTATCAAACTGATTTGTAGTATTTGTTGCAAACGGCTGACTTAAAGAAACGCGAGGTTGATCCTGCGACGTGTGTGTAGGTGCCAACGATAACTGGGACAACTGATTTGAATGCTCTTGGCCACTTGAAATTTCTATTTTATCTTCGTCAATTATTGTTGTATTTACGTTTTTATTTAATGGGTCATTCAGTTTAGTAATCATTACTGACTCTGTCGAAGGCTCGGTAGACTCATTTTCTGCTGATTGGATTTCCCTTTGTTCTATTTTATCATTACCTACGGAAGGTTGAACAATTGCTGGGATTGCAATTGGACTGACAGTTATGCTATCTTTAGGCGCAATATTACTGATCGTTGGCGGTAAAAATGTATTGGACATCACAGCGGTTTCACTGGTACTTTCTTGATCATTTCTTGGTTCGCTCATATCGGAGATTTTCGGTTCAATGTTCACAGCCGAAGGCATATTTTTAAGTAATTCCGGTTTCATAGATGACATTGAATTGTTTTCCTTTGGTTTTACAATCTGATCGTTACTTTCTAATGAGGGTATACTACTATTTACAGGTATCTTATTTGGATTCCATTGTGATGGTGTAGATACCACGTGCCCTACTACCGGTGATGCTGGATTGCGTTGGTATGAGTATTCTGCTCCGGCAGGTACGACCATTTGTTCCAAAGCTTGAAGTGTATTCTGGGAAGTAAACGATGATGGAGCAGCGGTCGTACCACATGTAGCTGAAGACTGCACTATGTTTCTTGCACCACCATGGGGTGAAGCTATAGGTCCTTTAATGGGTGACATCATTGGCCTTGGAGAGAGTTGTGTCTGTTGTCGTGGTGAAATTTGCGCCCTCGGTGACATTTGAGGGGACAGCTGGGGAAACGGTGGACGATACTGTGGGCTACCAGTTTCAATACCTGAAGGTTTTACTGCATTGTACTGATTTGAAACATTGACATCAAGAGGATGTTGTATTTGATGCGGTTGATAATTCATTGGAACTGAATGATGAGCCGAACCATAAGGTAATTGACTCTGCACAGAATGTGACGAAGGCGCCACTGAAGAGGGCGGCACGGGAGATTGTCGAGGCACGTGATGCAGCGCAGGTGCATTTCCATGATGAAGGTGAACATTTGGATGACTTTGAATTCCAGCACTAAGACCACCGGGATGGCTCGCGATATTTTGATGAGGCTGGTGTTGCGGGATAGAAGCATGACTTTGTTGGCCATGTGGTAGTCCATATTGATGTGGATCTATTTGCTGGTGGTATGTAGGATGTTGGTTAATCCTGGACGCACCGGGTGGATGCATTTGGGCATAATTCGGATAATTCTGAAAAATAAAGTATAATATAGTATATCATGTTTTATTTCACATAATAATTTAAAATAATTAAAAAAAACGCATTTACCGAATATTGTGTAAGATTTGTTAAGGACACTAATTTTAAGGCAGTTCTTGTCAACAATACTTTGTTGCATAACCTAAATAAAAAAGTTGGAGCATATATTTTATTCGGTAAAGTGTCCGCTCCTAGGGTTATTAAATAATTAACACTTACTTGTTGCTGCCCATAAAGTTGTTGATTGGTTGGCTGGGGAAAATGAGGTTGCCTTGGTAAATATGGACCATTTTGTGCTTGTAAGCCTATTCCGCCACTCTAAAACGTAGAATTAAATATCTCTTTTATAATAGGTAATATTCACAGTAAAATGGATCAAAATTTCAGTATTTAGAAACATATACCTGTTGAGGTGGGTATTGATGGATTTTTTGCTGGTGTTCGTATGAGTGTCTATAATTTGGCGCAACTGGATTATATCTATTAGCCCCAGGCGGATCCGGCCAACCGCCCATTCCTCCTATACCTAAAATATGATGTAGAAAAAATGATAAACTATCGTTTATGAAGAAGAATAATTAAAAAATTACACAAGTAATAAATCTGGATAACTTGCCTAGCCTACCTGGTTGGTCCGGAACGGCGTACATGGGCTCTGGTCCGGGATGATAGCCCGGGTAATGGGATGGATGTACATGATGCGGCGGGTGGAGAGGTCCGTGTGGTGGTTGTGGCATCCTCGGTCGCGGAGGGTAGGCCCCGTACTCGTGATACTCTGGAGCCGGGGGCCCGCTCCCTGTATTAGGTACAGACTGTGCATTGCTACTTATTCCACTGGATGGACCTCCAAATGGAGCCAATTTTTGTATTGATCCCTCTTGTGCTACATTACTCTGACTGTACTGTTGTCTGTAGCTGTAACATATCAAAGTTACATTATTTTTTTACAATCTTTAATATAAAAATTATGTATATAAATCGTTATAATAATCATACCTATTTTCACCACCATCTTTGTTCTCCCCGGCTACTCCTGTCGTCGAGCTGCCTGCAAAATTGTCTGATCCGCCAAGATCAGTGAGTCCTTCCAACATACCGCTGCCATCATCACCAACACCAAATAAGTATGAGTCCATCACTCAATTATGAGTGAATTTTAATTATTTTTCGGTCAAAGTATCTCCAGCGGAAATCTATCAATGCCATCTTAATCTGTAAATGATAGATAATGATACCTGTTAATATAATACACCACACACACGAGGTTTAGGTCAAAATGAAACTAGTGATAACATTATGCTGATGCATTGAGTTAACCCATAAAATCTATGAATTTATTTGGGAGTTTTAACTCCATTTTAAAGTTTTAACCATACCGAATGTATTGAGTTATATCATAATTGTTGATTAAATATTGAAGCTGCGCATGTCCAAAGCTTGATGCACATGCACAGACAGCCATCAACAATACTTTCATATTTCTACGTAAATAATAGTGAATAGTAAGTGTATTAACAGTTAATTATTTATTTTTATTAAAAAAGCCTAGTAATCAGAAAATGGTATGATTGAATGAGAAGAAAATATTAGATAAGTAAAATTTCTACAACCGTGGACTATAGATATGTGATGAGAGGATTGTGATAATACTGTGGAGGATGTGGTATTATCATCACACTTGAACTTAAATATAATCATGACTTCACACTTACTAACATTCATGGTGTAAAGAACCAGGACTGTTTTTTGTAATTTTATTGTCATTTAGTTTCCAGACTCTCTATTTAAAAGGGACTTAACCAGGAATGCTAATAATTATGTTTGGAAGTGTGAATTACATACATAATTGGTTTAATTAAAATGATAGTAGAATTTTTGTGTAGTTGCTTAAAACTTCTTCATTGTCTTGTACTTCTCGCTGGTGTTGTTCTTGTCATGTGCAACTAAGGGGAAAAGCTATACGCTTATGAAATATTTGAACATACAGCGCTACAACTTTTCCCGTTTAATTACACAGCTAATGCTTCACTGGATCCACAGAACAAAATAGAACTATTGAGAAATAACTGAGGTAGCTTGCACTTAAATGAAAAACATGATTTATTTGAATACACCTTTTCCTTTTATTGTAGCTTCCTGGATCAATTAATAATAGATATAAAAAATCTGGTTTATTCAAATTGAACCATAAAAATAATTAAGTATAGTCAGACTAGTTTTCGTAAAATATTGATGTAAATTTAAAAAGAGCCATGATTTAAAAAATTAATTGACCGAGAAAATTATGTGACAGTGTGTTTCACACATGATAACCAAGAACATACTTAATCAAATATATAAATATGCCTGATCCCAAAAAGTAACATATTTTAAAGAGTAAACTAAACATCTTCACAACCTACATTAAGTGAGATCATATTCAAAAGAAAGCCTGCGGATACTGAGTAACAACCGGATTGTAGGAATTAATTTTTTAATACTTTATTTGGTGACTTTGGGTCTTTATTTGGAAAATTTCAGCCCCATATTGATATTCTACACAATTGAATTGACAAATACACATCCATTGGTGATTAAAGGTGTTGTGATTTAATGTGTGTGATGAACAACCACAGGTCAAACTCAGGTTTGTTGATCTCGATTTCAACTTTTCGAGTCAACAAATAAATAAATATTAGTATGTAATTTCAAGCAATGCCATCTAATCCCAAACTAAGCATATTACTATTGGAACCACATAACTGAAGGAAAAGGGAAATGACTTTTTACTTGATGATTTTAACGTCTGGTCTATGACTTTCTAATCTAAAGGTCAATAAACTAGGCAGTAGTTGTAGAAGTATTGTTACTGTGTTCAGGGTCAATGTCCCTGAACTTGAGGTACCAAGTGTTTCTTAGATCTGCAGGATGGACTCTCACTGGATTTACTGCGTGGTCGTCCCTGACTGCATCTGGTTAAGTGACACGATAAAACTTAGTTACACTTTGCACCGCTCGGCTACGGGACTTTGCTCCTCTCAGGACCCACGGAGTTGCTAGCTCTGCACATTTTATTTACACTCATGCCATGTCACATACAACACCAGGAGTGGAGTCCGGGTGCTCTGTGTCTGGGAAAACTCAACAGGTCAATCATCACAGATTTTGAATCCAATGCACCCATTAGAGGGTTACTCTGGATCAGATCTGTTAGTGATTTTGACCATAACTCCCCAAAATAACTAGTAAATGGGTAAATTTGTGTAAACTTTTTTTAACTTTGTGTCACTGACCTAATATATCAATGTCAGACCCACTACAATATTTGATAGGCATGAAAAAACAAATTAAAAATTATCACAGGTTCTACTTGTCAAAAAAAAACTTGTCTATTAGTCGATGGGCACATTTTGTTATCCAACTAAGGACAACAATCTCAACATAAGTTTCATCACTCCTCATCCTCTGCATGAAGACATTTTAAATTAGATGTTAAATTTAACATTAATTAAACTTTTCTATTTTTATTGATTTCTAACTGATCAGTACGTAAAGACCTCTAGCTCTAAGGTTGTTGACCTCTAGGGTCGACCTTAACCAAACTTTCAGAAGCCCTATTGACTGGCCTCATAGCAGTTTGTAGTCTCTGCCTTCTGTGTTGCAGATCCAGGTTCAATATTTGACAGATTTGTGTGTATAACTAATCATTTTATATGTGTGTATATCCCTGAACTCTATAAAGCCTATATCGCTGGACCGATTTTGATAAAAAATTGTGTGTGTTTGAGTCTCTGGATGGTTTAAATTTACAATTGGACCATATATGAGATCATCACACTAAACACATCATAACGCCAATCACCATCATAAGCCAATGTTCAGGCAGGACAACATCTGTCAGGTTCGCTAGTATTCCTATATAATTTATGTATTTCAATAAAGACTTATTATATTATATGAATATTAGAAAAAGTGTATATTATCTGGTTCCCATAGCACAAGCTATTCTTAGTTAAGGGGCTAGGTGTGCAGTCTGAAATATCTACCAATATTTAATAAAGTTATGGCATCAGAATTAGGTGTTAATTGGGATGAAATTTATATTCCAAATTTTCCAAGTCATGCATCCCGCTTGAAACATTTCAACATTTGTAAATTTTCTGACATTTCTATTGTTAAGTTTTACAATATCTTTAAATTAAAAGCTGCATTTTTAATTATCAATGAACTTCTTCACAGAAAAGATTTGGTCATTCTAAACAACAATAGTCAACAAATAATACGAAGAGAAAGTAAGCATTCATAGATTTTAGTAAGACATGTATATATATTTTGAATCATCAAATGTAGAGTATATCATATAATATTAAATTACACTTTTGCTGATGTTCAGTTGAGGTAGGTTCTCAACATAATTGTGCCTACAATGAAAATATATATTGTTAGAGTATTTACATACAGTCAATTTTATTCTACTAAATATTTATGATACAGATACAAATCAAGATCTTCTGCTTAAATAAATAATACCACATCTAATTACACCACTACAATACAAGGTAAATTAACTTCTATCTTCATCATCATGTACAATTTCATTAGATGCATGCATAAAGAAAAGTCGGTGGCTATGTACTAAAGATAAACGAGTTGAAGATTTATGCCACTCGATAACGGTATGTGTGTAGTACGTACGCTTCAAATTAATAAACTCGCCTCATACATGTTACTCATTAAAATAGGTACAGGTAGAAACAAATACAAAACGAATGTTATCATGTAAAATTTCATGAAAATGTCGGGCATACTTACCAATAACGCCACTCACAAAGTAGTTCACAAAATGGATACCACCATATTCCAGATTATACAGTCCAAATCATAAAATTACCCGGTTCTAAGCCGAAATGTTCACAGCAATGGATTTCAGGGAGCTTGATTTCTTTCACCTTTTCTTAATTCAGTATTTTATTTCAAATTCATATCACCCGTAAAATATGATTACGAGTTACGCAGTCAAACACCGTCCATTTTGTTTCACAAATGAAATGAAATGATTTTTTATTTTTCTTTTTTTTTCAGTTTAATGAATGGTGTTGCCACTTTAACAGCAAACGTCAATGGACGGATAGAGATCTGTCTACCTACGCGCCGTCGCGCCGCCGCCGCCGCGCCGCCGCCGCGCCTCCGCCGCCCGCCCGCGTGCACACATTTATCCTTTAACACCTATTGGTCGCGCACCGCTATAGGTAGTTATCTTTTTAGATAGACAAAACAGTACAATCCACACGTAAACATTCAGCTATACACCACACCCAAGACCTACCTTACCTACATACACTACGTAGGTAACTACATACTATATTTTGCCTTAAAGAAGGAAACAGACAAGCGAGTAAGACATGCCAACAACAAGAGAGAGTACGCTTTCGCCAATGAAATAAATAAAAAAAATTATCTCTGCATTTTTTTGCCTAAGTATATTGTTGTAGAAATAAGTCTGTCCCTAGCACAACAGTATCGCAGGACGAATGTAAATGTGAATATTCGTATGAATTACTTTGTATAAGTAGAAATTATTGTCCTCATTAACCCAATTTAATGTATATAGGCCGTTTTACTTCTGTTACTTGATTACTAAATATGTAAAAAATAATTATTTAATAACACACCGCTTGCAAAGTGTTTTAGATAATAAAATCATGTTTGGATCACTACATAAATGAGCTAAAGAGAGGACAAGAATAACTTACTTTTCTTAAAAACAAGGCATACAATGTTGACATCGAATTTTTACATTTTGGTAATATCAGTACAAACCACTACTGGAGAAGCTCAAAAAGTTCTCGATATAAAAAGAAAACACTACCGTTTACCGTTTTGGAAGAGAGACCTTTCAATTTCGATATCTCACTGCTCCGTCGTAAAAACAAACAGATTGCTGAAAAGCCAATATCCAGCCATAAAAAAGTCAGTCAGATATGTTGTGTCATTGTCATGTTGTTTGGGTTGGGGTTGAGTTCCTCGAGTTGAGTGAATAATAGCAAAGAGTGCTTTTATTGCGACGAGAAACAAAGAAACCGAAGCTAAAATTGTTTGCTGGAAATAATAATTTGGTAGTAAGCTTGCTAAACATAGTTGCTCATGATTCCATGTGGCCTACGATATCATTAAAAGGTTTTCATTAACTTACAACATGAAGTTAATAGACCAAGTTGTCCGAAGCTTCAAGGTAGCAAAAGTGTTTCGGGAAAATACAGATAAAATAAACAGTATAGATTTTTCCCCAAGTGGAGAAACGTTGATATCTTGCAGTGAAGATGACCAAATCGTTATATATGATTGTGAAAAAGGCACGCAAATGATCACAGTTAATAGCAAGAAATATGGAGTTGATCTAATACATTTCACTCATGCAAAGAATACAGCAATACACAGCTCAACTAAAGTTGATGATACAATTAGATACTTATCTCTTCATGACAACAAGTATATCAGATACTTTCCAGGACACACTAAGAAAGTAGTAACATTGTGTCTGTCACCAGTTGAAGACACATTTTTGTCTGGATCTCTGGATAAAACATTAAGATTATGGGATCTCCGTTCACCAAACTGCCAAGGCCTAATGCACCTATCTGGCAGACCTGTAGCTGCTTATGATCCTGAAGGTCTCATATTTGCAGCTGGAGTTAACTCTGAGAGCATCAAACTGTATGATTTACGGTCATTCGATAAAGGTCCTTTCGTTACTTTCAAGTTGAATCAAGAAAAAGAATGTGATTGGACTGGATTAAAATTTTCCAGAGATGGCAAAACAATGCTTATAAGCACAAATGGATCAATAATAAGATTGGTAGATGCATATCATGGTACACCACTTCAAACATTCACAGGACATCTCAACAACAAAGGCATTCCTATTGAAGCATCATTCAGTCCCGATTCACAGTACATCTTCAGTGGTTCCACAGATGGACGAGTACATGTTTGGAATGCTGATACTGGCTACAAAGTGTGTGTACTCAATGGGGATCACCCAGCTCCAATACAATGTGTTCAGTTCAACCCAAAGCTAATGATGTTAGCATCAGCGTGTACTAATATGGCCTTTTGGTTGCCCACTATAGATGATAATTGAGAAATTCATGTATCTACATTTTAATAATCATATGTATTGTTTAAGTTATTATTTGTGAAGTGTACATCATTCATAAATTTTATACAAGTGGCAAACTCTGTACAGAATGTTTTGAACACAGTCCAGTCCTACTAATACTTTTATGAGATTATCCTATATAGTCTTATATTATAATTATAATGATATATATATATATACCACCTACTAATACTACCACCATCTGAGATATATAAATTATATTACACAATTCCAAAATTGGACCTCATGATTCTACGGAGTAACTGTGCTTCTGAAGATATTGGTATACCACACATGTGGTTTACGACCAAGCTACATAGTTAATAATTGGCTTTCACCTGTCTAAAATAATTTGGGTGTAGAAGTAGAAGTTGGATCTCACTTCTAAAGCAAAATTATCATGGTTCTATAATGAATCCATTTGTATTTGTGGATGATCCCACCCATATGCAAGAACGGCTACTAGAGCATTCATTTATAGAACATATCTGTGCAGAGCTTGGTGCAAACTACAAATAAGTTCTTCATTAGTAAATAAATATTTGGTATTTCCTATCGTTATTGTGTAGGATTGTCGAATAAAATTTGCAATTTATACTTGTGTGAATGAATTATCAATCCACCACTATATCCAATATGAAAATCCTGAGAACTATAGCCCGGCAATCTCGTGCGCGACCGTCCCGCGGGGTGACAGACGGTGGCGGGGACGAGGTAGCGCGTCATTCTAGCACACGGCTACACGAAGAGAAGCATTTCCCTTCCCCGCTACCCGCTGACGTCTTGGGTACCTCGGCCCCGCCACCGTCTGTCACCCCGTGAGACGGTCGCGCACGAGATTGCCGGGCTATAGCTGTTGCTCACAACGTCATCCGCATGAAATTCGATTATATCAGGCACTCCTATTTTACCCCTCAGAAAAGTAGTTACTCCTTATAACACCAGCTACCTGCCAATGAAAGTAGCTTCAAAGTTGGTCCAGTCATTTCGGAGATTAGCTGGCACAAACAGACACAAAATTGTTTTCTTATTATAAGTATATATGAAAGAAAGAAAGAAAGAAAAAGCATTTATTTGTGGCAAAGAGTATACACAGGTACAATAAAAAAAGGAAAAATATAAAGATACATAACCATAGATACATAAAACATTTTTAACAGAATTAGAAGTGAGCTTATAGGACTAAACATATTGAACTTAACTTCAACTAAAAACTACACTAGACTAACTACACTATTGATAATAGTTTGGCTCAACCTGCTATACAGCATTGCCACAAAATGGCTTCCAACTCAGCATTTGCTAGGTTGTGAGCAACCCAGCGCTGATCTTCCGTTGGAACCTTGTGTATATGTACTTTCATTTGAATTTATTACAGTAACTGTTATTTTGACATTACAGACCTTCAGTTTTATTTTTGCATAGATGATCACATTAATAATTATAATAATACTAGCTGTTGCCCGCGACTTCGTCCGCGTGGAATTCGGTTTTATCACGCACCCCTATTTTATCCCTCGGAAAAATAGCCTAAGTTACTCCTTGTTACATCAGCTATCTGCCATTAAAGTCCCGTTAAAATCGGTCCAGCCGTTTCGGAGATTAGCCGGAACAAACAGAGAGAGAAAAATTTAAAAAAATGTTTTGGTATGTGTATCGTGCATACATCCATATGCACTTAGTAAAAAGCGGTTATTTTAATATTACAAACAAACACTTCAATTTTATTTATTTGTATAGATTGGTGAACCATTCGGCGGCATCTAGCGCCAAAGGACGCAAAGCATCTATTTATTAGTTTTTTCTCAGTTGCCAGATGTTTTATCTCATCATTCAAAATTATTGCTTTCAGTAGGTAGTGTTAGTGCGTCTGATGTCAGAGCGTATTGCGCTGTATTAGTGTGCACAGTAGGAGGTGAGACAAGCGCCTCGTGTGAGCGCACAGGTATTGATCGGGGCGGGTACTGATTTCAGCATGAGCGGAATATCTGTGAAGTATCAAGCCGTGCAACATAAGGATATACATTAATAAGATCAAGGAATAATGCAAAGTGCACACACAACCGGTGCCGTGCCGTGCCTAAATTAGTCTGGCTGGTCTGTGACACACTGATACAACACAATCGAGACTTCATACGTAGGTACACACCGGTGATCTCGTATTTTTACTATATTGAAATGTTGTATACTTTGTACTAGACTGATTATAGAGGCGATAAAGCAGTTATATTGAATTTTCTTTGAAGAATAAAGCGAAAGAGGTCTTAAAACTTTTCGGTAAGTTTATCGTTTAGTGAAAGTTGTTTTTCAGGATTTATGTATCTTGCTCCCTAATGGGCAGATATTTGCCGAGGTGGCAAATTGAAATGCTTCTATATTATTGGCTACGAAGATCACACCTTACTAATTAATACGGGCTTAATCACGCTAAACCAATTTACGTAATATACGTAGGTATACTGTACGTACAACTGAAAGTTTTAGCAAACCTTTTTACATTTATTTTTAAGTCTTCATGTAAGGATTTTCCACGAATACATAAGCCCGTATTGTGAGTTGCCTACTTATTTTATAATACAAATTATCAGGTGGTTATATAAGTTGCTAGGATAAGATTCTGATAACAAAAATAAAATTATTTTTTCTTGAAAGTTTTCAAGATAACAAACCTATAATTAGTGGAAGTAGAAGATTTACGGTATATTGTGATTATCCAAATAATTTATAAATAAAATATGACATTTAATAGTATTTTAAGAATAATATAGGTAATCTTTTAAACTAAATTAATCACATTGGCTTGATCAATGGAATATTTTGCATATTTTTTTATATAACACTATGAAATAATTTACTTTCTTTTAAACTAGATCCAATTAAATTATTCAGCAGTTTCTCTACCCAAACTAAATACACAATATAAATTGTTACATGTTTATCCTTTACTAAAATACTTAAACTAATTTATAAATTATATATAAACACGATAATAAAAAATAATAACAGTTGAATTAGTTTTCAATTGACTCGTATCATTTTGTTACAGGAAATTTAGCACTGTCTTATTTGATAAATAATGTTACGTGGGATTCAAAAGATTGTAAGTTTCTGTTTCTTTTATTAATAAATGAAAAGATATAACAGAAACAATATGATAAAAGTTGCAATGTCCCCTGTGGTAATCGCATTGTTGTATATACCCTTAAGAATTCCTTATATACTAGTAAATTGCAATAATCTGTTTGCCTGTCCTTTAAAGCTCTCTATTTCATAAAGCCTTATAGATGTCCGGTTGAATTTTTACACTATATGCCTTATTGGGGCATATTTCCTTATATGTAATTAAAAAAGTAACTCAGGGGTTAGGGGTAATTAATTACGGTTGCTAAAGAATAATCATACTTTTTATGTTTCTTGTATTTTAAAACTGGTGGTACTACAAGCCTCATACCCAGCTGGGAATATTATGTAAACTCATATAATAACAAAAACAAGTTATAACTGAGTCAGACTCATTCTAATGATCCTGAAATGAATATTTGAAATATATTTTTTACATGGTTGTATGTACCATCCATGTTCGGGACTCGCTTAAACTTGTCCAGTCTGTTATGAAAACTCATGTTTGAAGCTTAAATATTTCGTTAACATCACCCTTAACGAGTTATCCATGTCACAGTTTCATGTAGGACCTAATTGAGTTTTGAAGAAGCCTTGTAAAAAATATTAAGATCTAATTTGAGGAAAAGCAGCGTTTTATGCGAGTTTGTCATGAAATTACTGCAGAAATCATATCTCTGCTTCAGTAATCCTGCATTGAAGCAGGTGGCAGGAATGTATTTACTTCCCTTTAAGGGTTTACCAATTGGCGATCATCTAAAATTCTTAAATGGGCAAATCTGTCTAGAAAATAATAATTAAATATTTGAATATTTAGTTTAGATTATGATTTAGGTTATCTTCACTTACTTAATTTTCCGAATGCTATTCTGATATGTTTTGTATACTTGTAAAAACATTTTCATTACAAATATAAATCAAAAATTAAATGCCATCCCTTTTGTGTATGCCACTCTTGCACTTGGCGCATTTTATTTTATTTTTACATATTTGTGATTGTTTTAATGTATATTTTCAGTGTGGGGTAAGGGGGTTCCTGCAACCTCGCGTTAGTTCCCTTCAACACAACAACTATACAATGGAGAAAAGTAAAACAGACGTTCAAAATCTGCCACGGCTGCCAGTTCCGAAACTGGAAGACACACTACTGAAATATCTCAAAACTGTGAAGCCACATTTATCGGAAGAACAATTTGCTGTCACTTCAAAATTGGTCAAGGATTTTGCGGCTAACGGAAGCGTTGGGCGAAAGTTGCAAGTGAGTTAACTGTTGCTTGCTAAGTGACGAACAATTAAGTACCTAGCCAATCTGAACAGTGTTCATGCACAATTTCTTCCTTCTATCCATTTTCTACACACAAACTTTATAATTCGATTTATTTAATTTCAATATTATTTAATTTAGTATTGTTTATGGTATTTTTATCCTTTTCATTAAAAAATTTGTCTTAATTTAATGATCTTTGATGGTCGAATAAATAATAATATATATTATTATGCTATCATATATAAATTCGAACTTGATCAGAGGTGGCCCCTACTTCCTAATAAACATTCTTCATTCTTTCAATAATTTAAAAAGAATTAAAACTTTACAGAAGAGTTCCATATTAATCAAAGCAACCTTGTAATTGAAATAAATAACTTTGTTTGGAAGAAACCGCTATTAGTGATGAGGCCGCCCTTTGTATTACCAAGTTTAATGATATTTATCTTAAAGAGTGAACAGTAAAGTGTTCTCTATCTATCAATCTTTCAAGAGCAGTAGAACTCTCGCCAAGTTCGTCCGGGGAAGTACTGCCACCATGCCCATTTCTGCCGCCAAGCAGTAACGCGTTCGCGTTACTGTGTTCCGGTTTGAAAGGTGTGGTTGCCGGTGAAATTACAGGCACAAGAGACATTCCACCTACACGTCTCACAGTTACGGG
This sequence comes from Chesias legatella, assembly GCA_947359385.1. NCBI lineage: Eukaryota > Metazoa > Arthropoda > Insecta > Lepidoptera > Geometridae > Chesias > Chesias legatella. The sequence continues at coordinate 7,692,341 of OX375783.1, forward strand.
CGCATACGATGCGACTGACTTGGGTCTTGTCGTACCTAGTAAGGGAGGACCCAAGTCGCATCGGTTGTTATGGGCCGAGGTTACCACTTAACATCAGGTGGGCCGTCGGCTCGTACCGTAACTGCATCACATAAAAAAAAAAAGGGCAATGTAATAAATAAGTAGTTAATATAATGAGATCATTATACCTGCTGATATCATTATTTTTAATATTTTGTTTAAGGAATTACTGGAGGCGCGAGCGGCGAAACATTCAAACTGGTTAGAGGAATGGTGGCTCAACTCTGCATATTTAGAATACCGCGACCCGGTAGTGGTATATTCTAGTCCAGGTTTAGTGTTTCCTATACGCGACTTTAAGAGTCAAAAGGATGAATTCACTTATGCAGCGAAAACTTTACTGGCAGCGATGGATTACAAGCATTTAATAGATAGGTAAGATTCATACATACTGCAAGAATAGTTTCTGGTACAAGTCTCTATGCCTTGTAGTACTACTCTCTCGAACCAGAGTGGTGAAAGGATTAGTGCGTCTCATTGAGGCTCCTTTCGTTCGCTTGATACATGTCGTAGAATTTTGGTTCTTGTACACATCAGTTTCCTCATGATGTGACTGTTTTGAGGACTTGGTATTATGCACATAAATTCTATTTAGTGAAAAACTCATTGGTGCATGTAAGGATTTAAACCAGCAACCTCCGTATTGAAACTCGGGTCTGGGCCACCACGCTCCCGCTTGCTCTATGCTTTGTAGTAATTAAATAAATAAATAAAAAACAATGAAAACAGTGGACGTTTCACACAGCGCCATCTAGCCCCAAACTAGGCATAGCTTGTATTTAGGGCACTAGAAACTGAAATACCTAATACATATATACTTTTTTGTAAATACATACATGACTGGCCTCACAGCTCAGTTGGTAGTAACCCTGTCTTCTATGCTGGTCGTAGGTTCGACTCCCACCCAGGACAATCATTTGTATGACGAATATAGATGATTGTTCCGTGTCTGGGTGTCAGTATGTATGTATTTACAAATATATACATATATATAAGTATTATGTCAGTTGTCTGGTTCCCATGACACAAGCTATGCTTAGCTTACTTTGGGGCTAGATGGCGCTGTGTGAAATGTCCACCAATATTTATTTAATGAAAGAGTAACTATATATTGAGTACATACATAATTATACATAGTAGTAGTAAATACATATTAACACCCAGACACAGAACATGTCTTCATACAAATGCTTGTCCTGGATAGGAATAGAATAAAAGAACACAATTTTTTTTCAGTAATCAAATTCCTCTTGAGATGATGGGGAAAAGTCCCTTGGATATGCAGCAGTATAAGAAGATATTTGGCACCTGTCGGCTTCCCGGCGTCAAACGCGATACCTTATCATACAACAGCGACAGTCGGCACGTCACTGTTATGCACAATAACCATGTAAGTGTGCGCAGTAAGTGTACTTTGTAAGAGTGGAACTCCTTGCCTGCGTCGGTATTTCCTGAAACCTATAATCTGGAAGTCTTCAAGAGGAGAGTGAATAGGTTCTTCTAGGCGAGCATGCTTCATCGTAGACTTCACTTAACATCAGGTGAGATTGCGAACAAATGCTTGCCTATCGCTAATAAAAAATAAAATAAAAAATTACTCGGAGGGATCACAGTGGGATTAATCCGAGAAAGCACTCTCTACCATAACCGTTTCTGCCGCCAAGCAGTAACGCAGTCGCGTTACTGTGCTCCGGTTTAAAAGGTGTGGTTGCCGGTGAAATTACAGGCACATGAGACATTCCACCTACGCGTCTCAGAGTTACGGGCGCATATGCGACTTGGGTCTTGTCGTGCCTAGTAGGGGAGGACCCAAGTCGCATCGGTTGTTATGGGCCGAGGTTACCACTTTACACCAGGTGGGCCGTCGGCTCGTTCTGTAACTGAAACAGTTTCTCAAACATTTTGATATGCTAAGATATTATTGTGTTATATTAGTGTTAGATTGATGCATTAAAAAAACGAAATCCTTATTAGTAGAATACTTTTAAATTATTCTTTCACCAAATCCAGAACTCTTTTATTATTTATTTGGAAAGTGATTCTGTCTTGTTGTTTTTCTCTCTACACGCCTAAACTACCTAACCGATTTAAATGAAAACTATAAAAAAAAATTACATTAAATATAAATGTGTAAGTGTGGTGTGACGAGCGAAACTGCGGGCAAAAACTTGTATTTTTTTTTTCAGATATTCCACTTAGATCTGTGGGGTGAAGACAATGTCATGCTCAACGAGGAGCAAATAGCTCAACAGCTTAAAAAAATAGTGGATAGTTCTAAAACCATCAATCCGGACGCTGTTGGAATCCTTACATCAGACAATCGTGATAATTGGGCCAAAGCTTACAATATCCTAGTGAAAGGTAAGTTCTTGTTTTCCATTTCATGCCACATCCATACATTTATCATTAAAATTAAATAAATTGAACTAATCAACAGTTAACATAAATTTTTTAATCGAAAAACTCATAACAGCGCTTCGGGATTTGAACCGGCGACCTCCGGATTGAAACTCAGGGTCAGTACCACTAGACCACCACGCTCTCACGGAACACGGTAACGCGAATGCATTACTGCTCGGCGGCAGTACTGCCTCGGACGAACTCGGCATAAGTTCTACTGCTACTAAACCTCTCTGTCTGTCCGATGTGAGATTAATTAAAATGACATAGCGAATCCTTGATTGCTTTTTATACGATTCGGGTGGCGAAACGAGCTGACGGCCCACCTGATGTTAAGTGGTAACCGTTATCCATAGACGACAGCAATACGACTCAAGTCGTCCCCACCAAAGTATGAGATGACCTAAGTCGCATTCATCACCACGAGACGGGGATGTTACGTCTCATGCGCCAGCAATCTCACCGGCACCCACTCCCTTCCACCGGAACACAGCAACACGAGTGCATCACTGCTCGGCGGCAGATTACCAGGTGTGGTGGCAGTACTTCTCCGGGCTTAGCACAAGTTCTACTGCTACTTTGGGTTGCTCCTTTCGCACCCGGGGGACACGTGTAGGGATTCAAAGGGTAATCACTTACGGACTCGACCAACTTGGGCCCCCATGTTGCAATTTAGTATTGAATGTAAAAATATGTTCGCAGACAATACAAACAAGGAGTCGTTGTTGGACATAGAGAGGAGTCTCGCTATCCTGTGCTTGGACGCTGCGGGCGGCGTGCAGCGGTGCGCGGGTGAGGACGCGCGTCGGAACGTTGCCGCCGCGCAGACCATACACGGCGGCGGCACCCAAACCAATGGGGCCAACCGGTGGTTCGATAAGACCATACAGGTACAAGTTTCTACACTGTTTTCAGGGCAAAGGCCTCCCTGATGCCGCTTTCCGTTGTTAGGGGTCCACTCTGTTGTTGTTTTTGGCCAGTCCATCCGGCGTGCGGCCCGCTCCAGTCTTGCTTTTTGAGTGACGTCAGCGATCTGAGTTTTGGTGCGTATATGTTGCGGATGCGGTCGGTAAGTTATCTAAAAAGCAAAATACAGCTACGATCGAACTTATGCAGTTTTTTGAATCTAATGTGATGTGAAATTTTAAGTTAACATGTTTGTTAAATGTGGAATTGTTGGATAAAATCATCATACTAATTGTATGCCACTAGTTTTCACTAGTTTCGTTATGTACATAACATACATTCAGATGAGATGAGAGTGGGCAGGCACCAGATATTATATCACGAGCAGTTTTCGCTTTAGTGTTTGTTACAAATGAGTGATGTTGCAGTTCATAGTGGGCGCCGACGGTGTCACCGGACTCACTTACGAGCACTCGCCGGCCGAGGGCCAGCCCATAGCCGTGATGACCGATTACATTATCAACTACATGTATGAATTACATCATTATTAACTTTATTAACTATTCATTTATCAAAGCTTTTGTTGTCCATAAGATAATAAGAAAAAACTGGATTTTGCACCATCTACCACTGTCGCGGCTTAACTAAAACTCTGCCAAAATAGACACATAATGTATAATCCGCCGTTTTCAATCGTTTTTTTTATCTTTTATGTGATACAGTTACGGAACGAGCCGACAGCCCACCTGGGGTTAAGTGGTAACCTTTGCCCATAACAACCGATGCGACTTCAGTCCTCCCCTACTAGGTACGACAAGACCTAAGTCGTAATCGTGTGCGCCCGTAACTCTGAGATGTGTAGGTGGATGTAATTTCTCATGTGCATGTAATTTCACTGGCAGCCACGCCTTTCGAACTGGAACACATTCCTCAGAAATGGGCATGGTGGCAGTACTTCCTACTATGGTGGTAGTTGTTTACATTTCTTCACTTATCGATTCGATAATCGTTAAGTGGACGAGAATTGAAAGTAACATTTTAAGGATGCGTCACTTTGAAGCACATTTCGTTACATGAGAGAGAAGAAAGTTATGACGTAGATAGAAATAGAGCTAGATATATATTAGGATGCCACGGAAGTGCAGCAAATGACAGCGACTTCTTATAAAACGGCGACAGCCAACCGCAACGTAGATATTACGACAAGATTTTATCAATGTGGCTCGCCTTCGTTTACCCCGATAACATTGACGGCTGTACGTTGTCTGTAGGTTAGGCTTTGTACAGCGGTGGATTATATATTTTGGTGGCGACGTATCCTTTGCTACTTACACTTAGTGCGTGCTGATAATCCGTAAAGCCGCCATGAATTAGCATTGGGGTTCGGTTTTGTTCGGGGTCATAACGAATGTACAGATAAAATATTATATATGCCATTTTGCCAGTAAGTACGGCGCGCAATATCCTGTTTTTTATGACTGAAAATAATAACAATCTTCCGATTATCATGAAAATTAATCTACAATTCTAACTAATAATATGATAATTTCAGTGATCAAAATAAAGCGGAGAAAAAGAGCCCGACAGCGAGCCCCAAAGAACCGAAACTGTTAAAATTTAATGTCAACTCAGAAGTCAGTGGTTTGATAAAGAAAGCCGCTGGAAATTTAGACAAGTAAGTTGTATTAATTCAGTATTATCAAGCGAAAGATGATGAGTGAAGCTACGCTCTTAAAATAGCTTAAGACTTTTACAGAGAAACATTCGTTTGGTATGGAGCCCTCCTTGCTCGAGTCTTAACTAGCATTTGACTAATTCATACTTTTTACTTTTGAGTACTTAAATCTATGTTACATTAAGTGACTATGTACACAATACTGGAATAGGATATTACAACATGTTATGAAAAAAATGAGCTGTATTGGAAATTTCTGCATATAACTCTTCAAATTCTTTTTTTCAGATTAGTTGCCGACCTCGAGTTGAATTGCTTTAAATATAACAAATACGGCAAAAATTTTATAAAGTCACAGAAATTGAGTCCCGACAGTTACTTGCAAATGGCGATGCAATTTGCGTTTTACAGGTAAGATGGTAACATCATCTATATTATGAGCAGTCTATTAATCAGCACTGAAAATACTTAGTCATTTATTGTCAGTAACTTCTAAGTACCGTATTTGTTATATAAATGGTATTTTAAGAGAATAAGAACTCTGGCCAAGTTCGTCCGGGGAAGCACTGCCACCACGCCCATTTCTGCCGCCAAGTAGTCATTGGCGTTACTGTGTGTCCGGTTTGAAGTGTGTTTGCCGGTGAAATTACACGCACATGAGACATTCCACCTACACAAAATCGTTGAGTTTTCATGAGAGCACGGTGGCCCAATGGTATTCCTCGATTTACAATCCGGAGGTCGCTCGTTCAAATCCTGAAGAACACCAATCAGTTTTTCACTTCAAAATTGTATTTGCACAAAACAACGTTCTCAAAAGAAGGAAACCGACATGTCTTAGAACCAAAAATTCGAAGACATGCGCAGGAAAAGAACCTGAGGCGTACTTTTCATTACACTAATTCTTCTTCAGAGAAACAATGACACGATTAGTAGGCAACTATTAATTTATTTTAACAATCGACTACTACTTCAAAGTAGTAGTCGATTGTTAAAATTATAGTAGACAACTGAGAGCACTACGGAAAGCGTTGCTACAGCGCCAACACCTCGGACAAAACGGGACAAAGGCATCCAGTAATGGTTCCAGCTATTGACATCCTATAGTTATTTTAATAAGTTAAAATATGCAAATACTTATTGTGAATTCACATATAGACTGCACAAGACTCCCGGGGCTCACTACGAGTCGGCTGCTACGAGAATGTACGCGGGCGGGCGCACCGAGACCATACGATCGTGTTCTATAGAATCTGTCCAATTTGCGAAGGCCATGTTGAATTCGCAGTGTTCCAACAAAGAAAGGCTGTTAGCGTTGCAGAAAGCTATCAAGGGCCATAAGGATTATACAGTGCAGGTAAATAATAAATGTAAATTAATACGTAGAAAATCATTCCGCAATTAAATAACATAAAAAAGAAAATTAACAGTAATGTTTTTCTAAGTGGATTACTTAGCCCACTCACACACTAATCTACACAGTATTTATAGTTATAAGTAATAATAATATTGGCGGACATTTCACACAGCGCAATCTAGCCCCAAAGTAAGCTAAACATAGCTTGTATCATGGCAACCAGACAACTGATACATACTTATATACTTTTTTTTGTAAATACATACATATAATACATATTAACACCCAGACACAGAACAAACATCTATATTCGTCACACAAATGTTTGTCCTGGGTGGGAATCGAACCCACGTCCTACAGCTCACAAGGCAATTACTAACCAACTGAGCTGCGAGGCCAGTCAAGTCGATAGCTATTGTACAATTGATTGTGCAACTACGGACTTTGTTATTATATTTAGTTTTTGAAATGTTTACTTTCACGTACAATTCCAAATTGTTTACACATTATGTATACATGTAGTTATAAGTAGGTACCTATAATAATAACAAAGTAGTGATTATTTTAGATTCATTGTTAGCTCTTCTCGCCTGAAACACAGGATTACCTAGTTCAGGCTCCCGTGTTATATATACCTATATCTAAATAAGTTTTATCATTTTTTATATTTACCATGTTTTATTTGAATAAATTTATTATTATTTGTATACCACAGGCACTGCAAGGACTAGGAGTTGACCGGCATTTACTGGGATTGAAGCTTACAGCCATCGAGAACGGACTGGAACTACCGAAACTGTACTCAGACGCCGGATACACTAAGAGCGCACACATGAGGATATCGACTAGTCAGGTAAGTAAACCACTGGAACGAAACCATTATTTTGACAGGCCTTACAGCTCAGTTGGCAGTAAATCTGCCTTCTCCGCTGGTCGTGGGTTCGATTCTCACCCAGGACAAACGTTTGTGTGACGAATATAGATAGATGTTTTATCTGTCTGGGTGTTAATTTCTATTTTATGGGTATTTGCAAAAAAGTATATATGTATTCTGTCATCTGGTTCCTATATCACAAGTTATGCTTAGCTTACTTTGGGGCTAGATGGCGCTGTCTGAAATGTCCACCAATATTTATTTATTATCATTATAGAAGGACCAATAGAAATTAGGAAAGATCTAATGCCTATGATACAGGCCCGGCGTGGTTTAGGCATTAAAGATTATGTATGTATACTTTGTCGTGTAAAATAATAAATCTACCTTACAAATTAAGTGTACCAATGTCGTTGACATTTGATTTATAATGATATGATTTGATTACAATATGTTTTTATTATTATATTAATCGGAGGTGTAGGGGGCGTTGATGGTTGCGACAGAGTAATATACTCGTGCAAGCATCATCGTGTCTATTTAAAATGTATATAGTTAGTATTCCAAATAAATAAACATGTAAATGTTGCGTTGCCAGGTTGCGTGTAAATGCGACGGGTTCATGTGTTACGGTCCGCTGGTGGGTGACGGGTACGCGACGTGCTACAACCCGCGCGACAACGACATCAACTTCGCGACGTCCGCGTTCCGCGCGCACGCGGACACCGCCTGCGACGAGTACCGCGCCGCGCTCGAGCGCTCGCTGCACGACATGCACGACCTGCTCCTCCACAACGTGCCGTCTAAACTATAAACTATACATGTACATGTTGTTGCAACAACATGTTGCAACAACAACATGTTGCAACAACATCTTCTAACAACATGTTGCAGCAACATCACTGGCAAGCTGTGCCCGAGTTACATTCAGCTTGTATCATAAGAGTATGTGGTTTAGTCATATTTTATCAATCTGTGAAATAACGTTATAACCGCTTTTTACTAAGTGCATATGGATGTATACACGGTACATATACCAAAATATCATATTTTTTTTAAAAAGATGTCTGTCTGTTTGTTCCGGCTAATCTCTGAAATGGCTGGACCGATTTTGACGAGACTCATTGGCAGATAGCTGATGTAACAAGGAGTAACTTAGGCTACTTTTCCGAGGGGTAAAATAGGGGTGCGTGATAAAACCGAATTTCACGCGGACGAAGTCGCGGGCAACAGCTAGTACCACATATTATAGTTTCCTAACTATTCATTATTCCACTAACGTGAACAAACCATTCTCTTTGTTATATGATGGAACACTAAAAATGAATTTGTAAGTCAAGGAGCATTTAGTATAAGTACGTAGGTATTGCATATCTAATTAAGGACAATATGTATTCATTTGATTTTATATAATCGGTTTAACGTTATTACCTATACTTTTGAATAGTTTTTATTGTTAATCATTTGATGTAACATCATTGGAATGCTTATGAAATATAGGAGCTGACGCAATATCCACTAGAACATAATGGTAACGTTTATGTGTGAACACTGAAACTTCTTATAGGAAGCTGGGACTGAGGTCATGTAGTCCTTTATTTAGGAACTGAGGTCATGCACAGTCCTTTATTTAGGAACTGGGGTCAAGCACAGTCCTTTATTTAGGAACTGGGGTCATGCAGTCCTTTTTTTAGGAACTGGGGTAAAGACTAATTTAGTCTACAGAGAACAGAGACATTCTATAGTTTTAAGAAGTTTCATTTGTATACTTAGAAACACCAATGTTTTACTACTTTCGTACTAAATTGTTGACCTACCCCTTACTCTCATCTCGGAATGTTTACAGGGTGTTATTTGTAACCTAGGGATCCTGTCGAAGTTTGCCAACAAAATCGTGTGCAAGCGTCCCATAAATTGCCTTTTGTAACTCTTTCCTCTTGAAGTGTTACCTAATAAGTGTAATTAACAGATAAGGGACAGACTAGTCCCGTATTTTACATATGGGCTAGGAATATTGGTCTGCCTTTTTACTTAGGTGGTGGTGCTATCTAGTTTTTACGAATCATGTATTATTTCGTTTAGTTACCTTTATATATTAAACAGTGAATTTAAATGTACTTTTAATGACCAATTCCTAATAAAGTGATAAGAGAATATTATATGAATGTTTGAAAAATGCTGGTTTCTCAAATATATTACTTTATTATTTAAATATAAATTATCTTAATTTAGGTAAGCATCACTTTAGTTAAATTGATATCTAGGTGTACCTAACAATTAAAACTATGACAAACAGGCTTCAACAACAGTAGCCGGAGAAGAAGAAGCGAATACCTGAATAGAAAAGTATATTCTTCCAACAAACTCAGCTAGAGGGGGCTTTTGATTGTAGTTTTGATGAAGTAGGTTACCATACCAAATGCTTTATCTATTCTATCATCCCTAGTGGCCTATCCTGTGTATAATGCATTTAAATACATGGCGTTCAATAAAAATTGAACTTTTTAATACAAATAACAGAAAATCTTTATGGACTTTATGGTTCTGCCGCTGAGCGACTCTGGTTGTGGGCAGGTTATTATAGCTTTGATACATGAATATCTGTACTGAGGGATGTAAGATATTAAGAAAAAATGACAATACTGATAATTTCACTACACTGCAGAGAACACACACGAATAATGTCTATGTTTTATATTTCAGGCGTCGGAATTGAGGTCTTCATTAATTCGACCATCGCGTTTTACAAATTCTTGGACAACTCCATTTAGCTACAATAGGTATTTTCTTTCTTTTTTATAAAATACAAGCATAACTTGGCAAATGTTCTTCTGCTTCAATTTCAGAAAAAACATGAATTTTCTTAATAATTGGTTAACTTGTTTTGGGAGATTTTTAAAATTCATACATATCTAATATCCTTTTTTATAGATATAGCAGATTCATTTGATTAACAGATTGAGTCCCTGAGTTCAATTATCTTAAATCATAGGGTTCGATGCGCCTACACGAATAAAGAATTTAGATATGATGATAATGTGCTAATTTCAGAGAAATATGCATTACTGAATAATCTCTGCAGGACAGGACTTTTATAAACAGTGTCGGAATCATAATTAAGTAGGAATTATATCTGGATTTCTGCCTGACACCAATGGAAGGTAACACTTCCGTACAGAGTGCAAGAATGGTGAAACACTGTCGTATGGGTATCTGTAGAGGTAATAATGTTAGAAGAACTAGTGAAGAAGATAAACGACGACTTCAGAGATTTTGAAAGTCATCAAATGTGTCGCAACATAAGAAAAACATTTATAGATTTCCATTTGAAAATAGTGCTGTATTATACGAAACTATTCTCTACTAAAAATGAGGAAACAAATTAGGATGATATGCGCGTCATTTGCTTCCTCATATACATAATAATGATTATAATTTTAAATTGTTTCTACACATTGCCTTTTGTATTTCTTTTAATGTTATTTATTCTATTACATAGGTACCTTAAACCATTAATATACAGTTGATTGTTTCACGTGGAATGTACACTATACATACATAGATACATGTCAAACTTATATAATTTAACATAGATTTAATACTTAAATAGTAGGTCCGAGGGCGGCGCACAAGCGAGTCCAAAACTACCGCTCCAATACTGGAAGGTCCAAACAAGACTCCATGCAACAGAGTAAATAGTGAACAGTCTACTGGAACTTGTATAAAACCAAAGTCGTAGTCTCGGCGCGCGTGCACAATCTATCTATCTACAGTTCTGGCAATGGATCTTGGAAACTCGTGAAGTTAGCTGCAAGGGGCCATTCTGTGGTCTCTTTACATTTCTCGCGAAAATAAACACACCAAAAGCATACACCCAAAGTGATCTTCTGAATGTCGCACAAGACAAGGCGATAGACAAAAACATTTGCTCAAAAACACCCTCCAATCTCAACTTTCAGACCTAGCTTCTTCTCTTTCTAGACAACGTGAAAAGAAAGGGAAGAAGCTACTTCTGAGAGTGAGACAGATATAAAATTTCTCTCCTTATTTATTAAACTTTCACGTTAGAGACGTGTGCTTTGCAGGTAAGTAGAGTTGGACAGATGTAGTTTGGACATCGCCAGAATAGTAACGGTTGTCGGCTCCCGGCGGCCAGGCGGCGGCTAGGTGGCGGCTAGCAGGCGCAGTTGTCGCGGTCGGCGGGCGGCGCGGCGAGCGGGCGGCCCGGCGAGGCGGGCTTGTGCTGCACGCCCGACTCCGCCGCGTTCAGATCCAGCCGCCCGTCCTGAATGCTCTGATATATCTTCTTGGCGGTCTCAAGGAAAGCTTCTTCTACATTTTGACCACTGCAAAAAAAGGAAGAACATTCAAACTAACAAGTCAAATACTCTTGCTCTCGAACCAATGCGGTGAAAGGATTAAAGGAGGCGAATTTTTGGTTCTAGGACATGTCAGTTTCCTAACGAAGTATTAGGCAAATATTTTTTTAAGTGATAAACTCTTTGGCACACCTCCGGATTGAAACTCAGGGTCTCTACCACTGCCCCACTACACTCTCTCACATATTAAATAGTAATATTCAAAAAGAATGTCACGAAGTGTGACATTAGATAATAGGTATTTTATATCCACTGAAATCTTAAAAAAAATATTTTGTACAGCAGATGCTATCCTTAGTCGAAGGCTATCAAGTCAAAGTCAAAGCCATATCATACAAAATAATAAGTCTTTTGTTTTTCTATCCATGTCTATATTATGTTACTAAGTGGACTATTAACTGCAAACAAGGCTGCAAATGGATTCTTTTTTGTGTGAGGAGACTTCTATCTAGCTATCTATAAGCTGATGCCAATGAAACCATACTGCAACTTATCATGCTTACGTTTTAGCACTGGCTTCCACAAACATCAGTCCATTCTCGTCAGCAAACTGTTTGGCTTCTTCATATGTTACATCTCGTTGGCCCTCCAAATCTGACTTGTTTCCGATTAAAAATATCACAGTGCTGGGGTTTGTCAGATTGCGTGTGTCTGTGAGCCAACTGCTTAAATGGTTGTACGTGGATCTGAAATGTGTTGAGATAATATTTGGATCATAACACATTTTTTGTGGCGACTTTGATTTATTTGTTTCACCCATTCATGTTCTACAAAAAGTTACAGCAAGGTTTTAAATCTAATTTGTATTTGAGTTGGTAAAACTCAACATCTGTCACACTGACGTCCCACATATGAGCATTTTATGCACTGTAGCTAACCCTGTCCCAGCCAGTACCTTTAAAAGTATGGCAAAGTAACTCTGGTACTTAAACTTAAAATATTTGTCATAATGTCACTGCATAAGGGAGGTGTAACCTAGCATTTTTGTAATAGAGAAAGCATTTTACCTTCTGGTTATATCATATACCATCAATGCACCGGCTGCACCTCTGTAATATGACCGGGTGACAGCTCTGAAGCGCTCTTGCCCAGCCGTGTCCCAAATCTGTAGCTTTATCTTTTGACCAGCAACTTCAATAATGCGAGTGCCAAATTCAACTCCAATTGTATGAGGACAATCGGCCATAACTATAAAGTAAAAAATAAGCAAATTAAAAATATGAATTATTAACAAAGAATTTATAGTAAACTTTTAGTGAGTCAATATAGACAGTAAAGCTGCATCTTTGTACTCACATTTTTTATCAGTGAACTGGTGTAACAGGCAGGATTTACCAACACCCATGTCACCAATTATGATGTACTTAAATATATATGAATAGTTGTATGGACCTGAAGTCATCTTTATCACTGAAATAAAAAATAAACACTTAGAACAAAGGCTTTGTCTGATACCAACAACATCTGGATTTTTGTAGATTTGTGTTCAATATGAAATAATTAATTGCAGTCCCATTTACAAATACATATAAACACTTAACCCAAAACTATTTCACTTCCACAGAATGACTCACCGATCACCGTAACTGTGAGGATAGGTTTACAACTAATAATCAATATATTTTATAGAGTTCGAGATTTTGATTCGCTGTTGGGCGTGTTGACAACAGATTCAATCGACACTAACATAACGGAGAGGGGACTGTTGTTTGTTCTTGACTTTTTAGATGAATATAATATAAATCATAACTTGGCATAAAGCACCATTTACTTCGCACTTATTTAAGTGACTGCTGGAAATGGACTGTTATTATTCTAGGAATAACGGAACTATGACGTTTACCAGTATATGTGCAGAACACAAAACGATGTACTAATGACGAATATTGTTTTATTTCACTATACACTTTCTGCGTTTCTTTCTAAATTTTCGATCTGAAAAACCAACCATTGAAACGTCATTCAGTTATAGTTACACAGAGTAGGTTAGTTAAGTAAAATACTTTGGGTTCCATTCCATCCTTACGATATAGTAAGTAATCGTGTACGTAGATCCATCCGATGAATTGAACGATGTGGCTGAATTTGCATGCTGGCAATGCTTAAAAAATGCTTATAAAGTAAATTTTTCGAGCTAGCAACACATCAGTCCTATGACTACGGGCGATTGTCAATTTAGTCATCAATCGTCGCGTTTATGGAAGAACGTTTATCTATTAATTCAAGAAATACGGTGACAATAATATGTGAATTATTATAACGGGCGTATTCAACAGTTTTTGGTTCTTAATAGTTCCCCAACTTCCAAGCATCAGACGAAATCGTACTTTTTTAAATTATATACTGCTGCCGAGCAGTGTTGCATTGGCATGGCGCCAGTGGTTCCAAACCAAAAAAAAGTGGACATAGGGTTGAAAGTCAGAATTTCGATCTGATTTTTTTTTACAGAATAGGTCTCAGCTATCCTGACAACTTTTATTCTATGGAGAAAATCTGTAAGTAGCGTTGTTTTCGAGATAAAAAATAATCAAGATTTTTTTGTATGGGGAAAAACATACTTTATTTTTTCTCAGATTGGATCAATTTGGGCGGTGTTTGGTTGGTACCATGTGTTAGCCCTGATGATATACTAACAGAAAAAAAATATAACACGCGCGGTTACTTGCGGCCACGGGAGATAATTGAGGTTAAAAAAAAATAAAAAAATTGCTTGTTTTGCGAAGAGTTCTTGTTTCTCCATATCTTTTCATTGATTTTCGTGTACTGTAGTATTTTTTAATTGACTTCTTAAAGACAAAATAATAAAAAAAACTACATTTTAGTAATAATTTTCTGCCAATTTTAAAAAGTTTTTGCTAAGGTACAAGGGACCGTACGTATTTAATTGCAAGTGAAGATCTGAAATTACAGTGCAAAATAACAACGCAATTTTAGTTGTTGATAAGAGTTCAGTCCAGTACCCAAGCTAGGAGCAGGTTGTTTATTATTAGCAGGTGGCTAAGTGATTAGTGGTAAAGAGATTATCTGCTTATCTACGATTTACGATAAGGGCCAAGTATCTAAAATGGCTCATTCATTCGTGCAGGTAAAAATAAGTTTATTGGTGTTTAAGGGATTAGTGGTAAAGATAATTAATCCTTATCTACTAACAAATTAGACATTCCGGTACTGGGCTGTGATTGAAAGACCGTAAGAAAATTATAGATTTTTGCCGTATGCGATAAATGGCTATAAAACATTCATGCCAGCCAAAAAATATCAAAACTGAAGTTACATACTTTGCATCAATTATACTTCGACGATCTTAAGTTACTTCCTCCTTTTCATTTATTTCGTGAATTCTGCTTTGTTATTGTTTGGTTGACTCAAGAACTTTTCTTATTAGTAAAAGATGGCTGGCCAAAATCATAATAATGAAAACCATCAAGAAATCACAAGTAATGGAATCGAACCAACTAATCAAAACGAAGATGAAAATATCAGTGAAGGTGAGAGAAATGTATACTTTTGTCTTATTACTTTATTTAATACATAGCCATTGCTCTGTTTTTCTACTCCATAATAAATAATATACGAGAAACTAGGACTGTAAGTCCCCTCAAACAGATGTTTACCGAAAAACTGCAGTTTTGTCACGCATAATAAATTTGAGATTGTGAGATTGTCTCAAAGCTGCCAGCTTGATGCTCTAAATAAATTACATTTTTTTTTCAGAATATGATATGTTGGATTCAAGATTAGACGAAATAAATACGGCTTTAGATCATTTGGAACAAAAAAATGATAACATTCATGAACAACTAAAGGAGCTTTTACAGTCCAACATTGAGATCAGACAAGAAATACGCAAAGATAATCCAGAAGTTCCTGCAAATAATTGATTTCATGGCACTTATTGTGATAATAGAGGCAATCATTAGCATGTATTTTGTCTGTTTCTTATTATAAAATTATCTGCATATGACAACATCCATGCTTTAGGTCATTATAGATCATGTTTCTAACTTATAAATTATACCATAAATATTTTATAGCATAAATATTCGCTTTTCGTATTGTGGATTTTATTAAATTATGTTAAATACACATTACACCTTAACAAAAAATACTTTAAAAATTAATATAATATTAAATCTTAGGCAAAACAATACCTATGTTGTAATCAAAATATTATTTAAAATTGTATAATAAAAATACTAATGTTCAAAAACTAATATTTTTAATATTTAGAAAAACATCACAAACAACTAAATAAAACACTATTTGATTTTCATTGTAGTTTACTAAGTTGATTTTCATCATAGTTACTAATGGTGAAGATCTTTTTTAACAAAGCGCAGACCACAGTATCCGCAAGAATGATCACCTGGTTTATCCTGAAAGATATAAAACTATTTTAGTAAGCTATTACAAAACAAGAAAAGGTATTCTGCTAAAAAAACCTTACCAAGTTAATAAAAACTCTTGGGTGTCCTTCAGGACCGCTACCTCCATCACACCATACAATTCGTTCAGTCACCTCTTTTGGTGGTATTTCAGCAATCAAATTTATAGCCCAATTTTTGTTGACTTGTTTTGGGGCATGCGTGAATCGCACCAGTCTATAGTCATCTGAATCCCATTTCTGAAACACAAGATAAAACTATCATTCTAAGTCACAGGTAAGGCTAGGAACTTAAGGCGCCTTTAGATTTTTTTATAAAATCTAAGAAACTCCTTGCTAAGGATCTCCTTAGATGAGATTGCTGGCGTTCGTCCTAATAATTCATTACTAGTAAACTCTTTGTAAACTTTATTGATTACATATTACGTAAGTCTGCGTTTATGGGGTTGGAATTTATGTACATCATACTTTCTTATTTTACAGTGGTATTAAGAGTTTTCTGTAAACGTGATTGTGTAAAATTGGCACTTCGATACCTACTTGACCAGTATGTGTCGGTATATCCTCTTCTTTACCAGAAATTGAGCGACTTATTTGAAGTGGAATAGTTCTATACAGTAATGATTTAGTAAGAGGGGTGACGCGTAATATAATTGAATTATTCATATTTGCCGAACTTTTATGCAAAGAACTAAAATTTTATTGGTGTCAACTCGATCAATGCAATTCTTTTATTTTGCAAATGAAGAATTTGATCAGCTGTTAGTGGCGACGGCCACCATGTTGTCAATGTCACTTAACTGTCAAAAATTCATTCTTTAGTGCTGCCATAACAAATAAATGCACTATAAGGCCGGCCGTAAATGGTAGAATGGAAAATGCTCAAGCTCGGTAAAACATCAAGTAAAACAAAAAATACAATAATGTTTTGCGTAAACGTAGGACTAGTGTCAAATTAGTTGGGAGTGGGAGACTTCCAAGCACCTGTTTCAGCCTCCAAGCGTAACTTAGTGATATTTAACACACACTAAGCCGTTTACAAGATCCAACACAATGTAAATTGCCAGAGCGGACACTAACCAATATTTAGCACGTTATTCACGTGTCCTTATATTTATTAGCGCGAGAGCGATGTAGGTACCACCGTCCGCAAAGTTGACAACACTTCAGATCATTAGATTTATGGAATATCATCTCTCATAATAGTCTGTCACTGAATTGAGGAAATATAACTAATAAATTATTTGATTGATGTATACGTAACAAGTTGTGATTTAAATAAACTACGTTAAACCCATAGAGATAATATCTTGTTGTACGAAGTACATACTACCTCCATGGTTATTGTAAACCATAGTTAACTAAAGTAATCCATTTATAAAAAGGCACAGTTACACGTTGGATAATTAATAACATTCATCCTTAATTTCACAATATTTGTTCGCTTGCTCTCTGTTGTTCGTCCACCTTCTAAAAATCTGGCCTCTCGGTCGAGACGGGGGCATCAAAAGCCCGTGTAAACGCTATCAAGGCCATCTGCGGCCAACAGCTATAGTCGATTCATAAAAAAAGACGGGGGCATTCCCGCTCAAACAGTCGGACCGTTCGGACGTTTACGTAGTACTGTGGCCTTGTTATACAGTTATAAACACCGAGATAATCAGTATCGTCGTTTCACTGGACATCCACGGGTGATTGGAGCAATTTTAATATATATAAAGTAAATATATATGTACATATAACAGTATAACACGGGTTTAAGAACTAATAAAACGATGTAAATGTGAAGTGTGAGCCAAGGACGCCTTACGGCATCACGTGAAATAATTTTTTGTCTAATAAAAACTACAATTTATACTGTATGCATCTTTACATTTATTAGGGTATTATGGATTTAGGTTACTACTTAAGACTTATTAAAAATGTGCCATAGAAATTGGGGCCCTACGGTCACACATTATTTGACCATGTCACCATTTTGGCTTAAAGCATCCCTCCTTATCATTCCTAGTTTATAGTCGGTTGCATCGGTATATAAGGAAATACATTAATATGGTGTATTAAATGAACAGTATAGATCCTGGCCTTAATGGAAATTGAGTCCAAGTAATTTGATCGTAGTGAGTCTAAATGATTGATCGCAATTATGTTGTAGATCATCTCTGAATAGATATCCTTAGCTTATTCCATTAGGGGTTTCTTGACTGTTCTTCCCCATGGAGGGTCGGATAGGGTTTGAACAGGCATCAAAATTATCAATAAGTACGCATGACCTTATGTTTTGAATAATCTTGACGTTTCCAAGCCATTTCTTTATGAATTCTATGGAAATAAAAGTTTTGACTTTGACTTAATACTACATGTAAAATAACGTAAGCTTTATGAATAATTAAAGTTTAGAATACCTACATATTGTTATAAATACAAACAATATAAAATTGAATATTTTCACTAAATATGTGCTAGTTATATGTTTGTTTGAGATGCGACGAAATACGAATCTAAGTGCTAGAGAAGGGCAAACTATACTGCAGGTGTGGTACCTGCACAATAGTTTTTCCCGCCCTTCATATTTAAAATACTGCTCTCTACGAAAGTACACTGAGATCACTAACAAAGCTTTCATTTTCTGCGACTTTTCCAGTAGATGAATCAGTTGAGCCGTACAACTCGACGGACAGTCCATTGTGCCTGAAACAGAACAGAAAAATCAAAATTTTAAGTAACCCAAGTGGTTTACCAAAATGCCAAATCACTGAAAGGGTTAAAAGGGGAGATTTCATTATGAGGTCATTTTTTTCATGTCTAACCGTGACTCTAAGCAATCAGTAAGTAAAAGTCAAAAAAAACCATAGAACTCATAAGAAATGGCTTGGAAACGTCAATAATATTCAAAACATAAGTTTTAAGTTTTAGTTTAAGTTATCTAAGTATCTTTAGATTTTTATAACATTTATAGAATAAAATTGATACAGCTGTTGCTATTTTGCTTTTGTATTGCTTATTTTTTTTTGTCTTTAAATAAAAAGACTTCAAAATAATGTCATAACACTTTATTATAATACTTAACATCCTTATTGGATGTGAAACAATTAACGAGGTAAATTACCTTTTGGTTCCATTATTAATATCTCCATCACCGGAGAAACTATCTGAATCATCATTCAGAGATGTCTGGGAATCTGTAAATAGTAAATGAGTCAACTAAATTATTGCTAAACTTCCTTCCAGATGTACAGGCAGCAAGCAAAATCAAAACCGGTATATAACAAAATACTAGCGACCCGCCCCGGCTTCGCACGGGTGCAATGTAGATACTAATGTGTCAGTGTGGAGTGATTAATAATACTATTACTACTATTATGATTGGACTATAATAAGACAGCACTTTCTATGAAGCTCTTAGTCGGTTTGATTTCCGCCGACATTTTGAACAATTATCGTTGTATTTCATGAAATTAATTCAAAACAATATTAAACTATACGTATAAACCTTCCTCTTGAATCATTCTTATCTATTGATGAAAACTGCATTAAAATCTGTTACGCAGTTTAAAAGACCCAAGGGTACAGAGGGACAGACGGCGGGAAACAACTTTGTTTTATACTATGTAGAGATTGGTGACGCCATATTATAGTTTCTTGGCTTTATTTGCATTTGCTTATTATGCATTTCATTACTTAGCCATGTTGGTTGAAGCAAGTATTATTTTAAGCCACGAACTTTTCCAGCTGACTGAAACTGCAAAAGACTTGTCTCAACATATGTAAAGATTGATAGAAAGGTATCTGCGGGCTGTGCTCAGTAGAAACATTGATTGGTTAGGACAGTATGTAGTGAGGTGTTAGTAGAGGTATGGTATGGTATGGTATGGTATGGTGTGATATGGTATGGTGTGGTATGGTATGGTATGGTACGGTATGGTATGGTATACCCGAGGTGGCGAGCCGGTGCGTGGTGAGGTACTCGGCGGAGAGGTACGGCGGCAGGTCGTCGGTGCAGTCCCCCGCCCCGCCGGCGCCCCCCGCCCCGCCAGCGCCGCCCTCCGCACCCAGCGTCTCCACCACCGAGAGCCACTGTCCGTTGTGACAACGGAAACGCTCCACCTGAATTAAAATAAATACATACAAAAATAACCATATTTTTTTTTCTCATATATCTCTCATTAGCTCAAAAAAATGAGTAAATCTCACCTTGATTCTGACAGCCCATTCATTCTTCATTTGCGAGATAATGTCGAGGCACGTGTCGCACATTTTTCTGATTTCCACGTTCTTATCTTGCATCAAATCGATCAAGTAAGCTGGAGCTTCTGGCGAATAAAGAAGAGACATGTTACAATTTGGGGAAAAGCATTGATAGCAGAAATGTGTGTAACCCGTACAAGTTACCGGTGTTGTCGACGAGGCAGTCGGCGGCGTGCGAGTGGGACAGCATCTGTCTGAACGCGAACACAGTCTGCAGTACGTGCTCGTCGTCGGCCTGGCGCATGCGCAGCTGCGACACTAGCGCCGCGCCGCCGCCCGCCGCCGCCAGCGCGCTCGCCGACCGCGCCTCCGCGCAGATCGCGCCCGCCAGTATCACACCCTCCAGCGACAGTTCCGGGTCGCGGCTACCTTCTACATACAATTTTATACGAAATTGAAATTTTAGTTTCACAGGTGGTACAAACATACACAAACTTGCTTATCAAAATGACTGCCCCATTAAGGGGAATAAACTTGTAACACTGAAGTGAAAGAATATTTAACCTGATGATAGTTATAGATAAATAGGATTCTCCGGTTGGCAGCTTGGAAGCATTTTCCGGAAGTTTATTTTACAATTTCCAATAAGAAATCCATTCGTTTTCGCAATCAGAATTTTTAACTTATATTAATAGTAATAATAATATGGACTTAACTTTTGGTACAATATAATAAATACTATATACTATAGCCAGCTGCCTTATTTCCCTTCTACGTCCACTTTCACATAGTTCATAATTTTCCTTTGTTGGACAGAAGTGCTCCTTACCTGGGTCTAATATCTTCATAATACAAGCGACTAAATTATATCTCTCCACGACGGCAAAAATATCGATGTTCGTATTCAAATCGAGAATGTTGCTCAGAGTCCCCATACACTCGACTTTGAACTCATCGGATGAGTCGCCGCCGGTCACGGCTCCAGCAATATCGCCCACAAATTCCTATAAAACGATACAGTTGTTAGCACCTGCTTTAAAAACGCATTTTTTTGTAAGGTGAAGTTTCTATATGAAATCGTCAAGTGTAATAACCGTAGTTTACTCGAGCTGTCGCTTGAAGTGAGAGAAATCTTAGATAGTAAAAAAATGCAAGCCCAACAATAGAAAAGCCCTGAGAAGTTTTATGCATACATACATAGTTTCAAGAGCAGTAGAACTCTCCCCAAGTTCGTCCGGGCAAGTACTGCCACCATGCCCATTTCTGCCGCCAAGCAGTGAAGCATTCGCATTACTGTGTTCCGGTTTGAAAGGTGTGGTTTCCGGTGAAATTACAGGCACATGAGACATTCCACCTTCACGTCTCAAAGTTACGGAGGCATACGATGCGACTTGGGTCTTGTCGTACCTAGTAGGGGAGGACCGAAGTCGCATCAGTTGTTATGGGCCGAGGTTACCACTTAACATCAGGTGGGCCATCGGCTCGTTCCGTAACAGTATTACATAAAAAAAAAAAAACATAGGTTAACGCCTCTTCCCAGAAGAGCACGTAACATCCCCGTCTCGAGGTAATGCGACTTGAGTCACCGTACTATGGATAGAACTCGAGTGGTATTGCTGTTGTGTATAGGCGGCGGTTACCACTTAACATCACGGCCGTCAGCTCGTTCCGTCACATCAATGACATAAAAAAAGCACGAGCGTTAATGTGCCACTTTTGACCTAGTACATACAGTAAAGAGCGGCTTGTTGTGCGGATGGTGTGACAGGTTGCGAACGAGTTTCATCAGCATGGTATTGGTGTGTCGGAACGCCCGGGCGAGCAGGTCGCGAAGCCGCCCCTCACCCGCCATCTGGTCGGCGGCGCGCTCGCACCACGCGAGGTTCACGCAGAGCGCGAGCAGCGCGTCCGTCCCGCCGCCCCCGCCCCCGCCGCCCCCGCCCCCGCTCGTCTCCGCGTTCGCGTTCAGGAGGAGCATGTCCGTCAACTGGACAAAGTTATTGCTAGTTCAAAGTGGCTTCTAAATATTTTTGGGGGGCCCAGGTTGCAAGCGTCCGTTGGTGATAACCCTCTGAATCCCTACGCGTGCGAAAGGAGCAACCCAAAGTAGCAGTAGAACTTGTAGTACTGCCACCACACCCGGTAATCTGCCGCCAAGCAGTGATGCACTCGTGTTGCTGTGGAAGGGAGTGGGTGCCGGTGAAATTGCAGGCGCATGAGACGTAACATCCTCGTCTCGGGGCGATGGACGCAACGCAATGCGACTTGAGTCATCTCGTATTTTGGTAGAGAGGACTTGAGTCGTATTGCTGTTGTTTATGGGCGGCGGTTACCACTTAACATCAGGTGGGCCGTCAGCTCGTTCTATAGTTTACATTACATAAAAAATACAGTAATACCTTACATTAAAACAAATCCATCAGCCCCGTTGGCTGTACTGTTGTATGTATAAAAGTTTCTTACCAGTTTGACGCAGTCCGACTGTGTGAACATTAATTTGACTCTATCATCCATGCTCAAGTGATACAGGATCTTCATTGCCAGATTGATGTGTTTGTCATCACCTATAAGAAAATGTTGTAACAGGACATTGTGCTGTATAAAAAATATTTTATTAAATTAATATTTTTGCAACTCACTTGTGAATTGGATCAATTTAGGCAATAGACCTATTTTGACCATTTTATTTCGCATTTTAGTATCGAAAGTTAAATTGAACAATAGCTTCAGTGTAACATTCACTAAATCAGCATTAGAAGAATCCAGCAGCGGTGATAACTTCTCTATAATTCCCCTCGATGCCATGCTATTTTTATTTTCAACAAAAATAGAGAGTTTTTGCAGAAAGGAAACTATAAGAATGAGTAAGTCTATGTTTGAATGTCTCTCCATAGCTCCAATGAGAAGTCCGACTATATCTTTCCTATGCATCTTTTCTTCAACTTTCACATTATCTGCTATGTTGAGTAGCATATAAAAAGCTACCCTAAGAAGTTGTTCTTGTCTCTTTGATAATGTCTTGAGTTTTCTTTTCAATTGTTCTTCATCATTCTTGGACAAGCATTCATCGGAAGCACTGCAGAGATCTTCATGGTAGCTGGAGACTAGAGATCTAGATCTCTGCATGGTGACATCGGCTACTGCCCATGTTCCCGACTTTGGACGGCGCTTTGGCTCTGGGATACGACTCTTTGGCAATTCACTCTGAAAAAAAAACATCTATAAATGCAACTCTCTATTTTATCCTCACAGAAATTGCATAATTTGATCTTTAAGTCCCTAAGTGTTCAAAATTAAGCAACAGTCGGTGATATCATCACATTTGCATCTACATTTAAACATACCATGCAGTGTAAATCATGCCATTTCAGCTCTGCCACAACTTCTGTGAATTCATCAGAGAATTTATATGCATACTTGTGTGTTCTATTTACCTTGTCTGGTGTAAGAAGCTGCTTCTTTCCTTCCACTTTCTCTTTCCATTGATCATACCTTTTTAGCTCATAATCTATGACATCCATGCATAGAGAACCAATCTTGTATTGAATTATCACAGGATGGAATTCATTATAAGTGGAAAAGCAGAAAAATGTGTACACTATGTTTGTGCTTAATTCAATGCTCCTTTTCCATTCTTCTCTAAGAACCCTCGACAGAGCACTAAGTAAGGCTTCTGAAAAGTAAAAAATACTTTTTTACAATTCCCTTTGATTTCCTGAACTGATCAACATTTTACAATAATATGCATTCATAAGGTATAAACAGACAATTTTATAGTAATGTTAAACCATCATGATTAAAATATATATATAAGGCAATTCAGAAAATGTAGTTTGTCAGTTCTTAAATTCAGTCTATGTAGGTCTCTTTTCATTCACTAGAGAGAAAGAGATGTGTGAAAATAGGATTAGTAAAATTTGCTGCCAACAGAATCAGCACCATTTTAAAATTAAGGTGCATGTTGATGATCTTACCATTCCTTGCCAATTCCAACAAGTTATCAGGATTTCTGGCAAGTTGGAGGATGAGTGCTGAACCTTTTATCTTTTCTGGTATGTCATCATAGAGCAGTTCAACATAATCATCTACACTGTTCAGCACAGCAACTGGGACACTCTCAACTGGACTCATTTTCAAGTCTTTGTGTGATTAATATCAATCTAGGTATGATGACTGCTGTAAATAAATTATAATAGTTTAGATTGAACACATAAATTACATAATGAGACATTGACTGGCCTCACAGCTCAGTTGGTTAGTAACTATGCCTTCTGGCTGTAGGTCATGGATTAAACTCCTATCCAGGACCAACATCTATGTGATAACTTGAAGTTTGTTCTGTCTGGGTGTATGTATGTAATATGTTTTTATATTTATGTATTTACAAAATATGTATTCTATCAGGCAACTGGTTTCCATAGTACAAGCTAAGCTTAGTTCAAGGCTAGATTGCAATGTGTGAAATTATTATAATAATATTTATTTACTGCATATACACTTATTACAAACATTTTTACAGAGTTGTCAATGTATCGAAAACCTGTGGGGATAACATAGGTACCCAAACTTTATCACTTAAAAACATAACATAGGTACCAAACAAATATATGACAGAGAGTTATCATGGACAGGTACAAATAACTATTTGGCCTATGAGGTATATTGTACTATAATTGTTCAGCTAGATAATTACAGTTAAGTCACATATTAGAAGTTTCCACCTACACAAATCTTTGTTTTCTTCAGTATAGGTATATTTTTGCACTCATCACACATGCAACACACACATTTGCATGAGAATATAATTTTGGCGAGATTTTGGGATGTACGAGAAATAAAATGTAATGAATAATATCGAAATAATTAGAAAGACAGAAGCCAGAAGCAACAAGATTTCAAGGTCTAATTTAGTAACACCTACAGCCTTAAATGCAATAAAAATTTATCTTTACTGCCAAAGTTTCATTTGTTACATGAAACAATGTTTCGTGGCTACCAAAGAACCCTAGATTGAAAATCAAAATAATTAATTTGTTAAGTCCCAGCTGAGTATTTTGATCTTGTATGAATTTACCTGGTTTGCAGATCAAGTAGTCATACTAATCACACCTCAACAAAATTTCACGAAAACCTGAAAAAGCTTAAAATGTAAAGAAATCAATAAATTTCCAACACAGAATAAAAACAATGTTTTTTTTCTACACACATAGATTCGAACTGATTTGCGTTGGAGGCCTACCGCCTAGTCTATTGTGGACTACTTACACCATGATCACACTCCCTTTATGTCAAAATTGTCAAATAACAAACAGAATATGGTAGTGGTACTTTATGGTGATGGTTGAACTTGTAAATACACAGATTATGTCAAGTCAATGTCAGAAGTGTTTCAGACTGGCGATTAGCACTCTGGCCTTTTAAATTTGACTATTTCTTGATAAAAGATATTTTCTTGACTTCTTCCAGATAAAAATTCGAAAAATCTTATACCCCTGCACTTTCAAGTATTATAATGATATAATCCATTTCAGCCGTAACTTTTTGCGTAAATCTAGATATTATCGGATCACTCGTTTGTCGTAAATGAATGCCGTGTTTTTGCATATAGATTAAACCACTACTTTATTTCGGCACTGACATATATCAAACAATGACATTTTATAGGAGAGCTAACTAGCGACTCATTCGTTCGTCTGTCGAATAAAATGTCGAAATTACTGAAATGAAACATTTTACGTAAAAATAATCCAATTATTCCGTGATCTATTTAAGAATTCATAGTGTTTATTTTGCAGTTGTTTTAAGCTGTACAACTTCGCGCAGTTTACGAAACCAGTTAAAAAAGTTAAATTATCTATGTGATTTCATATGACGGTGTTAGTGCTATTCGTCTACTTCCTTTTATTGAGATAAGAGGCACGATAATGAGATAATTTGGAGAATTAATACGAAGGAAACCTTGAATTACTTGTTGTATCCCATCAGAAGTGAGTATGTTAAACTGAATTCGCAAATAAGGCTAAACTAGGTATTTGTTGTACAGTACTACATACTGATGTCATTATTCGCTTCATACTATTGCATAGATATATACTCCATTGCATAGATTACCTTCTTGCTTTCGTTGCAATATCAATGCTGAACTTAGTCAATACATAATGCCATGTAAAGTATTACAAACAGACCACAGTAGTATCCTTTACAGTATCCAGTGTATGTTTAGTATTTGGGATAAGGAAAGTAACATTTGCTTTTAAAACCCACATTTGAGTGGTGATTGTCCTGTATATGTTATTTAACAGGACAATTGTAAACTTGTCCTGTATATTAATATATGTTTAAACACTGCTAATCATATTATAGCAATGCAAACAGCATGAAAAACATAATTTTGTATCTGTTAATCAACAAATAAATTATGATTTGATTTCTCTTTATTTGAAGCAGCAATGATGAGAAGCAGAATGCCTAGATATAGAAATAACTCATTTAATTAACGGTTTATTTATTTATTTAATTAGCAGCATTAAACAGCTTATTAACAATGGTATAATAGTTTTGTTGTCTTTTTATGAATTCAAGCTTTCATTCATTTTGATAGAAAATTACTGATAATGTCACAATGGAAAGTGCTTTGATTGTATAGTTCAAAGAACAGTCAAAGATGAATAGCTTATATGTAGTATGATTCCTGAATGTGAAAGTGTTCTTATGATCTGCAAATATATATTCTGATTCTAAGTGTCGCATCATACACTGTACAGTGCAAGAAGGTAATCTATAACAATTGCAGTACATGTATATTGGACTTCACTCCTTAAGGAGAATTTCATTTAAAGCCCTGGTACAAAATTTTTATAAAATAATATATAATCATATAATAAGTTTACATCATATTTTAAGTTCGTCCGGGGAAGTACTGCCACCATGCCCATTTCTGCCGCCAAGCAGTAACGCTATCGCATTACTGTGTTCCGGTTTGAAAGGTGTGGTTGCCGGTGAAATTACAGGCACACGAGACATTCCACCTACACGTCTCAGAGTTACGGGCGCATACGTTGCGACTTGGGTCTTGTCGTACCTAGTAGTGGAGGACCCAGGCCGCATCGCTTGTTATGGGCTGAGGTTGCCACTTAACACCAGGTGGGCCGTCAGCTCGTTCTGTAACAGAATTACATAAAAAAAAAAAAAAAAACAAGCGTTATCAAAAAGTGTTATGACAAATGTCATTGCACTTAATAAGTAAACTCCAGTGTCATGTTGGTATTGATATCCACAATGTTTTGTTATATTACCACATCTGATCCTACGGTGAGATTAGGGCAGGGCATAGTATTCCTATGCGAGCTAAGTTAACTATTATTTAATAGTATTAATTTATTCAGATCTAATAAAAACTGTTCAACAATTTCATTTAATTATTTATATTAAATAAGTATTTCAATCTTACTTATTTCATTTAAAGGCTTTTTGCATCCATATAGATTTGAGCAGTGTTTGTGGAAGAAGTTTGTCGCTTGTAAGGTGGATATCAGTGGCAATCACAATAGCAATATTGACAGTGGTATAGTTTCTCTGTATCGCTTGGATGGTGCAGTTTACTCCTCATTGGTGGCACATTACATGCTTAAGAGACGGCAACAAGAAACAGTTTATTGTCAGCATGCATTTGGAATGGAATTCATAATAGGATTAGTTTTATGCATCAAAATCCAGATAGAAGCTTCAAAATGTTTAGTTAATATAACACTTATTACACAATTTAACAGAAACTCCTTATAATGCAACAAAGTATGTGGTCTCTTCAATTTTGCCATATAAAGAGTTTACACTGTATTTCTTATAATAAAGGTGAATCTTATTATAAATTAAATCACTGATAACAGTGGTAACTGCAAATGGTTGCAATGCCAATGATAAAGTATTTAGACAGTTTTTTAATGTACATACTTATTATGTACGCTTATTATATTAGGACATTATTTTTCAGGTGTTATGTTTTACCAGAGGATGCACACATGAAACTATTATGCCTCATGAGAATTGAGTCAAATAATCATTATGACTGACAACCAGACACTCACCGCTCCTATTTCTCTCACAACGTATCATCAACTCAGCCTATCAGGTAATATTTTGTAAAAACTTCACTTATAAGATGACTACAGGCTACATTAGTTTAACTTTATTTGCTCAGAAACATACAGAACCCACAGTAACCATGCTACCCTATTTTGTAAAAATATATTTTTATTTTTTATTAGCGATGGGCAAGCATTTGACCGTAATCTCACCTGATGTTAAGTGACGATGTGGTCTACGATGAAGCATGCTTGCCTAGAAGGAACTTATTCACTCTCCTCTTGAAGACTTCCAGATTATATGGTTTCAGGAAATACTGACGCATATTAATAATGAATAATGAAATATAAAGAAATAAAATGATGACATATATTTAAGAAATATAAAGTACTATTTGCATTTCTTAAAAGAGGATTGTGATTGTATTATATAATCTGTACTGGCTGTATGTGTTGTTGTTTTATCTCATGATGATGCATCTAAATTATGGTTTCAGTTGAATCAGCTACTATAAAAAATACAGGATTGTTTAGGCCAAACCCCTATTTACAATTAATAATAGATAACAATGTCTCAATAAAAACGGAAGTGATAAGAAACACTTTGTATCCAAAATGGAAGGAAGACCTCACAATACTGGTGACTCCCCAGTCACAGCTGCTGTTCCGCCTCGCTGATTATCACAGCTTCAGAAAAGATAACATCATTGGGGAGAAAAAAATCAATCTATTGAAAATTCTTCTTTATTTCAATGGGAAATTTGAAAATGTGGAGTTATCAATTGGTAAGTGAAATAAATGGAAAATATATGTAACAGGAATACATAGATTCCAACAAAATATTTGAATTCAAAAAGGTTGCCTCTGTGAGCATCTCAGTCATACAGGAAAGATTTCATAAATGATAGCTTTTTTATATTAACCCAGATAAAACCTTGAACTTACTTCAGGCATTATTAAATTAAGAATATGACTGATTACAAAGGCACATGATACATTCCACCCTCACGTCTCAACTGTACAGGCGCATTACAATGGGGGCCCAATTACAATTGTCAATTGTAGGGGCCACGTTGCTCGCGTCCGTAGGTTATTTCCCTTTGAATCCCTACACGTGTCCCTTGGTGGTGCGAAAGGAGTAGCAGTAGAACTTGTGCTAAGTTGGCCCGAAGAAGTATTGCCACCACATCTCGTAATCTGCCGCCAAGCAGTGATACACTGGTGTTGCTGTGTTCCGATGGAAGGGAGTGTATGCCGGTGAAATTGCAGGCGCATTAGACGTAACATCCCCGGCTTGGGGTGAGGGACGCAACACAATGCAACTTGAGTCATCTCGTACTTTTGTGGAGAGGAATTGAGTCTTATTGTGGTTGTCTATGGGTGGCGGTTACCACTTAACATCAGGTGAGCCGTCAGCTCGTTCCGTCACTTACACCACATAAAATAAAACATGTGACTTGGTTCTTCTCGTACCTAAGTAGGGGGAGGATTGTTCAATTTCAGGATCTTACCATAGTAGCAAGTGGGTTAAACTGTCTAAACAGCTTTGTACTTATAATGTAATATTGCAGATATGATGAAGGCAGTGTCCCACGAGAATTCATCCAGTGCAACATCTGAAGTGAAATCAGCAGAGCTGGTGATCTCACTGGATGGCCTCAGAATCGACCCGGCTACTTTGATGCAATTACGTGATTACGCAGGAGAATCCTGTAATGCCCAGACACCACTGATCGAGGGTGTCCGAGCTAGGATTCGGATGCGAAGCAATAATACAGAGATTATGAGAGCAATCCGTTCACAATCACTGAGGGTGAGTACTTTTGATTAGAGATGAAAGGTTACCCGGTCACTATCCGGTATCCGGCTTATCCGGCCTTGTTTGCACTATCCGGCGCTCCGGCCTAGTAGCTTGCCGAATATCCGGTATCCGGCCAAACCACTATCCGTTTCATCTCTACTTTTAATATTCCCCAGTGTCACATAGTTTAATTAAACCATACAACCCTGAAACATGACGGCGCGGCGCACTGCGACACGATCAAGGGTCGCGCAATTACATCGTAAGGCGTGTCGTTACTGTGTGAATCAATCCAGCGTGAAACAATAATATTTTTTTCTTTTATCTTATATTTTTTCTTTGTTTAACAAATGTTCCTCATAGGAACGCATTTCTTTAAGTTTATTATATATTGATTTATCTGATATCATATGAAGTACTGCGTTTGTTAAGCGTTTGAGACAAAAACTACCTGCCGAGATACGGTTTCTCATTAGTTCGGCTTACATGCCGAACTATTGTTGTGTTATTGTATCTTAACAATATAGACTTATACAAATAAAGATTTTCTTTTTCTTCTTTCAAGGCGTGGCGTATCTTATCCAACCACAAATAACACGCTCTAAAAACTGAAGTTTTATGTCTAGTGAATTTCGACGTTTGTGTTTGATACAATATGTATTTTTCTTTTATTAAACAAAGAAAACTAGCTAGTAGGTAACCTTTTATTTGAAACTAGCGACCCGCCCCGGCTTAGCACAGGTGTAATTAATTTATAAAATAATACACAAACCATCCTCTTTTATCATTTAATGAAATCTTTATCTCATATGTTAGCGAAAACCGTATCAAAATCCGTCGTGTGGTTTAGAAGTAAGCGCAGAATCAGACAGAGGCTGATAGCGACTTGTTTGTCTATTATTAGAGCTATTAGGCCCACTACGAAGTCTTCAATAACGTGTTTCCTCACTGCTATCGATGCATATTACCAAAAAAAACAACCTTTGACCTGGTATGCTTATTGGACTCTACTGTTTACCTGGTGACTTCGCGTGTATCTCTCATTGAATTTTACGATACCATCTAAAAGACGGAATTACTTTTGTGGAGTAAGAATTATTGAGTCAGTCCAGTCTGAAAAATATTTATTAGACGAAACATGAGTTAAACACAACTGTTCAAAACGCAGGACATCGAAAGTATCCTCTTCGGGCGCATTTTAATCATTTCACCACACTGGTTTACATAATAACTTTAGTGCTGTCAAAATCACTGTTGAATTACCAACAGAATAGAAACTGGTGCAAATCTGCTTGCCAGCAATCCACAGTAGAATCGGCATTGTGACCCACATAGAAAAAAGTTTATTTTGTCGTTAGGAAATTAATCTCATATAATATAGTACAAGTTAATGTAATTAAAAACCACTAAGTGATAATATTTTGCGCGTCAGCCGCCTCCCGGTCCTCCGCCGATGAGCAACGGGGCGGCTCACGGCGCACACGGCGCGGCAGAGGCGGGGCCTTCGCACCAGGAGCCGCCGCTAGCGCCGGAGTCGACAGCGCAGTCGCCGCCCGCGCCCGCCCAGCCCGCGCCCTCATCCGCCCAGCCCGCCCAGCCCGCCCAGCCCGCCGCCACCGCCGAAGAACCCCTACCCTCCGGCTGGGAAATGCGATACGACGTCTATGGACGACGGTAAGAACATGTCCTTTGAATCAGGAGCCACCGCTGATGAGTCGCCTGCGAACGTCGAGCAGTAATTGTATGCAACTAAATACGATCACTTATCGAACTCCACGAATTGTAAGCAGTTTACACTTCTATCTAATTTTATAATCTGGTTTATACAAAGGTTGCTTGGTAGAGATGGCTCTTAGCAATAGGACCGCTCTAACTAATGTCACTTTAATGTAAGTTATGTTGATAGTTGGGACACCATTTATATTGCCTGCAGTTTCCATGTTTTCAAGGATACCTATGCAATAAATAAGACACCTTTGTTGTCCATATGAATTGATTATGCGTTCTAATTGTAGTGTGTGTGTCGATATATGATTAAAGTTATTACGTGGACCACAACACGCGGTCGACGTCGTGGGAGCGTCCGCAGCCGCTGGCCGCCGGGTGGGAGGTGAGGCGCGACGCCCGCGGGCGCGTCTACTACGTAGATCACAACTCGCGGACCACCACGTGGCAGCGGCCGGACACCGAGCGGCTCGCGAGGTTCCAGCACTGGCGCGGGGAGAGGCGGCACGTGGTCGCGCAGGGCAACCAGCGGTTCCTCTACCCGCCGCCGCCCCAACACACCGACGCGGAGCACGACGCGGCGCTCGTCGCCGCCGCAGCCACACCACCCATCCCCGTCGCGCCCGCACCACCAGGTACTACCGCGCTCTCTCTGTCACGCAACACGCACACACACACGCACACGCGCACTCACGCACACGAGCACGCACGCACGCACGCACACGCCAGTCGCACACGCGCACGCACGCACACGCGCACGCACGCACGCACGCACGCATGCACACGTCAGAGCACACCAGTCGCAGTTTTTATCACAATTAACATCAATAATAATTATAAATATGCGATATCTTGTGTCGATGTTTGTTAGATATAGGTACTCCCTCAAGTCAAAACTAATAAATAAACAATAAAACCGTTTTGGAGATTTTTTTATTAGTTGTAAATTTGTCATCAGCCTGTAGAGAATTATAGTAATAACAAATGGCTACCATATTATATTTAAACATTACTTATTTTCATTCAAAAGTGAGTAATGATGTTAATGTTAACTATTTCAGTTATAGAAATGGCTTTTATCAGAATTTATCAATTGTTACCTTATCATTATTACCTTCTGGCGAATATGTAATCTTATCATCATAAGTCCTTATTGCTAACGTCTATTTGAGCTTGTGTAACTTGATAAATGTAGCGTTCGCGTTGCAATCTTTTGTGAATAGGTACAAATAATAGACTTTGATTGAGATTATCTGTTGCTAAATGCTGTTTTTTACTAAAGGGCCCAACTTTCTTGATGTTTTATTAACGTCCTAACTTCTACGCGCGCCTTCGCCGATGTACTGCTGGATAAAAAGTTCCTTATGTGTTATTTCACTTAAGTCCATGATCTAAAATTTCAGCAAAATAGGTACCGTAATTTTTCTTTATTCTTTATTCTTCTTTATTCTTTATTGTACACAGAGAATAATAAATACAAAAAAGTCATAAGAGATACATGTACAAAGGCGAGCTTAACCCTACAAAGAGTTCTCTTCCAGCAAACCTTTGAGGCTAGAGAGAGGCGATTTTATAGAGGTAGGATGTGTACATATAATAAAGATAAATCAAAACTAAATTATTAAGGGCTTAAAAAAAAAAAAACCTACATACTTTAAACATATATATAAATACACCATAAATACAAAATACTATATATAAGTATATAAATATATATTATATATATATATATAAACATAAATATATAAAATATGACGACAGATTAAAAAGAAAGGTAGTGCTCTTTTACTTTCTTCTTAAACACATAGTCCGTTTGACTCGCACGAATTTCGTGGGGGAGGCAGTTCCACAGCTGCACTGCATGGACTGTAAAAGATCCACTATAACAGCTGGAGGAGTGATTTGGAGTTTTGAGAAGAAGGGACATAATTGTTCTACAAGACTCACCACGAGGAACAAGATATTCGAAGCGCTCACGGAGGTATGGAGGAGAAAGAGGGTTTTTAAGAATCCTAAACAGAAATGTCAGAGCGTGAAGATCACGACGACGACGGATGGGGAGCCAATTCAATTGGGACCTGAAGGCAGAGACGTGATCAAACTTGCGCAATCCATAAATAAAACGGATACCCAAGTTTTGAAGACGCTCCAATTTATTAAGAAGTTCCTCCGTGAGATCAATAAAGCAGGTATCAGCGTAGTCGAGAAGAGGTAGCAGCAAAGCTTGGGCAAGTGTGACTTTAGTCTCAAAGGGCAAGAACTTCTGGAGACGCTTGAGAGATTGAAACGTAAAATGAACCCTTTTACTGATGCTATTGACGTGGCTTGTCCAGGACAATGTACTGTCAAATATAACACCCAAGTTTTTTGCATTGTTAGTGTAAACAATAGGTATACCATCGTATATGACAGGAGGAGGTGCAGACTGACTAACAGCGTTAACCATGTATGGAGTACCAATGATCAATGCCTGAGATTTAGATTTAGTAATTTTTGTGCGAAGAAATAAGAAACAAACAAACAGTCACGTCAAACATTTGAATTATTGCAAGATCCGTTCAATAATCTCTATTTGTGATTTATTAATACCACTCTTAATGTTTGTAAATGCGAGCGCAAAGATTCCATTATTCGTCAGAATGCGTATTATATATTTGTAAACAATGTTGGTATGGTATCCGTTCGCATGCCTCACTCACTAACACACGTCACTGATAAAACTCGACTATAAATTCTACTGTAACAAGGTAGTAGGTATGCGGCCAATCGTTAATTAGGTGTAATAAATACATCACATAAATGGAAGGCTCCCCTGCATTTTCCTGTCGTCTTCTCTGTATACGCTAATAAAACACTGTTCTGTAGTTGTTATGTATGGTTTTGACGAATTGATAGAATGATTCACGAGGAAGGTGTACACAGTTTATGAATATTTTTGCATACTATTTACAAAAACTTATTGTACAAAATACAACTAAATAAACAGCTATCTAAAGACCGTTTCGAATGTCATTCGCGCCAAGAGGTCTAGGGATAAGGTGCCGGCGACGGCGACACACCGGTGTCAAAACGTGCCGCTTTCTTGAAGGACAAGTCCCCCGACTGTGACGATGAGGAGACCCTCGATCCTGACTCCGTCAAAGACCTAAACCAAGGTCAAGGGGCCGCAGCAGCTTGGAGGTCTGGGAAGATGTAGGAGTTGCACACGGGGGACTGGGTACTGGAGACCGGGGACATCCAGCCTAAAGGGGAACTATGTACAGATAGAAGCTGGTGGCTTTTAAAACCAAGCTTCCTCGGGCTGATCGCCTAGTTAGTTTTACTAAGGGCTCTAGAACGCAGGCGATGCAACAACGGCCTTCTAGGGTGACAAAGATTGGGGGTCCACGTTCTCGCCCAAATTGTGTCCGGGGATGGCTGCCCGAGTACTGTGGCGTCACGGGCATGTGGAGTCGGGGGGCGTCGGGGCTTCTCCTGGGTTAGGGCCTCAAGGCAACGTGAGAGAGGGCACCGGAGCGTCTCAAATGTGCAGAGGTCGGCCTCCATGATGTTTTTTAGATAGCATGTTACAAAAAAGTTAGGTTTGTGACAATTTTATCAGAATACACGTTTCAGTAAGCATTTTTTCGTAAAAGCTTGTTTTTTTACATAAACTAATCAATGAGGTTATGGTCTGGTGACAATGAACAGTAAAATTTTTTTTTGGAAACTAATTGATGAGCATGTCAGGTGGCAGCGTCGGGGGCGCGGCGGCGGGTGCGGCGGGTGTTGCGGGTGTTGGGGGTGCGGCGGCGGAGGACGCGCTGGGCGCGCTGCCGGCCGGCTGGGAGCGGCGCGTGCAGCCCGACGGACGCGTCTACTACGTCAACCACAAGAACCGCACCACGCAGTGGGAGGATCCTCGCACGCAGGTACCGCTCACGCCACACATCACCAGCTCCCGCGACACTGGTTATATGTTTGGCGCTGCACGAAATTAGCTCCCACTCGCGCCCCATCTTATAATTGCAGAGCCTCGTGGCCCTTTCTGAGTTTAGTGATGAATGCTCGATTTTGCCGACTGTCCCATATCGTATTACAAAGGAGACTAAGCCGGGACTGAGGGTGTGGTTTTGCGTCAGACATGCTTTTTACATTAATCTACAACACCAGGAAGGCTCGCTGAATTTTACGATTATGTTTATTAACTTTTGTTTCAAGTTACATTATATAAATTTCAGGGTCAAGAAGTGAGCGCCCTCGAGGAAGCGTTGCCGCCCGGATGGGAGATCCGCTTCACGGAAGAGGGCACTAGGTATTTCGTGGATCACAACACGAGAACTACTACATTCCAAGACCCTCGTCCCGGGGCCCCTAAGGGACCTCAAGGGGCATACGGGGTGCCCAGGGCGTACGAGAGGTCGTTTAGGTGGAAACTTAGTCAATTTAGATACCTTTGTCAGAGTAATGCTCTCCCGAGTCACATCAAAATTACTCTATCGAGACAAACGTTGTTTGAAGATTCCTATCACCAGGTAAGTTACATGCTGGCGGAATTACCTCACTGAATTAAAATGTTCAGTCTGTGTATCACTTGTGGTTTGATATTTATCAAGTCAAATCAATTCTTATTCTGTCAATTTCAGATAATGAGGCTACCCGCATACGAGCTACGTAGAAGACTGTATATAATATTCCGAGGCGAAGAAGGACTTGACTACGGCGGAGTCAGTCGGGAATGGTTCTTCTTGCTGTCACACGAAGTGCTAAACCCCATGTATTGCCTCTTCGAGTACGCGAACAAAAATAACTATAGTTTACAAATAAACCCGGCCAGCTACGTAAACCCGGACCACCTGTTGTATTTCAAATTCATCGGTAGATTCATCGCGATGGCACTGTACCACGGCCGGTTTATATATTCCGGCTTCACGATGCCCTTCTACAAGCGCATGTTGAACAAGAAGTTGACTATGAAAGATATAGAATCCATAGATCCGGAATTCTACAATTCCCTGGTTTGGATCAAAGATAACAATATCGATGAATGCGGTCTCGAGATGTGGTACAGTGTGGACTTCGAGGTGTTGGGTCAAGTGATACACCACGAACTGAAGCCGCAGGGCGATAAGGAACGCGTCACTGAAGTAAGAACCGTTGAGCCATCTTGTCTTGTCAAAGTTATTAATAGTTTTTGAACTAATTGATCTATGATTCCACAATTTCCAAGTTAAAAATGATTCGCGAAAAACCTGTTTTGGTATTACGCAGTCGCGTTGCATTCTGGTGTGCTATCCATGAAGGGATTATGATTTTCTATAGTTTTTTTTCTTGTCTTAATTTGGTTGGACGTCTTGCCAGAAATACAATTATTTTATTAATAGGATTTGGATGCAAATTCGAATTTCTGCATGACAAAAGTAGCACACCTTAAATGATTGACCTGTTGAATATTTGTTTTCCAAATTTTAACCTTAACGTGATAAATATATAATACGTTTGAAATGCTTAAATATACTTCGTACTGCTGAGTTTTTGTATCACGATGTATTTATTGTTTTCAGACAAACAAAGAGCAATATTTACAATTAGTTACTCAATGGCGCATGACTAGAGGAATTGAAGAACAAACAACTGCATTTTTAGATGGTTTTAATGAGGTTTGTATGATGCCATAAGTTATATAGTTTTTGATGTTCTTAGTTAAGTGTCCTTTGGTGTCACTCGCAATTTATCTCGGAAACTATAAATGCTTATAAAATACGAGGGTAGATCTATATACTGGCCCCACAGCTCAGTTGCTGTAGCTCGTGGGTTCGATTCTCACCCAGGACAAACATTTGTGCCGTGAACATAGATGTTTGCTCATTTGTCATTGACACTGTGTAAATATCCTATTAGTTATCTAGTTCCTATAGTACCTATGCTTAGTTTGGGGAGTACATGAAATGTTCACCGTTATTATTGGGAACACTGGAAAAGACCTGGTATATAAAGATGTCAATATTTTCAGGTGGTACCTCTTGAGTGGTTGAAATACTTCGACGAGCGCGAACTGGAACTGATGCTCTGCGGCATGCAAGAAGTAGACGTAGATGATTGGCAACGTAACACCATATACAGACATTACACGCGCACCAGCAAACAAGTAGTTTGGTTTTGGCAGGTGAGCAATCTATACAAATAAATAAAATTGGAGTGTCTGTTTGTAATATTAAAATAACCGCTTTTAACTAAGTGCATATGGATGTATACACGGTACATATACCAAAACAACATTATTAACAATATTTGTCTGTCTGTCTGTCGGTTTGTTCCGGCTAATCTCTGAAATGGCTGGACCGATTTTGACGGGACTTTCACTGGCAGATAACTGATGTAACAAGGAGTAACTTAGGCTACTTTTCCGAGGGGTAAAATAGGGGTGCGTGATAAAACCGAATTCCACGCGGACGAAGTCGCGGGCAACAGATAGTAACCTATATAAAACACAAACCGTACACATAGTCTTGGTTTATTCCTGGCGTGTTGGCCAAATAGCAGCATCCGGTTTATTGTTGTCTTTATATTTAGCGTGGTTCTCAAGGATATACCTAAGTGATATTATTGAGCCCGATAATTCACCTCAAATATATTCTACTGTAAATATTATTCCAACAAGATTATTTTGGCACAATATTGTTTTATTATTTTCAAATAATGATCTTGTGATGAATTATAAAACAACACTAATTTTTCCTATTTTTTAATTTGATGTAAAGTCCCAATGCATGCCAATGCACTAACTTTTACACTGACATTAAGTATTTTGCATCAAGCCCATTTTTTATGTCGTATTCGGATAGTAGCATATTATTTATAATCTTATTGTTTATATAAGATTTAAAGTGTGTTGTTAAAGTGTAGTACTATGTGTGTTGTATACACTCGATCGTGTTCTTTTATCAAAATGTTGTTCACACTATTTAAGCTTGCCAACGACCCAAATTATTCACTCACTGAAATGAGTGCTAAGGAAGATAATAGGAAAATGGCAGTTTTCATTATTTTACTGTATATAGTAGCTATTTAGTAATTATGTATATAATAGTCTATTTAGACTCATTGTGTTATTAGCTTTTTAGTTAAAACTATTTTATGTACAGTTTTTTTAGAACTTTGAAATACTGGAACTGGCACTTGAGTACTGAAAGATTATGTAACTTGGATACGTTCTCTTCAGAAAGTCTTTCCATTACTTATTATGGGCTGTTTCTTATTTTAAAAGTCTGTCTCATCCCGTAATCTCTGCCTCGTCTTTGTTGGGGGCATCAGTTGTTCATTTGATTTGGATTTCGAGTCTCCACAGATTCTTAACTGGTCTTACCTTATGTGTGTAATGATATAACTTGTATGCATTGCATTTGACTGGCCTCTCAGCTCAGTTGGTAGTAACTCTGCCTTCTGCGCTGTAGGTCGTGGGTTCGATTCCCACCCAGGACAAACATTTGTGTGACTAATATTTATGACTTATATTTACTAATGTTTGTTCTGTGTCTGGGTGTTAAAATGTATGTGTTTATAAAAAAAAAAGTATATAAAATATGTATTCTATCAGTCATCTGGTTCCCATAGTAAAAGCTATGCTTAGTTTGGGGCTAGATGGCGATGTGTGAATTGTCCACCACACACACTATTATATTATTGCTTGCATATCTCATTTTGCCACATTTGGCTGTGTCATGTGTAACAACCTGTTTGTGTACTTTTCAGTTCGTTCGTCAAATGGATAATGAGAAACGTGCGAGACTGCTGCAGTTTGTAACGGGCACGTGTCGGGTGCCCGTCGGTGGTTTCGCCGAGCTGATGGGCTCCAATGGACCGCAACGCTTCTGCATTGAAAAGGTGAACAATTATTTTCCAATACCTATACTTTAAAATTTTCAGTATTGATTAATTTAGCATCGAAAAACTACTAAAGTTTGTACCGGTGCCAACGCAAGTCTTTTTTTATGTGATGTAGGTAGGACGAGCTGACGGCCCACCCGATGTTAAGTGGTAACCGTCGCCCATAGGCAACAACAATGCCACTCGAGCCCTCCACCATAGTACGAGATGACTCATGTCGCATTGCGTTGCGTCCATCACCCCGAGACGGGGATGTCTCATGCGCCTGCAATTTCGCTTCGACACAAGTCTACTTATATGTGGACACTGTTTCACTGAGATGAAATATTCTATATTTAATAATTGGTCTCCCTTGCACAAGTGCATGAAAGTTTAAAGGAAACCCTCAATATATGTAACTAAATATCTTTATTTTATATTTGGATCAAAAAGGATCACCTTAATAATCTTACCACAAGGAATCAACTGACTCACAAAAAAGGGCCTAGTTATGCAGAAAGCAGACATGTGGCATTTTTTTCAAAAATGAGTTATAATCGCGGCCATACTAATTTCAACATGAAGGATTTTTTGCACAGACAGCAATGTCGATATCTCTATTTTTCACGGTGATATGAGGCAATATAATGAAACAATACATAACCGAAGTAACCATCGACAGAAAATTTTTTATAACTCCCATTGTACTTTTCCCCACATGGCTGTTTTCTGCATAACACGGTCCAAAACTGTTGTAAATTTTAATAAGTTGTTTATATTTTCAGGTCGGTAAAGACACCTGGTTGCCGAGATCACACACTTGCTTCAACAGACTTGATTTACCGCCTTATAAAAGTTACGAGCAATTATGTGAAAAATTAAATTATGCTATAGAAGAAACGGAAGGATTTGGACAAGAATGATTATGTTTCTACTACGTAGATGTAGCTGTATATTGTAAATTATAATTTAATCTGTCACTCAATATAATTGCACCACCTCGCACTTGAGGAATTTGTTCACCAATTGAATTGGTGCTTTTATTATTTAATGAAGACCAACCAAATATATAATTCATATTTTGTATGTAATATTAAATACATTATTATTTTGTAGATATCATTAGTATACTATCGGTTGTATAAGATGTATTTGTTTTAATTATATTTTAAAGGTACCTACTATGAAGTTAAATAAAGAAATAATTTAAAAATCTCTTTGTATATGTTACTTAATACTAAGAAGCACTTAATCTCTTATATTTGCAGTACATAGCTTTGTTGCATCTACTACACTACGAACATTCGTCTACAACTAACTACACTTTAAAAAATTGTTGCATAAGACTGCTGTTACTAACTATTAAATGAGATAGTAAGAGAGATTGGGTAATGACCACTGTGTTCTTTTGTGCATTTTGTTTGCTGGACACTACGAGAATGCAATGAAATCTTTTCTCAATACATTAAAGTATTATATCTTATTTCAGTATTCTAGTGATATAGAGGAATTATCGGACGGTCAGCCATTTATTTCGTGGCCTGTTAACATGGAGCGCATCTAATACTGCCAAGGTGCACGCGGTGGTGGAATTATATTAAATGCGTAAACAAAATATATTTAGGCACTATTCAGTAAAAAAATCCTACTCTCCACTCTTCTAAAGCAACTATCAAAATTCCAAAGTTTACGTTTAGCGCTTGGATTCCTCGATACTTTATATTATACCTCATGATCACTCTAGCCGACAATCCAATCGTCAAATTCAACCTTTTAGGCTACAGGCCTCTATAAACATAACACTTGCGGGGGGTGGGCAGACGGCTAAAAAATGTATAAAGTAATTAAACCATTTTTTCTATTCTTTTTGAGTTTGTAGGGTAGTATAATTACATAAGAAATAAAACGTCAAAATAGTGTAGTCAAAATGTATGACATAAATAAATACAGCAATAAAAGCATCAAGTGAATGTTACATTCAAATAAAGTACATTATATTAATCAATAAGGTAAAATTTAAGACAGTTTAGCAACAGCAAACTCTTCAGCGAGTTTCAATGCTTCTTTGAGACAGTTAGGGTTGTTACCCGATGCTTGAGCGGACTCTGCTTTTCCACCGCCTTTCCCCCCCATTACATTTACTACGGACTGAACCCATTCTGACGCCAACAACCCTTTGTCGATTGCGTTTTTAGGCACGGCAGCGAGACAAAATATTTTCTTTGTGTCATCATCTACAGTAAAGAATATGGCAGCGGTATTAGGACACATCTGCTTAACTTGTTTCAAGGCACCATCTAAGGCTTTTGTGTTACTGTAAGCCTTTAATTCGCATACAATAACCTTGGCATCTTTGCTCTCAATACACAATTGTTTAGCTTTTTCCGTTACTTGGTTAATCGTAGCAGCCTTTGCAGATCTTTCCTTATCATCAAGTTGCTTTTTCAAATTTTTCAACATGTTTCTCAATTCATCTTTTTTCCAATATGATATTTGTGCTTGGGAAATCTCATTAGTAAGGTCAACAATTTTTTTAGTTATTTCCTTTTGGTTGACAGCATCCCCTTGGTCTTTGATAAAACTAGCAATATCGTTGACATCATTTTCTAAGATGCTTAGTTTATTAATAGCTTTGATTGCTTCCGGTCCAGTGAGTGCCACAATTCTTCTTATGCCTTTTGCGATTCCTTCTTCACTGACGATGACATAATCTCCTATGTGTCCAGTACGATGCAGATGAGAACCACCACAAAATTCAACAGATGTTTCAAAGCCAGATGGACCCTCCGGGTTATTTTCTAATTCTTCCACCGGAATGCCAACAGATACCACACGAACTGGGTCGGGATAGTGCTCATCAAACATGGCTCTTAAACCTTTAATTTTTTTTGCATCACTCAAACTTGTATGTTTAGCATACACAACTTTATTTTCACTGATGATATCTTTTATTTGATCTTCTGCAGATTTAATTTGATTTACTGTCATTGGACCTTTGTTTGTGAAATCAAATCTGAGGCGGTCTGGCATGACAAGAGATCCGCGTTGATCAGAATCATTTCCTAGAACTTTTCTTAAGACATTATTGAGAACATGAGTGCCGGTATGATTGTTCATAATAAGCTTTCGCCTTTCAGTATCCAGATGAAGAGATACTTTGTCTCCCACTTTGAACGACCCTTCAACTTTTCCAGCATGTAAGACATATCCACCTTTTACTTGTACATTTTTAACAGTAAATTCTATACTTTCATCATCAGATTTTACCATGTATCCTTCATCATATATCTGACCTCCTTGTTCAGAATAAAAATTAGTACGATCTAATATTATACCACATTCTTTGCCAGAGGTAACTTCGGATACGAATTGTTTATCTGCTCTTATAGCAACAATGGTCCCAGTGCATGGATCGAAATTGTACACTGCGTCTTTGTCGGTTGAAGATGGCGTGTATTTATACTTGGGAGAATCATCAGTGACAGGGATGCCATTATCTTGCAAGTAAGATATGGCATGAATGTCTAAAGCGAGAAGGTCTTCTTGTCCTGCAGTTTTACCCTGAGATATTAATTGAGATTCTTTTCTTGCTTTTTCATAACCTTCCATATCAACGAAAAGTCCTTTTTCTTCACACATCAACTGTGTCAAATCTATCGGAAACCCATACGTATCGTACAAGCGCCAAGCCACATCTCCAGGAATAATTTTTGAATCATTTAATTTTTCTATTGTTCTATTTAGTAGACCCCGGCCCCGAGAGAGTGTTTTCAAAAATTGTGTTTCTTCTTCATTGATAGTTTGAATAATAGATTCTGGGTCTTTTTTTATCTCGGGAAATACATCTCCCAAAATCTCCACTACAGTGTGAACAAGAGAACCAAAAAACCCTGGCTTTGCATTCAATTTTTCAGTT
This sequence comes from Chesias legatella, assembly GCA_947359385.1. Lineage (NCBI taxonomy): Eukaryota > Metazoa > Arthropoda > Insecta > Lepidoptera > Geometridae > Chesias > Chesias legatella. The sequence continues at coordinate 7,735,932 of OX375783.1, forward strand.
GCATATCTTACACCACGCCTCAAAATGCGTCTCAGGACGTAACCTCTTCCTGTATTGTCAGGACAACCTCCATCTGATAAAGCGATGGTCAGGGTTCTCGCATGGTCAGCTAATACTCTATAAGCCATATCAATTCCATCAATATCTTCTTCGCCAACTTTACCAGAATAAGGCCTAGCACCACTTCCGTTTTCAATGGCCTTGAAAAGAGGTACAAATAGGTCTGTATCATAATTTGCTCGTTTATCTTGAATTACCGACACTAGTCGTTCTAAACCTAGACCACAGTCGATGTGTTTTTTCGGCAGTGGTTTTAACGTTCCATCTGTTTCTCTATTAAATTGTATGAACACTAAGTTCCAAATTTCAAGTACATCTGGGTCATCCATGTTCACAAGATGGGCAGCTTCACGCCCACCTATCCTATCAAAATGTAGTTCAGAACAAGGTCCACATGGCCCCGTTTCTCCCATTTCCCAGAAATTATCTTTCATATTGCCAGGCAAAACATGAGATTCGGTTAGGCCCAAGCTAAGCCATATATTCTTGCACTCAGTATCTGGTTCCAAACCGGAAGCCGTATCCCCGCCGAAATATGTGACGTACAATCGATCAGCAGGTAATTTCAAGACTTCAGTTAAGAGTTCCCAGGCCCAGGTACATATCTCTTTTTTGAAGTAATCACCAAAGGACCAATTCCCCATCATTTCAAAAAAGGTGTGATGATAAACATCTTTCCCAACATCGTCTAAGTCATTATGCTTGCCTCCAGCTCGAATACATTTCTGAGTGTTCACAACCCTGACCCATTGCGCCATATCAGAGTTGGGATCAACAGAGCCCAAAAAAATGGGTTTAAACTGATTCATGCCAGCATTTGCAAACAGTAATGTGGGATCATCCAGTGGTATTGTAGATGAAGAGTGAACATACTGATGCCCCTTACTTTTGAAGAAGTCAATATATGCATTTCTGACATCTCTTGCAGTCATTGAAGTATTCATTTTCACAAGTCTGAAAAATTAATACCAGGACATTAAGAAAAAATGCTTTTACATGTGTTTCTTTCTGTGTATTGTATGTATCATGGACACAACACAAACATTCGAGACTAGAGAACAATCTTCATACTTTACACAAATGAATGCCCCAGTAGGAGATTGAATGCAACATCCCATTAGTTAGCCAGATTATATTGTATCCTGAGACAGTGTTAAAAAAATGCTGAAACTAGGACTAAATTGAATTATATGAAAAATAATACCAGTTCAATCACTGGGCAAATTGATTTGATGATCACAAATAAATCCATAACTAAATAGGTACTTTGATATCTAACTTGTTGGGTATACTACATAGTATCTTAGCTGGATAAACAAAAACAATTTGCAAATAACACATCAATTTTTCATATGTCAGCCCTTTGCGAATATTGATACATATATAACATATTTGAAAGATAACAAAAATATGTTTGTGTGTGTAGTAAATAAATAATGTTGGAGACAGATTCCATCACATATTGGTGCAAAGCGCAATTTATATTGCATCATTATTTTTGTTACCATATTGTTTTATTTTAAGTAGCTAATATTTAGAATAATTCCATGGCTACCTTATGGGTTAGTATGGGTGGCAGACACACATTATATTACCACAATGATAGATAAGTATTTAGGTTAAATTTATTTCAATGTTGAACCAGTTTGAAAATTAGAGGGCACAGGTACCTACCATATGGTCACTTGACTGATACTGATATGGGTACAATTTTTGTATTTTATTAATTATGACAAATTAAATGAGACTGGTATTTTTAATCATTTACCACGGTAATCAAAATGGTAACATCTTACTTCAATTTAATCTAAATATCGCCTAACCATATGCTGTAGATAGGGCGAGCGACGATATAGAAGATATACTACAATAGGTAGTAGTTGTACTTTAATGGGTAATAGTATATTAACACTACTTACTTTGAATAATTTTATTATCTTGCAAAAAAAGGCCCGATTTACGCACACGAACCACGGTGGTTAAGTGAAAGGCATGTACTGCAAGACCACCTCACCTCCTTTTGACTTTGACTTCCATCACTGTCATATAACTTAAGATTTGCTTTTGGCTACGTTCGCACGGTTTTTTTTGCTACTTATGAGTCTTTTTTTTTTTAATATTTTAGCGTTACATATTCACTTAGGTCAGAAAACAGGTTGTAAAGAAATGATCATTTTTTTATTACTATTTCATTATATTTATAATATTACTTGTAAAATGTGTCTGAGACTATAAATTATGAAATAAGTAGAAAAGGTTCGATAAATCAACCGAAAACAGATTTAAAATGAGTATGATGTGTCATGATTCGTTACTTAACTCACGTTACAACACAGAAGTTGGACGATCACAAAAAACAGTAACAATCATTTCCTAGATATAATGGAAACCCTTACATAAATGAAATAATTTATCTATATACAAATCAGATATGCCGATGACGAGACACATCGCAATCTCGCTGTATCACGATTTCCGATAAGTAGTATATTATGATTCTGAGTCGAGATTTTTTTTTAAACCAGTGATTGATTTGGAAGCTCGTAACTCATCACCCGTTTCAAGACAGGCTGAAGAGAATAGAAAACAATCACTATGTCAATGTCAAGTCACCAATTTCATATTAGGGATGCACGATTCTTGTAATTGTAACGATACTATGGCTCAATCCGAATCGGAACAGAATGATACGTTCCGGGGATCTTCGGGAGGCTTTCGGATGGAAGCCATAGGATACGATCCTCACTTCGTCCCTTACTTCATGAATATCGGATATTTTCGTATCGTAGTTAACAATGGCATTTAAAATACGTAGTATCGATACTATAAAGTAACGAATCTGATTGGCAAGTGGCAACCTTTCATTATTAGCAGGATTCCATTTGTTTTGTTACTGTCACTGTCTGTGTCCCATATCCCGCGTGCCTCACGTGTAGTTGCGGTGTTCAGAATACATAACAAAAATATAAATCATTTGTTTATGTAGTTGCGGTGAGCGAACGTTTTGATAGTAGTAGGTACTAGTTACGGTTTCTAATTTTCGTTAAGATATGTACCTAAACGAGTTTTATTTATTTATACTCACCACTGTCAACTATTTCAGGTGTTTGCCAACAAAATTGTAGCTCGCTAAAATGTTGACAAAATCACTGACAGGGCTGAGCAATACTTGCATGATATTCTTCAAACTGCCTGCAAAGGCTTCAAATGTGCATCGATCATGGACTTATCATAGATATTACAGTTTGTTAGCAACAAATGACAGCTTGGAGACCTGGAGTCCACCAAAATCATTAGAGATCACAGAAGAGGATATGTCAGTAGTGACACCAAATTTTCAGAAATCATTCAACATAGCCGCATATGTCAATCGATCTGAAACACTCCAAAATTTGATTCATTTAAATGTTGATTTGAGTAAAATTGAAAAAAAACCATACATCGTTGATAAGTTTTTAAGGCTTGACTTTGAGAAGGATATGAAAAACCACATTCTTTTCATCCAAGATTATGTGGGTATGGATGGTGTTGGGAAATTTATAACAAAGAATCCAATGATATTTTTTGAAGATTTGGATGACCTGAAAACGAGGGTGAATTATTTGAATTCAAAACATTTCACTAATGATCAAATAGAGCATATAATTGGTAAAAATCCATTTTGGTTATCATTCAGGTGAGTCAATCATTTTTTTATATTTGGCTACAATAAGAAATTTACTGCTCTCATAAGAGACAATGAAAATAATGTATTTTTTTATGTTTACAGCACAGTCAGAATCGACAGAAGATTTGGATATTATCAGGAATACTTTGACCTTAGAGGCAAGGAAGTGAGATATTTAGCTACCAAACAGCCAAAGTTAATCACATACAATTTACACCATATCAAAACAAATACATTTACAATCAAAGAAGAAATGGGGTTTGAGGACAGAGAAGTCAAAAGTTTACTATTAAATAAACCAAGGATTTTTATGCTTAGTAAGTAAAAAAAACTGCATATCTTCATAGAAACCTATATTAATGGATTTCTTATTTTGCATTGCGTTAATACTTTATTGCATGTACTTAATTTTATTCCTCTTTCGAAGCTTTATTTTGAATATCTTTTCAAGACGATTATGATTTCATCATTTTGATTGAGTGAAACCATGTTAAGAAAATGTGAACTTAAATTTTTCACGTTAATCTGATATTACTTAAAACCAGTTCAGTTACATAACTTTTGCTCCACTAGTATCCACTAATATCTCATAATCCAAAATCTTTCAATCACCCTAATATTTAATAATGTAATATTAATTACTTGTTTCAGACCAAAGAGCTTTGTTGGAGAGATTACGTTATGTTCATAATGTCATGAAAATTGATCATAAGTCAATTCTAGAAAATGCAGACATGTTGCAATGCAGAGCATTTCGAATAAAGCAGCGACATCTGTTCCTTGAGAATATGGGACGAGCTCAGTATAATCCAAAGAAAGAAAACTTTGTTCCATTAACAGCTTTAATAAAAGGCTCAGATTCAGAGTTTTGCAATACCTATGCTAAATGCAATGTCAGTGATTTCAACACTTTTTTGAAAACAATGTAACATCATTTAAATTCTAACCAGTTTTCCCAAGTACAGTTTTATTCTTCAGTGCATTGAGGGAATGATAGAACAATGCATCAAGAATCCCTGCAACGGCACATACTCCACCAAAAATTGCACAAATATTTGTGGCAAGGTGACCAAATGACCTGAAATAAATATTAATATTAACATACCTACTTATTGCAAAACATTTTTGTGGAAGTAGAATAAACATTCTTAATGTAATTTAATTTGTTTTGATACCTGTTTATATGTAGAACAATTATGACAAAAACTACAACTTTAGAAACTGCCACCTATCATTTTTTTATCATATGTGTATACTCAGCTGTTTTTTATGGTTAGAGATATCAATAAGCAATTTGAATCACCCTTAGGTAGGTAATGAAAGACTTAAGGTCCACAGTTTTGCTCCAATATTTAAGTGACATGAAGTTGGAATGTTTGATGTGCCATAAACTATTGCCATATTGTGAAACAACTGCTTTCTATACATACCTATCTTTCTCTGTATATTTCACCATCAAGGGAGACAGTTCGTAGCTGAAGAATATTCCGGGCATTCCCGACTCTGCATTTATGTTGGAAACAGACTTCTGATGTCTTGTCACTGAGAACTGGTTAGTGTGAACAACGCTGTTCTTTAAGTCAACGTATAATGTCGGAATTATCTTCAAATAATACTGGAACATCACGGCACCTGTAATTATGATAGCAAGTTAGTGAATCTTTTGCATATGCACTTGGTCTTATTACAGACACAAATTACGGCTTGCGTACACCTAATATCCTATTTGTACAGGCGATTTTTTAAAACTCGTAAAAAGATCCTAGGATTCGAACGAAGTCACTCGTCAGCTAGGATGTACTCTTCCAGACATTACTATCGATTTCAAGAGGCGAGATGGGTGTAGTAAACATTTTAACACCGCGCTTTAGACGTGCTTCCTTTAAGAAATTATCGACGCGTTGCCACTGATAATATCATTAAAGAGACCCAGAGACAGAATAAGCATCAATGTTTATTACACAGATATTTGTACTGGGTGGGAATCGAAGGACCTTAAGTGCAGAAAGCAGAGTTACTTACTTCTTTTTAATATGAAAATGTTGTGTGATATAACTAGCAATACTACTTGGGTTTTCCTACCTTACAAGGTGGGAAGGCCCAAGCCGCATCGTATGCGCCCGTAACTCCGAGATGTGAATGTGGAATTTCTCATGCATGTGCCTGTAATTTCACCGGCAACCACATGTTTCAAACCGGAACACGCATCAACGCGAATGCATTACTGCTTGGTGGTAGAAATGGGTATGGTGACATGTACTGCCGAACGGACTTGGCTTGGCATAAGTAGTACTGCTACTACTTATAACTGAGCTGCCAGGCCAGTCAAGTATGTACCCGACATTTCCTTTTTTGTTGTCATTTAGGTGGTAATCTGTGATAACAGTAAAGACCAAAGATGAAATAGTCAGTCCACATAGTGATCAATCAATGACATGTCAATATGACTTATGTCAAGCGTATGTCATCTGAGAAGCTGACAGTAGGAACTTATACCTACGGAACTGAAATATGCATCACTGCCTGAATTTCCACTAAAAAGCAAGTGATTTTTTTATTTAGGAGTATTGTGAAATCAAGCAATATATTGCTATAATTTTATTTGAAGTTGTAAATCGGTCGATTTTCAAGAAGAGTCACATTATATATCATCCAAGATGCCTGTTCCCGGTGGCATGTATCAGAGCCATGGGCCCTCTTGTTTTGACAAAATGAAAATGGGTTTTATGATTGGATTTTGCGTTGGGATGGCTAGCGGTGGTCTTTTTGGAGGATTCACTGCTTTGAGGTAAATATTTACATTGCAAAACTATATGCATCATAACCTAGTTCATAAGCAACTGAACTCTGATTTGGTTTCAGATATGGAGCTAGAGGTCGGGAATTGGTTCATTCTGTGGGGAAAGTCATGTTACAAGGAGGTGGAACTTTCGGTACATTCATGGCAATAGGTACTGGAATTCGGTGTTAACTCATTTGAACATTTTGTATATAATTTATATCTTATGTTGAACTCATAGATTAAACAACTATTTAGTTCCAAATATTAGTAAATAAAGTTAATATTATTACAATTATTTATTTTTCCCTAAAATTACTCTAATTATTATAATGAATATCCATTTAAAATGATTATTTACCCTATATTGAGTGTTACCAGTGACTTTGATTATGTAAATTAAGAAAAACCATGCAAAGTATTTGTGGGGGCCACAGGGTGTAAATGGTCAGGATTGGTTCAAAACTTCAGTGGACTGTATATAAATTTTCTTTATTCGGTTTCTTCATTAAAAAATCATCGGGTGTCGCTTTCGGGAGGTCCAAGGAGCAGGGGTTCAGCGCAGCTTGTTATTTACAATTTCTTCGGAGTTCTTGATTCGTTCGAGTGCAAGCAGGAATACGAATTTGAATAAAAATGGCGCTACTTTTATTCCCACCTTGGACCTCGCGTCGCGCATCTCACTGGCGACTAAAACGAATGAGGAGGGAGCGAGACGGGTGCTTATTGCGCCTCGCTTCTTACAATAGGTTCCTCTCGTCGCACATATTGTTTTCTTTGTCTTAAGTAGTTTACAATATTGTACATTATCGCAAAGGTATAGAATAAACACAAAACATTCAATTTTACTTAAATTATACAAACTAGTGGAGTGAGCGAGGCAGCGAGTTTTATGAAATGGCTCTGTCCGTAACAGTCTCCCCCCGGCGAAGATCTTCGAAGCCCTCATCTATCGGCAGGACAATGAGCCTTCTTACAGGTCGCCTAAAAACTCCCCCTCGCGTCCTGACACTAGCGCTTCGCACCACCCCGTCTGGCCCGGTGAAGACTTCCTCTACTTGTCCTCTTGGCCATACGTTACGGGGTAGTATACCGTCGGCGATAAGCACTACGTCCCCCTGTTGAATGTTTCGCTTATTGCACCTATGATCGCCGCGCGGCGCTAAAGTAGGTAGATACTCGGTGAGCCAACGTGCCCAAAACGAGTTCGCCAATGCCTGCGCGGCTTTCCAGGTTTTTCTATCGGCCGCACTACATTCTCCTACGTAAGGTAGCCCGTTTGCTGAACCTAATAAAAAATGATTTGGCGTAAGCGCCTCGTCATCCTGCGGGTCTACAGATACGTGTGTGAGCGGTCGGGAATTTACCGTATGTTCTATCTCGGCCATTAATGTATTTAAAACTTCTTCCTTGGGCGCGCGTTCGTTCAGAGTTACCGAAATGGCTCGTTTGACGGTCTTAATCATGCGCTCCCACGCTCCCCCCTGGTTGGGAGCGCCGGGATCGATAAAGCGCCACTCCATACGCTTTGCCGTTGCGTAGTTCTGGAGAGCGGGGAGCCATTCTTGATAAGCCTTGTTTAGTTCTACGTTTGATGTGTCCCCGTGACTCTTTAAAATTTCCGCGGCGAGTCGAGCGCCTATCAAACTTGCCTGTAACTCCATGCGCGGGATGCTTTGCGCCTTCATTGGAGCTACTTTTGCCTTCCCCGCAATTAGTCTCACTACTACACCCTCGGGGCCCTTGAATCGCCAATATGCAACGGCGGCGTACGCTTGTTCACTAGCGTCACAGAATAGGTGAAGCTGCCGTTCATATTTACGCGAGTGTGCGTAGTAACATCGTGGTAGGCGCAAGTTTGCTATGTGCTGCAGGTCAAGTTGCCAGTCAACAAATGATGCCGCTTCTTCATGTGGTAATTGCTCGTCCCAGTCCACTTTTTTCTTCCATAGTTCTTGCAGCATGATCTTAGCTGTTATGGTATACGGGCTGAGCAATCCCAACGGATCAAATATCGACATGACCGCTGCCAAAGCTTCGCGTTTTGTCGGAGTTCGTTCCCCGTTCTTTACCTCGGCTGGTACCCTAGGCATGTTGCAGTTAAACGCGAGCTCGTCTGTTTGCGTTATCCATAAGACGCCTAACGTCTTTCCGTACGGATGCGCGTTCGACGCAAGTTCCACGGGTGCGTGCGCTCTCAGTTCCGTCGGGACGTCGTTTAGTACGGCCTCGCTGTTACTACTCCAACTGGCGAGTTCGAATCCTGCTCTTCTGTGAACTGCGCGGACTTGTGCAGCCGTTCTGGATGCGATCTCCTCGTCATCGAAACTTTCGACCCAATCGTCCATGTAATGGTTCTCCGTGATCGATGGGAAAGCTAACGGATGCGAGTCCTTATGATCTTCCGCGTTTCGGTTCCTTACGCTGTGAGCGATAAACGGTGAGCTTCTTGCCCCGAATATCATGGATGTCATGACGTATTTGTTCGGCGGGCCGGTTCGGTCGGTCCCTCGCCATAGAAAACGTTGCGCTACCTGGTCTTCCGGTCGGATTTTTATCTGCAAAAACATTTCCCTAATATCGGCCGTTACCGCGACCGGTTTTTGTCTAAATCGGAACAATACCCCGTACAATGACTGGAGTAAGTCTGGACCGTCAAGTAACGCATCATTCAAACAGACACCGTTGGATCGCGCCGCCGCGTCAAAAACCATTCGAAGCTTTCCAGGCTTATTGGGATTCGTTACTGCAAAGTGTGGCAAATACCATTCCTTTGGACTCGTTCTGTCCTGCTCACACTTTGTAGCGTACCCTTTCTGAAATAGTTTTTCCACCTGCTCGGTGTACGCGGTTGCGAATTCGGGCGACTTATCCATTTTTCTCTCGATGCTGTTTAATCTGTTTAATGCCATATTGTAGCTCGGGGGCAGGGTGGTTTGATCCTCGGCCCACGGCAGCCCCACTTCGAAACGACCATCTACTCGCTTGGCTGTCTTCTTGAACACTTCTTTGGCGCGCTCTTCGGCAGGAACGGGTTTCCTCTTTATCGCAATGCCTAGCGCGTCTATCTCGAAGTGCGCTCTGACGGCCTTGTCCAAGTCGATGTCGTTCGAAGTTTGTGTTTGTATGTGCAAAACGGTGTCTTTGTCTTTGCAGACCGTACTTCTAGGCGCGGATCCGTGGATTATCCACCCCAACTGGGTTAGTGACGCGGCCGGTTGGTTCCTTCGTCCGGTTAATAACTTCCTTGTCACTATCAAGTGCCAGTTGTCGGCTCCTATCAGTACGCGCGGTTTAGCATTTGTATAAGATACTATTTCCGGTGGCATATTCCGCAGATGCGGCTGCCTCAATAGATCTGATCTCACGGACTGACTTCCTATCGTGAGGTTTCTTACGGTACGCGCTTTGATGTGATGTGTGTCCGTTTGACTTTTCCCTCGTATCCTAAGATCTACGATTTGGCTTTCGGTTTCGGTCTGAGAAGAGGTTGCTCCCATGATGCGTAGCGTTCTGGTTGGGCCTTCTGCCCCGATCATCTGGGCGATGCCTTCGTCTATCAACGTGGTAGTTGATCCTTCATCCAATAACGCGTACGTGTCTACCTCTTTCCCGTCTTTTGCTTGTATCGTGATCGGACACACCTTCAACAGCACTTCGTTTGTTCCGTACGTATGTGCCGTGGCTGTGGTTGCTGAATCTTCCTTGGATTCAGGAACTTGTGAATGTAGCAACTTGTGGTGGGACTGTCGACACTCTTCCACACCGCAAGTTTTCGCCTTACATTTAAAACGTCGGTGTTTACTCGTTAAACACCGGAAACATACATGGGATTCCTTTGCCCATCGCCACCGTTCATCGATCGACATATCATTGAGCTTTCTGCACTCCGTAGTGCCGTGCTTTCCTCCGCAACATAAACAATCCGTTTTCTTCTCGGTTGTTGCATACACGGCGCTGCGATTCCGTTCTTGAGTGCGCGGTCGTTGTTCCGTTCGAACAGCTATGACCGGTTGTCTCGATACTGTCGTCGTAGTGGAGAACGTGTGTTTCATTGCGCGGTCTGCTTCGCGCATGAGAAAGCGGGACAGAGCTACTATTTCCGGCTCGCTCTGTTGTTCGTGTTCCTCTGCGTAATCGCACCAGCGAGACTTAACGTGCGGACTGAGCTTCTCTGTGACTTGACGCGCTAACATGGGATTCAGTAAGTACCCTTTCTCATCTACACAAGAAATAACCGTCACGATGTTCTGTAGTTTGATCGCGAAGGAGTTCAGTTCGCTCGCGGTCGCGCCTACTCGTGGCAGTTTCTTTATGTCTTCGAGTGCGCGGTCAATAATCACCTCTGGACGCCCGTAGCACTGTTCTAAAGTCTTCATAATCACCGCTGGTTCGGTAGCGGTGAATAGCAACGCTGACACGGTCTGTTTCGCTTCGCCTCGCAGGCAGGATCGTAGACGGGCTAAGTTCTCAGTCGGCGTGAACTTGTGCATGGCTGTAGATTCTCTCATCGCGGCTTTGAACGGCAACCACTCGCCAGGCGCTCCACTGAATAATGGAAGATCTTGCGTCTGTCGTGGTGGTGCTCTTCCGCGGGATATTCGTTCTAATGCCTCTGCTAGCCGGTCTATTCCTTTTTCTTCATTTGCCGTGTTGTTCCTAGTGGGTGTCGGCGATCGGTGTCTCACAGCTGACTCGAAAGTAACCTTGTTCGGAAGGTACTGTTCGTTCCCTCTCGCTCTGGGCGCTGACGATCTGTAGCGAGTCTCGGTGTCCGTAGGTTCGCGTTCCTGAGACGACTCCCGAGGGACGTTCTGCTGTAGCCAATCGTGAACCCTATTTTCTGATAGGTTGACTTCGTTCGCGCCTATACTTTCGCGATCAGTTTCCTCGCGAATGTTTGCAACGTTAGCGGCTAGTCGCTTCCTAATAAGTTCCGCTTGAATTTGAAGCTCTTGCCTTCGGATCATGGCAAGACTTTCTTCTGCTTCGAATTCAGCTTGACGTATTCGAGCTACTGCACTGGCGGCTGACCTATGTGAACGGACGGACGGCGCGCGCATGGTTGGTACTCCGGCTTGTGGTACGTCCCTACTTGTAGTCCCGGTCGCGACGTTACTCATTGTGGTACGATCGGTCGCGTGTGGTGGTTCCATCTGCACGGCAGGCGGCGTTGGTTCCGAAGGAGACGCGGGATAATCTTCGTAAACTCTAAGCGCGGCAGACTTCTTCCTCGTGACCGGCGGACTTCTAGTAGTCATCGTAAAAACGTACCTAACCCGATCCTAATCTTAACACTGTACTAACGCACAAAAAAAATAACACCAAAAAAAAGCAATAAAAAAAACAATGTAAACACACTTACCCCGATATACGCGCCTAACAGTTGCCTCTCGCTCACTCCCTAGCCCTAACACTATCACTATCACTATCACTTACACACTACCTAACTGTCCCTAGCAGTCCTTCAGGAGGGACTGGCCACGCGGCCAGGATACGCTCCTTTAGGGATGGATCGTGAGGGATAGGGTGGGGTAGGATCCACTCAGCAGAGGAAGGAACGTGAATACGGGGCGCTCGGTAATCGGCTGGAATGTCCGACCCCTTTGGCAGTGCCTACAGTCTGGCCCCCGCACCACGGTACCTTCTTACTGACGAGGAAGTGCACTTCGGTCCGCGCCCCGGTGCGCTCTTGATGGAACCGGTGGTGTCGCACAACACACCACACCGCCGTGAGGCGTTAACCTGCGCTTGACACCGTTTGACACCGTTAGGTGGTGGCAAGACACAGACCGCAGAGAACTGCGTATCGGATATCACCTGCCCGGGGAACACGACGCGACGATTGACTCAGGCTGGAGACTCGGAGCACCGTTCGGTGTTTTTCAGCACCCTGTGCCCGATGTGACGCTCGGCGCACCGTTCGGTGTTTTTCAGCACCCTGTGCCCGACGTGACGCTCGGCGCACCGTTCGGTGTTCTTCGAGCACTCCCTAGTGCCCCGACGTTGAGCACGGCGTGTCTTCAAGTCGAATCTTAAAATGGATCGACTGGCTGCTGGCTGACGGTTGATGACTGACGCTGATGGCTGACGCTGCTGGCTGACGCTGCTGGCTGACGCTGCTGCTGCTGGACCTCTTCGACACCCGGAACTGGTTCAACTGGCTCGGAGAGTATACACGTTCGTCCCCTGGGCTTCCGTTCGGTACACCCAGTGGATTGTGGCTTCTTCCGGCGGTCTTCCGTTGGTTTATTCAATCCGGCTTCCGATGGACCAAGAACACTGTGGGGGCCACAGGGTGTAAATGGTCAGGATTGGTTCAAAACTTCAGTGGACTGTATATAAATTTTCTTTATTCGGTTTCTTCATTAAAAAATCATCGGGTGTCGCTTTCGGGAGGTCCAAGGAGCAGGGGTTCAGCGCAGCTTGTTATTTACAATTTCTTCGGAGTTCTTGATTCGTTCGAGTGCAAGCAGGAATACGAATTTGAATAAAAATGGCGCTACTTTTATTCCCACCTTGGACCTCGCGTCGCGCATCTCACTGGCGACTAAAACGAATGAGGAGGGAGCGAGACGGGTGCTTATTGCGCCTCGCTTCTTACAATAGGTTCCTCTCGTCGCACATATTGTTTTCTTTGTCTTAAGTAGTTTACAATATTGTACATTATCGCAAAGGTATAGAATAAACACAAAACATTCAATTTTACTTAAATTATACAAACTAGTGGAGTGAGCGAGGCAGCGAGTTTTATGAAATGGCTCTGTCCGTAACAGTATTAATTTATACTGCAAATTGTCTGCTACTAAAATCTAGTTCTTGAGTGAATAATTCTATGACTTCAAAAATCTTCAGATGGCCTCACTAAGTTGATAGTTACTCTGCCATTTGTATTGTCGGTTATGGGTTCAGTTATCATAAGCATAAACATTTATGTTACAAACATAGATGTCAATTCTCTGTCTGGATTTTAAATGTAATAATTTACAAAATCTAGTACCTATACAACATATGCTTAGTTTGGGGCTAGATGGCTTGTGTAAAATGTATACCAATAATAAATTATATTATAAAAAAACATAAGTTGTCATCCTCTCCGTTCTGCAACTTAGTTCTTTATACAATTGTTGCAACATGCTAAAGAAATGCAGGATTTTGCTACACAAATATTATTATCAATTTCACAATAAACTAAAAAGGTAACAACCAGGAGACATGATAATGTCGACAAATGTTTGGAAATATGTATTAAAAAAAAAAAACGATTACCTCGTTCCCATAGTACAAGTTAAGCTTAATATGGGGGCTAGGTCTGTGTGTTACATCCACCAATATTTATTATTTATTGTTCATATATTACCTTCTTTGGCTAGTCCAGTAACTCCATCCAAGGGTGCAGTACTGATACTCTCAACATTAGATCCAAAAGACAAATGCTTGATTATATGAGTGGTGTTGAAAACCGATGATGAATAAGGCTGAACATCATGGACATGGACATGGTTTATTGTGAAGCTTTTTCCTGGAGCTATATGGAAACTTCCACCAACCTGAAAAATAAAATACACCCTTATAAGACTGAGCTTTCTATTAGTGAAAGAAATTTTAGAATGTTTTAGTAGGTACGTAATGAACGAACAAGTTTTACTACTTAGAATATTAGGGTGGTAAAAGAGTCTCATATTTTTACTCAAGGTGCAGTCTAAGATGAAGATGTCTAAGATGGTGATGATCACCTTCATAATACTTACTCTGTTCACTTCCATGTAACCAAAGAATTGACATCCTTCTTTCAAGGCTAGGTTAGTTCTTTCAATAGAGTCATCATTTTTACATTGTTCAATGGTGGATAAATCAGGTAATGCCCATCTTCGAATCCTATATGCCTCTTTCACATCTTCACATGTATTACAGCATCTAAAAAGAATCTTGAAATTGACTAAATAGATAACAACAATAATATATATCAAAATGTTTTTTTTTATTATTTATTAATTCCAGGTAAACAATGAAATTGCATGTGGAAATATACTACTACTACTTAAACTACACACAAAAAAAAGTGATATAAGAAAGTTGTATAAGTGACCTTCTCTAATATCTAAGCAACAACTTACTGAGATTCATTAAGTCCAGCACCATAGCAGCTTCCACAAGTTATTTGGGCAACATTGGTGTCATTCTGATTTACCTTAAATAAAAATTTATTTTTTAAGCGTACAGGAACTTCTAGGTCAAATTGTGAAAATTAGACAAAACAATTAGTTAAGTTAGTTAACAATTAAATAAGGAGCCTCTTTGTGGTGCACTTTAATCCTATCACTCCCTTGGTTCAAGTGATCCAGTGACTTGAGAAGTAGCATTAAAACCATATTACAGACTACATGAGCTTTTCAAAATTATTCATTTGAATGACCTATTTCATTTCTACCCTGGAAATTAGTGAGTGATGGACAAATATTTACAGTAGTAGAAATAGCAATTTCCTGTTTCTTTGGTTCTTCAATAGGTTTTCCATTTAGATCTAATCTTCGCTTGTTTATGTTTTGATCCATTTGCAGATGTTGTTCACCAGAAGAGTCCATGGCATCTAGTACTAGATCTGTAGAATATAAGTAGGTATTATTATATTATGAAGGCAGATCTTTTTTATGGTCATTCGATTTTCATCACATAACATGAAATACAAGATACATATTTAGGATTTTGTTTTTCTGTCATACTAAAACTACAGTATGGATTGAGCTGAAACATTACATATAAGAACTTCTAACTAGAAACAAGGGTGCCGACTCTGCGGAAGCTCAGGGGCTCCAGCACCCACAGGAGGTAGAAGTGAAACTAGGATCTTCTTTGTATGGTCAAATATGATTTTTCTCTATCTTGTGGATGTTTAGGAGTCAATTGGCATAATGTGTTTATTGTTAAATTATGGTGCTTTCTCTTCTCACACTTTCTCGGTGCTTTTATATGTGACATAAAACAAACCAAGCACTCATGACCACTTATAGGGTTTTCTAAAAGTCGCCACCTCTGACTGGAAATAACAAATAGGTCACTTTTATCCAAGTAATATTTAGGTGAAGCCTCTAGAAAAAGCTAATGTGGTAACATAAATGTGTAGTGTGTCTACTCATAAATTAAACTCAACAAATTTATCTTAACAATTGGATGGACAAACATTTTCTATCTGGCATTACAAATCTTACTCACAGTCACATGAAATTGTTGGTACAATTATGTCCAAATTAATACGCAGTTTATGTCCTCTGGATGTGTCCACAAAAAGTTCTTCTGATACATTAGGCGCCATGAAGGTCTTAATTTCGGAAAATACTAATAGCAAAGTAACCATAGAACTAATGACACTTACTGAAATCATAAAATTCGGGTTATATACAATGTTCACAAAAAATATTGTAAGATTTGTAAGATATTTTCTCATTATTTCACTAGAGTTCATAGTTAATTAACAATATATATACTTACTTGCAGCTCCTGAAGTAGTTTTAATTCTAAAATCTTCTAATGGCTTAGCATAAGCGTCTAATTGTTTAAATTTATCCATTAATTGGGCAGACATCCTTTTGAGCAGAAAGAAGACAAATGTGCCGTTATTTTGATGTTATTATGTATCGTTAGAATAAACACCGGTTTCCTCCACTGAACTAAAGTATCTCATACACCGAGCAGAAACAGCGACATCTGACATAAATACAACACAGGTAAATCGTTAACGTCAAAATATAAAGTACAGTCATGTTCATAACTGATGAACATGATTTGTTTGTAATTTTAGTTGATAGTAAGTAACTACCAATTTAATTAGGACTCAGTCCCAAAGCTCTATTTAATGTTCAGTATGCGATATTTGTATTCCAAGTGGTATAGTGATATAAAACTTAGCCTGCTAACTCCATACATATCACAGAGTGACAGAAAACAGCGTGCTTAATATTGTATAGTCTAGAAAGGCCTTTGGTAAACCTTGCCAAATAAAGTATTGTATTATTGATGTGAAACATCTATAGCCGCACGTAAAACCGATTTCTGGCTTGGCGACGCGTCGCCACGGCATGAGCGCTGATAGGTCCGTTCCAGGTTACGACAAATCATAAACATTATTAGTGATGGGGTAGTTACTTAGTTTCTTACAAAATAATGTCGATGTTTCACATCTGCCAGGCGTCCCGTGACAGCTCACATTTTTTTTATTGCGATTGTACACGATTGACGTTTGTTTGACATTGACATTTCATAGGTTTACTTACCGTCATGTTCCTGAGTAGGTGTAAAATATCTTTGGCATAAAATATTTTGGCCTTAAGCTGGTTTTGTCATTGTCAGTCAAAATGGGGCCTAGGGAGTCTTCGCTCACACTAAACGGGTCTAGGGTTGCATATCGTTTACCTTCTCGTATAGTAATATGATTTCCAGTAAAATCACACACATAAGAGATTAGGCTCATCATACATAGGTAAGTATTACGCGTACTTATCACGTGACTATCTGCATTTTTACCCTGCATTTTTGCGACGGTAATAAAGAATGAAATCATTGTATCATTATAAACATAATGACAAATGTTGGACTACATCTAAAGACAATATTTACGTAAACCACGGCTAGCAGGTCTAAAAAATAATTTCAACGTAAAAGTTAATTATTTAATTCGATATTTGAAAGTTCACGAAATTCTAATTCTTTAGCTAATTCAGTACTACGTATCTACGTATAACAGCGGTCGATGTTATAAACACAGGGCCGACTGGCGTGACATATCCAAGGTCTATCCTAGGTTGTCCGAGCGACGCAAAGGTGTATTCTCACTATTTCTGGTCTAGCTTCCATGAAAAGCTGCGTGGGCTATGATGTGACCTGTCCGAGCTAATCACTACCACACGCTTGCTGATTGTTACAACCCCCCCAACAGTAACGGAAACATGAAAATTGATGGTTTGCCTTTTTCAAGCCGAAGCAGTTCATAGCTTTTAGGCCATCAACATCGTATCAGTGTATTTTATGAGTGGCGCCCCGGTACTCAAAGTACGTCAGTGGGACTGATTCCTAATCAATAACTAATCGTTTATTAGGCTAAGTTCATAATTTGAAATGACTTAAGCTTGGAAAAGGTTGAGTGTAGGTGTAGCGCGATCTCAAAACGTTGAAGAAAACCACCGAAAGCCATGTATTTACCTAACATCTAGTATTCAGTTGTTGATCAGCAGTTCGCACTGAGACTAAGAACCGGGTGCAACGAAACTAAACAGGTGTTGATCATCATCTTTCGTAAGTAAAACAATTTTTAATAATTGTTTATGTCTAATTGGCTGTTTCACTACCTACCCAATCAGTTAACATGTCAACGGTTTACACTGATTTTGATCAGTCATTCAATATCGTTTATGTTGTAAAATTACAAACAATACACCACAATTTTAATATTTTTATTGACGTATCAAACTTAACTATGTAACTAGGTGCGAAACATTTAAGGCAATCTGGCTTGAAAGGCGCGTAAATGTTTCCGAAAAAAAAACAATCTCTTTGCAGATGAACTGTAAACCCTAGATTCAGTATAACCAAATTATTGTAGGTCAAAAAAAGGTCAGGTTTATTGTAACAACTCCGTTGTTTGAAATTTTGAAATTCCTTGAGAAATATTCATTCTTTATACTTATGACGACACACAAAATAATTTGAATTAATTATTAATAACATTACTGAGTATTATTTACACGTGTACAGTCTTTTTATTTAACTTATGGAGATCACTTCTTAGCATTGAAACCTTCTCCGTTGGGATCTAATATCCAAGGGTAGTAGGATGGGCATTCCATGCATGTGAAGAGACGCAGTGTTTCTCCTGGCAGCTCCCTGGTGGTCAAGGGGCACGCGTTTGGTAGCGAACAGAAAGGTTGACCTTTCACGTCACATTTGTCTTGTTTCCATTCAGCGAAGTCCCGGAGTGACGATAGCTCGGTAGGGTTTTGCATCCATTGAATAACTTGTATCATCGATGTGAAATAAACGTCATTTTTCTCCAACATTTCTTCGATGAATTTAATAAGTTCATCTCTGAACTCCTTCTTAGATTTAAGCCATGAGGCATGGAAGTGGAAGCCAAGAGGAGCGCGGTTGGTATTGTAGTGACGGTTGAAGTTGTGGCGCAGGAGACGCGCAAACTGATCACCGGTTTGAATGTTAGAACAAGAGTCAACCACGTGACAACCTGGCAGTGATTCGTCGAAAGTGGGGTCATCTCTTCTGTCCAATTCATTCATAACCATTTCCCAGATGGGGTGGCTTCGAGAGGGGCAGTTGAGCGCGTTACCGTTGCACTTGTGTGGCATTCTAAAGTACAGGGTGTACGGCCAGATAGGGACGCGACCGAGGGGTGCCGTGATGGATGCGTCGTATACGAAATATTGATCAGCCATCATTTCGAACTGTTTGTTTCCACCGACACGCAGGTATGGTGCACGTAATCCGATGATTGATGAATCCGTGATGTTAGCGAAACGTTCGGCGATCAGACGGCCGCCGGCCATCTCGGCTAACCAGTCGTCGTAGCTTCCGCTGGTCCAGTAGTTAGGGTCATCTTTGTGAGTCAGCGAAAACACAGCGATCTCGTGTCCTTTACGGTGAAGCTCTTGAACGGCAGCGTAGTTTGTGTATTTGTGAGAGACAAAGAATGTACCACGAATTTGGCAACCGTTAGGGTTCTGGCGATTTCCATTGAAAATTTGCTCGTACAAGTCAATATTGTCTACGTTGACGGCTCCGTTAAATGTAATGGTGATCATCTGAGGGACTTGGTTTGGTTCGATGCCTCCAGGAATACGAGTTCCATCAGCAGAGCAGAAACAGTCTGGGAGAATACATTGGTTCGTATCGCAGTCTGGAGCTCTGTTGGGGTCCACGTCGACAGCTGTAACAATTACGTAAGTTAGAAATTACATCAATATTTACTAATTACTTATAATTTTGTGTATAAGACTTGTAAGCGATACGTACTGCAAGCGTTCTCGTCGGATTCATCTTTGCAGTCGGGCTTCCCGTTACAGAATAATTCTTTTTCTATGCAGTCTCCACTTCCACAGGCTAATTTTCCTTCGGGACAGATGGGTTCATCTGTTTTGAGGATAGGTAAAATTTTCCTGGGTTCTGAAATTATTTATAAATGTTTAGATTTACAGCAAGTGGTAAGTGAATTGGAAAATTCCCTATTTGCTTAGATTTTAAGGAGTACGCAGGTGACTAGAACAACTTAACAAACTCCTAATCAATTAATTTTGTGTGATTTCATTTTTGTTGTAGTGTTGAAGGGGTCACAAGAAATAAGAAAAGAGACTGGGCTAAGCATGGATAATGAATTAGATAGTAGAAGTAGTAGTATTCGTACAATTATTATGATGACGGATAGGGTAAGGTCACAAGATAAAATGGTGGATAGCAAACATAATTGGAAAGATAGAAAATAAGACATAATTATTAATTATATTAAATGAAATCATAAATAATGATCATGGAGAAGGTTTTTATGAAATATCTGTATAGACAAATATCTACCATTTTTATTTATTAAAGTATACCTGAATGGTTTAACATAAAATGACGTTTGTAGATATGTAAAATGAAAACCGGAACAAGGCTGTTCAATATTATATTATTCGCTTATTTCATTTTTTGTAAAAATAATTCAACTTAAAAAATAGACTGTGCAGGCATAAGTCCAAATATTTCGGTGTAATAATTAAATTTATAAGTTTAATTTAAATATTAAAACTTTAATTCTGTTGTGTCCAGTACTGCTCTTAAAATATTGTCATATTATGGAATTCCAACCAGGCCAGGTGCAAATACAAAGGTAAACAAATGGACGGGTAAAATTAGTATTTGTTAAAGCTAAGGTGTATTATACATATCCCATTAAGTATGTGAAAGTTACTAGCTACCACTAAGAGGTATGATTAGATAAAAGAGGGTTAGTGTCTAAATATTTACAACTTAATAAGTTAGGTATCTATGTAATAAACATTTAAATATTAGCTGGTTAAATGTTAATAGGTGATTAGTGCGTAACGATGAAGCTAAGCGTGATTTAGTAGTTATCCAGAAGATTGCGTGAAGAAAAAGTGTTTATTGGTCATGTCTGTATTGTTGTTTGTACCTAGGTATTACTCTGCCTACGACTTAGATAAGTGTCATTCAGTGTTTTTGTCGCCTCATTGAGTCTATCTGAAATTGTGCCAAGACAGTTTTTTAGCTTAAATGAGTGAATGTGTCCATCGAGGCAAGCTTTCTAATTCTCGACTAGAATCGCAGAGACAAACTGGTTAGTTTTATTGCGGATATTTATTTATTTGATTGAAGGAAAGTAAGTGAAAATCGTGATTCATTTGCCCTCTAACGCGTTACTTTCATTTAATATTCCGGTTGTTATAAATGTTAGCGGGTAACATAACTACACGCAAAAGTAAATGTCATTGATTTATGTGTGATGAGAGATTGAATGGGAAACAAGGAATGTGTTCAAGTAGGTAGGTAGGTAGGTAGTGGTGTATGTATGTTGTAGTTTGTTTGTTAATGCATTTGACCGTGTCGTCGTAGCGGGCCGCGGGCCTGCGCGACCCTGCGCGACCCTGCGTGTCCGCTTCCGGGGCCTCATGCAATACTCGACACCTCGACTACAGTGCGACGCGGCCCCTTCACCCAAGCTTCATTGCTTTCTACGCGCCAATAGCTTTTGCTTCGACACTTACTCTCGAGTTTGTCACAGTTGTTCACTTTACCCTTCCAGTCGCAGGTTTGTTTATCGAGATCGAAAGCCAGGCCAGATGGGCAAGTGATCTGTTTAAGACCTGATCTAGTGCACCTGCATTGACAAGAAATGTAGAATTAAAATAAACATTTATGAGCAGGAAGTGGGCACTGGGAAGGCTAACCGGTCCCGAGTTCTCTGAGATCCGACCGGCTCCGAGACGGAAGCTTAGCCCTCCGCACGACCACTTCCTCAATTCGGAGGAACTTACTTTCTATTTGATCGCAATTCTTAACGTGTGTTTTCCAGTCACAAGTTTGACGATCAATATCGAAGGCGAGACCGCTGGGGCAGCGCACCGAGGCTAGCCTGGTGACGCTCTCACCGCCCTTGTCGCACCTGTACACAGCGAACCTCTTAGCCATCATGTACACATTCAATGAGCCGTGTATGGACCTACGCAACTTCATGCAATTATGATGACCCTACGACCCACGACGCCAATCTTAACTTGCAAAATGAACAGATAACTGAAAAGGAAAAATGTTGAGTTCAAGGAGAACAGGTCAGGAATGACTGATGAAACTGATATGATTAATTGGCTCCGCTTTCAGTCAGATGTATCAGTACGATTGATCATGCGTGTTAGTGTTAGACATCAGTGAAATACTAGATTTTAAGAAAAATATAGTCATATGTATCCATTTCCAAAAAGGATATCGTATTTAAGGACTTCTAGACACTAAAAGTGGCCGGTAGGTTACATACGTGTGGATTCTGTGGGTAGTTAACCACAGAAACACGTCTAATATTCAAGGCACGCTTGTGACCGTTCTGTTCTCAGACTGGAATATCAAGTCGCTGCGCACTGAATACTAAATACCTAGTAAGTAAAGTGACTGGACATAAATCAAACAATAAAATTAAACCCAACAAAAACTGGTCCTACTAAATAAACGTACAAAAACACATGTTCGCAAAAAAGTACTATAGAATAGGCTATTACTGAAAATAGCCATAGACTTGTTTGGTACCATGATCGCACATATTAATAGTTACCTATAGTGAAACCGGCTTTATAAGCTTTCAGTTACGACAATCCGTGAAACTCGTTTGGCCGACCAGTTCTCTCTAAGCCTCTGATGAAAACGTGACATCATTATGATAACAGTTATAATAAGTTTGTTACTCAATTCTGATTAAATAATAAAATTAAAATGCACCATAATTATAAACTCAAATGTAAAAATCGACTGTAGCAATTAACATAGTCGTATGTGAAAAATCGATACTTTAGGGTACAGCCGTTCAAAGTTTCAAATATGAATAAAGTGAACTGAACACACTACTTTTTCCACTTAGAACAACAGAGATGTTTGATTTTAGAGATTTAATAATTTACGGGGGCATTTATAGTTTTATTCTAAGGTCTTTTATGCAATAAAATGAAAATCGCATGTACATCCGACATTGTTAATTGCTACAGTCGAAATAGGTAACCAACTTTCAGAAGCTTCATAGGTGTAAAGTGGTTATGTCGACTGACCTTACTACATCGCGGCAATCTCCTTCGGTGGTGAGGCGGAAATACTCATCAGCAGGGCGACCGTCGCAGAGCTGCTCCGCGTTCACTTCATCGCTCTGACCATCTTCGTCTTGTCTCTTGACGCGGTTGAACTCGCCGCTCGCTGGAGACAAAACAGAAATGTTCCTTATTTTGTCGGTGTTACCTAATCGTGTAACTCCGATACGGATGTATTGAGCGTTATTAACATGCGACGAGGAGTCAGTCACCTGGTCGTTTCGGGCGAAACAAACGAGGCACATTAAGAACGTACCCATTAGGTAACGCGGCTGAACGTAAGCAGCGGTTGCAACACTTCGGCCTAAGGAATGTAGGCAGCCAGTGGGTACCGAGCGTTTCGCTGCAGAGCCGGAGCCAAATGCAATCCATGTCTATAATTACCTTGTACTCGTACTACGGGTGGCTTTGCCTTCAATCGTTCATTCTTTCTTTTGAATCAGTTGCTTTAGATAATAAAATACTTAAATGAATAAAATAAGTATATTGATAGACATTTTACACGGCACCATCTAGCCCCATACTAAGCATAGCTTTTACTATGAGTACCAGTTAAATGTACTTATTTTGTAAATATATTCACATAATAATTAAGAAATGTCAAGACAGGAGAAAACATCTATGTTCGTTACACAAATGTTAGTCCCGGGTGGGAATCGAATCCACGATCTTCAGCGCAGAAGGCAGTGTTACTTCCAACTGAGCTGCGACGCCAGTCAATATTTGCATGTTTCTAGTTAGGAAATCACTTGTATCTAGAACACGTTTAAATAAATTAAGTAATAAAATATTGCAGAATATTAATATTTAGAACGGTTTTACATATTGAAACTGCAGTTGCATTCTGCGTGTGAGCCTAACCGAAGTCGGCATTGAAAGTTGCTGGAAAGAAATCGAGGTCAAGTCGAGTAAGCGAGCCACGTCGCGTCGCGTCGCAAACCTGATGACGCTTATTCTTTGTCGCTTTTAAGTAACGCAGCCATTTAATACGTGGTCACTGAGTATGGTATGTGACCATTGACTTTTAGGTACCTACGCTGTTAACAAAGTAAAATTATATAATAATTCTAAATAATCCAGTTGCCACAAGCGGGGCATATAAATAATGAATGCATGGATGCACATGTTTTTATTCGAACTATGTTATAAAAAAGAGGAAAGAAAAAAGTCATAAAAATTAAAAAAAAGTAAAAATAAGAATAAATGAATTTCATGTATTCTTAATTTTACTTTTATTTTAATTGGTTTTATGTAAAGTTTATATTTAGAACTTTTTGCAAGTCAGTAAAAAAGTAAAATTAAGTAAAAGTAGTACTAATTTAGCTTTAAGTAAATAGACTCATACAAGTTTCAAGAAAGATTTATTAAGAAAAAAAAAAGGTAATAATTTTTCAAAATTTATTATAATATTAGGAATAGAATGCAATGATCTTATGAGGATATGATTTTGATTATTTACCTATAATATCGATTTACACGCATGATAACGATAAAAACCGAAATAAAAAAAATTAGTATAGGTATGTACTCACCGAGACAGGCAAGCACCACCACACCAATACACAGACACGCGTGTCGAGCCATGACGCTCGGCGAACACTGGCGACTTCAACGCACGCCTTCGACAAAGTGCAAGAGGTTGCCGCTGCCCCTCTTCAACAATTTGTATTTATATAACCAGCCAGTGTGAGCAGTCCGAGCCCGGAACCCGGCCGCGGAGAACTTCGTCCTATGACCGCACCTCTCCTCAATATAAGCCACCGATCCATCATTCACAGCTTTTAAAAGCTAAAACGCAACGACTGGCTAACTTCGTTACTTACTGGAAACAATGCACACAAATTATAATGACTCATTGTAATGATATTATAATATGGATGCTCACTCTATTCAATCTTATATTAAATAGCATTGTTGTCATTAAGAAACATTACTGCATAGATTCGTGATCATCTAAGAACATTTAAAAATAAATATTTCAGCTATTTCTCCCTGTCAATAGAAATAATTTCTAAATATTATAGAACAAGCCAAAGATTGTATGCCTCAGCACACTTATTTCTGGTTTAGCTACTAAATGCTAATAAAATTTGTTGAGCATGCAGGCAAGGAAGTTTCCAAGTGTCTTCCGGGTTAAAAAAATCCTGACAATACCTAACCTAACGGAATCTGGTGCCCCTATTTGTAAAATTTGTTGATGGCTTAGTTGCCTGATGAGTTAAATGCCAGGCTGTTATTAATTGACATGGTTGGTCTTATCGATACATAAATTTTCTGTTGCTTGCTATGTAACTTTCAGTATCAAAATATTTAGTTCTTTTTTATTTATTTATTTAATACCAATAGAAGAATACCTATGATTTATCTAAATATAACATAAATCACTGGTAAAAGCTATAAGGTAATATCGAATTCGTAAACAATACCACTGGTTCTGTGACAAATAACACTCAGTCAAATAGCCAATGAAAAATATTTATTCGGAATAAGCTGTTGGAATGGAAAGACTTACGAGTATGTACCTATTTGAGTGTAGGTATACAGAGTGTACTATATGCACTTTAACTCAAATCACAATATAAATACTTAGGTATTACCTAAGGCAAAATATATAATATCAAATCGGAGCAGAACATTGAAACCCATGCGAATATTTTTTAAAGTAATTAATAACAAAGTTGATTTTATATCTTTATATAGAAAGTACTCGAAGGATCGGTTAAAAAGCTGTGTTATACGTAATCGGTTATTGTGCAAAATTTTGAGTACCATAATTTATTACTAACAGTAAAATTGATGTAAAGTAAAAGAAATAATCAAATGTATTATTACCAATAATTTTGACGCCGCGCCGTAGTAATGTATTCCGAGTTTATAGTTTTCCAGATTGAGTAGCAATTGTGTTGTTATTGACAGAGGGATGAGCCATCTGCTATTTTCCTCTAGTTTATAGTATGAAGTTTCAGTCCGTAGGCCTTGTAGCTTCTGAGACGTCGTCATGAGTCAGTGATTGAATCAGTCCTTTTTCCTTTAAAACCTCTCATGTGCACTCTTTAGAGCTTATAGAACATATTAGAATGAATTTTGAAATCATTCCTCAGGCGTTCAGAGTGGAATCTTCTATTAACAATCGTTTCGTATCTAAATTAGCTTTAATTTTGTCTGTGTAATTATTTATTATGGACTAGGTATAGTATATATACTAGGACTAGGCCTATACCTTTATTCAGTGAACAACATAGGTGTGATTGGTTTCCGGCATAATGGTGTCTAGAATAATTTTATTCGAACGCTTTCCAAAACACGCTAATTTCCATCAGCAGTGGTATTCAGTTATTTTTACACATAATAAAGGTTTACTGAAATGATAAATACGATTGGCCATAAGTCCGGTCCAAGGAATGTAAATATGCTATTATAATATACATATTTATATTATAAGGTAGCTCGTAATCCTTTTGAAACATTTTCGTTTTTTTACTTTATGTGTTATCTAAGAAAGTCATATTTATCATCTAAGACACCAAAAATGTATTGTATGATACCGTTTTCAATTTCTGCTGTAATATTTACTAATTTTACCTTAATTTACAAAATGATAGCATAAGTACGAATAACCATAAGGGACATAATGGTGCTAATTCCTAGTTTAGTAATGAGTGGTACCTAGACTTTAAAACGGAAGAATTTGGATTGGGACCTGTTTTTTACTTGAAAAGTCATCTTTTTTACATACCTGTCGGGTGAGACTCACTTTCGATTAACGATCGAACCAGTTCTTGTATAAATTTATGTCAATGTCAAAATAAGGTGGAAAGAGGATCCTAATTATGTGATTATAAAGCTCATTTAAATTTTGTAGGTATAAGAATAGTTTTAAATTTCTGTACCACTTAAACTAAAATAATATGGCGCCATACTTATGTAGGTATTTTATTGAGATTATGTTTATATTAAACTTGTAGCAATTATTATTCCATAGTTTATAAAATAGGCAAATGTGTGATTCTTACAAAATGCCAATATATTCAGAGGTCATATTATTATGTCTTTAAAAACTGTACTCGGCTGTGTACCATTTTATTTATCAAATGTCAAGGCTGAGCAGTAACGTTTGTTAATTGACGTCACTTGTGTTTAATTGTATTAATAGTAATACATAGTAGAGATCAATGTTTTAATGTCTTTCAACACAAATATACGAAAGAGTATTAGGCATAATATCTTGAGGTGAACTTTCGCAATAATCTAGAAAATATCAGATAAAGCTGTAGAGTCTTAGTGAAACGGAGAAGTTTAAAATTAAAATAACGCAACCTTTAATTCTAATTTTGTACACAATAATTGTATTGTGTACCGATTAGGTAGGATTTAATTCATCACGTATTAAAATGGAATCCAGTAAATACAAATACGAGACAGTATATGAGGAGACTAGTGCAATACTTACGCTGATATGTGTTGTATGGTTGGCCTTGTGGCAACATCCGGGTCTCGTTATGTAATGACAGGACTGATGGCTGAGCTCGCGGGCGGGCGGCGGGCGGGCGGCGGGTGGCGGGCGGGCGGGCGGGATGCGGCGACGTCGCCACCGGGCGGCTGTATCGTCGCCAGCTCACCTTATCATGATCACCGTTTGACCGGCGCGGCGGTCGTTATTCTCATATGTAGGCACTTATTCCAACATTTCCACGTATTCCACGTATCGCTAGCTTTGTAGATTCTAAATTTGGTATCTCTGTTTATAAATTATGGAATATTGTAACTATTCTTGGTTCGTATCAAGTAAAACAATAATTTTCGTAACATATTATTATTGTATCGTTTATATACTCAAAAATGTATGCATGCTGTGTTCATCTTTATTTAAAATTACATGTAATCTGTTGTTATTATCTAGCACTTAAGAACGTAATCATGTAAATTTTGTTGATAAATCTAATAAATAAATATAATGAATAGAACTAGAATAATATATAAACGCTGCCGTAATCCCCGAAGAAGGCTTTCAAATAAAGCTCTAATAGAGTTGTGGCGGAAGAACGTACGGACATGTAAGGGAAAATAACGATAAAAATATAAATTACAGTCATACAAATTGATATCTACGTGCTAATAGTATGTATATAGTATAGTAGTGTATATTGATGGGTCCATCAACATATTTGCACTTTCGAATGATGCGATTTGTTGCATAACAAAACGAAGAATTATTAACATTTGAACAGACCCGATGATTTTCTTGACGAGATGTGGTTGTTACGTGCACATTTGACCTGAATGGCCGATGCTAAACCTACTTCTAGAATATTACTAATATACTTACTTACATATTTATAAGTTGAGTGTAAAACCTGGGCGAAGAGCCCACAAGCTCGTGTTTTACATAAGTATAAATAATTGTTTTATATGAAAAGATGTATACATGGACTGGTACATCCTAATATCAGCTCACCTCACATCATCACAACATCAGGTCTACTGCTGGATAAATTCTTCTCCTATAGTAAGTGCCATGAACCCATCTTTGTCTCTCCTTATCCACTTTCTTTCTGCTCTCTAACATAAGTCATCGCTCCATCTGACCGGAGCCGGGGGGCGCCCTGCGCTACTTGCCTTACGTTGGGTAACTTTGGATTTTATCTTTAATAGTGACCGAGCACAGCCCGCTCCATAGCTCCCCTAAATTAATTTAAAATTACTTTTCTAACCACGAATTTTAGCATTGTAGTCATGACAGGTACGACGCACCGATTGAAAACTTTAATTTTCCACGCATTATGGTATTGACGATGAAAAGGCCTAACCAATCCTAATAAGTCTTTTTTTTATGTGATATAGTAACGGAACGAGCCGACGGCCCACCTGGTGGTAAGTGGTAACCTCGGCCCATAACAACCGATGCGGCTTGGGTCCTCCCCTACTAGGTAAGACAAGACCCAAGTCGCATCGTATGCGCCCGTAACTATGAGACCTGTTGGTGGAATGTCTCGTGTGCCTGTAATTTTACCGGCAACCACACCTTTCAAACCGGAACACAGTAACGCGAACGCGTTACTGCTTGGCTGCAGAAATGGGCATGGTGGCAGTACTTCCCCGGACAAACTTGGCGAGAGTTCTACTGCTCTTAAAAGTGTAGTGTGTAGTGTCTAGACGTGTAGTCAAATCTTGCTTGTGGATTAATTACAACTTGCCCTTGAAGCCTCTATATTTTAATACAAGACTGATTCCGGTTACAATACAATTGTGTTGTCGTCTAGTTGGTTTGATGATAAAGTTGGAAGGATGACGCAGATTATCTCAGAATTATAATGGAGATTATGAGATCAAAAATAACATAGTTTGCTTTTATTTAAATTGTGTGAAATTTAAGTTAATATAGACGCGTAAGGTGCCATTTTTTTAGACACCGAAGTTCTTCTAAGCCTTTTTTTTTATTTGAGTATAAATGAATTTATTGGTACGTTATTATTTAATATCAGAAATTTATCAGTATCATTCTCGTTTCCACTGCACAGACACATGCAAGCGGCCATCTGGAAATGCATGTTGCAACTAACCAATATAACATCATGACAAAACGGCTTTAAAAACTATGTTTTTAAATTTTTATGACCGGAACACTATATAAACGCCAGAATAGATGATGAATAAGCCATAAAATTTGTGATTGATTTAGATTGCCCTCGTTCGAAAACATTTTCTACTTTTGTTTAGTGAAATGTTACTAGAGTGAGTCTGAATTTATTTATGATTTACATATTTCTTTTATTATAAAACTAGGGTAATAACATAAACGTAATATTTATAATGAAAATTTTATTGAGACTACTATTGAGCAATTTAACACCAGAATTTAACCTTTATGTTCTACGCTGTTGCATGCGCCCTTCTGCACCGCAGTCCCTCACTGCTGCACTTATTTGCATTGCAAATACTCGGAATTACTAACTTAGGTATGCACTACCGAATTTATTATTACAACCACATCGTTATTATCGTTCTTAGAGCCCCACCCATATAATAAATATATTTATTTCCATGTTCTCTGTATATTATAAAGTTCTGTCTGTTCCCTATTGGCTGATCTCGCCGGACGTTTCAGGAATAAGCCGGTATAATTTGTGCTAGCAATTACATTGTACTGTTATCACCGATATTCGCAATTCTCCAGTTGTCATTCTTTGTTATAATGTAGCACTGAGTTTCTACGGCCTTACGTTTTGTAAATCGTAATATACTTACACAAACACTTCTGAATCAGTCTTTCTATTGGCGCAACGAAATCCCTAAATTTGTTTCTTTGATTAGCCTTTACAAATGTCACCGGGGACTTTATAATATAAAGTTATGTATTTATTTACACCGTGGCTCAATTTATCTGTATATATGAGTAGGTACACAAATAGAACCCCTTTATTACGTAAGTTCAGTCGATGCGACCACTCCTTACTATTCGGTGCATGAGTTAATATGTCTTTTATTTTATCCTTTTTGCTATGTTACCTCGTTATAAAATCTCATAAAAGCATGTTATTCATAATTGTTTTAAAGTTAGAAAAGTGATGAAACGTTATGCAATACGTAAATATCATTGGTATCAAAGAGTTATTAACCGGGCTACCGAACTGGGACCAAGTAAAGTGCGACGAAGATAATCCAGCACAGAGAACTTGAACTTTCATGATATGCACCTATATGAAATAGCTACGTGTCAGATAGGTAGGTGGCATGCCGGAGAGGCCGAGCCGAGCGCAGCGCAGCTTCGTCGAGTAGGCGCGCTCGAGTCAAGGATTCTTCAAGATATTTCCTTTCACTTGGGACAATACCTAGGCATAACGCTTTATACATTAAACATCTACAAAACAGAGTCGACTATAATTGTACGTATACCGTGTTCTGGGAAACGTATCAATACAGCTAATTCGTTTGTGATTTTTTATCCTCCTATTGTAAGAATATAAACAAATAACTGTTCTTAAATAAAAAGTTGAGTAGTATAAGAAAATGTAGGTACACAACATCATGTTTGAATACCCCTTATTTGATTTGCTGGTAACTTGCCAAGGTTATGGACGTGTAATCAATAGACTTGCCTATGTATAGAAATGACCACATCTGCGAAATAATGTTTATTATTTAGTAAAACTGAACGTGTTTTCAAACTTGAAAATGTCGTAAACACATATTTAAAGCTAGGTTTTGAACTTCTTTCTAGCGGAAATGTTGGGTTCCGTTCTATAAAAATCAACCCCTAGCTATAAGGTAATAAACTTCGACTGATTCGTTAAGCCCAAAATAAACATACGAGTATCTATGGAAAGATTGTTTCTTAATTGAAGAAGCCATTAAATAAGCTTTTCGTTATCATCATGAAAAATTTGTGAGATAGTATTTTTTTATAAGAATTTTTGCGATTTCTAAACGGAGGAATTTTAAAACATCACCCGTAGACACGGTTTCTCCGACACGCTCTTGTAACACAGGAAAACGTTTAACAAATACCTAATTTAAAAATACAACCTTGCTTTAAAGTTTTTGTGTAAGTACCAGTAAACAAAGAAATAGATATTGTAGTACCTACTCGTACTACAGGGGGATATGTAGAGTCATACTGACTGGTGGCATTTGATGTTTAACTTTCTACTAGTATAATGTGTTGTCTTTATTTAACGTTACCGATGTCTCGTTTATAATGTAAACGACATCTCAAATAAGTGTTAACAAAGAGTGGTGAGTGCGCCATTCGGCGCGTTGGAGGAATGCTTTCACTGCTTTCACTGTGGCGACTTGCAGTGCGCTTCTTCACTGCCACTGGAGATATTTACCTGCCTAACGCAGTTCCAACTCTCTATTTATTTAGATGCCGCTAACAATACAATTGTTTCGCATTGTCCTTATTCACTGGGTTGATAAACGCCTCGTGTTGCAAAACAAAATGGAAAGTTCGCTATGGCTCTGAGGATACGTACATGGTCGGAGGTGATGATGTGCAATGCAGCCCGCCCACACGTCAGGGAGATTCAAAGTGGCGCCCGCGCCTCTATTGTTCGCCGGCCCCCTGTCATGTACACCTTTATATACGAGTACATTATGTACATGTACCTAATGCGTCATTACTAAAATATCTATGATGCCTCATCATACTTTATAACCCTGTCATCCTGTGCCAGTATATTAAGCAAGAATCAAATAATTGTATTTGGTTCAATATAGTCATAGGCATAACTTGCCTGTACACTAAAATCATTATTATAGCAAATCTGCTACAGGTATAGGGTTATGTACTTACTTAAACTCCTTTATCTACAACATACCAACAGCATTTTGTGTGTTTTTTTTCTCTAAAATCGTCTTTATCTTGAGCATTAAGGCCATCAACCTATAGCCATAAGGGTTAAAGTACTTTTTTTATTGAGTTTAAGGAATGAACCTAAAGGACACTGAACTTCAAGTGCAAGAAACAGCCGATTTTAGGTTTATTATAACCTGAAATCTTCGTAATTCAAAATTCGTTGAACAAATATTGTCGATTAGATGTAAAAAAAGTATATAACGAATGTTGTCGGTTAAGATATACAGAATTTATCCTTAGGAGGTTTTTAACGTATTACCAATGGCTTGAATACGCAAGTTTCTTTTAACCTTCAGGCTAAAATTCCTGAACGTATGCTGGTAAAAATTGTGAATACGGGTGACTGATGAATTGGAATATACCAGGAATACCTTTAATTTCGGTACCACGCAAAGTAAGCCGAGGTCAAAGGCTTGCATATATTATATTTTTTGTTACTAAACCTAAAGTTTACCTTAAGATTTTTAGTAATGAAATTTGAACTCATTTAAACTTTTCTACGATTGGTTGATCATATGGTTTCAGTCACTCATACTTATGAAGTTTCTTCTATATAGTAACTGAATCTGAATAGCTAAGCATTAAACCAATAAATTCATATATTGAAAAAAAAAATTTTTGTCTTTTAATTTATTATGCGGTCAGTCAGCAAATTATTTTTTCTTTGTCTTTCCAGTATTGATTGTTTCAATTACGTATTGACTCTGACCATTATGTTACTTTTTAAACTTTATGGCTACTGGATAAGGTTTCAAAGTTGCATTCCAACTTTTAGCCCATCTGATCGCACAAAAACTTTCCGCAAAAGGCTATTGACTTTGAACCGGGCAATCAACATTCATCTCCTTAGCCGGATAAGGATGACATATTATTGACTTTATTTTAATGGAATATTTTTACAAATAAATCAATTGAAATAAAACATATTTTCATATTTCATTTAACTTAAATTATCCTTGTAAAATAAATTCACAATCTAAAACCTCTTTAATACGTGTACATGAATTACGAGCACTGGAGGGCGCTGCAATAAATCTTGTGCCGTTGCCCCCCAGTGATGGATAGTGCATCAAATCTTGTACTGTTGTTTTGATTTTTGGAACTGTCCACGCGAGTATTAGAAATGAATAATTTTCATCGATTTTTTATTTGTTTAATATAGCTAAGTGGTTTGTGCATAACATTTTACGATGTCATGATGCGATGTCTTGAATCCTGACTAATGTATTGACTACATAACGCTACGCTCAACCTAACGCTTTTCTCAGAAACTTGAAATTAAAGTGATACCAAGCAGGTACAACACGCGATAATGTGGTGGTTCATAGTTATTCCAATAAATTAGTCTCGAAGCGCTCGCCGGAGCTCGAGGTGTTACTAATAATAATTTTATATTGTGACCTCGTGTTTTGTCTATTCAGGGTATCATATAATAACATTATTAATCGTCTTGTTTTTAGATTCGTTGTTAATTAATTAATATTGTTTTATCTTTGAAGTAGAAGAGGTACACGTATGTCCTTGACCATATTTATTACCTAATGAAGGCGATGCAGATGCTAGGTTGAATTTTATTTTAACTAATATCTCCTATAGGTCTAGGTCAGTCTATAAGATTTTAGTTTAATAGTTGTCCGACAGCCCTCACAGCTCAGTTTTTAGGTAGCTGGTTCGATTTTCACCCAGGTATAACGTTTGTGTGATGTACGTAAAGTAGATGTTTCTTTTGGGTCTAGATGTCATTTATATAGAGGTATAATACAATTTATTTACCTAAATGTATTTAAAAATCTTTGTTCTTTAATTTTTTTTAATTCTTTACTTAAATCTTTATTCTATCAGAATTCTATCTTCTGTAAGAGAACCAGATATCTAAATATCTGGCTCTTCTTTTAGTACAAGTTCACTTTGTTTGGCCTGAATGGCGTCGTGTTCACAGGAAAAAGAATACACATAATATTTAATAAAATTTATTTATAATTTTTAAAACAGACTTACATTACAAAAATCACATAAAGTATAAAATAGGTCTATTAAATATTTATGTGAGTCTATTTTATAGTAGGGTAGGTACTTAGACTACGGACGGGATTGTGACCCGGTACACTTCCACTTACACGAAAACGTATTCATAGCTCACATTATAATTTGAAAAGGTAACCTAAGTAGGCAAATTATATTCATTTACATAATTGTCCGAAAATTTAAGAACTGTGTAGGTAAGTATGTATGTAGTTCCTTTTAAGCTACGAATAAGTTGTTCGTGAACAAACTACCGAAATTATTATAAAGGTCGTATAATAATTTTGGTGATGAAACTAACTAGAGCGCGTGAGGCGCGAGATCATGGCTCAATTAAAAGCGGCCGTCGCCCGTGGGGTCGTTGAGCCAGGGGTAGGTGACGGGACATCTCACGCACGTCTGCAGGTTGATGGTCTCGCCGGGCACCTCCTTGGAGGTGAGCTTGCACGAATGCGGCACCCAGCACGCCTGGTAGCCCTCCACGGCGCACCTCTCCCTCCAGGGCTCGAAGTTCTTCGCCTCTGTGATCGTACGCGGGTTCTGAATCCATTGGATGACCTGAGTCATCGTCACGAAGTAAACGTCGTTGTGACTCTGAAGGATTTCGTCAATCCAGTAAAGGAAAGCTTCCAAAAACTCAGGGTTGTTCCTGAGCCACGCGGCGTGGAAGTAGAGACCGAGAGGGGCGCGGTTCTGCTCGTAGTGGCGGTCGAAGTTGTGGTTGAGGAAGTTGTAGAACTGATCCCCTGTGAGGATGTTGGAGCAAGAGTCCACCATGGCACAGCCCGGGAGGTACTCGTCGTTGGTGGGGTCCTCGCGACGGTCGAGCTCATTCATAACCATTTCCCAAACGGCGTGGCTTCGGGTCGGGCAACTCTGCAGGTTACCGTGGCATCGGTGAGGCATTTTGAAGTACATGGTGTACGGCCATAGAGGCGGGTTGGAGAGAGGCGCTGTGATAGTGCTGTCATACAAGAAGGCCTGTTCCTCCATCATGGTGAACTGGTTGTTACCACCGACACGCAAGTAAGGGGCGCGTACACCGACTACGCTGTTGTCGGAGATGTTGGCGAACTTTTCGACGATGGTCCTCATACCGGCCATTTCCTTGCCCCAGTCGTCGACGGAGGCGTTACTCCAGAAACGCTCGTCATCATTGTGTCTAACAAATAAAAATGTACATGAGTTAGACTAGATACATAATCTAAATACATTTATATCAATGTTTACGTAATAAACTTACGTGATTGAGTGCACGGCGATCTCGTGACCTTTCCTGTGAGTTTCGTGGACGGCGGAGTAGTTGGTGTATTTGTGAGAGACGAAGTATGTAGCCTTGATATCGCAACCGTTGGGGTTCTTGCGTTTACCGTTGAATATTTCCTTGTACAGTTCGATGTTGTTATTGTTGATGGCGTCATCGAAAGTGATGGTGATCATCTGGGGCACGTCCTTGGAGGGCAGGTCACCGGGGATGACGGTGCCGTCTTCCGAACAGAAGCAGTCGGGCAAGACGCATTGAGTCGAATCGCATGGCGGGGCTCGGTTCGGGTCATTGTCGATATCTGCGACAAGTTATATCACAAATATTCAGTATTTTGAATACATCATTATATAATCAAAATATTATTTACTATATGAATACCTAAACATTTATAGATGTAACTCTAATTGTACTGTAACTGTATTTCTAATGATGACATGATACGAGGTAGAGACACGCGCAGCTGTAGAGCTGTATGTATATGTCAGCCGGAGCCCGACTAGGAACCAGTATGGGTACTTTCGCTCGGTCAAATCATTGGCGTCACAACTGACACCCATTTGGATTTCACTTTTGATTCTGTAAATTTTACTAAATCAGCTATCGTATAAATTACAATTTTATATTGGCTGTAGATCGCAGATCCAAGATACGCATCATGTATATAAACGCCTGTATTTATGATGTAAATACAATATAATGCGTATAGCACTGATCACAAAAAGTTCCACGTCGTGCATCCAGTTTAGAGTCCTCGGTATCGGTGAATGGAATTTTGTATCCTTGTCATGTACATGATTACAATTCAATGTATAGTTTCAAGTGTTATAGCGACGCGGGGTATGGTATTGTGTGTGGCGAATGTTGAGTTATTCCACGCATACCGACTAGCTATACTAGCTACTATCTACGTGGCAGTCTATTGCTTATTTGAATCCAGAGTTTCCAAACATTGTGTTCTGTGTGCGGCTGACAAAAGAAGAGAAGTGAAATGTTAAGAAATTGGTTACGGCTTCGATGATGTGTTACAACATTACATTGAAATATTTTTTTAGGCTAAGTGACTGGTTTGCATGTCGATCGTCACGCTTAGAATTGACCTTCTTTATTTACCATTTTTTTGCGGCAAAGCTAATTAAATCCTTTTACTGAGACTACTGGATTGGATTATATGTATTTAACCACGATAATCCAATACACCAGTCTAGAGGTAGAGACTAGAGATTATTTATTTAGAATTTTTTCGCTGTTTAGCTCTTAAATCATATAGCACCGCTTACTAAATTTATATGTCGTAAGCTTAAAACCAATATCTATAAATTTATGATATCGTCACAGCAATAATTTAAACACATATTTTACTACATAAATGCTAAATTAATAAATCGACGAGTGTATGAATTCAACATAATACATTAGAATGCATCGACTCAGAAAGCGTCTCCTAATTAATCATTATATTCCCGAAAAACAGAGTAGAATGCTGCGGTATAGATTTAATAAGCACATATTTCAGAAAATAGACAATGTCTAGCCATCTTGGAATTTAAATGTTAACGTTTAATGTAAGGTACATACCACAAGAATTTTCGTCGGAACCATCGGCGCAGTCCCTTTCACCGTTACAGAAGAGTCCCCTCTCTATGCAGGTGGCGTCACCGCAGGCCAGATAGCCATCTTGGCAAAGAGGCTCCTCGGTGTAAAGTAGGGGTTTCACTTTGCGTTCCTTGTTCTTCAATTTGCAGTTTTTAACCGCGTCCTTCCAGTCACAAGTCTGCTTCTCGATGTCGAAGAACAAACCGGCCGGGCAACGGATGGCTTGGATACCCTATTATGAAACGAGTTAAATTATGAAGCTGTCCGTTGTAAGCGTTGAGAAATAATGTTATGCGCAGCTGTTACACAGTTCAGGTAATTTGTATTGTAATATTGATTGGTGAAAATACTTTAAGTCAATTCATTACGGCAGACATTTAATGGTTAAGGTCGCTGTTTATTATAATCGATTGAAGACAACAGTTCAATAGTTACTACCTTGTAAATTTTTGTGTATGTTAACTTAGCTTATGATATTGGTTTATATTTAAATTCTAAGAACTTAATCGTATGAATCATCAGTTCACAGACATACACTCACAGACTGCACATGAATTAGTTCCTGGTTTATTTTTGGATGTTTTGCGCTACATTAAAGTCAGAATAGAATGGGTTTGATTCCCCTTGGTAAGCTTAACGACGTACGGTGTATGTTATTTCCTGTTAATTTGTGTTCTGTTGAATAAATTGCTTAAATATTCCAAATAAAGAACAAGCAAAAACTTAGTCTGTAAAATGGTTTTTCAACGACAAGGACAAATATCCAAAGATCCATCTTTATAGATACGTGCATAACTGTTGTTCATAATATCATGGATACGATATTTGGGATTCGTTAGGTTATTTTGTGATACGATGAGATTGCATTCAAATATTAAGAAGTTACTAGTTTTATGTCAATATATATATAGTATACGGTATTTTAAGGAAACGTTGAGCTGGTACAGGAAATAAAATATTTTTTAGATTGGAGTCAAACTGGATCGCCTCCACGCACGTAGCATTGGTCTCGACACGGCCATGTTCATGGCCTCACAGCTCAGTTGGTAGTAACGCTGCCTTCTGTGCTGTAGGTCGTGGGTTCAATTCCCACCCAGGACAAACATTTGCGTGACGAACATAGGTTTGTTTCGTGTCTGGGTGTTAATATGTATTATATGCATTTGCAAAAAAAAAAAAAAAAGTATTATATCAGTTGTCAAGTTCCATGATACAAGCTATGCTTAGCTTACTTCGGGGCTAGATGGCGCTGTATGAAATGTCCACCAGTACTATATTATGTCTACGAAGGGAGGAATGTTATAGGTAGTGTATGTACGCGGCACTTACCGAGGCGGTGCACTGGATGACGTCGCGACAGTTGTCGCCCTCGCCAGCCACCAGGCGGAACCATTCTCCGGCGTCCTTGTCCTTGCATAGTTCCAGCTCCAGGCTGTCGTCTTTCTTCGCTGTATCGTCCGCTTGCCGCTTCCATCGGTGTCCATTGACAACCGCTAAACAAATTAAAACACGTTATTTGCTTCCTGTTTACAGGAAATAGTCTTGTAAATCTGTTACATATACGAGTGAGATCGCTTGACCTGGAAGTGATAGTTGAGTCTAGATTACTTCCGTGAGAGCGTTTATTATAAACGGGCAAAGATGCCTTTACACGAGTAACGACCACATAAAGTAGGTATTGTTTTTTTATACATTAGAACCGAAATGTCAGTTGGGAGCGTACTGGTACTGGTACGAGACGGGTAAATGCCAAAGGTTGGGTGAGCGCTCGTGACATTTGACTCGGTTCCAAATGTCAGCGCTTGGGCAAGCGACAAGGACGACTCTTTCTGTCTTCTATCCGTACAATATTGAACATTATGCATGGCATTTGATTTGTGCGCCGATTAGGCTGACGAAATTATTATAAATTCAAAAAGGTTACGGAATAGTTGTTTTCCTTGTGTCTTCATTAAATTTCAGGAACTTTAACGATTTGAGTATTAAGAAACCTTTTATCAAACCAGTTCGCAACAATTCCATGTAATTTGTAATGCCATAGCATTTTAGAAAGTAGTTGTATTAAATTGAGGTGATTAATTAAGCAACTAAAGAAATAATGATTCCCACAGAACTATTGAACAATGCGGTTCACAACGTGCACTCTGAATCTTGTGTTTTTTTGTAATTAACATTCCTTGCTTGAGTAATAATTCAAAAATAATATGTGCGATTTAGGTATTGGTGTGCGTATAGATTTTTGTGGCCAGTAATGCGTGTACATAATATGAGGAAACCGATCTCTCCGATATTATCTAACTTAGTTGCGTTGCTTGTGACCGCCCGCGCCGGTAGAGTTTGTGGTTGTCTACAAATAGATAGGATACAAAACGTACGGTCGCTACTTCTATACCTACTTCAGGTATCGTTAATTGGGTTAAATGCGATAGTTTTTTCCGTAAATTGTCTAAAAAAATGGTGTTAAGTTTTCTCTCAATTTTGTGAATACCCTACATAATTATAAAATGTACAATAATATACATATTTATTCTATGGATATAAATACAGTCATTGATTAATTTTATTCCTTGCATTTTATGATTTACAAATATGTAACTAACAATGGACCACATATGTTTAAAAAAAAACACGCTTGATT
This sequence comes from Chesias legatella, assembly GCA_947359385.1. Classification (NCBI taxonomy): domain Eukaryota; kingdom Metazoa; phylum Arthropoda; class Insecta; order Lepidoptera; family Geometridae; genus Chesias; species Chesias legatella. The sequence continues at coordinate 7,775,659 of OX375783.1, forward strand.
ACAAAGATATATATAGAACGATAAGAACGAAAAGGACTCAATGGCGAAAATGTTGACGACCGGTTTCAACAGGGTTAAGTCAGTGTTAGAAATCTTTCAAACAAACGAACTAGGTTAGGCATTAACAAATAATGTAATCGTGAACTCGATTCATACAGAGCAGTCGCATGTTCAAAGGAGTCAAGACCCATTCATTGTTTTCATAACCTAACCTAACATTTATAACGTGTACAAAAACATTCATTTAGCCTTTTGTTACAGTATGATTTCATGAAATTTTTGTTAGCAAAATAAATTGCAAGGCTATAAAAATATATGGAAACTCAATAACAATATAGTTTTGAATAGCTTAGGAATATTACATGTTAAAATGACTATACTGTGTACATAAATTATATCGGAAAATATTTACACTACCTATTTTGTATAAGTCACTTGAATAACTAGATTTAGTCAAATACAACTAAACGTATAAAATTCCTCGAATCATTTTATTTTAAACATGAATAATGTAATAGATATTTAGCGTATTATAGAAAATTGATATAAGTATTTTGTCACAAGCCAGAATAATAAAAATAACTTGTTCTCTTTGACCCGGATCTACCACGTGTTTGGGTGTGAGTCGCGTTATTTTGCATACGATCCCTTAGTTCGAGGCTTTCCCTGAGAGCTATAGGTACAAATCAATTTCACTTTTACTGTTTCTTGGTACCATTTGATATTTATATTACAGAACTTTCTTCCGTCACAATGCGTGAGGAATAAATTCATTATAAAATACGAGTGACTCGGAGTATTCGAGCGCGTTGAAGTCTTTTATATGGCGAGATGGAACAAAAGTTCTTGTAGACAACATTAGTCTTAAAATACTGAAGTTTGGGGCCATATTTATAAACATATATTAGCGATAAATAATATAATTTATTTTTAATTTTAATTTTTCTCTTTATTAGCGAAAGGTATTTTTGGTTCCGTTCAAAAGGGAGAAAACTAAAAAGAGCAAATTCATTTAAAATGTAAGTTTCCATATATAACCCTCACAATATATTTAAATGTCAAATCTACACTTTTTGAAAAAAGTTATATTAAATATATAATATAAAGGAGTATAACATTTTTGGTGAATACCTTACTTATGTTTCTCAGCGTCAGTTTCAAATTCAGTCAAAATAAGCAAATAAACAAGTGAGCAAGTGCTATTCATTAACGAGATATTATTTTGAAATCAGAGGAAGCGTAGGATTTGGTATCGAAACCACTCGATAGAAATAGGCTTGCTCTAGTGTTAAATATAATCTTTTGCCAGTAGAGGAAAAGAAAATTGTACGACCAGAATCTGCGTCTGCTCTGTGTTGTAATATTTTTTTGTGTACCTGGAACTCTTTCAGATTTAAATTTTATCGATTATCGAATATGCACAACAATTTAACATTAAACAATAATTACATTCGATTTCGGGCCCAAATTACGCAACAATGTGCGAGAAAATTCGACAGTGCTTGAGTATTCCCTCGACAGTGTAATATGAATTGACCACAGCCGTTTATTGAACTGAAAGGTTTTAGACCTCAGCCCTCCAGTTTGTTTTTCATTACGATTTGTAACGAGAGAAACAGAGCTGTGAATAGAGGTGACGAGGGTGTATTTTTCATTCTCGCAGAATCATCTTATTTAAATATTAAGCTGTTTAATATCAGGCTGTTCGCCTGTGTAAATTGATACATTTATTTTTAGCGATACGTAATGTTTTTAACCGTCTGTCTCAGAACTTCATATGAGAACGTCTCTGTTATCCAAGTAATTAGTATAAATAACATAGTTATTGTATTAGGTAAATTTTCTTATTTTAACTTCAGATACACCATAATTTTAGTTGAGTGCTGCCACAAAAATATTTTAGCTTCATAAACATGTGCGGAATATCCTTAACTTTGAGGAAAATAAATACAGTATTATATATATTTTATATTACATACATTCGCTAAAGCAAATTGATGTTTTGTAAGTAAAGAGCATTTTAATATACTAACTCACCTTTTAATGCCACGAGGACATCTTTTGAAATTGCCAATAAGCAATGTTTGTTGCTGATGTTATTTACGTTACTTATCACGCATTTAAGTGATCACCGTGGTCACATAGATTTAAGTAAACTGTATAATCGATCGCAAGTAAACCAAGTGGCAAGATTCTTTCGGAAGATCAAAATATAATCGGATATACGATTATTGCACGAAGTAATAATATCATGTTTGTACATTTATGTTCAAAGACATAAAACTTTCAGTTCCTTTCCGACCTGGTTTAAGGCTGCGGAAATGGCATTGCGTCCAAATTTGTGTTACGAGCATTAAGTAAATTATTTTTCAATGATCTTCAATAAATAACAAAGGTTACCTTCGTACAATAAACTACTGAAACCGCATGCTCTGGTGTCATTACCCTCAAATAAATTGTATGAAAGAGTTTTTAACGCGAGCCAGTACAGAAAATGATAGATTAAAAATAGTTTATTAAATTAAACTAAATTAATAAAAAGACATATTGCTTATCACATTAATATGTCAATACGTAAAACTTGTATTTCTCATATTCAGTTTGACTATTATTCAAATTTAACCATAGAATCTTCGTGCTGAATGAATGGAATGGCTGTAACGTAATGGAGTGTATTGAATTTGGAAGATAAGAGAATAACGAGTGAAAGTATTGTGGTGAGGCATTCGTTGTGGATAATTTTGTAACTCCTAGCAATGATATGGTTAGGTAAGTAATTTATTGCCATAACTTGTTAAGGTCTATTACATGCTTGCTAAACACAACGAAGCATGTAAGATCATTTTAAATTTGTTGCTGTTTTAATAAACTTTCTTTTGACTAATATTGAGGTAAAACTCTTAAATAGGTATATAAAATCACATTTCTGTTGTGGGCACTAAAAACTTCTTTTGTACAATTTATTCAAAATGTCGAAGGCGTTGTAATGGGAAAGAAGAGTAGATCCGGTGTTACGCAGTCCATACACAATCTGTAATTGAAATTGCCTTACGTGATTGGGATGTAGAATTTCACGCGTATTTATCACCTCGTGATTATATCGGTGTTTCTCAGCGTTCGATTTACGTGGCACCATTTTTAATTGAGACATTACGAATATTTTATAGCTTTTGTATTTGATAATTTTAAGTGTACATAATGCATTTACTTAGTTTTATGTTAGTAAGTTCATGTTTATTGTACAGAGTTATCTGTAAGTATAACTAATTAAATGTGCCGATACTCAATAGCAGTAACGCGAATGCGTTACTGTGCTTGGCAGCAGAAATGGGCAATGGTGGCAGTACTTCCCACGAACATGGCGTGGGTTCTACTGCTCTTACAATTCTCAACCGTGAAGTTTTTCTCACCCGTATCCTAAGCAAAATCTAAAAATGCACAACGTTTTTGACGTCACACCCATGCAGGAATGCCTTACTAGTGTCGTGTTGTATATTTCTGCGTGTCGTAATGCGTATACAGTAAGTAAAGTACCTCTGCTCAGAAATTCAGTTATAAAATACCTGTATTGACACATGATATGCACTGTCTGACATGCCACGTTCTGTATATGTATACCAGATTGTAGATAATTTTACTTAAAATTCTTTTTATCGTCACATGTGCAATGGATATTAGTATAATGTATGTAATTTGATATGTTTTTCGATACTTGGAATGCGCAGTTTATCATTACATTTTAAAGTTTGACGCAATTTAGGTGACAATCTTAACGATATGTTTTCATGGAAGAGGAATATAATTCAGAGGAGTGTGCATTGGCAAATCTGAAGTTAGCTGCTATAAGCCTAAATATATTGTTGTATCTTTCAATGTCACCTGTATGATAAAAAACAAAGCCTTTTGCTGACTTGCCAACATCCACCACACAAAGAAAGAATGATTCTATGTTTGGCATAACACATAGGCTACTTTGATCCCGGAAAAGTGCAGTGTTCCTGTGAGTTGACTTACCGCGGGGAATACCGCGGGGCGCAGCTAGTGATCAATAAATAGAAGGTTCTAGCGGGAATGCAAGACAAAACAAACGCGGGCGTCGACCGGGCGCGTTGATCGAATACCGATACGAGGGACGGCCGACCTTATGAATATTTAGCATGACAGCTCGACTTTCCATCTAAAGTGGCGCTCCCTGGAATCGAAAATATTTCTGATAACGGCAGGCTGGCGCTTCCGCACTCGGAATCGGAAGTGAACGTTCACTTTGACCATGTCAACCAGAACACCTTGTGTTATTATTCAATTATTAATAATATATTGATGGTATATTTCGTTAATAATCATTACCAGGTAACATTTGTGCGCGAGTTCGTGTAGAGTGCCCAATGCCACAATAACTATCATATTTGTATAAATATTTAATTAGTGTATTTTACACATAACTTCTTTCTTCTTTAGGGTGTACCTAATTCTCTCGTATGTGCTGAAATATCTTAATAAAACCATGAACCGGAATTGGGACCCTCGCTTCTCACTCTCAGTGTCAAGATAAAGCCACCGTAGTTATCATGACGTGGTGACCGACAGCTTTTGGTTCTTGTATTGACAGAATTAATCACAGCTAAACAGTTACAAATGTATTGACATACTACCCTTATTACATAAATAAAAGGAAACAAGATTGAATATACATGCAATCATTGCAACATTGCAAAACTATCAGCAACATTGCGTGCGGTGTACGAATCACGCAAGGTGCGACTCGCACTTGACTGTCAGCAAACATTTGTTGAGTGACATGCTCATATTAATATATTTTTTTAATTAGTTTTGATACTCGACTTTCATATCACATAGCTTCAGTAGCTTTGCTAAGTAAAAAACGTGATATTAATAATACAGCAAACGAGAATTCACCGCTCATAACAGTTCCAAACTGTTTTGAGATTTTCATAATATTTGGAGCATCAACGCCAAGTAAATATTTTGGTAATAATGAAAGTATCAAAATGAGCATAGTAGGGTAATGTAATTTTTTTTTTATTTTACTTCTGGATAAGCCAAACTGCCAATAAAAATGGTAAAATGCGTTAATCAAAACACGTATTTATTTATGTTTATTTTCTTTGAAGAATTTTAATTTGTATTATAGGTATCGATTTTGAAAATAAATACAGAGTCTCTTTACTTACTGCACTTAATTTCCATTATACGCCTAGAAACGATTAAAAAAAACTTTTTAAGATACCCTCCATTACAAGTATATATTTCTCTAGGTCCAGCGGTTTAAGCTGTACTTGGCGTGTATCAGTAAGTCAGTTAATCAAGCAGTTATGACTTCGTCAGTCAATCAAGTAAGATACATTAGATCGACTTTAAATGCATGAATAGTCCGTTACCTTCAGCTTTTTATAACCTGGTTCTAAGCTGTGTGCATTCTAGTTACAAACTAGATTTGTGCGTTGACAATTTGCGTCAAAATTAAACAAGTTAAGCTAGCATAAAGGTTGTATTCATTTCAGTTCGATTATTCGTAAATCATTTAATTGTATAACCTTTTGTTGTGTAATATTATGCGATTTGTCTTAGTAAAGTGATTGTTCAATTAAAGTAATATCATATTAATTAATTTACTTTAATTCGCTTTTCAAATTTAACTAGGTCTAGGATTCATTACTAGAAATAATGCATATATTTGACCTTTTACTTAATACCTATTGTTGCCAGATGAATAATATTGATTATAATACTTTAATTGTATTTGAAAGTATTTCTTTTGAAATAATTTGAAGTGGAATTGAGAAATTTTGTAATATGCAAGATTCAAACGATAAAATTTCTAATCGCGTACAATCTTGTCTTGACACGACAACTTTTGTCAATTGATTATATTATATATCCGCATAATTGATACAGCTACAGGCACCTATCAGTAAACACATTATTGTGTTTAAGCAATCCAAAATGTTCTTATTTTATAATCCTGTTGAAGTTTATTATGTTAAAGGTACCTATTTGTAATTAATTATAAGGGAACAATTAATTAATTTCAAGGTCATCCATTTGGTGACAAGTATTTATTTACGCGGTCTTTACTGGCAATTTATCTAGCTTACCAGCTGCAACACGGTAAGACGCTGGTTTTTATTTATATAAAAAAGAGGGCTATGAGCAGAAACATATATAAATAACAAATGCTGACACGCACAATGCACGGGGCATTACGCTTCTCTGTGTCGCAGGTGACATGATCATACAACGCGAACGAACAAGACCCGATCAAACTGTATACTCATCAACAAATTTTCGACCCGGCCAGGTATAGCACCTGGGACGTTCGCTTCGAAGGCAGAGCTAATTATCAACTAAGCTAAGACGAGTCGTCTCTCGAGCGCTTGAAAAGCTGATATCCTATTTATGGAATAATGTTGTAATGAAATACGGTATGTACAATATTCGTCGCTGTGGTAGGCTGTGAAAATGTGGTTAAGGGCTTAAGATACAGATATGGAAGGATGAAGAGTTTAGTGGCACTAGTATTATCTGTAATATGTGTTATGTTAGCACTGGTAGCGGAGTGTGACGTCACGGCACAGGCAGCGCAACACGGAACGAATGTGAAAGTTCTCCGCCGGCTCAGTCCACAACCAAAGCGGGTGCTAACCAGTGGTTTCACTGAATGAATACTACTTAAGTATTTTTCAAGGTCTCTCCAGTTGAGCAAACGATAATGAATACTCGTAGGCTCGAAAATTTAAAATACATTGCGAAAATTTAACCAATATAACGTTTACATTACACAGTACACTGAACAATACTGAACATTAAGCTTTACTTGTAAATAGTTCACATCACTGTCACACGTTACAAACTTAACCCGATGCGGAGTGTGATATCAGTGAATATCCTTGAAACGTTCGAGTCAGAGCGGATTGCCGTCCCTTGGTTCTGGTTGCAAGGCGATTTCGCGCGGCTGCATTCATATGTAAACTCTCGAAGATACGGTCTATCTCGCGACGATGAACACGGGCCAACTTCACTATGGCGGAAATATAATATTCACTGTATGCAACACTCGGCGTTGCAACGATGCAATCGCGGAATAGTTAGCGGATGAGCGGATGTGAAGTCGCATGCACCCGTGACGTCACGAGATGGACGGCGGGCGTCTGGAGACGTAAGATAAAGGTTAGGACTCACCGCAAGCGAACAAGAGGCACGCGGCCAGAGGAGCGACACGGGCGTAGCGCGCCATGACGGGATCACAACAGGTCGTTGCGCGGCCGTCGTGCGGTTAAATAGTGGCCTCAATCTGCGCCCCGCCCGCCCCGCTCGCCCACTGTGCTTGCACTTCTGCCGACACCCTTCGCACTCATCTGCTGTGTATCACCTGCATCTTCCTCATCTACCGGTGCAACAGTTTTCGTCTTCCCGCATCCCCGCTCCGCCCCGCTCGACTGGTGTGATGCTATACTACTGATTCGCCCATTGACGTGAAACAAATATAACGCTTCTGGGCAAAAAGAGCTTTTTCTTTGCGTTTCACGTTTCATTATTTCCGTCATGGAAATAAATAAATTACTAATCTTCTTGTCTAGAATTGTTCTTAGAAGGTCAACATCATTTACAAACCTGTAACATCGACGAAAATGAAATTAAAATTAATTAAATTTAATTTATTCCATTAATTATTTTTTTATTTGTAGAGGTGAGTACATAAAATCCTTATAAATAAATTCTTTGGTGTTTCATAACAAGAATTAAGTGTATAAAATTATTTGTTTTAAGTATCCAATTGCCCTTAGCAATATAAAATATAGCAATAAACGAATTAAAAAGGTAAATTTACGTACCTGTTGGGCTGCTGTGCCTCTGTAGATATTTCACTTCGTCCAATTAATATTAAATATCGGGTTATTCAATATCCGGGAAAGCACTCGCGCCATATAAAATTCTACCACCGAGCGGGGCAGTGTACTCAAAATGCTGTATTCGTTTTTCACTTAAGGTTTTTTATATATATTTTTTTATAATGGTGGACATTTCACACAGCGCCATCTAGCCCCAAAGTAAGCTAAGCATAGCTTGTATCATGGGAACCAAACAACTGATATAATACTTATATACTTTTCTTTTGTAAATACATACATATAATATATATTAACACCCAGACACAGAACAAACATCAATGTTACAAATGTCACAAATGTTTGTCCTGAGTGGGGATCGAACCCACGACCTACAGCGCAGAAGGTAGGGTTACTAACCAACTGAGCTATGAGGCCAGTCGAGGTTGTCGTTGCCGGTGAGATTACAGACACGTGGGACATTTTATGAGTCAGCGTGAAGGGCGCTTCGAATTGGGTCTTTCCATAATTTACTACGGCAAGACCCAAGATGTGCAACTTTTGTAATGATACAATAATGATTTTTTTACAGATTAAGCCTACTTTATAACGGTGACAGCTCAGCTGGAAAACCAACAATTAACATCAATTAACGAACTACATAATTCGAATCCTACACGGAGTTCGAGCTTTCGTAGAATGAAAACATCGTAAGGAAACCATAGATTAGTTGTAGGATAAATACTCAAATGGCTAGCAATCCATCAACTTGAAAATTTAAGTTAAATTATGTAGTTTTATATAGATGTGTATAAATAACTTTAACCAAAATGCACTACCACATCCAGTCCATACTACAAAGGTTAGCTAGAAGAAAATGCTATTTAGCATTAAGTTCGCCTATGTACTTGTTTATACCTTGTGCAATAAAGAATTTTCTATCTATCTAAAATGTGCCAAACAACTGTGTTTTGGTAGCCTGACATATAAGTGATCAAAAACGTCATACTTTATAGATTGTGTGAAAATGTAACATACCGATGGGGTGGGCCACATGTCAATCAGGTACATATAAGTACCCGCCTTTTCGTTTATTTACTTGCTCTTCAAGACAATTTTTAAAATATCAGTTTTAATACAAGGTATTTCCTTCCTAGAAGCAGTGATGAGTCCAAAAAGGCTTTACAGAGCAAACCATTGTAGCGACAGCGAACAACAACCTACGTATAAAAAAAGCAATACTTAGTTTCATTTCTATCATTTTTGTGTTACAAACTTCGTGATAGGTTTTTTTATATCATATTAGTGACAGAACAAGCTGACGGCCCACCTGATGTTAAGTGGTAACCGCCGCCCATAGACAACAGCAATACGACTCGAGTCCCCTCCACCAAAGTACGAGATAAGTCAAATTGCGTTGCGTCCATCACCCCGAGACGGGGATGTTACGTCTCATGTGCCTGCGATTTCACCGGCAGCCACTGCCTTCCATCGGAACACAGCAACACGAGTGCATCTCTGCTCGGCGGTAGATTACCAGGTGTGGTGGCAGTACTTCTCCGGGCGAACTTGGCACAAGTTCTACTGCGCACTAGAGGTGTACATCGTATAAGAGTAAGAGTAAGCTTAGTAAGAGTTGAAGCTTTGCCACACACAGCTACATCGATCGGTGCTTAAAGCACCATTATCATTGAGATGCGACATTGATACAATGATGGTACCCATGAGTGCTACGTTTCAGAATATTCGTAAGGACTTACTGAAATGCAGGGTTAACAAACAACCTGTTAGACTCACACTTAGACCTCACAGCTCAGTTGGTAGTAACGCTGCCTTCTGCGCTGTAGGTCGTGGATTCGATTCCCACCCAGGACAAACATTTGTGTGACGAACATAGATATTTGTTCTGGCATGGTGTTAATATGTATTATATGTATGTATTTACAAAAAAGTATATGAGTATTATATCAGTTGTTTGGTTCCCATGATACAAGCTATGCTTAGCTTACTTCGGGGCTAGATGGCGCTGTGTGAAATGTCTACCAATATTATTATGATTATTGCAGTGGTTACTGACTGACATTTGCAGCTTCGCTGTATGGCTATTTGTATATTTATGCGAGCTTCTCTACTTATTGTAAGTGTGGCAGAAAATGAAGATTTAGCCTTCGCGGTTTGGTCTATAAGTATTGTGCATGAGTATATACTATATACTAGTATATATAGAGTATATACTATGAGCAAATACAATCAATCAATTATTTCGTTAAATATTCTTAAAATTTGTTTTATAAAACTTGTTTAGATGTAAAAACTGAATTGAATTGAAATGTTAAATGTTATTAAATATAACTACAGAGCGAGGGTTTCACATATATTGTTTATTTAGTAAAATTATAGCCAAGACGATTTCAATCAACCTTCATAGTGTTTGAGCTAAAACATTGTATAAAATTATCAATAAATAGTTACAAATCACAGAAAAGTAGTAAATACAATCTAGGAAGAGAAAAATAAATATTTCTATACATTTTAATTTATATAATACAGTTAAAGTAGAAAGTTTTAGATTTAAAATCTGATCAAATGCATACTACACTGAATCTAGATGACATCTACAAATGTATGTATTGTCCTACGAAATATACATTTTCTTCACATAAAATACCTACACACGTTCTTAGGCTAGGAAGTTCTAAGCAACTTATAAAGCACAGTTGCTAGTGAGTTCTACTCATTACCATTATCCTATATAATATCCAATCTATTTATTACTATCAAGCGACGTTTAATTTCTTAATTACCCGTTCAATAATATATACAGATTAGCAGCTTTGGCGGTAGACATTACTGAATGGGTAAAATTCCCATCACAACAATGAAAATTCTACTAAATAACGCTATATAAGCACTTCCTAATGAGATTAAACGACACCGATTTTATTTAAAAAATCTGTCACACGCCTAACAATCAATATCACAAATGGTTACTTAAATACGAAGAGATTCTAAGATGAGGCAACTATTTATCTGAGAATTATTGTTATGCAATGCACAACTGGTACTCTCCGTGCTCGTCCAGCTGCCAATGTGCATCTCGTCATACTCATCTCAGCACATAAACAAAAGTGACCTCAATCCCAACGAAATAAAACAAAGATGCCACGATTACGTGAGAATTATTCCATAGCGAAATGAAGATGCATTCGTAAAGAAAATCAGTACTTTAAAACAGTTATTACTGTCATAGAGAGAAATTGTATGTTTTCTTATATGAGGCATGGGCTTGTAATAAATATTTTATTATTATTATTGTTATTATTTTTATTATTATTATTATTTGTAGACGACGCGTCATCACTCTCATGACAGATCCCGCAAGTCCATTCTTGTTTTTTTTATTTAACCTTCAAAACTTTTTAAGCTCATAAGAAAAAAAAAAACTTATTGTAACTTATGGGATACTCATACTGTACTGTTTCAAAAACAAATCATGCCCTTGGCCTAAAATTATAATACGCACGGCTTGGCATAAATCTGGCATTTACAAAACACGAGACGCCCCGTGGTGGTGAATTCATTTAAATCTTAAACTGTTCATGAGTAAATAAATGGATAAGAGTAACTTTAATATTTGTCATTTAAAAGGGCGGGCAGCAACGATAAAAAAAAAACTCAAAATTTAATAAACAAAAGAGAAAACGAAACACTTAAGCAACACTGGATTTCACATTACTATCCTTTACATAATATAAACTAATTACCTGTCTACATGCAATTAAAATTCCGCTAAACAAAATTCATATGTTATCAGATTATCGCTAATATAGTGAACCTAGTTATAGATAGTTGTGAATTTGTACGAAGTGATTGTAAGTCTACAGATGTATAAGAAGCGCCAATGAAGTCAAATCAGATAAAATTAAATAGTAATTAAATATTTAGCTTATTAAAAGTGACAGACTAACAGTTTTGTTTTAAGTTTAATATATTCTGACAATAAAATATACTTACACGATATAAAGGCATTTTCTATTTCATTTTCTAGTCGACTATGGGGAGATTTGACTATGGAAATAGAGAAAAAGCCGATAAAAGCATGGTCTTCAATTTAGAGGTATTAAAACCGCAGTTATGTAACTTTTTGAAAAACAATAAAATATTTGAATCTTGAGATTTATTAAATTAGGAATGCAACCCAGCATGTCAACTAAAGTTATTTGAAGTTCTTCTAATATTGAAACTGCAAAAACTTTAAGAAATTTGGTTCTAAATGAAAGTTTAATAAAACTTGTAATGTCACTACCTCGGAAATCGTTATTTGAAAAATATATAACGTAAAATATATAAAATTATTATATTGGAAAATACCTTAATATTATACCGAACCTACGAACAACATCACAAAACCTTTTAACCTCCCTAATTTAATATTATCACTAACGCTTCCGATATTAGGTGATACATTTTCCAAAAATAATGTAGTGTTACGATCTACGTTTCTTCCTAATGACTTCTAGCAAAACAATCAAGTTCGAAATTAGCAACTCGAACCCTAAACCAAAATTAAACCACTTTTTATATTTGTGTGATAACATTTTACATAAGTATCATGATCATTTTGAATGACGTATCAAAATCAACCATAGTCACAACGTGCTTCATGCTAGTTAATTTATATACGAGTAAATCGCTAATTTTAATAGATTAACGCTGTGTAAGCCTGACTAGTTACTAAAAGTTAACTATAATTTGTTACTTTTTACTACAAGCTTTTATTTAACTTGCAATATTTGTTCGGGTGGAATCTTGCAACTTAATTTTGAAGCAGATATCTCCAATTGAGCTGAAATTTTGTATGCGCGTTTAATTTGGATGACAATGCATGGTTAGCTGTGTGACGTCATTCTAAATCCAACATGGCGGAATACCCAAGATGGCGGACTAGTTATTTTAAATGCACTCTTACAATATGGGTACCAAATGAAAGGACTTGCTGAGAATAACTCGAAAAATAAAGAGACGTCACTCTAAATCCAATATGGACTTCTAAAAAGCTTGTTTTTAAAAAAGATATTTTAATTAGAATTTATTATGAAATAAATTGATGAAACAAGTGAAATAAGGTCACCCGACCGCATCAGTCATCTGTCGGTGTATCGTGCGTGCATCGCTGATGGGATTCGTGACGGCACATCTTGTGGCCCACGCCACGCCACGCCACGCCTCGTGTAAATGCCAATTAGTATTCACTAGTGGGTGGTGGGTACAGAGACAACCAACATTGTGATAGTACCATATGCGATCCGCGAAAATAAATAACTAAAGATGATGTATAAAGAAATATTAAAGAGTTTATTTTGTAAGTTAGCTTTTGCTTTGGGGTAGGTACTTGGTGGAATTAGTGTATAGAAAAGACTATGTCATGTTACTACTTTTGTCGTTGACTATATTTACTGTTTTCAAAGTGCCCATAAAATACCTTTATGACAAAGCAGCTGCTACAAATACATGCAGATGATGTATTATTGTAATTTTATAACATACATCATTTCCGATGAAATTCACAGGAAATAGCAATTAAAGGAGTAATTTCCATAGAGATCAGCATTTGTTATTTCGACGTGACGGCTCAGGGTCGGGGCCTGGGGCTATTTTTCAGCGGGCAGTAACGGTATGTCAACTACGGTGTCGTCATGTTCCGCGTCTTCAATCGGCGGTGTCAGAGTTTTAAAGTTTCCGTTGCTGAGGAAGCCAGTGTCAGCGGTAGCGTCGGCGTCGTCAGCCCGCACGGGTGTTGCTGTCGGTCCTTGCGCTGCTGTCTGCCTTTGCTCCTGTGACGAAATAACAGTACAATTAACAACTGTAATTGTGACAAAAATAATCACTAATAAGATTAAAGGCTACAGCTAGATTCTTTAGAGAACGAAATAAAATATGTATAATAAAGGATGAGATTTCTGCGTGTTCATGCTATGGGCTTCAATTTGTTTGACAGTCCATTATTACCTTGGGACAAACTAGGTGTCAATTGAGAAGCTTTTGGAGAATGTGTCCTACCCGCCTATACATACTCGTAAAATAAAAGAGGCTTTGATGGCAATAATATAATATGATACTATCGAATTGATTACTAATACACATGTAATCAGCTGTAGTATGCGGAAGTCATGTGATGTGTTCACTTTGTCTTCCCGGCTTTCACTCACCATAACGTATAAGGCGCTATTCTACAACTAAAAAAATTACTGTTCGGAATCGATGTTTCAAAAATAGATCATCATAAAAATCGACGTAGATATATATAGTTTGCGTCCCTTCTGATTAGACTAATGGAGTCGGAAGTTTGTAATATCTCCGCACCGATTATCGGCATGTAACGTGTTTACTGACGACGCCAATTAAACAATTAAAATAAAAGAATGTAATAAAAATGAGTAAACTGGAATCTACAAACAACTATCGCTTGCGTAATAAACTTCAATAGATCATACGGCTCTAAGAACTTGAGACTATTACTTTTGTAAGTCTTATAACACTGTAGATTGCTGTAGATTGTTGCTAAAAAAATCAACGATTCTTCGTAGGAATAATGCGAATAATATCTCGAAAAATGAGGTTTCCGTGGTTTTTTTAACCAGGAAATATTATTATACATATTTTAAAATTATAAACAACTTTATCAAGTAACTTGTTTAAATGATATAAATGAATCTACATTAAAAATATATATAAAACCCACAAAATTTTACCGCTTAATTGTTAACAAATTTCATCGCAACTTTCACGCAATTCCACGTTCTCAAAACGGTGAAGGAAAACATCGTGAGGAAACCGACATGTCCTAGAATGTTTTTTTTTATTTTTCAAATTTTGCTCAAGTATTTGTATCCCAAAATTTGGCCTTCAGATTTCTAAAGATATTCAAATTCGCCTTGAATGTAATATTATAAAAAAAAACAGTCTAAACTTGAACCTTGTGGATATCGTCATTTCAAAAAATACATAGCGATCTTACATGCTACTTGCGCATAATACTAACGGCCATTCTTTAAATATCAGCTTCTATAACTAATTATCTACATACCATGTATGGCTGCAGATAAATATATAATAAATAAACATAAAAATTAAATTATGACTTGATTTTTGTGTATTTTCATCCACCTTGTTCCAATCATCTTGAACGTAGAAGGTCGAGAGGTTTCGGGCTGTCTGCGAGAACAAACCCTGAATGTGCTACGAGGGTTTGTCCTGGTAGACTGTCCCGACTCCATGACATGAAGTTTTTTCTGATATGGATCTACATTAATGATGTTATTCTTATTCTATGTACAGATTTAGACATAAAAATGTAACACTCCGCGGACGTTATTCCTAAAGGCTGCCATCGAGATGTATAGATACACGATGTATGATCTATATACTTGGTATGATCAAACCTTTATGTAATTTTGAGGATTTCCTGCACTTAAACGATCTCAAATCTAAACTTTTAACGAGCTCAACTGAAGAATGAACGAATTTGTAATTTGACACATCTTACATGTCTCTTCCTTGACGGCTTTTGTGTCGTAGCGTAAGCCATAGTTAATTCTGCCAGTGGAGACTCAACCGAAATAAACCTTAATAAATAAATAAATAAAGTATTAAATTCCACATTTCTTTTCTTGAGCTTACTGACAAATTCTTATTAAAAGAAATGACAGTACAACATACAGTTTCAAATAAGAAATCCTCAAAACCTTGTAGTTCTAGGTCTACTTCATATTTTGAAAGGTTTGAGTTTGTACATAGGAGGTAAACCTAAAAGAGAAAGTTATTTGATATACTGACTTCTGGTTTGTTTGTTTTAGCAGAGATTGTGCTATTTCTCCCCTGCAGGTAGTACGTCATGAGCTGTCCCTTGCCCTTGACAGCGACGAGGCCGCGCTGCTCGAAATAGTACCCGAAATCCTCTAGAATGTGGCAAGTCTCTTCCGTAACCTGTGGATAATTCATTAATTGCAGCTGTATTTCAAGCTTTTAATAAATTTATAAGCTATGAGCAATATTTTAGTAAGCCATTACCGTGAACCCATTTAATTTCTGCAGTTTCTGTCTCTATTCGAAATTTTTAGTACCTTCTTACAGTTGAAAAAGTACCCTCCAACTAAATAGTAACATAGCTTGTTGAGCAATGAGTCTCATGCTCCCTTGCCGGGGTAAACATTTGTTTATTGAGCATTAAGATTCTGTTTGTAAAGACGACAAGAGGAGTCATAGGAAAGGGCAATGAGTAATGTTAGTATTCTAATTAGTACCTGTATGCAACCAGCTTTGCCGGTACTCTCCATCCTCGAAGCGACATTGACAGTGTTTCCCCAGATGTCGTAATGCGGTTTCCTCGCTCCGATCACGCCAGCTGTTATCGGTCCGTGATTGACCCCCATCCGGAGAACGAAGTGGTTGAACGACTGCTCGTTGATGGCGGCCAGAACGCGCTGTAGTTCCAGGGCGAACTCCACCACACACATCAGATGCTCCCACCTGGTCACGGTACCGTCGCTTTCCTGAAAATGATACCATATTATGAAATAGCGCGACGTATCATATGATCCACAACTATTTCTAGACGGAGCTGAAATGAAGATCTATTCAAATATATTTTTTTATATACATAATATTGTTTTTAGTTAACGAACCTTCATTTCTCGTTTTGGGTTTAGCCCTGACGCAGCCATGTAAGTTGAACTAATGGTTTTGATTTTTATTATATCCCTGAACTTTGGGTCCTCCAGTAACTGAAATATGAAAACAATATTAGAAATTAAATTAGATAAATAAGTCATAAAGTATATAATATATAGTAAACAAGTTATAAACTATAGCATGAGTTACATACCAAATCGAAGTCTGATATTACTTCATTGAGGAATCGCAGACATTCTAGACCTTGGTTATTCACAGTTTCTTCCGAGTAGAATTCTGTAACAGTAAAACAACAAATGAGGCATTAATTAAGTGTACACTCCATGTTCATATTGTAGATGCAGTGCTTTTAGTGCATTAGGCAAATATGTATCATTCTTATTGAATTAATTAATATCATTTAAGAACTCATCCATACTAAAGTGCACGAAAGGAGCCTCTTTGAGGCGCACTTAAAATCCTTTCACAACACTGGTTCGAGAGAACTAGTGACTCGAACAGAATACAATTAAATCCCTATCATTTATCCATCATCATATCATAGAAGTGTAGGGACATCACGCTACATTATTTTTGGACTTTCATGCTGGATATGAACTGTAACAAGTTTTATGTGGCAGTGTGGCATCTACCCCAAACTAAGCTAAACATACCTTGTACTACGGGAACCAGATGACTGATGGAATACTTATATACTTTTTTGTAAATATATACATCATATACAAAAGAAACATTCGTGATCGTCACACAACTATTTGTCCTAGGTCGGAAACCGACGACCTACAGCGTAGAAGGCAGAGTTACTACCAACTGAGCTGTGAGGTCAGTTATTCGGATTACAGAACTTTACGTACTTTTGAGAAGAAAAAGAACATAAATAGATACATAATAATGCCCCTATTCCCGAGGCAACGGGAGGCTTGTGGGTCAAAGGTCTACCTGTGAAGTTGGGCATGGACGCGAAGAGCACACCGACCTCGGCGTAACTTTGGCTGTAGAGGTCGCGGTGGTTGCGATGCGCCCCCATGAAGTGGCGAGCCACGTGAGGTGGCAGAACGTTGTATACGAGAGCCTGCACAATAACACACCATTATATATAATTGTAGCGAGCCATTTTTATTTTATATCCTACTAATATTATAAACGTGAACGTTTGTATGGATGTTTGTTAGTCTTTCACGCTCAAACGGCTGAATCGATTTGGATGAAATTTGGTACCAAGATAGCTTATACCCTGGATTAACACATAGGCTACTTTGATCCCGGAAAAGTGCAGTGTTCTTGCAATGGACGCAAGCAACGTGGGCTCTCAAAAGTGAACGTGTACTGACCTGATTCCGCCGGCGAAGATCTCCCGCCTGCTCGGCCTGCCGGCGCATGCGCTGTCCGCGCAGGTAACGCGCGCGCTCCAGGGACTCCAGCTGAAACGATACCGAACCTCTGTTAGTGCTATACAATGGCGATGGATCATCGCAACTCTTCTACAGCTGTGCCGCAAATACTTACCATCAACATAATTAAACATTAATAACAAAGAAGCCCGTTCGTATATTTATACGTATTTATTATGTTCAATTAAAGATTCCATCCCAGATCACCCTCTAAGACTCAGTCTGAAAATCAGCGCTATCCCAGACATGAATACTATTTTCTCGCCTGGGATTAGCTCCATGCTGAGACAGAGTCCTGCTTGATCGTACAGTGTAAAAAAGAAGGCAATTTAAGGCATATCATCTACTCATCTACGAGTGTCATTTTTTGTCTTTTTTCTTTTTGTTTATTTTAAATGTAATCGTGTGTGTCAAATATAACATATTCTGTTCTATTCTAAGTTAGTAAAAGGTCATGTGTTGTTGTGTCCATTTATTTCTACTCGGTGTTAAGAACCAAACCTTAACCTAAAACCTTAACCTATTTTAGAGTTGCCAAGATTCGTCGCCAGAATGGAAACGTCACTTCTTTCATCCGTTGTAATGACATAGAAAAGCCCCACGAACTCTCAACATTCACAGGTAGGTAAGTCGTATATATTAGTTTAAATTGGTCTGAATCCGCTCAAAGGCACTCTTTACAACTTACGAAAAAGTCACGTTGGCGCACTGAACTTAAAAGTTTGTTATCTCGAATTCAAATAATAGGTTTTTACACATGAAATTGACGTTTGACCCTCATCGTAATATCGATGTAGTAAGGGAAAAAGTATGGTTTTAGCACTTTTTGTTATATACATGAAACTCATGAGAAGTGGGTCTATCATTTTGTTAAGAAACTCTGTAACACCTATCTTGGAATTGTTCTATTTTTGTTTGAAGCGAAATGTCTTTTTATTTTCTAGATCATTAGCACATTTTCTCGCACGTTGTCTCGATGTAATTTTGCAATTTTAGCAGCTTTACATAACAACTATGTCAATTTACGGTATGCGACGTTTTTGTCTGATATCAGTTAATATATGATCGACACGTCGTTGGATTATCTTTTTATCGTATTATTGTCGTGGCATTTTTTTAATTTAACTTAACTGTTATTATGTTCTCCTGAAATATAAAATTACGCTAAAAAAAAAATATGTACCTAATTACAACTGAAAAACTTCATATTTCTGTTAGCTACGTTAGGTTTTTTTTTCTATCAAGAGTTTATTCAGATTATTATGCACATTTAGAAGGCCTAGATTTGTAAGCATTTCTAACTCCAGGGTGAACCAGAACATTTTAACCAATTTTTCGGCTTAGAGCTGCTTCCGCGAAATGCCATTACTCGCGCGGGGCCTAATACACGCGGTGCTATTTAAAGAGTAGTCGTGTTTACATATACGCTGAGAGTTTACGTTTTTACACAGCCGCCGCTGAGAAGTGATACATCACTTTACTTCAAACGTTTGTGATGATAACAGTCAACCGATATTACAGCACTTAGGAATGCTGAACTTGTTGCTATGCCGAGAATTATTTAAATTTTCTTCATTTGATGATTTATTGGCGAGGATACCTAAATATGAAACGAATACAGGGATTATTTGAACAAATGAAAATTCAAGTGCGATCTAATTGGGATAAGTACTTAAATTTTCGAAGGCATAAAAATATTAAGAACTCGTTCCATGCTCAATCCAAATTAAACGAGTATTTACATTCTACCAGAATGTAAATACTCATTATTTGAATCATGCTTAAAATTTGCAAGTTCTAGTATAAACCAATAATTATTAGGTATTGCAACTTGATTAGCAAGTGCAAGGTGCTACAGAGATAAGATCAGTACGCCAAATGAACCCCACGCCATATTATTTACTCTGTCCGCACATATATTGACGGTACAACTAAAACAAAGTAAATATTGGTTAAGTTAATAGTTAAAAATTAAGTGGGCCTCGGACCACGACTTTGTTTGGTATCATTGGACTTAGGCAAAATTGTAATAAAAACTGTTCTGCCCTTATTTTTCCACAAGTTTCATTGATCTACGGTTGATAAATAATTTAATAGTTTTGAACCTGCAACCAAGAACAAAACAAAATGGAGAAGATAGTAATGTCTTGATAGATATGAAAAAATAACATGAAATATACATTTTATATTATTATTTTTTTAAGAATTTGAAAAAAAAAACTTTCTAAACTCATAAAGCAACATTAAGAGAAAATAAATTTCAAAATTTCTAATACTACAAGGCTAAGGAGTCTGAAATTTAGCATTTACTTTCAGAATCTAGTCGCTCACTTGAGAAACACCGGTGGTATTTCCTAAAGGGCGTAAACCAAAATATCAAAAGTTTTAAGTAGTAATTAAGAAAATTGAAACAGATCGTATTTAAATTAAATTGTAAATTTGTTAACAAAAACTTTCTGGGGTTATACCGTTGGCATCAGTTCGAATGACTGATCAGAGCATTAATAAGAATGTGTGTTCTGTTATAAAAGGATTCCATTTTATTGTTTTATAAAATTTTCTAGTACAATTTTCCAACAAGAAAAAGTCATTTTTTTACATTTAGTCTTATTCAGTGTAACAATTTAAAGAAACTAAATTAAAAAACGAATGAATTGAAACACATCGCGTGAAATTGAAATCAACTGAACTTATTGTAAAAGCAGTAGCAGGGTTTTTTATTTCTATTACTTACATATCTGTCGAAAATCCAAATGGAAATAGTGACCAGCAACAACATTAAAAGGTGTCGGACCCGGTGCACCTGTGCCCTGAAATACATAATATATTCCATCATTAATCCTATTATTTCCTATTATTATCCTATTTAATTATTACAATCCTATTATCCTATTCGTTGTTTCTCGAGAACGACATGTTATATTATGTTATATTTTCCAAGTTCATTAAGACAAGACGTGTCAAGGGTTTTTTGTAGTAATGTAAAAATCTTTTTTTTTATATTTCATATAGTTACGGAACGAGCAAATGGCCCACCTGTGCTAAGTGGTAACCTCTACCCATAACAAGCATTGCGACTAGGGTCCTCCCCCACTTTAGGTACGACAAGACCCAATTCGCATCGTATGCGCCCGTAACTGTTAGACGTGTAGGTGGAATGTCTCATGTGCCTGTAATTTCACCGGCAACCACACCTTTCAAACCGGAACACAGTAACGCAAATGCGTTACTGCTTGCCGCCACAAATGGGCATGGTGGCAGTACCTACTTCCCCGGCCAAACTTGTTATTTTCATAAAATTGGAGTTAGTTAACTGATGGCACTCCAATAAAACTTGCTTGCCCAGGTAGTATAATTAATTAGTTAATAGTTAATAACTAATTAAATTATTAACTATTAACTAATTAATTAATGAAGATCACTTTACAGACGGCTCTTGCTAGGATTACTACAAAAAACTTATGGATATATTATTAAGAGGTACATTTATTAACGTATGCAATTTGAAACCAGTGCCAATTTAATTCTGTAAAATAATACTAAAAATAATCCTAACTACGTTCAAGTTTATGAAATATAATAATAAAGAAAAGGACTGAAACTACAAGGCCTAGGTTTGAAATTTTCAGGACGTACAAACTCGCTAAGGGATTCTGGGAAATTCCTTAATGGTTGAAATGGCGATAACCCAAATTCCAAGGCGAGGGCAAATTTACTAGGAAACAATTCGTGAGCTTTTGCTTTTCAATAATTCTAAATACTTACATAACGTCCACAATCACGGGGTTATATTCCATAGTGGTGTTGTCCAGGAGCAGGTAAGGATCCCGGTCGAGATGAGGTCTCGGCTCCAGGATTATGGGGGTGTAGAGTGCTGGAGCGAAGTAGCCGAGGAGAAGCAGACTAGTCATTATGATGCGCCGGTAACATGATGACGGAGATGTCATCATGATGCAGCACAGCCCGCAAACGGCCATCTGATTATAAAAAGACACAGGATCCCTTGAAGTTGTCAGAAAGCTATGTGGTTTTGATGTGAAACATCTATAGCCGCACGTAAAACCGATTTCTGGCTTGGCGACGCGTCGCCACGGCATGAGCGCTGATTGGTCCGTTCAAGGTTACGACAAATCATAAACATTATTAGTGATGGGGTAAATACTTAGTTTCTTACAAAATAATGTCGATGTTTCACATCTGCCAGGCGTCCCGTGACGGCTCACATTTTTATTTATTTATAGGTATTCTTTGTTAAAATAAGCACGCGGAGTAATGTGGGAAACTGGAATACCTAAAGATGGTTAGGCACTATCCTAAGAGCAGTAGAACTCTCGCCAAGTTCGTCCGGGGAAGTACTGCCACCATGCCCATTTCTGCCGCCAAGCAGTAACGCATTCGCGTTACTTTGTTCCGGTTTGAAAGGTGTGGTTTCCGGTGAAATTATAGGCACATGAGACATTCCACCTACACGTCTCCGAGTTACGTCCGCATACGATGCGACTTGGGTCTTATCGTACCTAGTAGGGGAGGACCGAAGTCGCATCAGTTGTTATGGGCCGAGGTTACCACTTAACACCAGGTGGGCCGTCGGCTCGTTCCATAACTATATTACGTAAAAAAACTATCCTTAAGAAATAATGAGCCATGTATAAGTCTCAAAAGTGAATTAAACTAATTTTCCTACTTTTATAGTAACGGATGCCTCTTAAATTATCTAGTAATTTAAGATAGATAAGTAAAGTCATTACACTGGGTTACCCGTTACTGTTGTCAATTAGTTCCCCATGTAGCTTATGTAATACACAACAAATGTCTAGCATTTACTTTTCAGTTACCTACACAATTCCATAAAAGTAAAAAAACTACACTTACACACTCATTTTATATACCACATAGAATTAGGTAATTTGTTTATTTAATCTAAACATTGAGTAAATTGGTCAAAAGATTAGAAACAGATTTTGTAACATCTAATTAATGTTTAAAGAAGGTATCAAAGAAATTAATGTTTAAAGAAGGTATCAAAGAGAGTGAAAGATTCATTAATATTTTATGTGCCTCAAGTTTCTGAGAATATTTACGGGGCAGCCTAAATTTTTACATTTATTTGCTATCGGGATCAAGGTTTCGATACAGGAAAAAGTAAAGGAACATTGATGCATACAGAGAATTTTGTTTCTGACTCAGTTTCTGATAAATGATATTGTCCTCGATCTCTCCACCGAACTGTTACGACAGATTATATTAAATAATGATGACGTAACAACTCCGTCTAGCCCAACCTTTAGTGCTTGTGCTCACATGTTTCTGCTAATTCACTATGAATCTTGTTTCATATAGGCATACGCATATTTGCTTGGTATTTATAAAAGGTAAAATGTGAAAGTGTAAAGATGTATGTATTTACATGGTAGTAGTAGGAGGGGTGCAGGCAGCGAGGCAGGCCGCTATGTTGGATCGCGTCCTCGCTGAGTCCATCTTGACGTCGATGCTCCTCATATTGACCGCACGAATACTGTACATTTAAATTGTTTTGTAATGTTCAACTGAGCGCTTTTTCGTTCCATGTTACAGGATTAACTGACTACAGATGGTTGATTAGTAAGGGATGACGCTGATTTGTTGGTTTCTTTA
The DNA here is from genome assembly GCA_947359385.1 of Chesias legatella. NCBI lineage: Eukaryota > Metazoa > Arthropoda > Insecta > Lepidoptera > Geometridae > Chesias > Chesias legatella. Next base: position 7,799,222 of record OX375783.1, read on the forward strand.
TTTTTGGCAGATGGGACTAGATGGCACTGTATGAAATTTTCACTAATATTTTATTTATCTAAGCTCGACTTAATTTTTATATGATTAACTGCATCAAATGTTAGTTGAGTCATTCATGGAAAAACAATGGCTTGCAAGCTCGCTATATTTACGTCTATATCTCAAAGTAGGTAACATTGTGGCTGCGTATAGGTATAGGTACCTTCAGGGAAAAATGTTTTATATGTGTAATTAAAATGACTAGGAAATTAACATATTGACAGTCTTACTCAAAAAACTAAGTAGGCGACTGATTAGATAAATAATGTTTTGTTTTTTCGACTGAAGTTAAAATTACGAAATACTGACTAACTTATGAATCGCAAATCAACGTTTTTAAGGCCCTAAATGGGTAAATTAACATAAATGAACTTACCAAAGGAAACATGGTCGTTGTAGAGAACATGCTCACAATCATAAACAGATATTGCGTCCGATGTGACGGATGGAAAAACTTTTCCTAAAAAAATATAAACGGAATTAGTTAATTATTAAATAACCTACTCAATTCTAGAGCAACAAGGTCAGAATATCAAATTACAAAACACTGGTATACTGGCGACAATTATTTTGTAATATGGGGAAGCTTTCAGTTTTAATAACCGGCTGACAACACAAAGGCCACACTGTGATCATAATCGGTCAAGTTTTGTACACTAAAATGCCACTGCATATATGCACCTATCCCAATTTTTGAGTTCACAGTGTTAAAGTAACTTTGTTACTATTTTACTGGGTATTATTATCGTAACCGAAAACAACACGACGTTGAGAGCAACGACGCTTATCGTTGTTTAGAATCTGACCACGTAGGATACCATTAGCTATAACATTTGTAAATTATAACTCTTAGTGCACTAAAACAAACCCTTAAGTGACTTAGTCGTTCGTGCCACCAACAATATAACACTAATAGCTAGCGGATTTGATTCTCGCATGGGTCAAGCACGGTCTTATGTTCATAGGTTTCCGTATTTTTTTTTACCTTCCAAACTGAGTATCTGTAGTACATGTAGAATACGAAGAGGATGATAGAACCGGTCAACGCGTAGGGGAAGTATGTGTGGAACGCCCTCTCCCAGGGCTGCGCAAAGTACGCCAGCATCAACACAGGGATGAACAGGTACAACGGAGGCGCTAGCACCGGCAGCGGACACGGGTCTCCGCTCCTTAAGTATTCCATCTCAGCTTGATAATCAAACATATAGCACCATCTCGTTCCAGCGAGTTCCCTGAAATATTTACATTCAGTAAAACATCTGCAAGCGTGAGTAACATAGTAATAAAATTACAGGTGTGAAAAGTGTTCACGTAAAGTATATTTACTTCAACGGAGAATGTAAACACATCTTCTAAAAATATTCGGAGCTAATTTTAGGTCTAGACCTTTTCTGGCTGATATTGTCTCATCGGTACTTAAACGAGAACGCTGTCTACACGTATTTTATTATTTGCAAGTTTATTTTCATGAATATGTCCTTGATTTTTATACGGGCGTATTTCATTCTAAGCGTCTATTTATATTCTTTCCAGTAACGAGCGTTTGATGAAGAACAAGTTAATAATAATCGAACGCTACATTTCTATTTATATACAAACTTGTATAAAAATACGCGACGACTACGTAGGTAGTAAATCCCTACGTAACAAATAATCCAAGCAATAAAGGATCTCTCCTCGTCCGTGAGACAAATACAAGTAAGTACCCACGTACAGTAAAGTTCAAGCGCATTAGAATTAATGTTCACATTTTATATGGCAACTCTAGACTGTGGACTTTCGCTTCGCTTTAATAATAGCAAATAACTGCAAATACGTTTTACCGATAGCTTATCTATACTTACAAATAAATAAAATTGGTGTGTCTGTTTGTAATATGAAAATAACCGCTTTTTACTAAGTGCATATGGATGTAAACACGGTACATACCAAAACAACATATTTTACAATTTTTGTCTGTCTGTTTGTTCCGGCTAATCTATAAAATGGCTGGACCGATTTTGACGGGACTTTCACTGGCAGATAGCTGATGTAACAAGGAGTAACTTAGGCAACTTTTCCGAGGGGTAAAATAGGGGTGCGTGATAAAACCGAATTCCACGCGGACGAAGTCGCGGCAACAGCTAGTCGTCCATAAAGTTCACACCAGGGTCAACAAAGAAACGTATTGGAAAGTAAGTAGGTAGAGTATAGAAACTAATTAGACTCTCGGATAGAAATCAGCAGGGTATGATAATGAGGAAACTCGTTTCAATTCGGGCGAGCCGCTGATCCACATCGTTAATTAATCTACCCAATCCACAATTCTAACCGGAGGAATTTCGGCAATATAACTAAAACAATTATCCCGTTTTCACGTTAGATGAACAGGTAATAATCACTTCAATTATGTTATTATGATCACTTAGTCAATCAGAAAATTGTATAAATTCCAATTTAGTTAGCTCATATAAATACCTAATGGCGTTCAATTCTGAATAAGGAATAAATATAAATACATACTGTTATATGTGTCACTTATTGAGGGTAGATCCTCGGATGGGTTTGTGCGGGTTGACGTAAATAAAGTTAGTTGTTTCTCACATCTTGAACTGAGTGTTTTACTGGAGCGTTACCTAATACTACACAGACTATATCAGGTCAATTTTCCACATAGAGCCCTATGAAACGAACATAATGCTTTTGTTTATATGTATTGCCATAGTAGTTAAGTTTTAGGTGAAACACTATATTTCCGACTGGCATTGTATAAAACTATATTTCAACCAAGTAGTACCTTAGAAATAATAATAATATTGGTGGACATTTCACACAGCACCATCTAGACCCAAAGTAAGCTAAGCATAGCTTGTATCATGGGAACCAGACTACTGATATAATACTTAATACTTTTTATGTAAATAAATACATATTACACATTAACACCCAGACGCAGATCAAACATCTATGTTCGTCACACAAATGGTTGTCCCGGGTGGTTATCGAACCCCGACCTACAGCGCAGAAGGCAGGGTTACTACCAACTGTGCTAAGAGGCTAGTCAAGAAATCATGTGTTATATTAGATTTAAGGATGGTGGATCATATAGACACTTTGTTGTGTGTTAAATTACGTTGATTATGTACCTTCGAGTTTAATAAAATAACTTGAGCCATGTCAATATTTTGTCATCCACGTGCATTTTAATTAAGTGATTACTCTAAAACACTTTAATTTATAATAATGTTAAATTATTATTAATGTTTTATTTGCAGTAAAACAATACACAGCATATGAACTAAAACTGGAAAGCAAATAAAATAAATTATGATAATCATGTGTGTTTCTTACTTTTCATCATCTCTGTGCACAAGTTCGTCCACCAACATTTCATGAATCAATGTTTCCTCGCTGTCCATCTTCTCGCCTTCAGGTGAGAGTACCTAAGGGAGTTATGAAGCTCACTATGTAACGAAGCAAACAATCAGATGAGATTATGACAGCAGGTTAGCAAATACAGCACTTCCAAACAACGAAAAGAAAAATACTTCAACCACTTATTGATGTTATCAATTTCAATATTAGGGGAGCACAAATTTACGGGTACTTTTCTATATATACACAGTTATAATCACCCGACGCCGACAAAATACAATATTCCTAATATGATACCAATTTACCGTCCTTTAATACGGATACAATGGATTCCGACTTTGCCTTGTAAGTGATTATCCTGGTTTAACAGATCGATATTAATCTACTATCACTACCTAACCAAAGGAAACGAAAACAGAACATGCTCCTTCCAGTAGTTGCGGTATTTTTCCCTTCAAACAATTAGAATCTAGATGGAAGTTAAGTCCAAATGATAAATTCGTGGACGAACTAAGCTAAATCTAGGTAGCGGCTACCTAGTGCCCTAGTATCCTATTTATTTGGGCTGAGCTGGTCCCGGTGGGTTGGGGGGGTTGGGGTGTGGTGTGAAGATGTAGAGGGGGTGCACTGGGGGTTGTAGTGCACTTACCGAGTCCTCGTCCTCGTCGCGCAGGTCGGAGAGCGTATCACCCCTCTCTTCTTCACCCACCTCGCTCTTCTCATCTCCATGATACTGGATACATAAATGTTATGCTGACTAAGGGTACAACTAAAATAAAGAAGTAGTGGTGTTGAGTTTTTAAGATTCGTATATAACTGTGTACCTATAGCTTTCGCATATTATAATATCTCACTAGATATTTTAGAATAATACTTTGTGAAGACTAAATCTAGCATGCCATACCTTAGAAATAAGTAGGTACGTAGGCTTTTGTTAGTCTGATTGTATTTTACTTAAATAAATATTACTTAAGAAAATAATTGTTTTGCCAGGATTAGATTATGCATTTGTTCCTACTGGTTACGAGTGTAATTAACTAAATTACTAAATTGTCTTCGCTTTTGACAAGCAAAGTCATTACCTAAGTTGTAAAATATACTGCAATTGAATTTTATCAATTTTCTTAATCAGTTAGCAAAACTTGCAGATGTGAAATGCTATTCTATAAACAAGCTCCTAGAATCTGAAGGTTATTAATAACAACACATTTTATTTCAAAACTGGATATATGTATACAGCTTCACAGCTGATATTATGCAGTGTAAGATAATTTTCGTTTCTTTTTATTACTGCGAAATTAAAACGCCATATACGCCATTGGATTAGATTTGGTTAATTATTTGGGTACCTACTAATTCAAGGCATTATTTAGTGTAATTTAAAGGCAGTTTTTGTGTAAATAAATTTAGGTAAATCCTGGAGCAACAAACAACTTACATGAGTTTAATAATTGTGTATATGTGTAAAAAATTACATTTGTAGGTATAGCCATATTTAGTCTATATGAAAAAGCAATGGTTGAAGGATTTGTTGAAGCGGATATGTATTGCTTTAATTTATAATTTTATTTCGCAATTTATTTATAATTTATTTTTCTCTGTAGGAGCAATAGGTGTGGTCTATATATAATTATATACCGGCTTCAGCACTTTGACAATGAAGTAGGTTTTGATGCCTGCTTGCCGTAGCATCTCCTCTCGCTTCTCACCATAAGCTGGCTCTACTTCAAACTCATCCTTCAGGTAGCCTAGGGTAACTTCTGATACGTGCACCCGCCTGAAAATAATAGTTACGTATACTATCGTATGTAAGTATTGTATTGTATTGTATATAATCGTAGAGTAAGACAGTAAAGTAAGAACAGAAGGCAAAGAAAGTAAGACAGTAAAATTAAGAATCAAACATTTACACAACAACACAACGGATTATTCACTAAGGGGACAAAGTAGTGTTTGCTGTCATGGGCGCCATCTTGAATTTAGAGCGTAACAAAGACAAAGTTAACTCCCGAGCGCAGCGAAGTTGCTGAGTGTTTTAAGACTAGAACCTTGACTGCAGCGACGGAATTAATCTCGCCCAAGACAAAGACCGTTATCCCGACTCTACTTTTTACACCTACAAGAACACAGAAGCAGAATATTTAAAACAGAACAGGCACTACTAGCCGAAAAACTAAAAAACCGCAACTTGTGAACGCTACAAATTGTTCTATTTCGATATATCGACCAAGGTTTTTTTTTTAATAAAAACATCAGGTAATGAAAGTTTAACTCCGAAATTCATTATCTTGGACGCCTCGGGGATTATTAATAATCTACTTCCAGAACATTTGTAAGGAATTTTCTTGAAAGCATAAGAATTCTACAAATTTAAAACTTCAAATGGTGGCAGTTCTATTCCCTTATCAGTGCTTCTAATCCATGTTCTGAACTCCTTTGAGTACTTTGTTACGCTTGCGATTCAAGATGGCGCCCTAAAGATACTGCTTGCTTTATCCCCTTGGTGAATAATCTACCATTTAACAGACTCCGTGATTTTCGTGGTAAAAAAATATCATACGAAATTATCTATTGCTAAATTCAAATCTCATTTTGCAACATTGGGTTATTATGAAATCCAGTACAATACGGATAGATAGTAAGGGATATTAAATCTTACTTTAGGTTAGGTACACATGATACATAATTAAGCATAGTTCAACTGGTGAAAATTCATTTTACCTCTTAGAACCATGTTATGGAACCTTATATAAAAAAAATAGTTTTTATAAACCCCACAACGCATTCAAATAGATTGAAGAGATTGATAAGTAATACAAGGTACCTACAATAAATCGACCATATAATGTATAGCGTGATATTTAGAAGTATGATAATTTTGTAATGTACCCTCATTTCCTATTTTGAAGTACTAACCCAGCCATTCCGCTGCTCTCCATCTTGTTAGCGAGCTCCACATCTCGCGAGTATACGTCGAACTGCCACTGCCGCTGGCCGAGCACTCCGGCCAGCACTGCGCCGGTGTGGATGCCCACGCGCATGTCCACTGGCGAGTTCGTCGTCTGTTGTACGTATCTGTTCAACAACAATATCATTAACTACTAAATTCTACCATATTTTTTCTTTTGTAGCAGTAGAACTTAAGCCAAGTTCGTCTGCTAAGTATCTCCTGCCACCATGCCCATTTCTACCGCCAAGCATAATGCATTCGCGTTACTGTGTTCCGGTTTGAAGGTGTGGTTGCTGGCTAAATAACAGCACATGAGACATTACATCTTCACGTCTCAGAGTTACGGGCGCATACGTTGCGACTTGGGTCGTCCTACCTTGGTAGGGGAGGACCCAAGTAGTATTGCTTGTTATTGGGAGAGGTTACCACTTAACACCAGGGCCATCTGCTCGTCACTTGTCACATAAAAAAATGTAATGCGATACAAATTTTAATTTATAACTTACTTGATAGCTTTGACCATAGACAATCCCATGTGCACACAAAGGACGGCATGATCTGACCGCTCGACCGGGGCACCGCTGATGCAGTAATAACAGTCACCCAAAATTTTTATACGAAGCTGTTGATATTTCTGTGAAAACACAAACATTTAGATTCACAACCATCACAAAAGTTACAGAACATTTATCTTCATTTTGTTTTTTGTAATGTATTTGAAACTGTCTGTCGTTATGTCATGAGAAAAACAAAACGCGGGTAGCTAAGATATTCTGCAACATTTCATCACAAAGATATTTCAAATTACACATACGCTCACGTTGTGGTAAAACTGAAATATTGAAACGGAATAAACCACTAATGTAGCTTACCTCAGCCAGTCGGTCAAAGCGAGCAAACAACTCGTTTAATATAGCGACGAGATCTTGGGCTGAATAAGTGGATGAAATTGCCGTGAAACCGACTATGTCCGCATACAGGATGCTGTTTGAGAATCATAAAATAATGTTAACGAGATATGAATTTTAATAATATATTTAGTGACGTGAGGGACCTATTTATGTACTGACCTAACGTTTTCATGCCGTGACATGTATATTTTCTTGAACTGAGTATCGATGAGCCCCAGGTCTTGGCGCATCTCAACAGCCACATGTTCCGGTAATACAGATAGTAGTAATCTCTCCTAAAATGTAATTTAAAATGGTTCAAATATTGTTTTTCCTAACAAGCAATAGTTGACACACACACAAAAAAAATGAAAAATGTATTATTTAACCAGGACATATTACAAAGATCATGTTATAGGATGAAAAGATAATGAGAGAGAAGTAAAAAGCACGAACCTGTTCTTTGCTTTGTTGATCAATGGTCAGTTTATCTCGTAAACTTTTTTTAGTCTCTATAAATGACCGGCGTTGCTGATTTTCGTATAATATAAACGAGGTTGCGCCCAGGAGACTCGCACACAATAAGATGCTTCCGCTTCCGAGTTCCTGAAATATCAAGTACCTAATGAAGCGACCCCTAATGTCTAGGACAGCGTTTAAATTATGTGGATTCACTGATTTACCACAAATATAACTGGCCTCGCAGCTCAGTTCGTTAGTAACCCTACCTTTTGCGCTGTAGGTCGCGGGTTCGATTCCCACCCAGGACAACCATTTGTGTGAGAAACATAGATGTTTGTTCTGTCTGGGTGCTAATATGTATTATATGTACGTATTTACAAAATAAAGTATATAAGTATTGTATCAGTTGTCTGGTTCCCATGACACAAGCTATGCTTAGTATATTTTGGGGCTAGATGGCGCTCTGTGAAATGTCCACCATTATTTATTTATTTGTTGTATTATTTATTTATACTGTTATATTAGGCAAATCCATATATTTAAAAAAATATTCATACTTAAAAGATTCGAGCTATTTGATTTTTACTTTGCATCCAGCAATCGACACGATAAGAGTATGAAGGCGTATTTATATTATCCTGCTCATTATCTATTATGTGAGGTTCTTGTTGGTAAATATCACATTGCCCATACCTTACCTTTAACCAACATTAAATTCAAAACTTTGTTTCTTATATATACCACAACTCAATCTCCCGCGGTTACAGCATTTTTGTGCCGAACGCAGATAGATCTTAAGTATTTCATTCCTTTATTAAAGTAAGTCAGGATATTTTAATATAGGATTATCATAATAAATCCTTTCGCCTGGATTTACTGGTAATTTCGTGCTATAAGATATGGTCTGGCAGTCTGATTATTATGATAATGTTTCTGAAAGAAAATGCTAACTAATTTATTGGTGGGAAAAAATAGCGGCGATAAGCTAACCACTTATGACATATACGATCCTACGATAGCGTAACCCACAACGAGAAATGTGGTCCATTGTGGTTCTGCCTTTCCGAGGACCTAAATTAAATTAGGCATGTAAGTAGGATACGTACATATAGTATAACAATAACCCGTCCTTAATTCGCTAAACCTAATCCCCAATTTCAATGAAATCCATTATACTAAAGAGTATTTACTCAAATAATACTATATAGCGGTTTAATAATGAGTACAATGAAAATAAACCGATGAAATGATACACAGAAGTTTTCTTCATAATATCTCAAGATATTTAATACAGATATTTTCACTGATTTCCCGATATACCTATATTTTAAAACCTCCTGGGCTCCTACGTTCACTTGAAATCTTGACACAGGCATTCCCTAAACACCTGTTTTTTTTTTTTATATCCACAAGCAAATATTTCGACTCAGACCACCTGGTACACAGGTCGACACAGGTAAGTACACGGCCAAACAATTTTACGCACAAACGACCCCATTTATTTCCCCTTTTTTCATTGGATAGTCAACTCGCAAAATAAATACAATGGGCGCCTGGCCCTTATTGATAAAAACTTATTCCGGTGTTCGGAATGTGCTTATAATTATATTCCAAACAACAGAATTTTTTTTTCAAATTGAAATAAATCCAATATAAAATAAATATTCGTGGCCATTTCGCACACAGCAATCTAGTCCCAAACTAAGCTAAGCTTAGCTTGTATCATGGGAACTAGACAACTGAAAGAATACTCATATACTTTTTTGTAAATACATACATATCTAACATATCAACACCCAGACACAGAACAAACACCTATATTCGTCACACATATTTGTCCTGGGTGGAAATCGACCCCACGACATACAGCGCAGAAGGCAGGGTTACTACCAACTGCGCTATGAGGCCAGTCTAATGGGCAATGGGAGAACAAAAACAAATACTATTGGCAAGCTGAGAAATGGTCAGTTTCGTAATAATAGTAATAATATATCTGATAGTAATACTCAGCGTATATTCGGTGATAGTTAATAAATATATACCATGTAATAAGTATTTGTATACCAATAAATACCAGTGAACCATACAGACACACAGTGCCGGGAAAACGGGATATTAACTTATAATAATCACTTATGCCTAGATTTCCAGCTCCATCATCAGATATCTATTAGGGAATTAATAGAAGCTCCTAAAAGGAATATTCAGAAAATATGTCAAATCTTACCTGAAAAAGGAAATCTTCGGGTAATCTGCTCTCAGATATCGAAGCATTCCAAAATTGTACGAGGATGTAAGCCGAAAAGGAGCATATGCTGTAGCCAATCAAGGTCAGTATGCGAAATGGTAGAGCGGCAAGCGTGAAGTACTGCAGTAACACAGCCCATCCGAGTAGTTCATTGTACGCATCTCCGTGCCTGCGCAGCGAGCTAGCCAGCAGCTGTGCCCATATCAATAGCCACGATAGATGACTGATGATCGTCCTTTTAGTGTGTAAATGGCAGTAGAGAGTAATCAGCGCTGCGTTGGCGCAAAGTGCTAGAGTCGTTATCGCGTAGGGGATGGTGAAGTCGAGTTCTCCAGGCACGAGCGCAGTAAACACCTGCAGCAGTATGCCGGTCGCCAGCAGCCGAGGAATAGATCTTTGCTTTTGACCTTTTGTGTAATCCAGATAAAGTCGCTCTTCTTGGCGAATTTTGAAGCCGAATCGAGGCAGGAACCACCAACGGAAGCGATATGTGTTTTGCCGCTGGCAGGGTTTGGGGCACTCCATTTTTTTATTATTTTTCCGGCACTATTCAGATGCACTTATTATTAGCATGACACTCGTTCACTTTTTACTTTCATGCAAAATTACACATCACATATTTTTTCTGCAAACCCCACACACACACTTGTATTAAACATTCCTATCACCCTATTGTCAGTCATTTCTATATGTTACTAAAGACTAAGAAGAAGACAAAATAAGTGCCGTAACGCTACCATTATTTCCAAAACTGAGATAAGTCTAAGACTTTGATTTGCATTTCAATTGAGAGCGACACCTATTTTACCTATTACATAATAAGCTCTGAATTCAATTGTTTTTATCCCTTAATTTGATATTGTGCCAATTTACGTATTTTAAAGTGTAGGTTTTCCATAACATAACTTGGTAACGCCAATGGCCACCAGTCACTTTGTCGTCGCAGTGAGGGCGACCGGCGACCGGCGACCGGCGGGCGGACACTTTCCGTTATCGAGAAGGTCTGCTCGAGGACGCTGTGTAATGAATAAATTACACACTGAAACATTGTTTCGTTGTCCATTCACGGACGGATACTTCTAAACACACGCAACGGACGGACGGTTGGAACACTGGACTGAATTATCTATGGACGATGCTAATTACAATATTGACAATCGTAACCACGTCTGACTAGCGACCGTGAAGACTTCATTTATGTTTCATTTTGTTCAATATTTAAAAGAATATATTGAGAAGTGACGAGTGTCGGGCTTAAAATGTTGTGTTTTATTTAGTTTAGTCTGTAGCAGTACTCGGTACAGGTTTTCATCAAATATATTTAAATTATATAGACATTTTTTCAGATGTTTCCCTTCCTTTGCCTGCACCTAGCAATTTAAAAGCCTGCATACTCGGCATGCGAATCATTGTTGATCATGTTAAACGTATTTAGATAATGCCAGTAGCTTGCAGTAAGTATTTACCACTGGGAACTTCAAATACTGAAAAAACTTAACTGTGCTGGCATTTTAGAAGGAATCTCCAGCCAATTATATAACTACCCACGTTAACTGAGCAGTTCAATATTGCTGTGACTTCTACTTATATCTAAGTATTCAATATAAGACTTAGTAAATAAGTGTTATCAGGTTTCAAAATAATTTAGTTAACCTGTTATCAGTGTAAAGTAACAAGCAATAAAACAAGTATTTCCACGTTCCTCATGAAAAGTACTTTCCCTTTCCAATTATTCAATCCCTATTCTCACGCCTCTTGGGGTTTGAGAGCGGTACAAAACATACCTCAGATTTTACGTAACATACAAGTTTTCACAATGAAATCCCGTTCGAAGAAATCGATCTAAAGTCTAGAACTATATATATAGGAGACGTAGGCGTACTAGCATGAAAAAGGCATTCATGATATAAATAAAACATGTCTATGACATTGCTTGGAGAAAATAAACTGATAGGTACTCACAACAAAAAAGAAAATAAAAAAAGAAGTAAATATCTAGTTACAGTTAGAAAAAATTTAGCGAGGATTAACTTTAAATACGGAAGAAAACTGAAGAAACCGCTCCTATCTGAAAAGCTTGTTTAAAGAAGGCTGACCTGAGCCTGGCACGAGAAAACAAACACTGAGACTAGGGCAAGGTAATCTTTAACGATGAAGGTTCAGCTGCTGCAACAGATTTGTCAAACGAATATTGAATATCGAAACCAACATTGCTACATGTTTGGGGAAGCTTCTCTAAGTGCAGAATTGGTAAATTTTTTTTACTGGTTTTCATAATGCTGTTACATATATGTCAGAAAATATAAAGTTTTTCCCAAAGTCAAGTTAATTATGGATAGAAGAACAATGACCTCGAACAACCAAAACATCTATTCTCCGCTTAGAAACAAGAAAACCGCACCCAGGTCTTGGATTGCTTTAGTGCCGAGCTTATTCGTAATTTAAAGGCAATATTTAGATCATTCCCGTGATTACTTAGAAAAACTTACGGATAAGGGAGAAATGACCATAAATAAATAACGCATCCAAATACATATAATTCATGATCTTTTTATGTAAACCAATTTTTTTTTTGTCGTTACACCGTTTAAGAATTTTTTGAACGTTAATTTATGTAGACTGTAGGTAAATTGTACTGTGATAAAATTTCAGAAATATCATTATCTAATATAAAAGTAAGATATCTCCCAAAAATTCAACAGATTCCATTAGACCCTAAATATCATCACAACGAAATTCAGGTAATATGTAAGCGCAATATTACCTTCAATGTTTATGATACAGAGTTGGTAGTAGCCGTTAAATTACACTGCAATATGGAGTATGAATGTACACAACGTCTATCAAGATTATTCGCTCGCACAATTTCCTCTCCCGTTCGTTATCGAGGCCACGCTACTTCAATATCAGCTTCTGGTGCATTTTCATTTAAGCGCTTCCCTTTATACCTACAATCATTAATTTGTACGAGCTCAACCAGGTACCTACTGTGTGTGTAAATGTCTATGTATTTTGCTTGCTCTTTCATATTTATATGTATAACAAACAAAATCCTAGCGAAAAATCTCGCTCATTTATAGACTACATCCCCACATCCCTAGATCTCTGATCCGTCTTTACATTTGGAGGGTTTCTTACAGGAGTAGGTACCTAGTACACGTACGCACTAAAGCTTTTTATTCTATTATAGCTGTTGCCCGCGACTTCGTCCGCGTGAAATTCGGTTTTATCACGCACCCCTATTTGACCCCTCGGAAAAGTAGCCTAAGTTACTCCTTGTTACATTAGCTATCTGCCAGTGAAAGTCCTGTCAAAATCGGTCTAGCCATTTCAGAGATTAGCCGGAACAAACAGACAGACAGACACAGACAAAAATTTTAAAAAATGTTGTTTTGGTATATGTAAATGCACTTGGTAAAAAGCGGTTATTTTAATATTACAAACAGACACTCCAAATTTATTTATTTGTATAGACTAGATGACCCCGTGAACATTGTACCACCTAAAACTGATACGATATTAGAAGTAATCCGAAGTGGCAATTCCCATACAAAATTGCCAATTTCTATTTTTCCGTCTTTTCAGCTATCTCATTCCAGCTGTTGGGTTTTTCTTTTCATAAACCACCGCAGTATTGAGACGAACAAAATAAAACAAAATATTCAAATCAGACGAGCCGTTTTCGAGTTTTTGCGATACCAGCGACAAACAAAGTACAGCAATTTATTTTTAAATAATACTAGCTTTTACCCGTGGCTTCACTAGCGTTAATGTAAATTTTTTCAACCAAAAGCTTAAAGTATTATTTATTTCTTTATAAATAGTTTACCCCACCCCCTATAAGGTTTTAGTGAGAAAAACTAGCCTATAATCGTCTCCAGAGTCCCATCTATATCTATATCAAAATTCATCACAATGGATTCAGCGGTTTAGGCGTGAAACCGTAACAAACAAACAAACTCACTTTTGCATTTATAATTATATTATAGATTCGTATTCTTGCTGCTTGCTTTAGCTATGCTTTCTTTAGTTCAGTGAGGTTGTAGTATCATAAAAAACCTTTCCACTTTAGCTTAATTTGTACTTTTAGTAGATAGCTAATATGGATAAATGGTGCTCTCGCTACACCAGGGTTCCAATATTATGAGGGCATGAAGGTAAAATTGCATCTTTAATCTAAATATCTAAGAGACGTTAAAATATGACAGCTTGACTGTGTCTCAGCTGTCACTGATAAGCTAAATCAAATGAAAGTTCTGCGTTTACGTTGATAATGAAACACTATTAATCAAAACTTAGTAAGGGACATATATTTACTGGCCACATTTTACTCTGTCGGCTCGGGTGAAGTGAAAAGGTAGCTTAATTAAAATTAATAAAATGCTCCCATTTATTTGTGTATCAATAAATAATCTGGCTGCGTATTTAGATTCTCCTAAATGTTAGGTGATAAATTTAATAAGACTGAAGTTCATCATAGCAACTAATAAATCACCTTTCGTTAACTAAACAATATTTCTTTGTTCTATTAATAGTTCTTTACACAGAATTATTCATATGCAGAAAAAAACAAGGTACCGTATTAAATCACAGTCCATTCGCGCTCGCTCGTCAAGAAAAAGATTGCAGTCTTAACGACAGAAATTAAGAATTCTTTAGTAAACTGTTTTTATAAAAAAGTTATTCAAGTGCATTTAAACGAATTATCATCAACTCAAAATTAACCAAGTATGCAATTAATACAATTCCACAGTTAACAGAACTGCTCACCCATATTGATTACAAATACAGACAATATTGAGAAAAACGTACTGTACATACGAGTAGCACAGTTACTAGTACCTAAACATGATTACATTTCCCGCCTAAATTATGATAAAGATGATGTAAGCGTAATCTTGGTAAAAGTCTACTATTGACCCATAAATATTAAATCCACAAAGAAATGACCGACCTGTGTAGCTGAAGGTTAATGGTAAGATAATTGATGTAAGCTAAATGAGATAATGGCTTTTTATGGTAGTTTTAATACAAGGGCAGAGTGTGGCTTGGAGATTACATAGAGGTTGGTTGCAGAGGTTGCAGACTGAGAGAGCGGACGCGTGGGCGGGCGGCGGCAGCGGCGCGAGGTTGGCGCGCGTGCCCGCGTGCTACTGCCGCGCGGCCGGCGCGGAGCCCCGCCCTGCCCGCCCGCCCTGCCCGCGCCACCGCGCACCCCACACCGGACGCGGCTGCCACCATCCACTACACATTGATTCCCATATTCCGAGAGCACCGCGTTGTAAACCTTGTCCGTGAAAACTATCTACTTAGATTTACATCCACTGTCACACATAATAATCGACGCTATGGATGAATCGGACGGGTGGATTGGGGTGACTGTTTCTTGTAACAGGTAATATTTTTAATGAATTTTTTCGAACTGTACTAACAAAGTATGATTATTGTTTCGTATGGGCTGTACTGGTGTCGCTTTAAATGTATATATTTAAGAAAAAATATTATCACACACAAATATACACGTAAGAGTTATTATTAAGAGAAATATCTAACTCGTATTATTTCTTGAACAAAACCCTATGAAAAGAATATTAATATATATAATTCTTTCCTCTTGGTAGACTAAATGAAGATAAGGTAACGCGCAATATCATTTACGTAGCAGGATCTCGTAGCAAGCGTAGGCCGATCCATTAAGCCCCAAGCTGATGTCGGCTAAATTGAATCGGATTGTATCTAGCTCAGTAAATCTTAATATCGACATAAAGTCGAGCACATACATTTTCAGGTTATAGTCATAAGAAATGGATAGAATAAATTAGCAACATTGAAAAAACTTTACATGACGAAATCGGCTCCGTAGATGTTGTTGTATTTTATATACCTTTAGGAAATATGTAAAGATTACGAAGATTTGAAATAGCCGATAAATATATAATCACGAATATCTTAGGAAGAGTGGGTAAAATCGCTGAAGTCGTAGCACTTGCTACGAAGGTCACTGTGTAGCAATTTCACAATATCAGTTTCACAATTTCGCCACCATCATCATCTCGTCCCTTTTCTCAGCTCAAATCATTGACGAAGTGTGATAGATATTTCTACCCTGTCAGTCCATTTACAGAAATATCTAAAAACACAAACGCAAATAGAATAAATTACGTCTGGTTTCTCCCTACATTTCCTTTAATAAAACCATCAGGCGTATTTCCGCGTATCTCATAAGCGACCCTAATAACTAATAGCATATCACTGGCAAAAAGGAATTCAATAAAAACCTACCTACGTCATCATATATACGTACAATACATTGGGAAGATAACAGATTTATTTCGAAATTTCTTTTTTGTACCTACAAAAATAAAGTATTTGAAGGCTTATATAATAGCAGCAGCGGTTTTTATATTTGGTTGAATTTCAATGATTTTGTGATTTGAGTAATCTAGTAAAGACCAACAACAATGATTTCACCACCGTTCAATTCCCAACGCTTTAATGCTGGCACCACACTATCGTCCAACTCTCCAACCACATGTTCGGCCAAAGCAAACCCACACGTTTCATAGCTATGATAGACTTCGACCAATAACTTTTTGGAGTTAACTCCTTAAGAATCTGTTTCACTTAAAGAATCCGGTACGAAAATTTGATGGCTAGCAAATCGAGTGTTAATGAAAAGCATTATGACAAATATCATCGCACTTAAGGAGTAAATTTGCTTCCACTTTCATAATGCGGACAGCCCAAGAGTGGAACTCCTTGCCTGCGTCTGTATTTCCCGAGAACTATAATCTGGAGGTCTTCAAGAGGAGAGTGAATAGGTATTTTCTAGGCAAGCATGCTACATCATAGACCGCATCGTCACTTAACATCAGGTGAGATTGCGGTCAAATGTGAGCCAATTATATATAAAAAAAAAAAAAAGTAAACTCCAGTCGCGCAGTCAGAACTGACACGCACATTTTTTTTCCTTAGGGTGTGTTGATTTTGTCTATTTTCTGCAATTTCTGGTGTCTTATTATGCAACATTTTTACCAAGTTTTGACAATCGAGCGACAGTAATTTGGGATGTTAAAAAAAATATAAAAATGTATCTCAAATAGAGAGACTCAAATAGTATTGTGGGCTTAGAAAAAAATGGAAAAATCATAGTAATAAAATAGTTTTCTTGTTGCGCTCCAGCGCAGCGGCGGCGCCGGCGCGGCGCTGCCGCGTGATCACAGTTCAAACCTAACCTTCCCGTCGGCCCAGACCTCGCTTGCGAGTTGACTCGTTATATGCCACCCACCACTAGCCACCACCAGTTTATGAAGAAGTTCTGGCAGAATTTTCTGTCTTGATCCCACAGAAGAAGCTATTAGTACTCTGATACCTACTATTAGACCTGACCCTGCGCGTGCGTCACTTTTCGCATTACCTACGCATATCATCGACTAACATACTTTGCGTACTGTCCGGCATACCATGTTGTTTTTTTCTCAAATCAATTAATTATGTACCTACTATAATAGTTTTCAAGAAGTCTTTTACATTAACACCTATCCCTAGATACTGAATACTGAGTGCTCAATACTGAATAGTGTAATAAGGCTTTCAAATTTCAGACCCAGGCTTAGATGGTTACATTCTCTTAGGACCAATTTTCGAATGTTTACCTGTAACTCCTAAGCTTATAAGTAGCTAAATTCACATTCATTTTATAAAAATGATCCATGAAGCGACGTTCTTAATAGACGTATAGGAGCGACCAAGAAGGTGACACTGACAGTTTTGAAAGATATGATTGTACAGAAATTGTAAACATTTGTTGGTTGATAAAATGAAACGTACAACTTGATAATACGCAGTAATCCAAATAATGCAAGTTATCGGTAGGTTTTTTCTGAAACTAAAACCGTAGCTAGTAAAAATATTGAAAGACATAAAGACATTGGTAATTTGAACCTTTTGATTCATGAAAAGCCCTAGAGCAGGTAACTTGCTGAGGGCTAAAGGATTAAGCAGTTCAATTAATTCTGCAAGACCATCCTGCTTTTATATGCCTAATTTATCTAAGTAGAACAAATTCATAATGATTATAGAAGTTACTTAAAGCTGACATAAAAATATAGCCCTATGCAATCTCGCGTGTCACATAGTCTTGTCAAAGCGTATGAAATAGATTAAATAGTATAATAATAGATTAGGTAGGTATATACATTGCACTCGCCTTTTAATTTTTTAATTAAATAACTGTCATAAATCCATGGTGCAACAAAGTCCGTACCTATGTAATATACGGCGCGTGTAGTGTATTACACGGCTTGATCATTGGAATGCATGGTTTGGAATCTTACTCGGAATTATCACGCTACTTATACAGCTATCAGACATTATCGTACCGTGGTCGGTTTTATCTCGTCGTTTAACATATGGCTTGTGTTTCATCAGGCATGCAATAATTCCTTGGACATTAATTAGTATCATTAGTTGAAGTTTTGACATGACATAACAAGTTGACAACAACAACAACATGAAACAGAGATAGTTTCGGTTATTTTACTTGGTTCCTGTTCTTTTAATAAATTAAGAAATAAAGATTATAAATCACAACGTTTGGTTATAAAAAAAGGACTCTATGAGTGCGCGTACTGTTTCTACAATAGGAATGTATCTAAATAAATCATAATGCTTATACTGATTGGTACACATGCTAACAAGATACTATGTCGGATTAAAGTAATTCTGTAAATTTGTTGCTGAATGTAAGATATTTCTTAGTTCTTATTGTGCACGCCGCGTCTCTTATTACCTATATAATAAAAATGTGATAATTTATTGGTAAAATGTTCAGTGTCAAAAGTGTTCAGTTTAATAACCTTGTTCTAGGGAGAAGGAATACCTTTTCGGCAACACCATGGATACCATATTCATGAAGCCTGTGCAGCCCAAGGTCTTCAAGGCTTTAAAAGACTTAGATATCAGTACCCTGATGCAATGTACTTCGGAAGAAATAAGACCAATCATTCCATGTCTCGTACGAATGGCTCTTATAGCTCCGTTAGATATCACAAACTACTGTGCTGAATCTAAGAAAGATGTGCTTACTTTACTCGCTGGCTTGGATTTGGTTAACTTCATAGTTTCACTTCTATCTATAGAGTTCCATGCTCTTGAAATAGACCTCAAGAAGGAGCAACAAATGAGGTAATTTTTTAAATTAAAACCATACATTCTATTTATAGATTTTTTGACATTTTTTCATTTATTCTTACTGTGAATCAGTTACTTTTAAAAGTGAATTTTCCAGAAAGATTATTAAATATAATGTTTCATTTTCAGACAAAAAAATGGTTCTCAAAGTACTGAATCTTGCCTGGTTCCAGCATTAATCAATGGAATAGCAACTGACTTTGAGCAGTCTGATTCGGCCCGGCGCGTCAGACTAGTCCTCTCAGAGATATTGCAAATGCAAGCACAACTTGTTGAATACAATCAAAACAAGAACACAAACACTGAATTAACAGTCAAACCATCAGAACTGTTTGACAATGATGTGTATTTGGAAGAAATTACTGATGTTATTTGCATCAGTCTAGCTGAGCTACCAAATTTGCTGAACATTTGTGATATTGTTGAAGTTTTGCTGTATGTAAACAAAGGACCGATTATTATTTCATGGTTGGTGGCTAACATGCCAGATACTTTACAAGAAGGTAAGTTTATTTAGTAAAAATGTTCAGGCTCACAAGCATTATTTAAAATTCAGAGCTTGCAATTGCTGAACTGGGTAGCCCATGAAGATCCTCCATATTTGGTAGGATCCTTGTGGAATAACTTAAATTCAGAATTTTCAACAAATGTACCAGGTAGCCACAAGTAGTATGATGACAAAGTATTGTATGTATACACTAAACTCAAGATGCAATTTCAACAATCAGCAGCGCAATGCCTTAATTTTCTTCTTTTTAATAACTTTAGGTACCACCAGACATCATTTTAGTTAGTGGTGTGCAATAAATGTGATTCATAACTTTGAATTCATAAATTGTTAAGTATTTTTTACCAGACTGCTAATATAGATAGGGTAGATTTAATTTCCCCAAATTGCATTGTTCTAAAATCATAATATTCAATATCATAATAATATATTTTTCTTACGAACTTCAAATGACTCAACATTATTAACTTAAAATTATTTTTCAGTGGCAGAATCTCTGGTGCTCAATGCGGAAAGGAGTGAAGAGGGTGGAATAAGAGCCAAAACTCTGGCCACTCTTTGTGAAATGTGTCCATACCTCGCAGCATCTGTAAGGGCTAAAGCGTCTTCTGCATCCCGGCTTCCAGCTCTAGTAATTAAGCTCACTTTAACACATCACCAGGATGATTTGGTAAGAACTATGTCTTTTTCATTCCCACTCAGATTAATGAATGCATGATATGATTATATATACTATATTTACCACTTAACATCAGGTGGGCCGTCAGCTAGTTCCGCCAACTAAGTCTCATAAAAAAATATCAGTTACAGACACCAAGCTAAAACTGCTTAGCTTGAAACCAAACAAAATCATTATTATATTTTTTGTGTAGTATAAATCTTATTCTAGTCAACGTCTCTTTTTTTTCCTCTTTTATCTTTATCATACTAAGTTCAGATTGTCTTGTATTTATAAAGATTATCTTTTCTGTTTGAAGAAAGGGAGCTCAGCTAATTTATTTACATTTTCAGATATCTTTTATGTCTGGCCTGTTGCTGGGATCAGACCAAAACACCCGAGGCTGGTTCGCCACGTACTTGCGTAACTCACATAAGAGGGGCAAAGGCGACGGGCACACCGCTCTTACTTTGTTGCGTCAAGAACTTCTAACAAGACTGAATGAATCCATCGCTGGTGTAGAAGCGTCAGCCTTGCTTAGACTGTACTGCGCGTTGCGGGGCATTGCAGGGATCAAGTTCCATGATGATGAGGTGGCCGGTTTGCTGCGGCTAGTTACTCAGAAGCCCCCGCCGACGCCGGCCGGAGTCAGATTTGTCTCTTTGAGCCTTTGTATGATTTTGGCCTGTCCGTCTCTTATGGGTTCGTTTATTGTTTGGTAATGATGTATGTAACTACTGTTTCTATATCATAGGTACTCATTTTGTAATTATCATAATTTCAGCTGCTCCAGACCACGAAAAGAAAGCAATAGAATGGGTGCAATGGCTTGTCAAAGAAGAAGCATATTTCGCCAGGTAAAACACTATGCCCACTTAGTTTATTGAAGGACTCAGCAGTGGAAGTGCACTTAAATCCTTTCACCGCACTGGTTCGAGATAAAGAAAGAGAATAATACAGAACATAAACAATACAAAAATAATTCAAATCCCATACCTCGTGCAGGCAAACAGGTCTCAGTCTCAGCATAATGCCACAGTGTACCAGTTGGGGTCAGAAGGCGCTGGTATTCAGTGAGAGTCAGTGATTAGTAGTAGGAGGACGAGAAGGGGTATAGATGTAATTTTAAGTCAAAATAAATCCGGACCTAAAACAATTAACGTGTATTTGTTTTCAGTAATTCCGGTGTGACCGCGTCGTTTGGTGAGATGCTGCTGCTGATAGCGATCCACTTCCACTCGGGGCAGCTGGCGGCGGTCGGCGAGCTCGTGTGCGCCACGCTCGGCATGCGCGTGCCCGTGCGCCCCAACGGGCTGGCTCGCATCAAGCAGGCTTTCACACAAGAGATCTTTACCGAACAGGTAATAAATGGTTTTGGCGTTACTACAACCCGATTACAGCGCAACCTATCGGGTGCAATTGTGAATCCAAACCGTCCAGGCGCCCACTCAAACACTCACAAAAAATTTCATCAAAATCTGTCCAGCGGTTTAAAGTTCAGTGACATACATACTTACAGAAGAATTATGTGACTGAACGAGCACATGGCCTATCTGGTGTTCAATAGTAACCTCTGCCCATAATAAACGATACGACTTAGGTCCTCCCCTATTTATGTACAAGACCAAAGTCCCATGCTAAAACGTGGTGAAATGTCTCGTGTGCCTGTAATTTCAATGGCAACCACACCTTTCAAATCGGAACACAGTAAGGCGAATGCGTTATTGCTTGGGAGCAGAAATGGGCATGGTGTACTACCCCTGACGAACTTGGCGTTAGTTCTACTGCTCTTAAAAGTTATTAGCTGCCATCATTAAATAAAAATAATCTGTAATATCACCGCGTCTCCTAGACGTGCGTTTACGCTTCTGAATGCTCAGTAGTTTCATATTGTTACTTGGAATCTTGAGAAAAATATGCCTAAGCACATAAAATGACATAACGCAAAGACTAAAATAATTGATTTGGTTCCAGGTTGTAACATCTCACGCAGTAAAAGTTCCAGTAACTCCGAACCTCAGTAGCAACATCCCTGGCTACTTACCCGTGCATTGCATTCACCAGTTGCTCAAATCACGTGCGTTTTCCAAACACAAAGTCCCCATCAAAAATTGGATCTACAGACAGATATGCAACTGCACCGCGCCCCTGCACCCAGTCATGCCAGCTTTGGTAGAAGTGTACGTGAACTCCATTCTTATCGTCAACAACAAAGGCACCAATGAGTATGTAAACAAACCTATTCTGGAGGAGGAGATAAGAAGAGTATTCAGGAACTCTATATTCGGTGCCAATTTCGACATGCAGAGGAAACCCCAGTTCAGTCCTATGGAAGTAGACAACGAGCCTGCGATCGAGATCGATATCGAGAAACCGACTTTAGCGTCGCAGTTGCTTCTCATTTACTACCTTCTCCTCTATGAAGACATAAGGTTAGCTAACACGGCCACGCTCCTGGCCAATGGACGTAAAGTGAAGAGTTATTCGGCTGCATTTCTATCTGAATTACCGATAAAGTATTTGCTCCACCAAGCCCAGAAAGATCAAATGAGCTATGGAGGTCTGTTTAGCCCTTTGCTGAAATTGCTCGCGACTCACTTTCCTCAGTTATCTCTGGTTGACGATTGGATGGACGACCAAGCGTTTGGAGACACGACTCGTCACGTCAGCGGCGTTAGTATTTCAGACACGTCCATCGTTGAAGCATTTCAAAGTATCGAGGAAAACCCCTACAAGACCGGCAAGA
Organism: Chesias legatella; assembly: GCA_947359385.1. Classification (NCBI taxonomy): domain Eukaryota; kingdom Metazoa; phylum Arthropoda; class Insecta; order Lepidoptera; family Geometridae; genus Chesias; species Chesias legatella. The sequence continues at coordinate 7,822,269 of OX375783.1, forward strand.
TACTGAAAGCCATGTTGAGCAGAAATCCGACGGATATTTGGCCATTTGCCGAAATATTCGTGAAACATTTCAAATGCGTATTGGGAGATCAAGTGCCGCGCCATATTCAAGAGTTATATCGCGAAGTGTGGTTGAGACTCAACACTGTCCTGCCGAGGTGTCTTTGGATAATGACAATAAATGCTCTCCTGGACATCGGTAGCAGCGCTAAGAACGTAACAATCACGCAAGAAAATGTTTTAGTAGACCCTCTACAAGTTCTTCGATGCGACATAAGGGTATTCAGATGTGGACCAATACTCAAAATTATCCTTAGAATCCTGGAAGCAAGTTTGGCCGCATCTAGGAGTCAGCTCAGTAGGCACTTGTTAGACAAGCCGCTGCTCGAGAAAAGCGGCCAACTTACATCCGATGCCGAAAGAGAAGAACTAAAGAACGCTTTAGTTGCCGCACAAGAAAGCGCGGCATTACAAATTTTGTTAGAGGCCTGCTTAGAAACGCCAGAGGACAAATCCAAACCGGAGTTGATGTGGTCACTGCGCGAAGTCAGAAGCATTATATGTTCCTTCCTTCACCAAATATTTATATCCGAGCCATCTTTGGCGAAACTGGTCCACTTCCAGGGCTATCCGCGGGAACTGTTGGCCGTAACCGTGCAGGGAATACCTTCGATGCACATATGTTTGGATTTCATACCCGAACTACTGAGTCAAGCGTCGTTGGAGAAACAAATATTTGCAGTAGATCTCGTGTCTCATCTGTCGATACAATACGCTTTGCCGAAAGCGATGTCTATTGCGAGATTGTGCGTGAATACGTTGTCGACCCTACTGTCGGTGCTGCCGAGTGACTTGCGTTTGGAACTGTTCCAGCCAGTGCTGAAGTCGCTCGTGCGGATTTGTACAGCGTTCCCGTCTTTGCTCGAGGACATCACCTCTCTGTTGCTCCAACTCGGGAGAATTTGTGAATCACAAGCTTCTCTCGGCCACTGCTGGAATGACACTAACATACTGGGTGAAGGGGCCTATGTGCAGTCCGATGTGCAGCCCGATACAAAGGTGTTGGTTGCTGAAGTGTTGTGTAGAGATATAAAAGCTACTATGTCCGAAATTATCGAGAAAGCTCTGCTCAACGATAAATTGTATTAGCGGCCTCGGCCGGTTCATTGTGTAAAAGCTATATCAGCTTTTGCTAATAGTTGTAAATAAACAAACTACTGTATTTGGGCTTTTATTGACTCTAGTACATTATCAACAATGCATTGGATGGTTCTACAGGATTCTGTGTTTCTAACTGGCGGTACATCCATGCGCACTGATTCCTAGCTGCGTAGTTTCCGACATCGTTGTAAAGTTGTGCCTGTAAAAGAAATCATTCATAATCGAGCCATCTTCAAGGTTGAAAAATATTTAGGAAGAGTATTCGATATAAGTGTGAGGCGACTGTTATGTGAAAAAAAAGACCGTAAGGGATGGGCCGTGGGGATTTGGGAGGCCTTTGCCTTGCTTTACATTGCATGCAGTGTTATGTATAAAGATAAAGATAAACGACTGCAACTTCACCCATGTAGAACAGCGTTATTGCAAAAAAGTGTGTTCTGCATGGCACCTATAATTTTTAATAAATTGCCTCGATCCATGAGGGAACTTAATATTAATTTATTTAAAATTAAGTAAAAGAGGTTTTTGATTGACAAATGTTATTATGTAATTGACGAGTTTTTAAACGATAAATTTTAATTGTATAATTCAAGTAATGCTTAACTTGAAATGCATTGTATTTTGTTTAATTGCTATTATTCTTTATTCTTTATTCTTTATTGTACACAGAGAGTAATAAATACAAAAAAGTCATAAGAGATACATGTACAAAGGCGAGCTTAACCCTACAAAGAGTTCTCTTCCAGCAAACCTTTGAGGCTAGAGAGAGGCGATTTTATAGAGGTAGGATGTGTACATATAATAAAGATAAATCAAAACTAAATTATTAAGGGCCTTAAAAAAAAAAAACCTACATACTTTAAACATATATATAAATACACCATAAATACAAAATACTATATATAAGTATATAAATATATAATATATATATATATATAAACATAAATATATATAAATTGAATAAATATATAAAATATGACGACAGATTAAAAAGAAAGGTAGTGCTCTTTTACTTTCTTCTTAAACACATAGTCCGTTTGACTCGCACGAATTTCGTGGGGGAGGCAGTTCCACAGCTGCACTGCATGGACTGTAAAAGATCCACTATAACAGCTGGAGGAGTGATTTGGAGTTTTGAGAAGAAGGGACATAATTGTTCTACAAGACTCACCACGAGGAACAAGATATTCGAAGCGCTCACGGAGGTATGGAGGAGAAAGAGGGTTTTTAAGAATCCTAAACAGAAATGTCAGAGCGTGAAGATCACGACGACGACGGATGGGGAGCCAATTCAATTGGGACCTGAAGGCAGAGACGTGATCAAACTTGCGCAATCCATAAATAAAACGGATACCCAAGTTTTGAAGACGCTCCAATTTATTAAGAAGTTCCTCCGTGAGATCAATAAAGCAGGTATCAGCGTAGTCGAGAAGAGGTAGCAGCAAAGCTTGGGCAAGTGTGACTTTAGTCTCAAAGGGCAAGAACTTCTGGAGACGCTTGAGAGATTGAAACGTAAAATGAACCCTTTTACTGATGCTATTGACGTGGCTTGTCCAGGACAATGTACTGTCAAATATAACACCCAAGTTTTTTGCATTGTTAGTGTAAACAATAGGTATACCATCGTATATGACAGGAGGAGGTGCAGACTGACTAACAGCGTTAACCATGTATGGAGTACCAATGATCAATGCCTGAGATTTAGAGGGATTAACCAGGAGGCCAAACGCTTTAGCCCATGAGTGGATTTGATTAAGGTCAGCGTTGATGAGATTAATTCCCTCCGAGATCTCGTCAAATTTGAAATGGCGGTAAATTTGCAGATCGTCAGCATAAAGATGGTGGTACGAAGAGGAAATCACTTTAGTGATAGAGTTTATGAAAACAGAGAAGAGAAGAGGGGAAAGAACGCCACCTTGAGGTACACCCGCAGTTATGTTACACCAGTCTGAGCAGGACTCATCCAAGCGGACACACTGCGAGCGTCCCGAAAGATATGAACTAAACCAGGATATTACTGAGTGGGAAACATTTAGTGAAGAAAGAATAGAAAGAAGGATATCGTAATCTACGGAATTAAACGCATTGCTAAAATCCAGGAGCACTAGAATAGTGAGTGACCGGTTGTCCATAGCCATTCTGATGTCATCGGAAACTTTGGCAAGGGCGCTCACAGTGCTGTGTCCGGGACGGAATCCAGATTGAAAGGGGCTTAGCAGGGAGTTCTGGAAGAGGAATAGGGAGAGTTGCTTTTGGACGATATTTTCTAAAATTTTAGATAGAACAGGAAGAATAGAAATGGGCCGAAACTGGGATAAGGTAGATGGATTAGAAGTTTTAGGGAGAGGAGTCACATAAGCTTTTTTCCAGCCAGAAGGAAATGAGCTTGTCTCCAGAGAATAATTGAGAACGTGAGTGATTGCAAGAGCAAGCTCAGTGGATAAGAGTTTGAGCATCTGGATGTAGATTCCATCAGAACCGACAGCTTTGGTAGAAATGGAGCAAAGACATTTCCTTACTTCAGATACAGCAATTTCACTGAAGTGAAAAGGATTACAATCAGGTAAGGGCAGATGAGAAAGCATATCTAAAGTTGAGAGCTTATCGCTAGTGTCGAAAGAAAGGGGGGATTTAGAGAAGTGAGCATTTATAGCATTCAAGTCATAAGAAATGTTTGAATCACAAGAATCTTTACCCAAGCCAAGAGTCCTGAGGAACTTCCACATTTGAGAGGTGTTACAATCTTTAATAGAATTATGAATGTGGCGTCTTTTAGCATCCCTACACATCTTGCTGCAACGATTGCGTAATTTTTTATAATTAGCCAGGTTGATATCCGAAGGGAACCTTCTAGCTAACCGTTTTGCTTTGTCACGTTTAGACCTTACCTTCTCTATAGGAGGAGTCAACCAAGGAGAGGGAGGATGTTTGACTTTGACAAGTTTTAGTGGGGCGTGAAGGTCGTAGAGCTTAGTGACGAGGGCATTAAAAGCACCTACTTTCAAGTCAACATTGTCCGCATCAATTACGGGGGACCAGTCAATATTGTTTGCATCATTTTTCAAGCGTTCCAGGTCAACGTTCTTGAAGCTGCGAAGAAGAAGAGTTTTAGGCTTAGGTCTGGGAGAACGGATTTTATAAGAACAAAACACAAGATCATGATATGAAAAAGGAGCTGTTAATTGCCCATGTGACGCAACGCGATTAATATCGGAAACAATAATAAGATCAAGAAGTGAAGGGGTGGAGTGGGGAGCGTGGTGAGTAGCAGAGAGAGGAAGGATATGCATATTTAAAGAGGAGACCAAATTTGTTAGTTTTTGACTGCGCATATCATTCTTTAATAAACATGTGTTAAAGTCACCGAGAATTAAAGTGTGATCATATAGTGAACTATAAGCTTCCAGTTTGGATTCAAGGGATGAAAAGTAATCAGTATTTCTGGAAGGGGGGTAATACACGCCAAGAAGGATTTTTGAATGGTTAACGGATATTTCAATAAAAAGATGCTCAGCAAAATTACAGTAAGCTCCCGGGGATTGATCAACAATTTGAAAAGGGATGTCACAACGGAGATAGATGGCAACACCACCATAACCTTTACCAGTCCTATCATTTCTTATAAGCTTGTAACCAGGCAAGGAATACTGAGTAGATGGCATACCAGGCTTAAGAAAAGATTCAGAGACGAGTATTGCATCAATAATATGTGCATCAAAGGTGGAAAGAAGGTCATGATGGTGAGCATGAATGCTTTGTGCATTAATATGCACAACGTTGAGATAATTGTGAAGCCCGGAAAATTTCATATTAATGAGGTCATGAAGTGAAGTAGAATCATCGCTAAGAGCATCGGTAAATACGTAGTCCGAAGAAGAGGAAGAAGAGCACGATAAAAAACTATCATCCAATATAATGCTATCGCCCATAAATAAATATATATATATATATAAAATAAACAATATAAAACTAATGAAATATACAAATGTAAAAATAACGAACAAAAAATAAACAAATAAAATGACGCAATCTCTAACACTCGCCAGTAAGCTGTATCTTAATAAACACAACAAATATCTGCAAAATAAAACAACACACTATCCTGGTAATATTTGAACTACATTAACTAAGCACATTCGCAATGTAAACAAAACAAGTATCTGTATAACAAAAACAACAAACTATTGTAGCTACAGCTACAATGGGTTTAAAAAAAAAAAAAAATAATATGGTAGGTAAGTAAAATTTAAATGTAAAAAGCCACCAAAAAGACAAAACAAAAAAAAATATTAAAAAGGGACAGACAATTTCAATAATGTAATAAGTATACAATTCAAAACACAAAAAAAAAGATGACTAATGTAAAATATAAAATAAAATTAATTAGAAATCAAATAATTTTTATATGGTTAAAACATGGCTGAATGGCCAACGACGACGTCGCCGGCCCGTAAGAGGGAGAAAAATGTTGCTGCCGTTGTCATGTCAAATTTTACATCGAGCTGTCAGTGTATACAGAAGTAAACAAAATAAAATATCTAAGTTTGTAGCTACCTTAAAATAAAATTAGTTAATGAGTTTATACGACTAAGTTCAGAATGTAATCCAGTAATCTTGTTGACTGTAAGAAGATGGCTAAGGCACACTAAAGATTATTTAGCTGCACGCTTAGGTCTCAATTCGGGCCTGTTGACTTTAGCAACGGGGGCCGCTGATGTCTTTCCTTTGCCCAGAGATGTACTCGGGCCTTTTGCCTCCTCAACGAAATCCGCGGCAGGATGCTCGGAGAGAAGCGGCTTCAGTTCCGACATGGATTCAACGCGGCGACGTTTGTTATCGGGCAGCAGGATGATGATTCTGCCCTCGGAAGTCCAGCAGCGCCGAATACCAAAATGCTTACGCGCTGTAGCAAAGACTTCGTGCCTAGTTTTAGTTAGGAACTCCGAAACAGTGATACCCGTGCCTTTCAATGATGTTTTGCTATTCCACACTTGGTTTCGAAGCTTGTAGTTCGTAAAACGACACATCACAGGCCGAGGTTTGCTCATATTAGTGCCCAGACGGTGGCAAGCAGTCAGTTGGTCAGCGGATACATCAGACATCTTAAATTGGTCAGATAACAATTGAAGAATTACCTCACCGATTTCATTTTCACTTGACTCCTTAATCCCATGAAAGAGAAGAACTTTTCGACGGGAAGCAGTCTCCTGGCGATCCAGTCCTTGCACAAGCAACTCCAGTTGTGATCTCATCATGGCCATTGATTTCCATATGAGAGATTTGAAATCCATGAACTCTCGGGACAGGGTCTCAAGGTCTCTGTGAGGAGCTTGCCCATTGCTTGACAGTTTCTTGAGCTCACCTTCCATCTGAACCATACGGGAGTCAAATGTACCAGCCAACTCTTCCATGTTAGATGTCAGTTTTGCATAGAGATCCATTTTGCAGTGTTGCAGGTGAGTGGAGAGGAGATTTATTATACCAGCGGGTGGTGGAGAGGCTAGTTATTAATATTCACACAATGATTTCATTTAATTAAGTCTAATATAATTATAAACTAAAAATCAATACAGAGCTCAAAACAAAAGATGTACACAGAGTGCCTACCCACACAAAAAAAAGTTATTAGTTATTATTATTATATTCCTGATAAATTATTTTAATATCGGTTATCACATATTTTAATGCTCTGGCTTGCCTCCGTTTCTAATTTTGTACACCACTATTGGTAAGACATGTTGTGACTATACCTTTTTACTATCTAACCTACACATGTTTATGCAAATAAATATCTTTATCTTTATCTTTTTATCTTTATCTTTGCACATTAACTAAGAAACCAAATAATTAAAATCATGCAACTGATTTATAAAAATCTAGTTCAAATGACGTCAAAACACTTTGACGTTAAAACTTTACTGTCTTAAGTCTTCTCAAACAAAATTTCTTTCTATGATTGGCTCTACGTTTAATACGTGTCGTCATAGTAATCGCGGACTGGTCAGCTGTCTAGTAACATTATGTGTTAATTAATTGTGTTATGCATGATGTTACCTGTAAGTACCACGTTTGCAGTAATCTGACATGCGAGCCAATGTTCGAAAAGTGCTTTTTAACAGTGTCCAATGTTTCACAACACGAGTTGATGACTTGCGTCCGCGCTTCCCCGCTCGGCGGCGCTGTGGCGGCTCTGCATTTCGTGTACAACAGCAAAGCTAGAATAAATTATAAAATTAATGGAAACACGACGAGCAAGCATGAAGAATGTGATGAGAGAAGGTATATTATGTAGGATAGTAGTAGGTGGAAAACCGAGATCTCGACCTACCCCTCCGGGAAACAGGCGGGGTCTGCACAAGTACAAGCCGTATTAAGTAACATACTTTTTTTTTAAGTGAAACTTCTTAGGTTGCGATTCAATAATCGATAAGTGAACGATGAGAGTAAGATTTTAAGGACGCGTCACGTTAAGGCATATTTCGTTACATGAGAGAGAAGAAAGATATGAAATGAGAAAAATAGAAAGAGATATTCCGATGCCACGGAAGTAGAAGAAAAGAGAGCGACGTATACACGATACAAAGCAACAGAACAAGATAGAGTAGTGGCGCGTTTTAATTTTAAAGTAGTTTCACTTCTATTAAGTACGTGTACAGTGCTACAAATTATTTATGATAAATGTAATGAGACATCATACTTCAACACCAGTCAAGCTATTTAGGAAACTATTAAATACATGCTCGTTTGTAACGTTAAAATTAACTTTTTCTTACCTCTTCCCATGTCATAAGCGCTTCCGTGAGCCATTATTGTAGGTAATGCTTTCCTCACTACTACCAACGCATTCTTTGCACATCCCATACTCAATTGGACGTTTGCTATGTGCATTTCAACTGTTGCAGCCAAATAGTGCAAATGATATTTCCTAGCTAAAGACAGTGCTTCGTTTAGCAACATAATATTAGTTGATTGTATATTGCTGAACGAGTGTTGCACTTGGGATAGTAATATCATGGCTTTCAATCTCAGTGTCATAAAGTGTAAACTGTCGTCTTCGTTCTTGCAATAATCTAAAATGTCTTGGAGGGAGTCCTGAGCTTCCGTCGCGTCTCCTTTTAGGAAATACATTTCAGCTTTCAGCAGTTGACTCTCCCATCTATCTGATGATGCTAGCTGCTTTATGCTCTGTTCGGCTTCTTCCCATTTACCTGAAATATTATTATGATATGGGATCCACTGGTTCGGTCCAGGTCCTCTATTACCCTACAATTCGGCCGGTTAAACTGGTCTCCCGGAAGCCCGTAAACTAGCTCTCTGCAAAACATTTTTTTACCCAGTAAATAGATAAAAAAAAATTTGGTGGATATTTTACAGAGCGCCATCTAGCTCCAAAGTAAGCTAAGCATATAACGGTAACCAGAGAACAGACAATACTTTTTTTAAATACATACTTATAGCCTAAGTTACTCCTTGTTAAATTAGCTATCTGCCAGTGAAAGTCCCGTTAAAATTGGACCAGCCGTTTCGGAGATTAGCCAGAACAGACACACAAAAATTGTAAAAAATATTGTTTTGGTGTATGTCCCGTATATGTAGCGGTTATTTTAATATTACAAACAGACACTCCAATTTTATTTATTTGTATAGATTAACATCCAAACATAGACAAACATCTACGATCGTCACACAAATGTTTGTCCTGGGTGGGCCTTCTGCACTGTAGGTGCCTGCTACCGACTGGGGTGTATGGAGCTGTGTGGTAGGTACCGACCGGCGCGCAACGCCTGCTCCGCAAGACACCGGTCGGCGAGGAGGCGCGCGTCGAGGTGGGACGCGATGGCGGCGGCGGCGGCGGAGTCCCCGCGCCACGCGGCCGCCCCCGCCGCGCCCGCGCCGCCCGTCGCCATAGCCTCCGTCCAGTGCCACACCGTGCTGCTGCCCACCGTGCACTCTGCAACACATACCACACGATGTCACACTTTTTAACCCTCGACGAAAAAGATGGGGTATTATAAATTTGTAGTGTGTATTGCGTGTCTGTCTGTAGCGTCATAGCTCCTGAACCGATTAAGCGTTTTTTTTTTCGTTTGAAAAGTGTCTTAATCGAGAGTGTTTTTAGCTATGTTTCAAGAAAAATCCGCTCAGCTGTTTGAAGATCATCGCCTCTTTTAAGAGTGGGCTCATACAATGCGTTTGACCGAGCACTGACTTGTTTTTCGTTTTGCTGCGCAATGTAAATATTTTTAATGTGATACAGTGATGGACAGGCCCATCTGGTGTTAAGTGGTAACCTCTGCTAACAAGCTATGCGAATTGGGTCCTCCTCTACCTAGGTACGACAAGACGCGAGTCCCAGGTTATGCGCCCGTAACTCAGAGCGGTGAAGGTGGAATGTCTGTAATTTATATGAATGCTCTATTTAATATAATTGGAGTGTTTGTTACTGGTATTCAGGTTGAGTAGCAGCTGACTGGCGACCGATGCCATTTCCGTCTTGCCATAAAGCGACCACAACGCCACCGTGTTGGCCAGTCCGGCTATCGTCAAATCTGTCATAGAATGTAGGTAGTTGAGGGAGTCTCCCTTTGTTATAAGCTGCAAAGAGAAACAATTCAGATTTTATAAACATTTTGTTTTATTAATGTGATATCAAGATTAAATACGTAAATACATATCGGTAAGTCAAAAGCAGTCTATTAAGACTTGTATTACATTTATTACATTTAAAGGAGAAATTTGATTCAGAGTAGAAATTAGTGACCGACAATCTTTTACTTTACGGGGATTCATTCACATTAAACCATTCAAAAACCTGGTATGGGGTCTGCGACTAGGACACTAGATACACATAAATCACAGTCAAAGACTTTATTTCCATAGAATTAATAAAAAAATGGCTTAGAAACATGAATAATATTCAAAAAATAAGGTGATGCGTACCTACTATCTTTTTTGGTATTAATGTTTTTTACTTAAGTGCCGAATGTATTGTGAGAGAAATAAATAAAAGTATATTTATTACTGTTGGGTAAGTAGGACACCTACCTGGAACACTTGTGCGGGTTTGGCGGCGGTGACGGCGGCGTGCTGCGCGAGGAGTTGCACCGCGGCGGCGGCCTGCCGCGGCGGCGTGCCCGTGCGCGCCGTCAGCGCCGCGCGCAGCGACCGCCCGCCGGCGCGCGCGCCCCACGCCGCCGCGCCGCCCACGCACGCGCTGTCCGACGCCTCCTGACCGCGGGATATCGCCTCGCGGACCGCCTCCATCGCCAAACACCTACATACAACACACACACACACACATCAGGAACATATTATAATAGAAAAAGATTTTATTTATGTATGTGTTTTTGTTGCTCCTTAACGCCAAACGGCTCAACGGATAAGGATAGCTCATATCCCGGATTAACACATGGGCACTAGGCAAGTGACTGCTCTATTCACTACTAATAGCACTCTAATATGACAAACCATTTCGAGGGGGGCCACGTTGCTCGCGTCCGTAAGTGTTTACCCTTTGAATCGTGTCCCCCCGGGTGGTGCGAAAAGAGCAAAGTGCAGTGATGCACTCGTATTGCTGTGTTCCGGTGGAAGGGGGTGGGTGCCGGTGAAGTTGCAGGCGCATGAGACGTAACATCCCCTTCTCGGGGTGACTGACGCAACGCAATGCGACTTAAGTCATCTCGTACTTTCGCGGAGAGGACTTGAGTGGTATTGCTGTCGTCTATGGGCGGCGGTTACCACTTAACATCTGGTGGGCCGTCAGCTCGTTCCACGACACAAATTACATAAAATACAGCATACTACTCACTTGTGACCGAAGTGAGTGTGCATCGCTGCCCTGTTCAAGGCAGCGTATCTGAATGTGTTGTTTTTCTCCCCTATTCCGTTGCGATCGAAACAATTGTACAACGAATCTTGAGCGCCACAGAATTCTTTCATACGGATGCAATTGAGGAAACTGAGAAAGTGCTGGAAAATAAGAATGGTTGAATAGCTTATGGATAGGTGGCCGCTTTGGTAGGGACGCCGGCTTTCCATTCGCAGGTCGCAGGTGCGAACCAATGACAAAATTTAATGAGCGCAATTTTATACTCAGAAAAACATCAGAGGAAACCGACATATCATATCATTTATTTAAGAATAATTATTTTACAAATCATGTCTGAATGCACTCAAGATAACATTAAATATTTCGAATGTAGTGTGTAGTGTAAATAGTAGTAGAAATTATAGTATTAATAGTAATAGTATGTAATATAATTAATAGTAAGATATATTACATACACAGGCATGTGCCAAAACCATAAATTCGAATACATGTGATGTCTACCAATTTGGATTTGGCTCCCGTGGCGGATTAATAATCTCGCTGGTCAAGAATAGGCCTGTGTACAGTGGGAACATTAGGAGGCTGTCTAAATAATAAAAGACAGTTCAGACATAATACATGTGAAAACCAAAAAAAAAATGTTCTAAAATATTGTTTTTTTTTTTATGTGATTCGGTTGGCGGAACGAGCTGACGGCCCACCTGATGTTAAGTGGTAACCGCCGCCCATGGACAACAACATACGACTCAAGTCCTCCCCACCGAAGTATGAGATGACCTAAGTCGCGTTGCGTCCATCACCCCGAGACGGAGATGTTACGTCTCATGCGCCTGCAATTTCATTTTTAAAGTTAGAGTGAAATATTTGAAGATAATTACTTACAAAATCGGGATACTGATGTGGGATATCATTTAAAATCTGTGAGATAGCTTTCTGTAGTTGTTTAGGTGGTAGAGCTTTCTTCTCATTGATTTGTAGTAATTGTGCTTGTTGTGCTGTGAAAAGCTCTGCTTGCTTACTTGACCACTGACACTCTTCAAAACTGCTGCAAATGTAACACAAATAATTATAAGTCATGGGAAAAAAACTATAATTCATCCATATAAAATCTTTTGTCTGTATGTATTTCAAATGTGTTTATCTCAAACTCATTTTTAAAATTGTTAAAACTTTTTTCAGATATATACAATACATCTTATACAAAACAAGATGTATGTACTCACTTTTCTCTATCAATAATGTTCATTCTCATTGATAACTCCAGCGGTTTGGATTCTTCAGTGGTTGGAGTGGTAGATGTTGAAGGCACTTGAGACTCCATATTATTTAATTTCTGGAATAAATTAACTCCGTTAGATAAACTATCTAGTTCATTGGTAGAGATCTAATACCCACAACACAGACAATCCAAGTGTACCCCCACAATTGGATAATTATTTTTTTATACAAAACTTATGCGCCTCTCTGAACTTTTTTATGCCCCTCTCGGTCAGTAATGAATTCTGCTAGCAAAGTTATCATATACTTCAGCACAGCAGTAACTATTTAAGTATGACTCAATACCTACTCTTTATTCTCAGTTACTATGTGTGCCCTTTTAAATTTCATACATATTGCATTTCTATGTTCGGTATGTCAAATAAAACTAATTATATTTGATATATTGACTGGCCTCATAGCTCAGTTGGTTAGTAACCCTACCTTCTGCGCTGTAGGTCGTAGGTTCGATCCCCACTCAGGACCAACATTTATGTGACATTTGTAACATTGACGTTTGTTCTGTGTCTGGGTGTTAATATGTATTGTTATTTTATTGTTTTTAATTATATATTTACAAAAGAAAAGTATATAAGTATTATATTAGTTGACTAGTTCCCATGATACAAACTATGCTTAGCTTACTTTGGGGCTAGATGGCGCTGTGTGAAATGTCCACCATTATTTATTTATTATTAATTATTTAAAAAAAAAACACTTTCATATAGTTGATTCATGTTAGTCGAGGCTGATAGTGTAATGCTAGCACTAGAACTAAAACTTATATCAATATTTGTGTAACAGATACATTAAATAAGTGTTACCTCCTTACTGAGAGATCTGATCATCAGGCCAGGTCTTCCTCTCTGATAGTATAAGCAGAATGATTTGTACAGTGAAACCACTTGAACAAATTCTAATTTGTCCAAGTGTAACAGTATTCGCCTCAAATACAATCCTGAAATTATCAATATTTATTATAAATAATGCTGCCAGTTTTTGGGGCATTATTCCACCTGTTAGTGAAATGGTTCAATTGATCAATCTATAAATGGTTGTAAACAGTCTTTTTTTTTTTTTTTTTTATGTAATACAGTTACAGAACGAGCTGACGGCCCACCTGGTGTTAAGTGGTAACCTCAGCCCATAACAAGCGATGCGGCTTGGGTCCTCCCGTACTAGGTACGACAAGACCCAAGTCGCAACGTATGCGCCCGTAACTGTGAAACATGTAGGTGGAATGTCTCATGTGCCTGTAATTGCACCGGCAACCACACCTTTCAAACCGGAACACAGTAACGCGAAAGCGTTACTGCTTGGCGGCAGAAATGGGCATGGTGGCAGTACTTCCCCGGACGAACTTGGCGAGAGTTCTACTGCTCTTTGTAAATATTATGAATATTTTTATTTATTGATAACTGTTTTAAACCGTTGTACTTAATGTTTATTAAATAGTTTCTGAGGTCTTGTATGTTTGTGTTCTGTATGCCACCTGTGAAACAGGGATTCCTAGTGCATTGGTATGAGTGTGTGTTCATTGTTATTATTCATATCATTCCCCCTATTTATATTTATCTCTAATTCTTTAAATAATTAATTCCGAACAAAATATAGTTATATAGTTTCCAATGTTTTTTTTTTGGTGACAATAACAAGAATTAGAGTTTGTATAAGAGCTGATAAACTTTTGGTTATGAAAGACTTGATAGTATTATTTTGTAGTCCGTATGGTTTAACTCAGCTAAAAAGAGTAGCTTACCCAAAACACTATATCTTGCTATAATACAAGGATTTGTTTCACTCTGCTCAATCATTAGTTTATCAACAGTAGAGGTGACACAATCCATGAGAGCACTTATACCATTCACATAGATGTTTTGCAGTCGCACACAGAAGTTTTGGAGGTGGACACTCAACAAATTGTAGCGTCCATCAGTGAGAAGAGCTTCCAGTTCTTTAAACTCCATATCTGGACACTGCAAACATATAAAAACTTTTTAGTGACATTAATTTTAATAATTTAACTTATAGCTGTGCATGGGTCTCATACTGGCATATGGGCAAATATTTTCAAATAATATTTTGGTAAAACTATACTATATAGTATGTCACCCCTCCCTTCTTCTCCTCATTATATTAAAAGACTAGCCCAGCTAGTCCCACACAATGGCTTCGGCTGCATCAAATTCAGTTTGTAGCTAAACAAGTAGCTTACCTAGTAGTTTAATCATATCTAATTTGTGAATTAACCTTAATAAAGTAGCTTAAGTTACTCCTTATAACATCGCCTATCTGCCAGCGGAAATCCTGTCATAACGGTAAAGCCATTTCAGAATTTGGTCAGAAAAATTAGACAAAAAATAAACAATTGTTTTATTATTACTAGTACCATTAATGTTTCATATGCATTTAGTAAAAAGTTTTTTGTTTTGACATTACAACAGACACTTCAATTTTATTTATATAGTTTTAAAATTACCTGGATCAGTTTCAGTGACAGCATACAAAAATCTTTCCGATATTTAGGAGCCACAATACAGTCTACCATTTTTTTTGCTGAAAATAGACAGGTTTACTGAAATTCATGTACATACATTCTATGTAAGATAATGATAAAACCAATTAATTGAGTTGTATAATTTTATTGCTGTAGAAAAAATAATAATATCTACATACCTTCCACTTTCAGTAGACCATATTCCCTAATGAAAGCAACAACAGCAATTTTATGGGGAGTAATATTTTCAAAATTGTGTTTGGTGCTTACTAATTTACCAAACTCTATATTGTCGTTTTCAAGATCCATGATAATTGAAGAGAAATGTTGATGAAATCACCTTAAACTAAAAAGGACAAAATATGTTAAAGTAAATGCCTGACACCGGCAAATATAACATGAATTTATTTTCAAATCGTTCAAACATACTAGTTCAGTTGTTCTTCTTTGGCTGTTCGTGTCTTAGCCACACAAACTCTGCCAGTGTCCGAGTTAATTTCACAACTTGCGACAAAAATACATACACCGAACGACCTATGTACCTGTCTGACAGCAAGATTTTACTTCAGACACTACTGTCCAGTGAGTGATCCGTGATCCTTGCTACATAAGCTTTCATGCTTTCATGGATAATATATTACGCGAAATGTACAATTAGTAGTGTAGTAACAATTAATATAGATAAGAAGAAATTAAAGCTTGCTTGAAGAATAACAATGCTGATAGAATATGATATATAATTTATATTGCCGCACTTTGTCTTCGAAACAATAACAGATTATTTAGCCTGTGGATTGTTTATATTTAAAGTAGTGCTGCCAGATACAAAACTTTCCGCTTTTTTTTAACAATGGACTTGTTTTTTTTTTGTATTTCTTTACAAAACATTTTAAAACACCAAAAAAAGCAGAGGTTCGAGCATTAGCGCACATGCCTAACTTAAGATGTATTTTTGTGAATAATGATGGCTTGATTTTATAATATAAAATATACCCTTAACGTATTTGCTGATACGTTGATAAACATGTAAAATTACGGCTGTATGATATTTATTATTTGAATGTTCCCTTGTTCTTGACATTAACAAATACATTAATCAAACCTCTGATCTGAAATAAAAAAATTAAATCGATTATTTAAATCCGAAGTACTATGTATTCAGAAGTACATACTGCTACCGCATTTTCAACTTTTGCAACTGGCAACAAACACTAACTTCATTTCATTCATTTCGGATTTCGGATAGAAGATGGAGCAGCTTTAATATTTCCGCTTTGTTTTTATGAATCAAAATGTTATATTATACTATTATGTATGCTCCGAAAGTTAAGGTTTAGTTCATTCATAATTTAAAAAGCTGTGTATATTTCCGACTGTCTCGGTGGAACACAATTCGTATCAAAAATGGATAAAGCGTGGATTACATTTGCTACTGTATTTTATTGTTTTGTGATCACGAAAACGTCTCATGTTACTGTTTATCAACGAGACACTTTACCTCACCATGGTCGTTGTGAACCTATAACCATTAAGTTTTGTCAAGGAATAAGATATAATCAAACAATATTTCCCAATATACTCAAACACACTAAACAAGAAGATGCTGGCCTTGAAGTTCATCAGTATACGCCTCTGATAAAGCTGAATTGTTCTCCGGATCTGAAATTCTTCCTATGTTCTGTTTATGCACCGGTTTGCACCATTCTGGATCGTGCGATACCACCATGTCGGCATTTATGCGAATCGGCAAGACGAAATTGTGATGAGCTAATGTCCGATTTCAGTTATCCTTGGCCTGAGGAACTGAACTGCGCCAAGTTCCCTGTTTTCACGGACGAAAATGTAATTTGTGTTGGTGATAACAATGCTACCCACGAAACTCGGAAGAATATAGAATCTAAACTTCCAAAAGTAGATTTCAAATCAAACATTGAAAGAGACCCTACAAAAGTGCATGGTGCTAAAGATTACGGATTTGTGTGTCCTGTACAGTTCAAAGTTCCTAAAAGTTTAGATCTGGAGTACTCATTGAAAGTGGGTGACAAAATTGAACATGATTGTGGAGCACCATGTAATGGAATGTTTTTCAGTCAGGATGAAAGGAATTTTTCCAGATTATGGATTGGAATCTGGGCCACTGTGTGTACCGTGAGCTGTTTATTTACTGTTCTAACCTTCCTGATAGACACAGATCGATTTAGATATCCAGAGAGACCTATAATATTTTTGTCAGTATGTTACCTGATGGTAGCAGCTGCATACGTGTTGGGCTGGAGTGCAGGAGACAGCATCAGTTGCCAAGAGCCATTTCCATCCACTGTGAGTGGAGCGAGATTGCCCAACATTTCTGTCATAACACAAGGCACAAAGCATGAACCGTGTACAATTCTATTTATGGTGGTGTATTTCTTCAGTATGGCTTCCAGTATTTGGTGGGTGGTGTTGACTCTCACTTGGTTTTTGGCGGCTGGCTTGAAATGGGGACATGAAGCCATCGAAGCAAACTCCCAATACTTCCATTTGGCTGCGTGGGCAGTGCCTGCTATCAAAACCATTTCTATATTAGCTATGGGAAAAGTTGATGGTAAGTTACTATTATATATACTGTTGTAGAAGCTTGCCTAAAGATCTTTGTTATATACACATGTCTATTTATATCAATTATAACCCAGGCTTTTAGAATGTTTTTTTTATTTAATTAATTTTCTTAGTTCTGTTTATACTGTAATGTTTTTTAAAACATTTAAAGTTCATATTATAGAAATGTCTTGTAAAAAAAGATATTTTTATGGTCCATATATCCCTAATTTTAATATGACCAATACTAAAAATAGGATAGGAACGTAACTTATACTGAGAAGGCATTTCAATCTTTTATTTTCTTTGATTTCAGGTGATATACTATCAGGTGTGTGTTATGTAGGGCTCTGGGATGCTGAAGCACTGAGAGGATTCGTTCTAGCTCCACTATGTGTGTACTTAGTTCTGGGAACCATATTTCTCTTTGCAGGCTTTGTATCATTGTTCCGCATCAGAACTGTCATGAAGCATGATGGTACAAAAACTGACAAATTAGAAAAACTTATGATACGCATTGGTGTATTTGGCGTTTTGTACACAGTGCCAGCGCTTATAGTAATTGCATGCCTTTTCTATGAACAAGCAAACTATGATGCCTGGATGGTAACTTGGCACAGAGACATGTGTTCTACACGCCAATACTCAATTCCCTGCCCGTTCAACCTCAATGAAACTGACAGACCTAAGTTTGAAATGTTTATGATAAAGTATTTGATGACTATGATTGTTGGAATTACTTCTAGTTTTTGGATATGGTCTGGTAAAACATTAGTATCTTGGTGTCAATTCTTTGACAGAATAAAAGGTAGAAGAGTTGAAGCATATGTATGATAGGAAAGCAGCTGTAGCTTTTAGGTCTCATAAATAACTAAAATAATTGTTTCTGATATGAACAGATAATCTTACTGGTGACTAATTTAGTAATTTTTGCATTTGTATTGATTTTTAACAGCAGACAATTTTTTTTATGAATTTTATGTCATTATAAGTCTAGTCTAATTTTTGTATAAACTCCTTTTAAATGTTTTATGGAAATTGACTTTGGGAAGTACCTTTACACATATTTTTTTGTTATATTTTATAATTATGTGATCTGCAATGCCGCAAACTGAAGTACATACTGGATTATTCAGTTAGAGGGATGAAATAACATTGAAATCAAATTCAACATGTTTGTATTCTATAGAGTGCAGCTATGATTTTGAGGCTATGTGGCCTCAATAGGCAGTTCTTATATTCTAAGGTGACTATTTTACTATTTTAGTTTTGTAAGTGAATATATGCTCGTCTACTGTATCTCTTATCAATGATGAAATTCAAAATAAGGCTGATATTTGTAAATATTTTACTCATTTATACACTTATTATTTTATATTATTTTTTAGGGTTCCAGTACCAAAGGTAAAAGGAACCCATAAGCTGACCTCAGTCCGTATCTGTATGCAACTGCACTTGTTCTATACTTTTCGGTCCCATATGAACCCATGTGTTTCAGTTGAAAAATAATGTATAAGGTTCTTAATTAACAGGTCCAGAAAGGTTGTAAACTTTATAAATGAAGGGACAACACTACCTAGGTTGTCTTTGAAGCATAGAAGTAATGTTTATGAGCACATTTATAAAATACTTTCTTGTAATGTTTTTTGTATTATTATGAGTAAAATACTTAACTTTTACTCAACTAATAATACTCAAGTAATATAAACTAATAATAATCAAGTGGACATGTATTCTATGGAACCCATTGGTGCAAGAGTCTGAATCACACATGGCCAAATTAATTTTTATTATAAGATTGATCGTCGTAATAAAAATCTGTATTTTTTTACTGAGATATTATTTTGTAATGAGGGCTACTAAAACTGTTTTATGTTGAGTTTGCATTAACAAAACATTTTCAAGAAGTTGTGATGAAAACTCAGTTTTTTATCAAAGTTTAACAATTTTTAATCTCAAGACATGCAACCAATTTCTTTGTCAAAATATTTTTATACTATTTTTGAAATGGGTACAAAACGTTTATTACCTACTTGAATAACACTACATAATCGACTAATGTATTTATCAGTCTTAGATGAACACAGTACCCCATAAAAAGTCTAGTATTCCTGTCCATCCAAAGTTCATCTGTAAGAGATCACTATATGGCGATCAGACCGCCCCTTATTACACTCTAACGACTGATCATTGTTATTTTGATTTAATGAGCAATAAAATGTCATCTATCTATAATGAGATATAAGAGATAAACTTGTTATAATTGAGGTTTTTGACGAAAGGTGTAAAGGTGTGTAGGTGTGTGTTTAAAAAGACAATGATATGAATAGCTTAAATTTAATTCAGAATCAAATCCAAATTACATAATTTAATGGGAAATTAAATATATCTAAGAATAGATCCATCACACCTCTCTTGCACACTTACAGTATAATAATAACAATAATATAACATTAGTTTACGCTCTGGTGTATTTGCCCCAGATGTGCAACATGAACACTGATGCAATGAACAGAAGCGACATAACCAGCACTGGGACAGGGCCTCTGGAACAAAATCATTAAATGAACATCTTTAAATAACAAATAGACATAGAGAGACTATATACCATGTATGAACAGGAGGTAAAAACTATTGTCCATCTTTATGGGCTATCTTACTTTAAATGAATTCACCTGAAAATGTAACAATACATTTTAACACCATAAACATTGAATTCTTGCATGATGTTTGTGTGTACTGCCACTAATGGACAGACTATACCTGAGCATTAACTGGTTGGTCATACTTTTGATGAAAACATTTTTCTAATAATTACCCCAGCCCCTTCAAGTGAAGATTAAACAGACTGTCACTTGAATGATCCAATAACACATACATTTATGCTTATTTACATAACTCCATAGATAGAGAATTCGCTCATTCAGTCTACTGACTAAATGGAAAAATCCTTTGCCATATTCTTTTTATTAACTTGTTGGGATTACGTGCAAGATATTGCCATGCCAAAGAATCGTGTACTCATTGACGAATTGAAGTATCATGCACTCAATAATTAGCTACTTTCACAAAAATAACTAGGGATTGGACATTTGAACCTTTGAATTTGCAAATAGTTATTTTAATGGTACTTACACTTTCACTCCAGGAGAGTCATCGGTATAGAATCTCCACATGCCACCAGAGCCAGCACCAGTTGTTCTATTCCTGGCAGCAGTGGTAGTCGTAGTAGATTTTCTTTGACGAACAGTTCCGCCACTGGAAGAACGGGGAGCAGAGGTCGCTTTGCTAGGCGACCGACTGCCAGATCCCACAGACGTGGAGCTCGGAGATGCAGGCTACAAATATAAATGGTTTTATTCATTATAAAATTATCCTGGAAGTTACAAATTAATCGTACAGATTACCAAAATATTATCGTAAAGTCGCTCACCATGTTATAGTTTTGACTGAACTAAGTAAATAAATATAACCGTAAAGGCTTTTCAACCTAATTTTCCAATTCCTTCTTTTCAAGTGCACTGGACATAAAATACTAGTAGAAGATTGACTGGTGACTTGGTTCGGCCGCTTGCAACGCGTACAATCTAGTTGACACGTAGTCACAGAGGGTTGCTAGTAATATTTTTAATGCTGATTGTAATTGGCGAACATTGTTTTCCTTTGGTGTTCGCGAAATCGGGGGTCGTCCAATCAAATCATCAAGCACTGGATTTATATGACGTGGTTAGTGAGCATGAGAGCATAACTATAATTCATAATGGAATGGATGTGTGTAAAAACACGAGCAGTGATTTTTAATCCTTAATATATCCCGTTCCGCTAACGATGTTAAACATAAGTTCATCTCTACCAGTCCATGGAAGGATTGCGAGCCTAAGAACTAAAAAAAACGCGAGCCTACAATGAATTTCCGTTTCACTCGCGCGTTTTTTTTAAGTTAACAGCTGTTGGTCCATCTTAACCAACTGAGACCCATTTCACATCGTGTATTGCACCCGTAACCTGAGACGAGGTTTTACTGTCTGTAAAGTGTTTTTTGATTTTACTTTTTTCTAAAACGAAACATACTTTATTTGAGAACTGGCAACGCACACGTTTTGTCAATGTCAAAGCAACGCATTTGACAATTTGTGGTGTTTCTACCATCGGAGTATTACAGCGGAATACAGCACATCGTCAATAAGTTTAGCTAAAAAAAAAGGGGACTAACAAAGTTTCCAGTGAACTTTTAATATTGGAACAATACAGCACAAATAATATTTGATATTTTACATGGCAGCTCCATATCTAAGTTGTCAGTGCTTCGGCCTGTAAGGTCTACTTTGTGGATGTACTCTCGATTGTCTGTATGATGTCAATTTGTATTTTGTTGTGCAGAGCATGAATATTTTCAACAAATTTAATTGCGAATAACACTCATATACACACACGGCTATTCAATTCAAAGTATCGTGAATTGCTTAAATTAAATGGCAAGTTCATTATACTACCAGGCGTCCTAAAAATAGTGCTCATCAGGAGGATATATCAGCATATTAATCTAGACCAAACCATTACTTAAAAGACCCAGAAAACACAAGATTTGTAAGTGCTATTTATTATGTATATAAAAAAATCATCGTTGGCAACACCATTTGCGGGATTTGTAAGCAGCTGAGTTAACCAATAAATATATTTTTATCGTCCATGAGTAAGTTAGATTGTTCAAAACACACTAAATTATATTCATGCATATACGATTATGTAATAGAATACTTAGATTTTATTCCGTTACCAAAATTTCCAAAACAGCGTCTATTAACATGGACAAATGTTACTTCAGATATTCAGAGCAAGACAAAGTAGATATATCTTTTATATTTAAAGTAAAAGAGTCACCTAGACAATTCAACTTCAGCAGAAATCCAGCAGAATCAGTTGAAACCTTATTTTCACGCATAGAAACAAACATAAAAAAAGCTATCAACAAGGCCGAAAAGAAGAAAAAGAATGCAGTAGATGAGACAGAACTCGAAATAAAATTGTATGATACCGACAACCTGGTACCTGATAATTATACATGTAAGGACTTGTTCAACTTGAAAGGCCCTCTGAGTATGAAAATTTATGACACTGTCTATGAGGCCATATTTAATGCTCCATGGGTTTTGAGTATATCATTGCCACAATGTATATTAGTAGGATTCCCTGTATATCCTGAACATTTCCAAACTCAGTACGCAGAGAAGAAACAATGTATATATAAATGGTACAAAGGCTCAGATATAAATGAGAAAGGTAAACCTTTGAGTGAAATACATATTAAATGGAAGTTAGTGGGTAATGACATTACTTACACGCCAACTGCACAAGATGTGGGAATGAAATTGAAACTCGAGTGTATACCAAGTGAGTTACCCAGATGTTAAAAGTCCAATAACAATAAAAGTAATTATTAATTTATTTTACATTATATACTTTTTATTTAAGGTGATGGTACTAGAATTGGGCCTGCTGTGGAAACAATTTCTAAGACGTTAGTCGAGGCAGGACCTGGACCTTGTCCATTTGAGACGAGGCATTTGTTTACCACATCACTACTTACAGATGAAAGGTATCAAATATTTGTTATTTTAAGAAATTAGATACCAAACTTATGAATTACCCATAATGTCTTTTTAGCTTCAGGTGCATGTCCTACAATATATTGGCGGATTTGTATTGCGATTCAGATTTTACCAGAACAGAGCTACATCCTTACTGTCCACCCTATGCTTTACATATTGACTACAGGAAACAACTAATAATCAAGGAACTACAAGGTAGATATCTCACAGCATAATGCTTCTTGCCATGATCACATTGTTCCATCCAATTGGCAACTTATATGCTGGTCCTTATTTAATTTTGTTATTAATTAAAATATGATATTAAATTATTTAAACTCTGCAGTGTTGATCTTATATTTTCACATTTCTGAATGACATTTCTGAACCATTTTTTTGTGAATTTTTAAAAAGTGATTAAATCAATATGTTGAATTATCATTTCAACGGCAAGCTGTTCTTTACCTTTAAGGATTTATATCTATTATATCTATCTATATTTATATATAAGTTGCATGTAATTTCGCTGGCAATGATAATTTTCAAACAGTAACACAGTTAAGCTGTGTTACTACTTGGCAGCAGAAATAGTGTGATAGCAGTACTTCCACGGTCCAACTGGGCACATTTTCCATTACCTGAAAGTAATGTACTGTATATTATATTACATTATGTGCTGACTTACATGGGTCGCGCATTGCAGAATCGTTTAGTTTCCACTTATGGCATTATTTTGACCAGAATGACACCTACTAGAAATAAAACGTTAAGAATAAAAGCAGGTAAGATTTGTTTTTCTGTTTCAGGGTACAATGCCGATATAATTTGTCTTCAAGAAGTTGACGCTAAAATATTTAACCATTGCTTGGGCCCACATTTAAAATCCAATGGATTAGAAGGATCATTTTATAAGAAAGGGAAAGAAGTGGCAGAAGGCCTAGCGTGTTTTTATAGGAGTAGTAGATTCAAGTAAGCCATATAAATGCTGTCATTTTAGCTTGAACTGGATATTTAAATTACAGTATAAACATTTATTTCAGATTTATCGGAGAAGAAAAGATAGTCTTATCTGAAGCATTAACAAATCAAGATTCACTAAAATTAATTTGGGATGCTGTTAAAGATAATGAACCGCTAGCTACAAGGGTCCTCGGCAGGTCCACTGTGGCAAGTGCAACCTTTTTAGAATCTATAGACAACTCAAAAGAAGTGCTTATTGTTGGTAACACACATCTATATTTCCACCCAGACGCCGATCATATAAGACTGATTCAAGGTGGAATTGTAATATACTGGCTTGCCGACTTGCAAAAAAATCTTAAAAATAAGGTAATTACTTTATTGTTTTTATTATTTATTATAGTAAATACATATTGTTGGACATTTCACACAGCGCCATCTAGCCCCAAATTAAACATATGTAGCTTTGATGCTATGATGAGCTGAACCAGACAACTGATATAACAGGAGGCAGATGTACTACCACCTGAGCTGTAAGGCCTGTCAAAAGAGACTA
The DNA here is from genome assembly GCA_947359385.1 of Chesias legatella. Taxonomy (NCBI): domain Eukaryota; kingdom Metazoa; phylum Arthropoda; class Insecta; order Lepidoptera; family Geometridae; genus Chesias; species Chesias legatella. The sequence goes on from OX375783.1 coordinate 7,846,693, forward strand.
CATTACAAACCCTTGGTTTTTCTACTAAAACACAAGAAAAATTAACATTAATTACACATTACATACAAAATCAGAGTGTCACATTTGTTTACACTATGTACTACATGCTTCTGCCACCAGGACATGCCAGCTAGACAAATCCTAAATTATATATGAATTTATTAAAAATTACCATTTCTTCTTTTAAATATCGTATTTAATAACAATATTAGATCTTGTGAGATAAATTTCTGTTTCTGTTTTCAGTTTCCTGATAAAAGAATTTCACTAATACTCTGCGGTGACTTCAATAGTGTGCCTTCGTGTGGAATATATCAATTGTACACTACTGGTTGTGCGCCAAGCGTACTGCCAGACTGGAACTCAAGTAAACACCATTTAATAACACCCTTTTTAAATCATACATTCAATCTAATAGCAGTATCCCAGTTTGAAAAATTTTAATGTGACAATGAGTAAATAATTTCTCATCCCGATAAATCACATCACATTGCACTAATATTGTCTATAAATGCGAAAGTTTGTTTGTCTGAACGGTTATTGTTGCTCTTTCATGCCTAAATTACTTAACCTTTGCAGGCAGAAGTACTGCCACCGCACCTATTTCTGCCGTCAAGTAGTAACGGATACACATTACTGTGTTCCGGTTTGAAAGGCGTGGTTGCCGATGACATTACAGGCACATAAGACGTTCCACTTTCTCGTCTCAAAGTTACGGACGCTGTATAATGCGACGCGGTTTTCACCCATCTTAAGTAGAAGAGGACCCCATGACGAATTGTTCCTCTTGTGCGCAGAGGTTACCGCTTAACATGTCAGCCATCATTGGCTTTCATCATATGTTGAACATAGGTAGATGACATGAAATTGGACACAGGCTTTATATCCTGATAACACTCGAGGGTGAAGTCGCGTCTAGGGACCGTAGATACTTTCACACTATTTAATATTTCTACAGATCTGGATCAAGCTGTCAAAAATTTAACCCTTCAACAAAACATTCCTTTGGAAAGTGCCTGTGGAACACCTGAATACACAAATTTTACGAATGGATTTGCCGACTGTTTGGATTACATCTATATTGAAAAATCTAATTTGGCTGTGGAACAAGTAAGTACATAAGAGTACCTAGATTCGGTGCCGCCTACCACTAACGTTTAACATTTCATAGTTGTTGATAGAACAACTATAAAATGGGATTGGCAGTAACTCCAATAACATTTTTATTATCTGTTCAAAACTGGCTTTTATTATATTTAGGTACGTTCTAAATAATGTACACAAAGAATGACCTTTCTGTGTTAAATCTAATCAACGAAGCATAGAGGTCCGATTACCTACCGTTTAGTGGTAACACAATTAATTTTATTTATTTCCTTTTTTACAGGTCGTACCATTTCCCAGCATGGAAGAACTGAAATTACATACTGCTTTGCCCAGCATAGTGTTCCCGTCTGATCATATAGCAATCATATCAGATTTACGATTTATTTCATAATAAAAGTATAAATCATATCATAAAATCTTTGAATATTATCTGCCTATTGCAAAGATAATGTTAATAATAATAAGTTAGATGTACTCAAATAGTAGGTTGTGTATTGCCTCTTGGAATAAAAAATTGGTTAGTACAAAATTGAGTTCATTCAACTGAAACTAAATATTTGTCGTCACACACCTCACTCCACTACTGGATGATAGTGATACAAGATTCAGTGGCGGCTTTACACATTTCCCAAGTATAGGCTATTGAAATTTTTCCGCCCTTACTTCTACTCGTACAATTATAAATTGTCAGTTCCAAGATTATCTTTAAAATTCGCTTCAAACTGCACAGGGAATAGTTTTTGGATATATTTCTGCGGTATTAGTAATCAAAGCTCATTGATGTACGACTAATAAGGCGGGGTATGCCACTCACGCAATAATGTAGGTACATTTGATAAACGTAGTTAAATAATCTTTATTACGCTTACAAACAGTTAAAAAAAAAAACAACAATATAAGATGGAAAGATGTCGCGTGGACTTCTAGAGAAATCACATCAGAAAACCGTCTTACTGAAATCTTTTCGATTTCTGTAAGACGGCTAAAAAATAACAGTTCTCAAATTTGCCGTCCCCTAAAATCTGCCGCCCTAGGCTCAAGCCTACTTAGCCTGCTGGTAAATCCGCCACTGACAAGATTTAGACCCTGACGCTTCAACTAAAAAATATAATAAAAGATAATAATATAAACATCCTCTCACACTGGAGATTAGAAGGTCGATTTGAGAAAATAATATTCTAATTATTTGAAAAACCGAGCATATTGCATTTTTACTGGCCGTGATTGCAATGTATCGAATAGTCGCAGTGCTTGTAGAAGCGTGTTTTATTTATTGTAGGTAAATATAAAATGCCACACAGGTTGCGCTTCTATGAGTGAGGAGTTCTTCCGTAACGATAATGTGCTTCTGATATTGCACGTACAGCTAATAATTTCTGGCCTTATAATTTGTTTCAAAGGCTTTTCCTGTATCTGGCTGTACCATAGTATCGTGCATTCGTCTGTGCTGTCAAGTGTCAATTATCAGGTCATGCATTGTGTACTATACATGTCTCTTTGAGTAAGCTTTTTATTTTACGTGTAATTTTTTGGCGTGTCTGTCAAACGATTAAATGCAAGAACAAAGTTTAGTTCTGATTGGCATTAAATTTTAATTGATATTTTGTTTATAATTTTATCAATATGTTCAAAATTTATTCTAAAACTAACTCATGGTTCTCAACAAGATATCCTCAACTAACTAACGTTTTAAATGGTAAGTACTTAGGCACTACACATTATTTTAATTGTATTTACCCTTACCACTGTAAGGGCTTTGTTTGTTTTGATTTTTGTGCTTTTGTTACTCTGCCGGTTGGAGCTGTATTTTTTTATAAGCTTCTACCACAAAGTTAGGTTGTGTGACTGAATAAATTAATTGAAGAGCTAAGCGTCAAATACCCACCTACGAAGTACATAACGGTGTCATATTTATTTCTGTACTTGTATACAAAAGTATAATAATAATAACAATATAAAATTTTCATTTTATTAAATTAAAGTAGGACATGTATTATTAATTGTGCCATTAAACAAATATAATTATTTCGGACAGGTAAACAGTCAGTTGTTCAAGATCTGCACAACACAATAGTGATGAGATTCCCTCAAGCCATTGCTTTGAAACTGCCAACAAATGTAGTGGACATAAATGCCTCTGAAATGGGAAGATTCTCTCCGTTTAGAGAGCGCGACATATCAGGCCCTGTTATCAATTCTTATTACAAAAAACAAGAAGACATGTCCAAAATTGATATAACCTCGCAATCCGATCTGCATGTCAATAAATATGACTGCAGAGGGGCAGTGAGTCTATCTTCATCTATGCAAAGCAATGTCCCTAGCCCCTTTGCTGGGAATCACACTCATCTGGGCATGCCCGGCTCTCAGTGGGGTCAAGGTCAAAAGTACCTTTCTGACCATTTACACAGCGCTCACTACTTAACCTTGAGAAATGAATACCGTGGTAGGATGTTGAACCAAGGTATGACATAGTGTTGATTTTGTATACATACATTTTACATATAAAGTTGTATGCTAATGTACGCCTAACATTCTAGTTATTAAATGAAACATCATGATCATGAATAATACATTATAACAAATTACATTTGTTCTCTCAGATTACCATTTCGGTTCCAAACTATCTATGCAAATTCAAATAAATGTCTTATCTATCTACCTATGCTAGAAACAATGACAAACTTGTTAATAATGAATTAATTTCTCTTAAATTAGGCTGCCTAATTAAATTGCTATGAAAATATATATCAGTGTTGCCATGCATTTTTTGTCACATAATCACTCATATTTAATTCCTGCTAACAAAGATAACCTATACAGTTTTTTTTTATTAACTTACTGAACTAGAGTATTAGTAAAGTTCTGTTCTATTCTATTCTATTTTTATTTTTTATGTATTTATGATTGACTTTTTTTGATGATCACAATGACTATAAAATAAAGTTAAATATATATAATATATGTATATATATTCAGTGTCATTTGCTTATTAGGTTTGTTGGCTTGTTATATTGTTAATGTCAATCTTATTTTTAACTGTTGAAGTTATTTATTGTTTTATTTTAACTAAAAATATTACATACTCTTATGACTGCACCTTTACTGTTATAAATTCCTTATATTATTGATTTTAAAGTCTTGTTACAAATTTGTTCAAAGCATAGCTGTTGGGACTAGAAAGATGAGTACTGAAGCAAAACCGGAATCAAAGGGTGCCAAAGAGAAATTGAAAAAGGCTGTCAAAGAGTATGGTTCAACAGTTATAGTATTTCATATCGGGATTTCATTGGTATCACTGGGAAGTTGCTATCTCCTTATGTCTAGGTATGTGCCTTGATTTGCTTAATGAATGATTTAACAGATCTATAACTACCACTTTATACTAACAGGGTGTCGGTAGGTAGATACATATTCTAACTAAAATGAGAACAGTTCATATTTTGCATTGTAGACAGTCATGTATTAATGTTAGAGTAAAAGGCTTAAAGAGTTTCTTGTTGTTTTGCCAGTTAAAGAAGAAGAAACTACGGAAATCTTCTCAAAAGACTGTTGTATCTACCATCACACTTTGAAACATGATGATGATTCTGCTTATATAACATAATAATAATAGTCTTATACAGAAAAAAATATCTATATTAGTCTCTTATTTTTGCAATAAAAATGTTAATATTACAAATGTTTTTTTTGCAGCGGAGTAGACTTAGTTGCAGTCTTAAAATACTTCAATGTTGGCGAAGGTGTTATTATAAAAGCGGCCGGATCTAATGCAGGGACATTTGTAATTGCATATGCAGTGCACAAGTGTTTTGCGCCTTTACGAATAGGCATAACATTAACAGCAACGCCATTTATAGTAAGATACTTAAGGAATATTGGATTTTTAAAACACAGTATAAATGCCGGTGGTGGGAAATAAAGGTTTTATGTATTATGTTTTTTGATTAAATAATTTATATTATGTCATTAGTTTCTTTTGTTAATTTATGAAAAGTAATACAGATTATGACCCCAAATTTGTCGGTATCATTTTGACCTCGATTTAGACATTCAGGTTACTACGCCATCTAGCGTCATTCCTTCAAAAGACGTTATCAGCTGAACAAGGAAATGTACCTCCCTAGTTTTGTTATGTAATCTAGTGTTGTATATTGATTGCTAATGTGCTCTGAGCTTAGTGATAATAAAGCTCAAATTGCTGCAGTTGACAAACCCAACAATGGATACGTAAGTATGAAGTTGGTTCATAAATATGTCAAGTTACTAAGTAGGCAGTAATAATAGGAGTAGGTATTCATCAAAATTGATTAAACCAGGAGCTAGCACGAGCAACTGATAATAATGTGTAAGGTTCATTTGGAGATACAAAGACGTCAATAACATTTTTCTTATTCGAGAGATAAGGGGTGTCAAACGCTTTGTTATGCTAGCGGTAATAAATACTTCGTTGATGCCGTTGTACATTTAAATGAACTTTCGATTCGGCCTAGTGTGGTTGAGTGGTTTTTAGTTAACTGTGCCTAGTGTCAAAAAATGTTTTGCCGAATACGTGCTGTTTTGGTCGTGTGTTCTTTGACTATGGCAGGAGTTATAAACAGGTGGGCTCTAGAGTGTACATACCTACATTATTTTCAACTGTTTTGAATAGATAGATACTACTGAACTGAGACCACAAATTTTAGCTATCATGTCTCAGATTCCGAACATTAAATTATGTCTACTCTTTAAACTCTAAGGTTGACTACAGACACTACAGTGGACCCTTTCGGGCCGGTGGAGTCTTACTGAACCGTGACACTTCATATTCACTGTTCATGTAAGCTAGTCATTATACATTATTAATATTCTTGGGCGACTGATACCACAATTATTCAGACTTAGGACGAAATAAAATTCTGTCTGTATCTAGGGTATCAATCCGCTGTAATCTGAACCTGGGGTTGAGACGACAATGCAATGAACTCTTTTTAGGCCGCCATATGTACCATGTGTACTAACTAGACTATTATCGTACCTGTGACCATGACATTTCAAGTAAACTATAAAGCAGGTGCAATTTACCCGAAGAAGTATTGCCCCACACCTGGTAATCCGCTGCCAAGCAGTGAAGCACTCGTATTGCTGTGTTCCGCTGGGAGTGGGTGCCGGTGAAATTGCAGGGGCATGAGGCGTAACATCCCCGTCTCGGAGCGATGGACGCAATGCAGTGCGACTTGAGTCATCTCGTACTTTGGAGGAGAGGCCTTGAGTCGTATTGTTGTTGTCTATGGGTGGCGGTTACCACTTAACATCAGGTGGGCCGTCGTCAGTCCGTTCCACCACCCAACACATCAAAAAATAATTATTTTCTAACTTAATCTTTCAGTGCTGCGACTGCGGAAGAGAAATATTTATTCGATTTTACCAAGAACGATGATGTTGACGCCTGGTGCGAGCAGTCTGACACAGTGCGCGATGTTGGAATGTCAAAGGCTGTCTTTGTTCTTCATAAAAATCTGAACTACAGAAGAGCAATATTTTTTGCACTTTTGAACCCTCAATTGAACGGCGCCGGCTTTGCAGGAATAAGGGCGCTCCGGACTTATAATCTAACTGGATGCACTATGTTGCAAATACAGTGTAGAAGTCAGGGACAGTTCAATGGTTTCAAAGTAATTTTGAGGCACAAAGGACTTAACGATGAGCCTAATTATTCGTTCGAGCAATTCTTTCAGGTGAGATTTTAATATATATTTTTAACCTACATGAGAGCGGTGGATGGATGTACGTAATTTACGTCGCTGGTTCTGCTAACATACAATAGTTTCATTTTTTAAATATTCACTAGGTATGACAATATGACAACCGACATGTCCTAAAAAAAAGGACTTTATATCTGCCATTTGGGAATTAGCTTAGAATTAGATAATGATCACCCACTCCATCTGTAGAAAGCAGGCTTAAAATGTGAATTTAATATACATATATGGCATGCCGTTACTGTAGCTACTGCTTGGTTTTTTTTTATTTGATATTTTTTCCGAATGCCCAATAGTTCTACTAAGACCCATTTCAAGGTTATCCATTCATTACCGGACACCCTGTATAATCTGCAGCTCAGCATACAGCGGTGCATTGCTGCAGCACTAGACCTGATTGTTATTAAGTCAAGCATGATAACCGTTTAATTCATTTCTTTTCAACAATTTTCAGGCGCCCAAAGACGAATTCGCCATTAAAAGTCTAAAGTTCTCAGAATTTAAAGCTTATTACCGCGGGAAAAGAGTTAATTCCACCGAACCACTAGATTTATCACAAATAACAAGTATTGGACTCCAGATGTACGGCGGAGTTTACCAGCCAGTTAAGCAAAAAGGCCCTGCGACATTGGAAATCGATTGGATACGAGCTAACTAATCGTATTTGTGTTGATATGAAATACCTAATACTACTAATAAAATATTAAGTTAATAAATCATGGTCTTATTGCTTTCACTAGTCCGCCTACCTACGTACTGCATGTTTTGCTAATGAATGTAAAAAACAGATTTTGTACGCGTGGCACTCATTCTTAGCGAGTGTAGATCTTCCACCAGAGTTGGCCCGAGATTGCAACGGCATTTTTATGAGACTCATGAAGACAGCGGCCTCGGGAGACACTTAAGGGAGTACGACACTTTTCTAAATTGCAACCGATTTGAAGAGACCGAGCCGGAAGCCACCCTGGAGTCAGGATTTTCGACTCCATTGAGACTATTCGCCTCGAAGTGACTGGCCACATATCCTCGTCTTTCTTTCTCTTAACTTATGTATGCCCTTCTTTCTCCTCGTTCCAGTAATTCTTTCTATCTGTTACTGGGTGTCGTGCTATAAAATTCATCGAATACAGATTAATACTTTCTCCCACACAACTCCCAAATCTTCATCTATCCTTCGTTTTTTTTTTACCCAAATCTATTGTTGTTTAGTGAAGAGGTAATACATAGGCAGATTCCTCGCGTTTACAATTTTGGTTACGAAAAAGTACACCATGTTTTTTGGTCCAGAACTAGGTAAATAAATGTCTGACGTAAAGTATCCCATGTATATATACCACAGATTTTCGCATTAACTGGGAGAAAGTAGAATAGGTATAGTGATTTTCAGTCTAGTCAGTTACATAAATGACGTAAAATAACACAAAACCATACCTATGATAGTATTTATTATTATAAATAATAAGAGATATCAGATTAATAACTATAATCTAACTCAGACATATTTCATAGAAGTTACAATTAAAACGTTCCAAATTCATTCGGGTTCATTATCGTTGTCTTGTAGGCAATAAAAGTGATAGCGCAGTCATGGCGTCCGGGAATAAGGAATGGTAATTGACGAGGGGCACGTAAGCGGCGGTGATGACGCGCCCGGCGAACCACCGGCCGTGTAACGAGTTCACGGAGGCCACCGCGGTCGCTATCGTCGGACACTTGCAGTAAACGTTCCCCTGTGGTGAAGCTTTGTCCACGAAAACGTGGAGGACTCCGCCGTGTTTATTGCACTCGCTGATAACATCATCCCGGATTTCAATGTCCCAGCTTGGATTCGATTCCCTTAAAATAAAAGAAACCAATTAGTTTCATCTATACAAATAAATAAAACTGTAATGTCTGTTTGTAATATTAAAATAACAGCTTTTTAATGGATGTATACACGGTACATATAACAAAACAACATTTTTTACAATCTGTCTGTTTGTTGCGGCTAATCCCTGAAATGGCTGGACCGATTTTGACGGAACTTTCACTGGCAGATAGCTGATGTAACAAGGAGTAACTTAGGCTACTTTTCCGAGGGGTAAAATGGGGGTGCGTGATAAAACGGAATTCCACGCGGACGAAGTCGCGGGCATCAGCTAGTGGTATTATATAGTTATACGTACATGACATTCAGTAATACTTACGATAGGGGGTCAAACATGTTGTTGAGCATGAAGCATTGTGTAGCGATAGGTGGCGCGACCTGCGGCTGAGGTGCCGCTATTGTGGAGCTATTGCCCATCAGCACCGACGCGGCTGCCGGAGGTATCTGGAATAATATAGTCTCTATTAATATCATTGAAATAATCTCAAGAACCTGTGTGGTAGGCGGCATTGATACAAAATAATAACACAAATAAACAAGACACTAGAACAAACTTTAAACTCATCACATAAAATTTGCCTTGGATTAAAGGAATTAAAACTTTGTACTGTTCCAAATATGTAAACTTTATTTAAAATAAATGTGTACAAGCTATGCTTAATATGAGCTAGAAGGCATTGTGTCAAATTTTGTCTTGCAATGAAACTTAGTGTAACATCACATCTGTGTACTTTTTGTAATTTACTTGTACTGTGATACAGCTCACTTAGCAATCACAGAAGAAAGCTTAACAGTAGTAGGTAATCCAAATAGGGTTTGAACAGGCATCAAACTTATCGATAAGTACGCGTGACCTTATGTTTTGAATATTGACGTTTCCAAGCGATTTCTTTATGAATTCTATGGAAATAAAGTTTTTGACTTTGACCAAATGCTTACTTGCAAGCCAGTGCCTTCAGCGAGTTTGAACATGAGCTGCAGCCTGCCGGTGGCGCCGAGGTCGACGCCCGCCCGGTCCAGCTCGTCCGCGTCGAAGCGCGAGCTCGACCCGCCGTCCGTCCGCTCCGTGACGTTGCCCACTTTCATCGGTCGTCCGGCAAGTTCAAAACCATTCAATTGCTCCATTGCTTTCTTTGCATCTGTTGCATGATGAAACTGAAAACCAAAACAGATTTAGTACATTCAGTCAGAAGTTATGACAAGTGTATTTTACAAATACATATATAAATAATAATAAAAAAATATTGTTGGACTATTCACTCAGCGTCACCTAGCCCCAACTAAGCATAGCTTATATTTTGGAAACCAAAGTAAGGATTACGCAAATACTTTTTTTTAAATACATACAAATAATGCATATTAATACCCAGTATATTTTTCTAGCATTAGAACTTATGCAAATTTCGTCTGGGGAAGAATGCGACCATACCAATTTCTGCCGCCAAGCAATGCATTCGCGTTACTGTGTTCCGATTTGAAAGGTGTGGTTGCCGGTGAAATAACAGACACATGATACATTCTATTATCACCTCTTCAGAGTTTATGGGCACGTACGATTGGACTTGAGTCTTGTCGTACCTAGGTAGAGGAGGATCCAAGTTGTATTGCTTGTGATGTGTAGTGGTTACCACTTAACAACAGGCGCACAGTTCCGTAACTTAATCACATAATAAAAAAACATTATTTAATTAAGAATTAATACCGTGAGGAATCCATATCCTTTACTTTTTCCAGTATCTGGATCTGTCATAAGCTGGATGTGATCAATTTTGCCAAAAGGTTCAAATATGCCTCGCAACATCTCTTCTGTGATGTTGAAGTGTAATGAACCAACATACAATCTGGTCGGCCCATTACTAGTTTTTGGTGCTAAATTGGGAAGAGTGTTGCCCACTCTGTTCTTCTCAGCCTGTGTATGCTGTACAATAATTGGTACACCCAGCAGTTTCTGTCCTGTAAGACCCAGCGCCTGAAAAGTAAGTTGAGTTTTAAAATTATAAATACATTTCCAACACATTTCAATGATGATAAGTGACGATGCTTACCAGAGGAACTGACTCGGCATCCTTGAATTCTATATAAGCTATACCTTTAAATCTTCTAGTTTTATTGCATGTGATAAGTCTTACATCCCTGACTTTGCCAACAGATGAGAAAAATTCTTCTAAATCTTTAGCCCTTATGCGCTGAGACAACTGCATGCAAAATACTGTGCGTAAATCCCTCTCTTCAGGTGGCAATTCTTCCAGTTTTGGCTCCAAGCCTCGTGATTTGGAGCGGTATTCATTTTCTGGTTCTCGCTCTCTCTCAATGCTTTTTTCTTTTCGTGGCGGTCGACTGCGTTCACGTTCTCGACCAATGTGTTCCTTTTCTTTGCTGCGTTCTTTATCTCGGCTGCGTGTTTTATCCTTATCCCGCTCGCGTTCCTTGTCTTTGTCTTTATCTTTGTCACGTTCGCGGCCGCGATCGCGTTCCTTGTGACTTTTGGAGTCTCTGTCTCCTCTGTCCTTATCCCTGTCTCCGCGGTCTTTGTCCCTGCGGTCTCTATCCCGATCCCTATCCTTCTTATCGTCTCTGTCTCTAGAACGACGCGATTCCTTTTCCTTTGATCTTCTCTTTTCCCTTGAACGGCTGCGTCTGGAAAACGTTACGGTTTTATACATGTGTATAAGTTAGTTCAACTTTTATGTTATGAACAAGTTACATAAGATTGTGAGATGTTACCTTCGACTAGTGTCGCGGTCCTTGTCTTTGTGCTTATCAGAATACTTGTCGGAGCGTTGCTTTGAAGAGGTAGTGTTATCCTGTCACACAAAGCACAAGGTAGAAGCAGCGCCACAGCAACACACGCCGAGTGAATAAATAATAAAAATGCATTAGTTCAATTGATATAAACAGTTTTCATACACATCCATGTTTATTTCAACAATGACAGTAAGATGTTCATTGAAGAAATAACACAAACGGCTTTGGTACTGATGATGGTAACAGTGTGACCGATGTTGATCCGAGTCATGGTGTGCGGCACCTAGCAACTTACCCTTACAATCACTCACAATAGAAGCACCCACTGACTATGGATAACATCAACAGGAATATGTCTGTAAAAGATTTAAGACCCATCAGACAATGGTCTTTTCAAAAATATTTGATGTAATTCAATTCTTGCTAGGTAAACAATGATATTGACTCATTATTAAATTTCAAAACAGCTTCAGACATTAAAAAACTAATAAAAAAAGGTAAGTATATTTGATTGATACCTCTCTGTTTGTTCAGGTCGGTGATGTATGCTGGACAATTAGGTACCACAAATTCTATAAATACAAGAAATGATTCCCAAATGTAGTTTTGTTTTATATTTTCTATGCACTTTTCAAAGATTTAGTTTCATAGTGTTTTAGCACAATAAGGTTCATAATAGTTAAATTTATGTTAAACATATATTTGATACTTTAATTTTAAATACACCCAAAAGTTACCAAACCTTTGAAAAAGCACATAATATTAGACAAAAAAGTAATATATAATTTTCAGAAAATTGGTCCATAATTATATTTTATAGATGAGACTAATGTATGCAATTTATTGTATAACAATAATATTAAAAAAAAAATACCATTCAAAATGAAATGTAACTTAAAAACTTTCAGTGGAATAACTGTGTCTAGAACCACCATTACTTTTGCAATAATTGAAAAAAGTATATTTAATTAAGGCTACCTTTGCAAGTCTAAATGCATTTTTCATCTCCAATAGTCCATCCGCTCAAACACTGATGGTGAAAACTATCATAAAGTTCCACGGAACTCACGAAAGATTCCATAAAATTTCATAAAAATTATTGACAATATAATTCTGCCATCTTTTACATAACATTAAATTCTTACATAGGATTTACTGCCAGTGTTTCAGCGGACAGACTAAACAGCAACATATTCAGAACCCCAATTCAAGTCATTGGTTGTTTGAAGTCGCAAAGGTGACTAGTGAAGTTGGTAAAATGAATATGGATACATCAGATCATTGCGAAAAATAGCCAAATCCATATCAACTTTGGTATTTATTAGAGATCTTTGTGACAACAAACCTTAAAAATTTTAAGTTAGCTGTGGCTTCATCATTTAATAATTTAATTGAATTGAGGTGATGATTTATATATCATAGAAACTATACTTGGGACTCTAACACTGTAAAATATTGTATCCTGGCATATATCTGAATATGGAACAACCACTTCAGAAATATTAGTGACTGCAGCCAATAATATGATATACTATAATTACAAATGGACCTTTTCAATTTCTACATTTATAAATCTATTACAATAATTTTGAGCTAGAAGTAGAATTAGAAAGAGAGTCAGTTTATCCACTACAATTTCATTAACCACTTCGTTATCGAATGGTTGAGTTAAAAATGAAGTTTACGTAAATCACAACTAACAAATAAAACAAAGTTCAGTTTTTATAACAAAAATGCAAGGATAAACAAAGATTTCTTTCTGGTCAGAAACTATGGTATATATTTATCAGGTATGTAGTAAGAACATGATAACGACTTACCGACTTCACGTATGGGGCTTCAAGCATAGCCTCTACATCAAAATCTTCAGCCATTCTGAAATAAATGAATTGTTCATTACAAGAGATTCATGAACTTAACTGAATCTAAAGTTTACGGATACATCTATTGTAAAATAAACCCAGAAGACAAGCATGCAACAAAATGGCGTTTAATCTAAACGAATGTTCTGGTTGTCAGTAAAAAATGTATTGCAAATTTACGTAAGTACGTACCTCAATTTCTCCGAATACAAATATACTGATAATACGATGCTGTTCAAATTATTTAGCTTTCCAAGTGTACAAACTCCAGTTTATTCCATGGTAATCAATCTGAAAACACTATTCATGAATCAACGACAGAAAGGAGACGAGAACCTACAGAGAACAAAATGGCGGCCCGTATCGTATAGTCCAATACAGAGTTGCCAGATGGGATATTAGAAAATGCGACAACAGCGATGCTTGAAAAATTTGAATTTTTGTTTTGATAACTTTGACATCGGTATATAATAAAAAGTACACAGAGAGTCATCCTTTACCCCAAATCGGTAGATGGATCCATTACCTTTACTTATGAGTTAAATGTTGATGTATAAAATGTGTTATGGAGAACTTATGTATGAAATAGATCTGCGCGTGTAGCATCGTACTTATGATAAAAGTGAAACTTCTTAAAAGCTACAAAGCTCGCATGCGCCACACTATCTAATTTAACACTGTATACATCACTCTCTTTTGCTCCACATCCGCAATTATGCTGTAACTAAACAAATAATTAGTGAGCGGTATTCTGATTCACAGAACTGTGATACGTTTCTTCTACTTTGCTAACACCACACAAAATATTCAGGCCGACTCAACAGTATAATAAGCGTTTATGTGGATAAAGGACAAAAATATCAATTTTCACCAACTAATAGTAGTTTATTTATCTCATATTTTTAAGTGAAAGAAAAAATCAGAAAAAATATAAGATAATACTTAAAAAGATCAAGAAAAGCAAAAATCTTGTATAGACCTTGTATGTATATCTTGAAGACTAGTTTATGGCCCGTAGCCAGAGGAAGCTTCGTCAAGCAAGTAAAAGTTATGTAAGCACAAAAGACAAGCATAGTTCGATTGTCTGCGGGTTTTGCATAATTTGCAAGAAAAAAAAACACATTTATGTAGTCTGTGATTAACCCTCGTTGTCATTGTCAAGGAGTGAGTTGAGCGAGGGATAAGAAGGGAGGAATTGGCGTATCTATTGCTATGCTGTGTGTGCTGTTGATTTGTTTAGCGTTCGTCGTGTTTGGTTAAAATAAAATACAAAGAATATAGTGTACTCATAGAAGTCTATTTACGTGGAATCTTCTATAAACGGAAAGCTTGAAAGATGACTACCGCAGCAAGACCCACATTTGATCCCGCCAGGGGAGGCCAAGGACGTGGTGAAAAAGATTTGAGTGCCATATCTCGTCAGTATTCTAGCAGAGATCTTCCTGGTCACACTAAACTGAAATACAGGTAGTTAATGTAAATTCTAATATCGGAATCTCCTTTCTGTACATAGGCAACGGTCAACAGTTTTGGTGCTTAAATTTTCATATCTTTTTACAGAGAACAAGGGCAAGGGACTACAGATGAGTTGCGCACACGGGACTTCCGCAAAGAGTTAGATGAGAGAGAGAAAGATATCAAATCTGCAGGCAGCAGAAGACAAAATGAACCAATTCCCAAAAGGGCCAAAATTGATCAAGTACCCGCAGCAAGCCTTGATGCAGATGATCCTTTGGAGGGCGATTCGTCAGATTCTGATGATTCAGACGATGACACCGCTGCTCTGTTAGCAGAACTTAATAAAATCAAAAAGGAGCGGGCTATTGAACAAGCCAAAAAGGTTAATGCTATTTATACTCACATACTACACATATTTATGATTAACTATGATTGACTGGCCTCACAGCTCATTTGGTAGTAACCCTACCTTCTGCGCTGTAGGTCGTGGATTCGATCCCCACTCAGAACAAACATTTATGTGAAATTTGTAACATTGATGTTTGTTCTGTGTCTGGGTGTTAATATGTATTATATGTATGTATTTACAAAATAAAAGTATATAAGTATTATATTAGTTGTCTGGTTCCTATGATACAAGCTATGCTTAGTTTGGGGCTAGATGGCGATGTGTGAAATGTACACCATTATTTATTAAAAAAAAAAAATGGGCAGCCTTATTTATTTTATTTATTTATTTTATTTTAATTATACTTATTGCTTAAAGCATTCTCTTCTAGGCAACCTTTTAATATATAAGTAATAGAATAAAGTACAATACGCCCCCTGTATTCAAAATATGATGGGTAGTAAAATAAAAAAATAACAAGTGATATACAAATGTCATCGCAGTTAAAGAGTAAACTCCAGTCGTACATTGGAACTGACTCACACAATTTTTTATATATTTCGCGGTAAATAAACTGTGACAAGCAAGGATACAAAGACTTAACTCAATTAACACTTTCTTTAATTTCAGGAAGCTGAAAAGAAACAAGAAGAAGAAAGAATAAGGATGGAAAATATATTGTCTGGAAATCCTTTATTGAATTATTCATCAGCGGGACAGAAAAATGATTTGAAGGTTTGTTTTAATCAGTTTTATTTGCACACTAATACACTACATGGAATTGCTGCTAAGGAAGACAATGTGTGAAAAGTTTTAGACTTTTTAGACTTCACATTGATCAGAGCTTAAGTATTTTTCTCTAATAACCTATTTTAACTTATAGATTAAACTTAAATCTGAAGGTTGACAGAATGAGATTTGTTGTTTAAATATAATCTTACCAAACCATTGAGGATCTTATTAACTATTTAGTTATTTGTACAATGATGATTATTAGTGTAAGGTAATGTAAAATTTCAGAAGAATAGCTCTTGAAGTCTCAGATAATTAAGTCAGTAAAAAGTACTGATAGGTTATACATTTTGCATACTCAATCTATGTAGGTAAAGCTGTGCTAGCGTGAGATACTAGATAAAAATCATGCAATTAAATTTTATCAGCTATTAGTGCCTTATGCACAGATTTAAGTATCTTAAATACTGGAATTTCTTGAAGTCAAATGCTTCAGAAATATCCAAAGGTAAGCTGTAGTATATTATTGCAGATTACCCAGCCCCAATAATATGGTCCCATGGTCTTAAATGACAAAAAAATGGGGCTGAGTGACAGAGAGATAGTTAGGATAAGTAGAAGACTACTTATCTCTCTGTCATTACCTTTTGTCCTTCCGTATGCTAAACATCCAATATCACTACTTTTCTTTCAATCATTGCATTAAAACCATTACTAACAAAGCACGATGTGTTCATAAATATAGCAAAGACTGCTATGTCTGCTGAATCTAGATTGGTTTGTGTTAATGTCTATTCATTTACAGGTGAAGAGACGGTGGGATGATGATGTGGTGTTCAAGAACTGTGCACGCTCAGAACCTGAGAAAAAGCTAAATACATTTATCAATGACTCATTGAGGTCAGAGTTTCATAAAAAATTCATGGAGAAGTATGTGAAATAATGAAATTAAGTTCAGGTTTTTTTTTTTATTTTACATTTGTACGCTAAGTGATAGTGTGACTCCACTTTATTTATATTTGGAGTGTAGGTACTCACTGATGCAGCACCACATATTGACTACATGGACCTCAAAGCAGTTTTAAGCAAAAAGTCTTTGTTTCTCTACGTATCTATACGTTGTTTATAAATCAAACACTTACTTTGCCTGTGCTAAACAGTAGAAAATAACTAAACAAGATTGTTACATAAAGAGCACGATGAAAAATACAACTTTTTTCAGTATTGTTTTATATTTGGACCTCATAAGCAATTCAGCCTTGTTTTTTTTATTAGATAGTTATGCAGTATATGTATTAAGAAATATGTGACCTCTTATGCGAGCCCCCTGAAGCCTTTAAAACTAAATAAAAATCTTAATATTTTTCTTGTAGCTCTAGCATCAGTCGTAGAATAAAACTTATATGTAAAATTGCTTTTGTTAAGTAGTAAAAGGAAATGTGAAATAATACTTGATTGGTATGGTTATAAATAATCTATGAATGAATAATAATGTATGAATATTTCGTTTTGAGAATACACAGGTATCTACTGCAAATAGTTTATTATTTCACTGATCTACAGTTGTCTCCAGTTTTTTTTTGCGATACGTTTACGCAACGAGCGGATGGCCCACCTGGTGTTACCTCTGCCCATAACAAGTGATGCGACCTGGGTCCTCTACATAGGTACGATAAGACAAGTCTCATCGTATGCGCCCGTAACTGAGATGTGGTGAGATGTAGGTGGAATGGCTCGTGTCTGTAATTTCACCGTTAACCACACCTTTCAAACCGGAACAAGTAACGCGAATGAGTTTCTGTTTGGCGGCAGAAATGGGCATGGTGGCAGTACTTCCCCGGACGAACTTGGCTTGAGTTCTTTAATATTAAAAAAAATTGGCCTGTAGCCTGACCCGCGCTCCGAAATCGAGCGAAGGCAGAGTAATGTTGCTACCCATAACTTCTAGAATACGAGTTTTACAGATTTTTATACGCAGTAGTACTTTAGTACTGAGAAGTATTGTGAAAGTATATTATTACTAGGATAAACAAATTTCAAAGACATTCATGTCGTGAATACACTTTTTTTATTATTTAGTCTGTTTTGGGCAGTTTGTACTCGCCTCGGCCTTACATAAAAACTATATTAGCTAAGAAGTATTTTGTCTAAAAATATTGACCTTTCACAGAATGACAAAACAATTCAAAGACAAGACAAAAGAAGTCATATTGTGTTACTTTTCTTATTGTTAATTTAAATTGTACTGTTGAAATTTTGGAATATTTGTAAATGATTTGTAATTTTTTTCTAATTTTTTATTTTATAATTCACTTGTTTATAACACTATTGTATTAGGTAAGTCCTGTAATGATAGCAGTTGAAATAAATAAATAAATAAAAAAATAGTAAAATAAATGACGAAGTGCAAATTGAAGTAACAAAATTTAACTAAAAAAAATTATATGTATAATGCCTATGCAAGACATGTTCGTAATTTTTTTCTCATGTATATATATCATGTACAAGTTTTCTTGTACAATTTATGATTTACTGATATAGTGAAGTTTCCCTTCTAGACTTTTAGTGAATTCGCAGAAATTAAATATAATAGAAAAGTAAAGTTATTGTGTTTTATGGTTTTACCTACACCATAAGTAAGAAACATAAATAAATACTGCTGAAAACAGAAAATTGTCGTAAAAACGGTCTCTTCCAGGCAACCTTTCTATAAACAGGATCTATAAATAAAGAGTTCTATTTAATATATTGATACTATAACATCTAACTCAAATGAAAAAAAGTAGAATGTGAAATGGTGATAGGGCAGCAAGACGAGCATTGCGCCTGAACATTAGAGCGCATCCGTTGCATGCGAATTAAGATGATTAACTTAGCGCGGGTCAGCGATAAATCCGGCCGTGTGACGTTTCATTATTGAAACGAATGATGTGTGAAGGCGAAAGAGGGGAGCGCGGCGGAGGTGCGGTGGACCTTGAGTGGGCAGGTCAGTAGTCGGCACTCGGCAGTCCAGCGGGCGGACAGTCTCGCGGCGAACATGGCGGGCGCGCGGTCTGCGTGGCGGTGCGCGTGCATCGCCTTGTTTATGATCGGTGTCGAGGCGGCCCTCTCGGGATTGTATATAGACAACGGCGTCGACCAGACTGTGATACATCATTCGATGACGCGAGACGAGCGCAAGGTGGTCGAGTCGGAGATACTGGAGCTGCTCGGCCTCGGGGAGCGGCCGCGTCGGGCGCGCGCCCCCGCCGCCGCGCTCGACCGCTCGGCGCCCAGCTTCCTCCTGGATGTGTACAAGCAGCTGGCCGAGGAGCACGAGCAGGCACGCCCCACCCGCAGCTCCGAGATGGCCCTCACGGGGGACGAACAGCAAGCCATCGATGAGAGCGATCTCATAATGACCTTTCAAAGCAAAAGTTAGTTACCGTGTTTCTATATTGATTGTTATTAGTTAGAAAGTTTATAAATAAAGTTTTTGATCCTAGGGAGCCGCGCATGTAAGTATTATATCAACAAATTGTATCTTGTTCATGCGCACTTCGTCTCAAATAGATTGTTTACTTCCATGTTTAGCTTTACGTTCGGACCTAACTTTCAATTTACGTATCTGCATAGATAGATAGATAGATAGAAAATGCTTTATTGCACAAGGTAAAACAAGTACATGGGCGAACTTAATGCTAAATAGCATTTTCTTCCAGCTAACCTTTGTGTAGTGCGGAGCGTGATAAAAATTCCACAGACATTCTATTGGTAAAATTAAAAAGATAGGAATCCGGCTCGAAGAACCGTGCGCAGGTAGGAGGTCCATGATGACTCATTGATCCCTTAATTGCTGGCATACCGGAGGGATGAGAGCCGGCGCCGGCAGCCGGCAGCCGTCTACTGTTTAAAGATAAAGATTAAATTACTTATGTTATGGCCTTTTCATTTCATTATTCGTTCTTAGTATCGTAGAGATTAAACCAATTATATCGTATCGTACGACTGTTTTGAGGGCTGTAAAATGGTCTTAAATAACTTTAACTAGTACTCAAGTTTAAAATTAAAATAGATGTGTTACGCGGAATTTTGCTTGCAATTGGGTTCGACACTCGTTAAAGGAAAACTGTTTTAAACATTGTTGTATAAATAACATTCATTGTTGCTTGCATCAAATATGATAAGAGTATGCGCTTACTGCATAATACAATAATATTTAGATAGGAGTAGATAAATAACTTGTAAAGAGAATTATAGTTTTTTAAGTCATAATCATATCAAAGCTAAGACGTTCTCCGTCTATACATAGAGTAAGTATGGAACTTCATCATAGGCCATAAAGTGAACTTCAACATAGCACACGCGAAAAATATTTAGTCTACGGCCCTCGTTTCGCTGTGATTTACATTAACCGAATATAGAAGTAACAGTGGTGAGCTCGTCGCCACCATATCTGCAACGAATAACAGTTTAAGCTTTATTCCAGTACGAATTAGGCGTACATTTGACAGTAACACTGCCTTATGCGCTGCAGGTCGTGGGTTCGATTCCCACCTAGGACAAACATTTGTGTGACGAACATAGATGATTGTACTGTGTCTGTACTGTGTATGTATGTAAAAAAAAATGTATTTTACCAGTTGCCTGGTTCACATAGTAGCATGGTACAAGCTATGGGGCTATTAGTTTGGGGCTAGCCCCAAACTAATAGCCCCTAGATGCATCATGATAGCATCTAGATGGCGCTGTGTAAAATGTCTTATAAAAAAAAAAACAACACCGAAATTAAACCGACGATCTGGGCGAAACAGCAATTAGAATCTAATTGGTAACTGGACAGCAAATATCTACCTAGGAAACATAGATTTAGTGTATCGTTTGGTAAGTTACATACCAAAATTTTTGCGACGAAAGATTATTTACGTAAGCCTGGAGAATGGAGGCCTTGAAACGTTTAAATAGAGACAGTATTTCTAAAGTTGCTAAATTCTAGAGAACGTTAGATTGGAACCCCTTGAATCTATGACTGTATAGGCATAGATCACACAGGTAGCTATTTCTTTACATATAGGAATGAGACGTAGAGAATTTCGCAACGCCCCAAGCCGAGGTCCGAACCTAAGTGGTGCCCTTGGTGACGTTGTGTATAATATTAAGTTTTATCGGTTGAGAGCCGTCTGCTCTCACCAAAAGCCCGTGTAAACGCTGTCAAGGCCATCTGCGGCCAACAGCATAATGTCCATTCATAAAAAAAAAAAAAAAAAAAAAAACGTAGAGAATTTACTTAGTCGATATCCTAATTTAAAATACATAGATTTTGTATATGAATGCTTTATTAATTACGTACACCTGCAATGGGTGTCAAGTTACATCATTTGACTAGAACACACCTGTTTTTCCTTTAACACGCAATTCATAAATTAAATATTGATAAATCTATAGTTATTTAGCATAACCACCATATATAATTTATGATTAGTATATATCTACTAATAATGCTCGTATTACGTATTTACCTACTTAGTTTACTGACTTAAAGGGTTCTAGAGATGAAACTTGAATGGTAGTCTTGTGTATAATTTGTTTTTTACTGATAAGAGAACGAAAACAGATCATGTCAAAATAAATAAACTGAAAAAAAGAAATAAAAAAATATCAAGATCCAATGATTAATATTTTCTACTAGCTGTTGCCCGCGACTTCGTCCGCGTGGAATTCGGTTTTATCACGCACCCCTATTTTACCCCTCGGAAAAGTAGCCTAAGTTACTCCTTGTTATATCAGCTATTTGCCAGTTAAACTCCCATCAAAATCGGTCCAGCCATTTCAGAGCATTTCATTAGCCGGAAAAAACAGACAGATAGATAGACAAAAATTGTAAAAAATGTTGTTTTAGTATATGTACCGTGTATACACATGTATTTAGTAAAACGAGGTTTTTTATTTCCTTTGCTTTTATATTTTTTTACTTTCTGTTTTTCTTTATAATTTTCGAAGAAATCCAAAATCCGGCATACCAACTCTATTCTAGTAAACTTAACTAACTACCTTATTACTGTTCAAAAGTGAGAGCACTTTATAGGTAATCAGAAAATGTCGGCTTAGTATAGGGTCCTCCATACCAAGTCACCCATCCTTTGAGTAGGCTTTCCCAACAACCCCACTAACCTGCCAATCAGTTTATTCTGAAGTGGACTTTTGACGTTGGAAGTGGTAATCGTAGGAAACCACAGAAAAATGTTCTATACAGATACTTTAGAGCCGAAAACCACTACAAAATGTTGCTTAACCAGACTGATATATATTTCTTTATGTTTGTTATTGTTTTCATTTAGCCTAGAACCGTAATAATTGTTGCAAATAAATGTTATTTTTTTTCTTTCTTTCATATGATTCTCTTGTTTAATTTGCAGGACACCACCTCGGGGCGTTGCGGCACGGACACGGAAGGCACGTGTGGTTCGAAGTGGCGGGAACGCCGGGAGACGCGGCAGCGTTGCTCACGGCTGAGCTGAGGCTGCATCAGTCTCCCACACAGAGCGAGGACCCCACCAGCCTCTACACCGTCGTCGCGCATCGGGTACTCAGCGTAGATAACTTAGGGTGAGTGTAAACAAAACGTGGCCGTCACGGAACACACGGCAGATGTACTGTCAGTACACTTTAGAACTCTCGCCGAGTTCGTCCGGGGAAGTACTGCCACCATGCCCGTTTCTGCTGCCAAGCAGTAACGCGTTCGCGTAACTGTGTTCCAGTTTGAAAGGTGTGGTTGACGGTGAAATTACAGGCACAAGAGACATTCCACCTGCACGTCTCAGAGTTACGGTCGCATACGATGCGACTTGGGTCCCCCCTACCAGGTACGACAAGACCCAAGTCACATCGGTTGTTATGGGCAGAGGTTACCACTTAACACCAGGTGGGCCGTCGGCTCGTTCCGTAATTGTATCACATAAAAAAAATAAAAAAATACCCATAAATAGACGCAAAGAAGTAGATAGATAGATAAAACATTTTTTTCAGCACGTAAGACACAAATACGCATAGGAACATAAAACTAATAGGTACAAGAAAACAATTATGTGTACCTGTGCGTCCAGTGCCAACCATAAAGTAAAGTACATTCAGTCAAAAAAGTATCGGGAATGGATGATTTGTTTATGGTTCAACTTGGACAGCTGGAACAAGTTGGAACAACTTTTGCTCGTTTGACTTGAAGTTCCCAAGCTCAGTACAGTGTATCCAAAATGCACTTAATGTGGTTGTTCAATAACTGAATTTTGGTAACAAAGCACAGTCGGTAAATAAGGGTTATCAATAAAAAAAAAAACTTTATAAGAAAAAATAACATAGCGTATTTACTTAATTAATCTCGCACTCATCGAATTAATTTGCGATATACTTATAATGATAAATGAAATTGAATTATTTGATAACCCAATCCTCTTTGTATATTTGCAGGAGTCTGCAGTTGGAAGAAGTAGCGTCTGTGAACACCACAGCAGGTGCGGAGGGCTGGCTCGAGCTGAATGTGACTAAAGCTTTGGCAGCGTGGCTGTCGTCGCCGGCTGACAACAGGGGATTTTTCATCACTATGCACCCTCACTCACAGCCAGGTATTGGATAGTACAGTATTACCTGACCTTATTTTACGATTATTGCACCCACTCCCTTCCTCTGGAACACAGCAACACGAGTGCATCACTGCTTGGCGGCAAATTACCAGGTGTGGTGGCAGTACTTCTCCGGGCGAACTTGGCACAAGTTCTACTGCTACTTTGGGTTGCTCCTTTCACACTACCCGAGGAACACGTGTAGGGATTCAAAGGGTTATCACCTATGGACGCGAGCAAAGTGGCTCTCCAAAAATTCATGAATATTTTCTGTAAATAAGCTTTTTAATTATCACTTTCGATGATTTATTATAGTAATACAACAAAATATAAGTAAAAAACCTAATTTCAATAGAACGAAACGTGAAACCCGAAGAGATCGGTCTGGAAGAGCCAAGAGGAGTAGTGTCGGAAGGAAAACAACCATTTCTGGTGGCGTTCTTCAAGAATGGTCCGAAGCTCGGGGCTTCGGACGCTGGTGCCAGGCGGAAGCGAGAGGCGAGGAGGTGGCGGTCGCACGGATACTCCGAGAACTACCTGAGGAACCCTCTAACTGGTATGTTTTAAAGCTCGTAAAGGCGATTTAGGCAAGACACTCAGTATTGGATGGTTGCTGTGCACGGACGGAGGGCTGCCTTCTCTTAGGTCATTAACCAAATACACGTTATTGTTATTGGTGGACATTTGTCACAGCGCCACCTAGCCCCAAAGTAAGCTAAGACAACTGTTACTTATATAAGTAGTTTTTTTCGTAAATACATACGTATAATTCATATGAACACCCAGAAACAGAACAAACATATATGTTCGTCACACAAATGTTTGTCCTGGGTGGGAATCGAACCCACGATCTACAGCGCAGAAGGCAGAGTTATTACCAACTGAGCTATAAGGCCAGTCCACTAGATAACTTGTTTGGGTAAACAAGTGCTATAAATCTCATAAGTAACTATTATTCATCTGACAGTATAAGCAAAATTTAAATTTGAGCCATTAAAAAGAAAAGTTACAGAATCACCCGAGATTAATTTTACAGAAATTCTAGGGGTTGTGCTATTTATTTATTGGTAGAGTAGCAATTAAGTAAGTAAGTAAGCAAAGTAAGTAGCAATTTTGATATGAACTAATGTTTTATTTTCAGACACATCACATTGGACCACTAGAAGTTGCGAAATACAAACTTTATACGTCAGCTTCAAGGATTTGGAGTGGCAGGTTGGTTACACCACATTTACGGTTTAAGAATTTATTTTTGTGAAACTAAATAAATAAATAAATTTCGAAAAACAATTATTAAATGACATAACATTTAAATGATTCTTCATTTATAAATCACTTTCCAGTATGGCTGAGCATTGCAATCGGTTTTTTTATGTAGGTAGTATTTTAAAATTCATTATATTTTATTAGTTGTTGCATATTGTGTGCTATTTAAGATAGTTAGCACTTTTTACTTAGTCTTTTTTTATTTGCGGAAACGGTAGATATTCGTTTAAATTTCTAAAATAAAGAAGACACGAATAGTAAACCAGTTTGCCGTAAAAATGCGGTCTTAACAAATAAATATATTGAATTATATTCCCCAGGATTGGATAATTGCGCCGGATGGTTACGGTGCGTTCTATTGCAGTGGCGAATGTAACTTTCCTTTGAACGCGCACAAGAACGCTACCAATCACGCCATAGTGCAGACATTGGTGCATCTACTCAACCCTACTAAGGTTAGTTGCAAACAAGTGCTTAGTTGCCGGTTATATCAAGAAAACTAGTAAAATACTATACATCTTGAATACAGTTTATAGCGAGACGATAGTTATCATATATGAATAGTTTTTTATGTGATAGGTATAGTTACGGCACGAGCCGATGGCCCACCTGGTGTTAAGTGGTATCCTGTAGCCATAACAAGCAATGCGACTTAGGTCCTCCCCTGCTTACTTACGACAAGACTCAAGTCGCATCGTATGCACCCGTAACTCAGACGTGTGGGTGGAATGTCTCATGTGCCTGTAATTTCACCGATCACCATACCTTTCAAACCGGAACACAGTAACACGAATGCGGTACTGCTTGGCGGCAAGAATTGGCATGGTGGCAGTACTTCCCCGGACGCACTTGGCGTGACTTCTACTGCTCTTCTCTACTACTTCTTTTGGACAAGTTTGAAAGTCTGGCAGATATTTTGTTGTGTGGATAAACTAGTGATTAGTGATCTTTTTATTCTAACCAATTATGGTAGATACTTATTGTGAAAGTCTGTATAATTATAGCGATCGATTTATTACATCCATTTGCAAGTTTTAAGATTAACCTATTGTTTTGATATTGGTGCGTAGGTGCCGAAGCCATCTTGCGCGCCTATCAAACTCTCCCCGATATCCGTGCTCTACTACACAGACGACTCAAACGTGATCCTGCGCAAATACAAGAACATGGTCGTCAAGAGCTGCGGGTGCCATTGACACGTCTCACCATCTCTATACTTAATTCGACTGTAGCTATTAACAATGTCGGATGTACAATTATACGATTTTCATTTTATTGCATAAAACGCCTCAGAATAAAACTATAAATGCCCCCGTATATTATTAAATCTCTAAAACCATCTCTGTTGTTCTAAGTGGAAAAAGTAGTGTGTTCAGTTCACTTTATTCATATTTGAAACTTTGAACGGCTGTACCCTAAAGTATCGATTTTTGACATGTTATTGCTACAATCGAATTGAATTGCAGCATTAAGGTAACCGTCCACCAGACACAAGTCAGGTCGGACGGCATTGCAACGTATTAATCCGTCTACTATACATTTTGTAGAAAGCTCCGTTGACGCGCCACAGGTAGGAGTGCTACGGAAGCTGTTAGCATTGAAATGATATAATATTGCTCGCTGCAACGTTGAGGTTTAAATGGACGCTTACCTTTATATGTCTCTGAGCAGGCAGCCCTAAGCTCAGTTTATCTCTAACGTTATGGTCATGCAATTGCGTTCGAACAAAAAGTGAAAAAAGAGTAGTGCTACAATTTAGAATTTTGCATGTTTCTCACATCTTTTCGTAATAAGTTTTCGAATATTTAAGATATATTTTTTAAATGAAATATGAATAAAGCACATGATATTGTTTGCCGGAGGTGGTAAGTCATGTCCATATTTTTAACATATGAATTTGTATAAGCTAGTTCAACATTGTATATGTATCTTATACAAGACTTGGGTGGGGCAAGCTCAGTTCAAATTTGTCAACATATGCAATTTTTTTAAATAATAAATAGTCTGACTGTCTGTGAACGAAAAATACATCATATATAGCGTAAAAGTAACCACAGGTGCATCTTTATCGACAGGTAATAATTTGTGTTTTAAATAAACACATTGATTTATGAAAAAACCTAATAAATGTATAAAATAATTGTACTAATTTATGCTACCAACAACGCAAACAGTAAAATTTTGGTTCTATTATTGTGCTTGTTCTATATTATTATTAGTAATTGTGTATTTCTGTCCAGTGCAAAGTTTTAGGTACTTACTCGATATTATTAAATCTTATACGTCCAATACTTTTAATAAATGTAAGTTAAAGATTCTCTAATTTAAGAATAACTAATTTATGTGCCAACTCTTCAAGTCAAATTGTAATGAATAGGAGTTTTAGATGCATAAGCTAGCGTATTGTTTTATAAGAGCATTTTATATAAGACTTATGAATTACAATTTTTTATATAAATATTGTATTTTATTTATTTAACTCCCTATCCTGAGTTTGACTAATCGTACCGGTAGTGGCCAGCAGTGGCAGTACGACCAGATATTATCTTATCACAGACTGGATACAATATTTGGTACTACAGCGTTCCGCACATAAGCTGAAACTAGTTCTATTGCGTTAAATATAAAATATACCTTGGGCAGGTACTGTGATTTACTTCAAGTACTAGTACCACGAAAAAGTACTTCGTGATTATATTCATGTTCATAAACTACCTACTCCCAGTATCTACTGTATGTAAATAATATCATTGATAGCGATTCCAGATATCTAGTATCGTATTTTTAGCGCAAGAAATACTATTTATTTACTTTCATAAATTCTACGTAGGTGCCTAATCAGCATCGATCAGTCGTTCAAGTTTTATCAGTTGCGATAGCCGTGAATCAACCATCGCCTTTGTCCAAAGTAAAGCGAACTTCTTGAGCCACAGTCGCCCGGTGGTTTCAATCGAAGTAAACATGAAAATAAATCAAGTCACGATTTTAAATAACATACCTCTTCTCATCCATTAGCTAATCGTTTGTTCTGTGCGGATCTGATAACCATACAATATCTGACACGAATATATGATAGTTCAGTGTTTTGGACGATTTCGGAATTCACAAGGGCGGAGTCAAGAGCGCACCAGCCTCCGCGAGAGGACTCGCCCGGGGCGATCGGGCAACGCCGCTGGCGTCCGTCATCATTCCGCCGCCACAGCCGCGCACGCCGCACGCCTCCCGGAGGAAAATAAATAACTGACAAATAAACAATGCTGGCCACGATCGACACCCGCCACCTGTAGTGAACGCACCGTTAGAGACTCTTGTAAATATTTAAAAATGTGGCTTCTTATTATTGTTAGTGTTTATGCGTGGAGTGTCGGCGCGGGCGGCGAGACCCCAGTGCTCCGCAAGTGCTGTTCCCGCGGTCACAGTTTAGTAAGAGTGTCGGAATACGAAGGCGAGGAACGTTTCGAGTGCTTGGATCGGGAAACTATCCAAATTACCTACAATATTTCAAACGCGCCGCTCATGGTCGGCGACGCCGTGACTGTAGAGGTCGGCCTACCCGATCCGTGCGAGATGCGGATGGTGATTCTAAACTCAGCCGACAATCTCTCGTCCGGTCCTACGGATCAGTGCTACGACAGGCTCGTCTTACAAGTCGAGAACGGAACGATAAAATCCAACATTCCCATCAGTGTAGCGTTAACTTGCGTTCAAAATCAGACCAAAACGTTCCCAGATACGAGTTTATCCATAGAACATTTAAGGAAGTGTTGTCCGAAGGGCCAGAGCTATGATACGAAGTATCATATATGCACAAACAGCGATTTGGAGAGTGAAGATTGGTTAGTGGCGAGATTCAATTTGAGCGGCAATTCCATTTATGCGGTGGAAAATGGACTGCATTGCAAGTCTGACGAGTATTGTGTGGAGTTGAGTGAGGAGTTTTACTCGTTGTGGGTAGAGGGGAGTAGTTTGAGGGTGTTAAAGGAAGATGCTGTTGCTGGAGGAGTAGCTACTCGAGGCGAGTGGTGTGTGGATAGGGAGCGTGGGCGGCAAGGGGCTGTCGCGCGGGTGTGTACGCGGGATTGCGAGGGCTACGGAGCGTACTGCGTCAGGAAATGCTGCTCCGTCGGAGAACACTACAAGCCCCGCCGCTGCGGCAGCCCTGTCAGCTCGTGTGTACCCAATGATCATGTGGAAATACCATTCGATATCAGCGGATATTTGAACTCTTTGCAGGACGAAGGAATTGCAGGTGAAAACTAAATATATTCGTTATAAATTTGTCTATAATATTCAAATTCATTTCAAGTTTAGATTGTTCTATATTTCTTATCTAATTACAATCATAGAGTTCTAGTGGAGCAATAGAGTATTTTGCGATACGCTTATAAACGTGCAAAGTCAGATTCGTACAAACCCATGCATTATTTTAATCAGGTTTTTATTTTACTAGATTACCTATTTAGTCTATCACAATGCCATGACCATAATGTCCATTGAGTTATTGGGGCATAATAATTATTTAAGGGAATATTCCGACTGAGCTTAAATATATATAGACACTAGCTACGCCCCGCGGTATTCCCAGCGGTGAGTAAGTCAACCCACGGGAGCACTGCACTTTTCCTGGATCAAAGTAGTTGTTAATCCATCTTTATACCAAATTTAATCCAAATCCATTCAACCGTTTGAGCTTGAAAGAGTAACAAACAAGCATACTTACAAACTTTCACGTTTATAATAGTAGCATGGAAATGTTATGAATATCTTTGATTTTACCGGAAGTACAACTATGAATTATATGCTAATAAGTTGTAATTACTGTTTCAATGCTTCAAGTATCAAGGAGTAGATTAGTTTTTGAATTAGTTTCATCTCAAAATTGCCTGAACAACACGAAATTCTCACAAAATATCAGCACGTCACTTATACAGGCATGTTTTTAGATGTCCTAGGTATTAGAACGAGCCTGCATTGCACGAATGGAAGGGTGGTATTGAACAACACCCTGGAGCGTGATCGTCACCACCTCACCAAGAACGGGCTGATGGAGTCTCCGATAGCCACCAACGAAGACTACTGCCTGGAGACATTCGACAACACACACTGTCCCGGCGGCGATGTCTTCGTCACAAGTCTCATCTGTTTCGTGAAGGCAAAGCAGATTAAGAACTTCAAAGTGTCATTTGTGGTAAGCCAAAAAACTTATATGGCCTCACAGCTCAGTTGGTGGTAATCCTGCCTTCTGAGCTGTAGGTCGTAGGTTTGACCCAGGACAAACATTTGTGTGAAGAACATATGTTTGTTTTGTGTCTGGGTGTTAATATGTATTATATGCATGTATTATAGCTGTCTAGTTCCCATGATACAAGCTATGCTTAGCTTTCTTTGGAGCTAGATGGCGCTGTATGTCCACCAATATTTATTATTATGTATAGGATACAACTAATATTGTAGGATATACTATATGTATCAGAGATATATGTATAGATAGATTGAAGTCATCAATAGAACAAAGACTTTGTATCCCAAAAAAATTTCGATTTCCGCGGGATGACTTATTCGCCGCGAGTAACACCGTGGGGCGAAACTATTTTTGTTATATTCATTATTTTAATGCGGTTCATTTGTCAGTAATTTTCGCGAAAGCTCTGTTTTTTTTATCGAAACGTAACTACGTTTATTTTCCGATAATAGAGACATGCGGAAAAACACCTAAAAATCAAAACTAAGAAAATTATGTATTAAAGTAGTTGAAAAAAATACTCAAAAGTCTTTCTTCACGTCAGGGTTTGAAAAAGTTTCGCGTTTTTGTGGATTTAAATCTAGTCTAAATAACACGTCATTCAGTTACGTTTAAAATTTAGTAGGAAGCCCGAGAGATTACGCTTGGAAAACGTTCATGAATGAAGTCTTATAGTGTAAATAAGTAGGTAACTACTATACATTTTAGAAGTTCTAAAAATATTGTGCGCTACATATCTCGACAAAGATTCGCAGCAAGCACTTAGATTTTGATATACTAAAATATCCATTCATTGCCCGAACTATTTGGCAATTTCTTTGATATAGCATTTGTCCTGGCCGTTATATTGTTAAGGAATGGAAGAAAATGTCATCTGAATTATTCGTGAAGCAACGGAGGCAATAAAATGTGACGTGTGCATTCCCATAGGTTCAAAAGTAGCTCACTGATGCTCTGCCTATACTTCCGAGGATAAATGCGTGTATCTATATAAGTAGGTTTGATGACAAAAATATGTTTGATTTATAATAAAGATATAATTAAGATTCGCTCCAAGCAATTAATTCGTTAACATTCACACATATGCATTAATAATGTACCGTCGCGTCGCACTGAGTCATCAGCAAATAATGAAAAATCTAAATATTTATGTGTAATCTACAAAAATCTTGGTGTAGTCGCACACGTAATGTTTATGTTTTAAAGTACCAATCTAAATAAATTGTTATGAATCATCAACTTCAGAACACACAGGGCTGAAACAGGAGCAAACTTAACGAATAAGACTCGTTATACGACGAAAATGATAAAAATATAACTATAATTTGATGTATGACCCTGTATTGCCCCTTAGGACTTCCTCTGGTACATTGTATGCACACAAATGTATACTTGAGCGTGTTAATTTTGTATATCTTACAAAACGAAATTTATTGATTTGGGTCTTTTGTCATGCCCATTTGCATTTCCAATATCGTATAATATAATAAAAGTCACTTCGCGATCTGAATATTTTCTCGATTGTTGACGAACAGACGTTTATGATTAAGCGATCTAGATATAACCTAGATCGCTTAATCATAAACTCCGGTCGTTTTCAACAAATCGATTAAGTTGACTTTTGTTTACGGTTACCTGGATGGGTGGTCATTAGTGGCAATCCTACTAATATTATAAACGTGAAAGTTTGTATGGATTATTACTCTTTCACGCTCAAACGGCTGAATGGATTTGGATGAAATTTCGTACCAAGATAGCTTATATCCTGGATTAAGACATGGGCTACTTTGAACCCGGAAAAGTACAGTTTTCCCGTGGGATTACTTATTCGCCGCGGGTAACACCGCGGGGCGCAGCTAGTGTTTTATAAACGACGGGAATAAAAAATAACGGGAAAAAACAACAAAAAAAACTTAACACACGCATACATTCTTTTATGTTTGAGTATAATTTGATTAGCTATGTCCATACTTATGCCGGGTAATCAGGACTGTATAAGGCAATTCTGTAGTACAGAATATATAATGAATGAAATAGAATAGAAACCTAACGATGTATTTCTTTTCACATTTGCGCTGACTTCAATATTTAAACGTGCCCAACTACCAACCAGTTAGCTTAGTTTAATTGAAAATGAAAAATGAATATTGATTTTCGGTCAGAAAAAAATACACTGAAAAGATTACGAGTAAATACATGAATTACTGATACATACAAAGAACGAAGAACAAGTATTAAAAATGTTCGGTAAATAAGTACATTACACTTACTGTTACAAAATTAATTTAATAATCCAGATTCCTGTGATACCCACGCTAGACTAAATCTGTATCGTGGGCACCTATTACGATTATCAAATGATTACAGCCTGGGTTTACAGCATACAATTGTGTAACAATTTGACTGAGTTATTCAATTACTTTAATAGCTCTTGCGAACTGATTAGCCAAGCTTAAAGCCTTCTAGTTTATGCAGATAATATCAGATTGCTATCTAACTTAAGACGGATAATTTTCATTACATATTCAAATGAGCCTTTTGATATGTAGGGTACATAATACATCAGCTTTATTTGTATGCTACTCATCAATCATTATACTAATAACGATACAATCATAATATCATAACTTACATATATAATTTGTTTACCAGATACTTAAATAGTTCTTAAAGTATTAAATCTAGAAGATGTATAAATGCTAATGAATGGCCACAATACTATAAATAATTACCAAAATGATTAGAGAAGCTAAATTTGTAATGACTTTTAAATAACTTTAATAATATCACATTTTAAATGATGATAGATAATACACTATGTAAATCTTGTTACTACGTCCACTACTTTATATTTTATTACTTAAACTCGAGTTGCAGTTTTATTGTATGATAAATTATTATATTCTCGTGCGGGTACTTTAATACCGCACTTATAAGCTACTTAGATTTGTTTTTACCTACATATCATAATTTAATAACCTGTATTTTCTCTATAACTGATTTTTTGGAAATCCTTAGAGTAAATCAATTTCTCAAACCGTGAATTCTTACTTAGTATTATAAAAATAGCGGACATGAGCATTTTTTAAAACAAAAATAATGTTTTCATAAAGGTACAATTATACATTATTGGTCTCTTTCGAACGGTACAGTTTGCCAGTTATATTGTCAATTTAGAGTATAATTATATCTGTTTCCTAACCAAAGTCTAAAACAGTAATCTTTGGGGTTACTAAAGGGTCTAGGGTTCACTAAATTTCTAAGGCATTCAGGAACGCTAACTAAAAAAAAATGTTTTTTTTTTTATGTAATACATTTACGGAACGAGCCGACGGCCCACCTGGTGTTAAGTGGTAACCTCGGCCCATAACAGCCGATGCGACTTGGGACTTGGACTTCCCATACTAGGTATGACAAGACCCAAGTCGCATCGTATGCGCCCGTAAATGTGAGACGTAAAGGTGGAATGTCTCATGTGCCTGTAATTTACATGAGATCTTCCAATTTAACGTCACATAATTACGGATGAGATTCGATGGTATACGATGGGGGGCCTAAGTGGTATCGCTTTAGTTTTGGGCATAGGTTACCGCATAAAAGCCAGCATCTAGCATAAAATCTCACCTAAGGTTTCTGTAAGTTATTTATATAAAAATAATGTTTTTTGTACGTACAGTTAAACACGATCTCTAGTGTGTGTTTGGCGCTCACTGTACTCGTGTACTGCACTCTGCCGGAGTTGAGGAACCTGCACGGACGCACGCTGATCTGCCACGTCAGCACGATGCTGCTCGCGTGCTCCTGCCTTGCGAGGGTGCAGTTCTCCGCGGTGCCAGACACCAACATTTGTACAATGCTCGGTAACACACACTATCCTGCCGTCCTTTTACTTCTTCTTCTTCTTCTTCTTCGAGTCACCGGTTCTGTCGAACCAGTGTGTTGAAAGGATTGTAAGTCACCATATTAAGTTTTCGTGTTATTTACCTTTTTTTTTTTGCTGTCATATTTCAGCGTGACTATTTGCGTACAAATCATGGGCAACATCGCACCATTTAATCACCTTGATTTTTTTAATACCTCCAATTTTAGCTTAATATTATAATGAGCTTTATATGAAAGTAAATTTATTTGCGCACTACTACGTTTTCAAAATGATGAAAGCATACATCGTAAGTTAATTTATTAACCGAAAACAAAAATTAGTACGGCCTATCATGATTCCGTAGTTAGTAGGCAGCCTGCCATCAGTGTTGCGAATGCAAATGGATACCGATCTTTGCACTTTAAAAGGTAAAATGGATTATAACTATTTATGCAGGTAGGTGTGAAATACCTTGGTAATCCTACTTTGAACGTAACTTAATATTTATGCAATATTTATGCATGCTGCAAGTTACATATTATTTGCTTTGTAAAGCCGATAACAAGCGTTTATATTTGCTCAGATGGTACGACTTAAGCCAAAGTTGAATATACTTGTAAGTACTGGACACTCGTAAATAATATGGTTAGTGGAAATCACAGAATTGTGTCACATATCGTCATACATAACATAATAATATATTATTATACAAATAACATCAATACGTAACATAAATTTTAGTTAAAAATATATTACAAAGCAACAATCCCAGCTAATCAACGCAAACTGTCGTAAATATTTAGTTTTAGTAAAAATGGCGCTGGCTATGTTTATTTTTGGAATTAATTATTAAAAATAATATGATTTTGCATGCAATCAAGATGTTATTCGTACGAAATTCAAAAAACAATGCCGGCCCTAGACATTTTCTGAACGTCAAAATTATACCGGATAACATGAGCAATGGAGTGTAAACAGATTCAATGGATCATCGTGCATTTCGCGTTAAACATCTTACGATATTTTAATAGCAGCCCGACAACATTGCATCATTTCGCCCTGAATAAATATCTGCTAACAATGAACAGCTAAATCTACGGAAGTGAACAAATTATCAGTAAAATAAGAAAATAAATATTACTTATTAATCAATATACGTAAGCTGCCTTAAGACATAATACTTAGAAGTAAACGTGATGTAAATAACCATCAGAGAATGTAAAACCTTGTTACGAATAATGGAAATATGACAAGTCAATCTGGGGGTCAAATACATTAGGTATCTTCATTTATTTGAATAAATTAGTTTACTTTTCTGGTATATAAAAGAATTATGCAACAGGTCACCTAAGAAATGGGCATTAAAATAACCTCCCTAATAACAAAAAATTGTTGTAAAAAGTTTGCTTGATATTTTATATCGTGAGTTGATGTGCGATATAATAAGAATCATGCCAAAAGTGGTGGAGTTGTCGTATATGTGAACACTGAAAAGAGACGTCACTGAATACACAGTTCAATTTAACACTTATTTACGAAATAGGGGAAATTTTTAAGGGGAATCAATCATATCTCAAGTAAAACTCATAATTATGCATTTGCTAAGAAATAATGTTTCTGCGTTTTTAGACCGATCAAGTTAGTTAGGATTTTTTTTTATTCTACCTTTGTATGGAGATCAACAAAAGATTGGAGAAAAAAATAGGCTACACGAAGTACCAATTATACGCAGACGAAGTTGCGGGCACCAGATAGTTATTTGTGGTTGTACGTTACACAAACGGTGTCCATCAATTAACGCTTATTATTTGTGCAGGGTACGGAATCTACTTCGGCTTCATGGCGGCGTTCGCTTGGCTGAACGTCATGTGCCTCGACATATGGTGGACATTTGGGTGAGTCCGCCACATACAACACAAACATTCATAACACCTACCTACTCGGTGCAAGTGTGTGAATCACAGCTTTGTTTCCATGATGTATGTGAAACATATATCATCAACTCATCATGTAACACCGGAGTAGGGGATACATTGTAATAACATTGTGTTTGCATCAGTTCAAAGATCCCGTAACGAATATCGAATACAAAGAACGACTATGTAAAAAAAACCATACGTCAAGGTCACATTGCGATTCTGCATTGGTCGGAGAATAGAATGGTCCTGGTAAAACCAGTTTTTTTAAATGATTTCATTTTTTCTTCGAATAACTCCACCGAATGAAAGACGTCAAATTAAGTTTGTGCACGATTTTTTCATGCAAATGTATGCAAATAACGATTTATTCCGGCCTATTGAGAAATAACTCTTTCTTTCGGAGTATACTGTGTTTACGTCAGACGTTGATCTGATTTCTTGGTAAATCGTATTGTATAGAAAAGAAGTCAATTTTGTTGCACCACTACAAATCCTCTGTCCTCCTGTCAATACCAGGTATCTCAAAATCAATGCGGTAAAAGGAATAAAGTGCGCCTCAAAAAGGCTCCTTTCGTAAGTAATTTTTCACTTCTTTCACGGTTTTGAGAACGTGATGTTGCGCACATACTCTTTTTATTAGAAAAAACTGTGTGAAAAAAATTTATACATGGTAATTATTCAAGTGCATTCCAATTTACGAAACTGTTTATAACGTGAAAAATATTCTTAGTTACTCTTAACTTATAACCATTTCGAGATTTTATTTCCCACATATATGATTTCTAGCGTTCCTAGGAATTTTATCAAACGGCAAACAATCCCATCACCAATGTTTCTCTTCATTATATGAATATCCATAATGGATTATCTGATATTTTGTTAGTGTTATTATATCACGAATAACCATAATTTATTTAATATCTATATAATAACTGCATAATCTATTTACTTTCCTAATTGGTATTGTTAAGGGTCCGTGATGTGATAAATACGTCCTAAATATATTGACATCCGTATCCGACCTTCGCTAAACGAAAAGGCACCGAACTATCCAAATGTTTGTCCAACTAATTCCTTTGTTCAACTTGCTCACATATTTATCTTAGCAAATAAATCAGTACCTACGGGCATAAATAGTTCTGTGTGACCATATCTTGAAAGTATCTTGTATCTTGTATGGTACTATGCAAGGTTATTGGCAAAATAATAACAATCTTGTCTGTAACTTCTTTACCTACGTCATAACATAACCCACAGCATTTTATTCTAGATTCCGTCTGCTGTTTTTTACACCTTAACGAAATTGATCTTCAGATTTATTTTTCAAAATCATAGCTTATTTTCGATTAAACCTCAACCCTTTTGAAATCCAAAAGGCATCGTGGAAATATTGTTGAAATTATCAACGATTGTACATTCTCAGTATCAGCCATGACTGACTTCTCGTCACTGTGAGTTACTACCGATTAAATATCAACGTGACTAGTAGTAAGCTCATCGCCCGCCGCGCCGTCGCTTTCAAGTTACCTTACACTTTCTCCGGCAGGTAATTCATTCCCAAATAAACGGTAATACCGGAAAATCCTTATATCAAAATAAAACCGAGCGAACCATTCAATTAATGAGTAATTAATCGTTGTTTTTAATGGAAATTAATTGTCGCTTCAAATCACTCCTCATTTACAGCTAATATGTGTTAATTTGATAGTTTGTTATACGAAAGGTCGAAACTCGGACATTACAATTAGAATGTAAATGAAAATAGACAAGAAAGAATTCACTTAGGCGCTGTAATACAGGCGGGGCTCTAATTAATCACGTCATCACCAGACCACTCTGTCTAATACCATGTTATATCTGATAGCTATATAAAAAGGAATGTTCTGTACATAGAATGGGTTCTGATTTGCTGACAGAAAGATAATTTTTGGGCGGAATAGCATTCGCGTTCCTGAATGAATTATTACAAACATATATTATTTTGCAATGGCGAATTCTACCTAATATTCGTTACGAAGAAATATCTAATTACAAATTTATTTAGTCTAGATCTATTTCGGTAGACTACGTTTTAAGTTTTGCTACCCAGTGGAATTACCGCATGATTTGTTAAACTATTACATAGTACCAATCTTCTCGATTAGAGTCAGAGCAGATTTAAGCCAATAATAGTCTCCAGTGTATGGACAGCGACTTTATTACCGATAAACAAGTGAGATAGAAGTATCCATATTTGACCACTGTGGTCAAATCATTCAAGTGCGGATTAAATGGCTCCTTTCGTACGTTTTCGAATTTTTGGTTCAAGGGCACACCGGTTTGCTCAATGCTTTCCTTCACCTGGACTTCTTTTCATATGTGTTTTTCAGAGAAAAATAAAATAAAATAAATAAATAATGGTGGACATTT
This sequence comes from Chesias legatella, assembly GCA_947359385.1. Lineage (NCBI taxonomy): Eukaryota > Metazoa > Arthropoda > Insecta > Lepidoptera > Geometridae > Chesias > Chesias legatella. Next base: position 7,884,886 of record OX375783.1, read on the forward strand.
CACACAGCACCATCTAGCCCCAAAGTAAGCTAAGCATAGCTTGTGTCATGGGAACCAGACAACTGATATACATATGTAATTATTTTTTCGTAAATACATACATATAATACATATTGACACCCAGACACAGAACAAACATCTATATTCGTCATACTAATGTTTGTCCTGGGTGGGAAACGAACCCACGACCTACAGCATAGAAGGCCGGGTAACTACTAACAGAGCTGTAAGGCCTGTCCTGAAATAGCGAAAATGAGTGAAACTCGGAGTCTGTATAGAGATACAGACTCCGAGTTTCACTCATTTTCGCTATTTCAGGACAGGCCTTACAGCTCTGTTAGTAGTTACCCGGCCTTCTATGCTGTAGGTCGTGCCTAGAGGTGCCTAGAGAGGCACCACGTCCTAATTCGAAGATGGCTCATACCTATAAGCTTAACAATTACCGCTTACACGATACCTAAAACAGAGATTAATTTATGAATCCAAACGTAATCGCAAATGTTAACATGCGGGATTGTTTACAATTTCATAGCTGGAGTGTACACAATTAGATATTTAAACTCTTGGGAAACTACTCGAGCATTACGTTTTGCAACACTCAACCATGGAAAGCTTGATTTGTTATTAGCGATAACTGGATTTTCCATAAGTTGATATCAAATGCCGATACCTTTATCCTTTCCATTAGTGAGTTAATCACCGTGAATAGCGATTAGTGAATTAATCACATCTAATTGGTAGAAATCGGGTTGACGCGCCATACTTTTTGTCTAGGTAAATAAAAACGAACACTGGGCTGTGTTCAACTCTCTCCACCGCTGTCAGATCGACGCTCGGTATGTGGACTTACTCCGAGAGCTGTATGATGCGGCGACATTGCAGGTTAAAATGCATGCACTAACTGACCCTATTATAATTAAGAGGGGGGTGCGGCAGGGGGACACCATTTCACCTAAACTCTTCACTGCAGTTCTTGAAGATGTAGTGAAAACCCTCGAATGGGACCAAACTGGCATCAACATCAATGGTGTTTACCTATCGCATCTTCGGTTTGCTGATGACCTGGTCTTGTTTGCGGAATCCCTGGAAGATCTTCGAAGTATGATAAAACAACTTTTCGATGCCTCCTTGGAAGTGGGTTTGAAGATGAATATGTCCAAGACGAAGGTGATGACAAACATCTCTGGACCCTCGATTTCAACCATTATGGTTGGAAGGGAGGAACTAGAGATGGTTGATCAATACGTATATCTGGGACATATTTTATCATTCAACCGGGAGCATCCCGAAAAGGAGATTTCCAGGAGAATACAGCTAGGATGGGCTGCATTCGGTAAGTTAGAGGATGTGTTGCGGTCGAAGCGAACTCCTCAGTGCTTAAAAACCCGTCTTTTCAACCAGTGTGTTCTACCAACTATGATCTATGGTGCCGAGACATGGACGCTCACTAAGAAGACTGTGTACCGAGTTCGAGTTGCACAAAGAGCCATGGAGCGAGCCATGCTCGGGATAAATCTTCTGGACCGAGTTCGAAACACTGAAATCAGACGTCGTACTAAAGTCTTCGATGTTGGTGACAGAGCAATGAGCCTCAAATGGAATTGGGCCGGACATCTGGCTAGACGTGGTGATGGAAGATGGAGTAAGGTTTTGACCGAGTGGTGGCCCAGATCAGATCAAAGGAATCAAGGTCGACCGAAAGCACGTTGGGTCGACGACATCGTAAAATCTGCTGGAAAAACCTGGACGAGAGTGGCGCAGAACAGATTGGGCTGGCAAAAGAAAAGGGAGGCCTATACCCAGCAGTGGGCCATTACAGGCTAGGATGATGATGAAATAAAAACGTAGAATCAAAAACCGTAGGCCTAGGCCAGTGCCAGCGTCAACTTCGCGTCGACTGAACTGTTTGTTTACACTTGTATTTTCATAGAAAAACTTCCCTAATCCTGAATATTCATCCGATGATTAGATATGGACGAAGTTTAAAGGAAACCAGTAAAACAAATAAACAAGACATATAGGTGCCTAATACAGCGGTTATGGGCAATGTCGTCATGGCGCCCTGCTTGTGTCAAACATCATAAAATTAATGGATAGATTACCTTGAATGTGCCGTGATAAAAGTTGCATAGTGCACGGCAAGGGGGATTCAAGTATATTATATAGGCAAAGTGTATTTCAGTAAATAATTACAGCACACTGCTAGAAATTATAATATTATTTATTATATTATATATTAGTATGTAGAGGTAAATACGTAGGTAGGAATAATATCAGTAAAAATCACGGTTTTAATCTGGGAATCTTTCCACCTAAATATCCATTCCCTTCCATTCTGTAATTGATTCGTATGTGAATCTACATAAAATAACGAACAAAACGAAACCAAACTGTTTAGGAATACAGTAAAGAAGCAAATCAATAAAAATATGTAGGTAATCAATTCTATTACCCAATCCCATTCTCGCAATTAGTGATACCGATATGGCAACTTATTTTCAATACACTCTGGTTTATTGGTTGGAATGGGGCCAATATCCTCTTTGTTTGCTTAATATTTCTGGCCATCTTGTCACTAATCTTTATATCATCGACTTTATATTACTACTAGCGACCGCTGGGTAAAAAAATAAAAAGCATTTATATTTCAGGCATAAGTACGAAATTTTGCAAAAAATATTAATAAATTTTCTATCTTTTGTAGTTGAGTTTGATACGATCTTTTGCAGATCTATGCGGTCAGTGCAACCGATGCGCAAAGCTGGCTCTGAACGGCGTCGGTTCCTACTGTACTCTCTGTACGCGTGGAGCATCTCTGTAACCCTCACACTGACCATGTTTCTGCTGGATCGGTACCCTGTCGCTCACTTCCTAGACGCCAACATAGGAAGTGACATGTGCTGGTTTGGTTCTGGTAAGTTTTATTTTATTTATTTCTTTTATAGCCATTGTTTACTACTTTATTTCTGTTTTTTATCTTCTATAGCAATAGTTGCAAATGCAAATGTTTTTTAATTTATACAGACTCTCTTTGTATATGTTGCTCTAGTGTACTGACTTAAATACCGATTCATAAAATCTCTCAGTTTTGTAAAATTTAACAATATTTTCGGGTAGAATCCATAATTAATGGTTTGTTAATAATTACCTCTTCAAATAACCTAAGCTTAAATTTAAAGGCCGGTGAATATAATATCTGTGTGGAATGCGGAAGTGCTACTGTAACACCGTGCGAATAAACTAGCTGTTGCCCGCGACTTCCTCCGCGTGGAATTCGGTATTATCACGCACCCCTATTTTACCCCTCGGAAAAGTAGCCTAAGTTACTCCTTGTTACATCTGCTGCATCTGCCAGTGAAAGTCCTGTCAAAATCGGTCCAGCCATTTCAGAGATTAGCCGGAACAAACAGACAGACAGAAAGACAAAAAAAAAAAAATGTTTTTTGGTATATGTACCGTGTATACTTACTATATGCACTTACTTAGTAAAAAGCGGTTATTTTAATATTACAAACAGACACTCCAATTTTATTTATTTGTATAGATGTATAAGAAAATAGTCTGTTTTCGATGTTATAAATTGTCTATTTAAAAATAATTCGTTACGCCACAAGTTACAAATAGAGCACCATATTTTGTTTATCGTATTAAAAATCTTTGATCATAATCAGAACATTTATAAATACTATCGGAATCCCTTCGCAGAAAGTGTTTCTTTCAGTATGATGATTAAATTGCAGTTTTTTCATTGTACCTCGTTGTTTTCAAATATAAATTGCAATAACGGGTAAAAAAAATTGTTTAAGAAAACGTTAAATCTAAAATAAATAAGACCGAGCTATTATTATAAGCATTATTTTTATTTAAACTTCTAGTTCTAACTTAGTGTCCGCGCAAACGAATAGACTATGTTTGATTTAAATGCCAAGGTTGAAAGCGATAGATTTTTTATTCAAGCTTGATGAACTGAGTGTACAGTGAAACAATTTAATATTCAATGAATTAGTATGAAAACATACATAAACGCCGCCACTGCAGAACTAAGAAGTGTCATACATATTAATTTACAGAACAAAACTCAAAAACGGACTGGCCTCACTACATTTTCTTCGTCATCCCGATGGGTTTGGGAACGTGTATCAACTTCGTGCTGTTCATGCTGACGGCGCGTCATTGCGCCCGGGTCAAGTCTGAAGTGCACCGTATGCAGGCCGGCTCCGTGGGCGACCGGGCCAAGAGACGGTTTCGTGTCGATAGAGCTAAGTGAGTACTATTCTATTCAAGTCACTGGTTCCCTGGAACCAGTGTGGTGAAAGGATTTTAAGTGCGCCTCAAAGAGGCGAGTGAGTACTGGGTGCTAAGGTCTTTCCATTCCGAGAGTATTTTTATTTCATACAGTTATGGAACGAGCCTACGGCCCATCTAGTGTTAAGTGGTAACCTCGGCCCATAGCAAGCGATGTGCCTTGAGTACTCCCCTACCAGGTACGATAAGACCTAAGTCGCATCGTATGCGCCCATAACTCTGACAGTGGAATGTCTCATGTGCCCGTAATTTCACCGGCAACCACACCTTTCAAACCGGAGCACAGTAACACAGTAGTAAGAGTCTTCCACCACCATTCTAGTTGCTCTAATAAGCAGCCCTGCGAGTAGGCTTTGACTGGCCTCAAGCTCAGTTGGTTATAACTGGGCTTTCTGCGCTGTATGTCGTGGGTTCGATTACCAACATTTCATCTGTGTCTGGGTATTGTGCATTTACAAAAAATTATACAAGTATTCTATCCGTTACCTAGTACCCATAGTACAGGTGATGGCGCTGTGTGAAATGTCCATCAAAATAACAAAACCTAAATCCAACCCCAGTCTACCCCTGGTGATATACAAGCCATCTCACACTATTCCTTTATGTATAAGGAAATGACAATATCTGGTGTTTGGATGAAAAAATTGAGAAACGTTCTTAGAGATCGACTAAAATTCGATAAAGGTCACATTGCTGACGTCTAGAAATAGAGGGTACACGTTTCTATAAAATTAGACTATGGTTCTCGAACCTTTGGCCATAGTTTCGATATAAATTGCGAATCGTCGAATTTATCGAATGATATCCACGCTTGCAGCACAGTTTTGATACGTGATAAATGAATACTGGACAGGTATCAAACAATTATGAAAACGTTTAAACCCAAAACCTCGAGTACTCAACAAATCATAATTGGCCGTTAACGTCAACGCATGTGTTAAAATGTAATATCAACAATCGTATTCTAAAATTACACAATGAATTAACAAACATGGAATATCTCATGATTCAGACCAAGTATGATGTGAAATATTCTGGTAAATTTGAAGGCCCCCACAACAATAGAATGTCGCAGTTTTATGATTGGGAAAATTAGGACATATACCAATCACATTATATGAAAACGGGCTCAAAAGGTATTTTTTTTGAGCAAAGTGACCAAGCTTTTTAAATAATATGCATATAAACATTTTATTTTATCGTGGGTTTAAAAAACAGCAATAGGTACTAACTATTATAGGGTGTCAAGTCGCATTGCACTGCAGCCGTCATCCTGAGACAAGGTTTAAGAACATATTATTTGCCTGTATTTGTAATCTATCATTTGTGAATTATATCGCTGTTAATAATATAGGTATATAGTTAATAATATCGCATGCCTTTTCAAAGGTACGGCGCGGCGCGCACTTAAAATTTAACCTAGTGTCAAAATACCATAGTTCAGTGTGTATCTATTGAACTGATGATGATATATATAGTGTTGATTGGCTGAGAAATATATATTTTTGGTGTAATACGCATCTACTGAACATGTTTATATATTCACACCGTTTCGCCGAAGTAGTTGGCAGAGCCAACATTAGGCGTCATATCACGATAGTGTTATATTTTATTCAACTTATTGATTATTCTGTGACAGTGGTGATATCTCGTAAGTATCTATTCTAGTATTGATAAAAGTTATTACTTATTAAAGAAATATATAGGCCAGAATATAGGCAAATAGGAAACATAGGCCGCCCATTGTGCTTCATATTTAACTTTTATTTCTTGTATATTGTTTATGTTTATACTGTGGTGTACAAAAAAGTTTTCTATCTATCTATAAATAGATTAACATTGGTGGATATTTCACTCATCGCCATTTAGAACCAAACAATACATAGCAAGTTAACTATTTAACTGATAGATAAATATAAATAAATAAATAAATATTGGTGGACATTTCACACAGCGCCATCTAGTCCCAAAGTAAGCTAAGCATAGCTTGTATCATGGGAACCAGACAACTAATATAATACTTATATACTTTGTTTTGTAAATATATACATATAATACATATTAACACCCAGACACAGAACAAACATCAATGTTACAAATGTCACATAAATGTTTGTCCTGAGTGGGGATCGAACCCACGACCTAGCGCAAAAGGTAGGGTTACTAACCAACTGAGCTATGAGGCCAGTCGAAAATATATAACTGTTTTTGGTGAATACGTTACAATACATAAATTTTTTCATTTTTTTCTTAGGTCAGTTGGTCGTAGCTCGTTATTATTGCAGGTTGTGTGCAAGTAACTCGCTAACTAATTCCAATTCTGATAGTATTTGAACTATAATTTCCTAAGTATGAGTTGATTATGATAGTGCACTAAGTGGAGCACGCAATTGTCCCCTGACCTGGCACTGAGGACCCCCAGGGAACCTGGCAGTAGCCATAAAATTACACGCCATTCAAACTATATTGATGAGGGTGATAATGGGTGTTACACATACCTATAATAAAATGTGACTCATCAAGCTAACTCTATAGGAATTTCAGTTGATAGATTGCCGACCCGACAGCTTTTGCAAGCATTTTTAGGGTTCCGTAGACAGAAGACGGAACTTTTACTAAGTAGTCGCTGTCGTCTGTTATTCCAACTTTTGAATGCATGTATCTTTTGAACCGTAATATGTAAACGAATGATGTTTTCACAGAATATGATCTGTTATGGCGAGTTTCCAAAATTAATTAGACCATATTAAAACAAAATAGCTATCTATAAATCAGTGGTAACAGTCGTTAAATAGTTCAGTTTTTTTATTTCTATTCATATTAATAAAATCATTTGAAAATTATCTAAAAGTAAGATAACTTGTTCTAATTCTTTGGCAGATACGTTTTGACGGGGAAGCTATGGGTCGTTATGGGAGCCGGGTGGATTTCTGAGCTTCTAGCGACGTTGGCCACACAGCCGGAGTGGCTGTGGTCCATCGTTGATCTCTTCAACGAGCTTCAAGGAGTTTTCATCTTCCTCATCCTGATTTTTAAACCAAAGTTGTACTACCTTATCAGGAAACGACTGGGTGAGTGCTTATTATATATTTATTCCCTATTATCAGGTTCAAATTTACAGAATCGTATCAAATGCATTACCCGTTTGGTCTAACGAAATATTGGAAAAAAGTTTATACAAGCTACTAGTTTAGTTACTATAAAATTAAAAAAAAAATTTGACTCAGTGGATTTCGTCAACTCTGTTAAAACTCAAAATCTATCCTTGTATTTCTTATGTTATGCGTATTAAGCGACGAACCTTTTACGACCAACTTCAGACTGACCTACTTCCGTATCATGGTCTTCTCGCTGATTCGAATTTTCGGGTCTGTCACACTTTCGACACATTACATTGCAACAGATTGCCGGCAAGCATTTGGTCAGCTTGGCCCTTAAGACAATAACAATACGTTTGTCATACTTATCAGGTATTTCATCGCTCGTGTTAAAACATGTTAAATCTACGTCTATTAATCTTTTGTTCAATGTATTGATTGTCTGAAGAGGCTGACTCATTTTAGATACGTTTAGGCGCGATAAAATCTGGCGTTTCATTTGCATCAATAACTTCACAGATTTTTGAGAATGTTTTCTTTTTCAGGTTGTTCAAGGATTCCGATAGATACAAGTATATACTAAATTTAATATATCTGTCGATCTGTTAAGCTATCTTAACTTGAACGCTACTCTCAACGTGGCCTCTCTAGATGGTAGATGACGTAACTCGCTTTATTAATTTACTAAAACACTCTACTTCAAAGCTCATATTAATCTCAAACTATTAAAAAGGTCGTCGTAGTTCGCTAATGCTGGATTTCTATACTATATACGAATGCTTTTATCTGTGCGTAGAATTAGCATCACGATAGCAAGGAGTGTTATTTGGCATAGAGTCCAATTTTATAAATATAAATGATTAACTGATGGAGGCATCCGTACAGTTATTACAGAATCCTCTTCGGTAGTATTAAAGCTCGTTTGCTAGATAACTTTTTACGCTATCACATAGTTTGGGTAATGTACCTACTAAATTAATAATACTAATACAGGATTGGAGAAACCGGACGCGCAGAAGCAAGCGGCCTCCTCTGGCAGGACTTCATCCACCTTCCTATCCAGAACTATCAGCTCGGACGAACGCGCTACCTTACGCATCTCTCACGGCAATAACTTGAAGCTACCCTAATATCTTAGTTTTACATATAAGCATGTTTTAATCGCAATCGATTTTTATTCTGTAACACAATGCATCATGAAATATGTGAGTACACTCACATTGTTTAAAACTTTTTTGAAAAGTCGCTTTTTGAAAATGTTTGCCTTTTAACTTTTTGAATAATAGTTTACTTTATGTACTACTTATATAATAAACACCTATTTCACTTGTGCTTTATGCAGAGAAGTGTGATATAATCATGATCGGAGTTCACTTTAATTTGCCACAGTTTGAAAGTCGAGAGAGAAATTAAAGTATGAAGAAGCATTAATTTCAAAAACCAAAATCCCGCATACTTGCTGTCTGATGGTCATTAATAGAATACAATGATTTTTTATTATTTTGTCGCGAAAGGTGTTTATTTATCTCTCCAAGTATTAAAGAAAATGCTTTGAGAAAATCCAAATTACCGTCTATTATTGGTGAATAATGCTATGGTGTGGCATCCGATTAAATAAATAAATAAAAGACAATTATGATAATTTCCATGCAATTGATGCTTAAATGTTAATAATATTGGATGAAACAACTTAATGCTTCGGAATGTGATGAGTACAATGCGAAAAATGTTTTTTTTTCACTAGTAGCCGTGTAATTACGAGTAAATATTTTTTTAGGCATAATCTAGTCATAGAATAAGTGTATCGAGGCTTATGTATGTTTTGAAATTTTTGATGTGTGTGATTCATAAATTTTGTGTGGAGAAAGTTCATAAACTCGTCATTCCGTCTTGATAAATTGAATGATAATTGATTTTTCTCTCTTTTCTTCGTTTTAAAAGTTAGATTTCTCTCTTATGAAATAGGTGTCTGCGCGTCATTTGTCCTGTCTACTACGTCGAGTAGATTTATACTTGATATCATTTTAGTTTCTAACTCTAGGCATTGTCCTTATTAGAAGAAGGATTATTCGACGAGGCAAGATTCAGTGTCGACAAAAGCCATGACCGCCGCAACAGTGAAACCTAAACTTTTGAAATTACCAGTACCTGAAAGGAATTGATGTTTGAAAGTGTAAATAATTTGTGCTGGTTAACCAGTCAGGATTATATATACAAGAAGCGGGAAAAATATTGATATTTCTCGTCAATACTATGATTGTGTATTTTTAACGTGTAGGTCATAAGTAAATATTTAATGTCAAGATATACTGTCGCAAACATCACGTAGCAATGTGACGCGCGAACTTGTAATCATGTGAGAAACTTGTTCATTGTTAGACATTCAGTCTGGCGTTCACGGTCAATCTAATCCATAGATGTTTTGTGGTCCGTTTAGAGTTAACGATTGAATCGATTTCAGATTGACCGTATAATGGTCACCTAGTTATAAAGCTACACATACGTTTTTCGCTACATCTTGAAGTAAGGCCTTGAAGTGAGCTTAACCTTGAGTTTAAGCCGCAGAATTTTATTATGTAGTGCTGCTTAAGCTTAAGCACGAATTGCATTTATGTTACAATATTATAAACATTTATTAGTTACTTAATTTTAATCTATACATCACTTTGTATTGTATTATGGGAATGATGAATAAAGTATTTTCATTCCAATTTGTTATTTATTCTGACAATGCTATTAGTTTAATTTTCATTTAAGTACCTAAGCTAAAAATAAGTACAATAGGCTGAAAATGCTCGCTTGGCGTTGAGAATATTTTCGAGAACATCTCTTTTAACGAATTTCTCAAAGACCTACGAAAGTTATCAGATCCATACTGATATTCCAACACGTGTGTTGAGGTGCTGGTTTTCTACATAATATTATAGGTTTTTATAATATGCTAAAATCTTCTTAAGGGTAATTTCTGTCCATTATAACATGACCGTTACTTTTTACAAATTTGGTATGTATATTTGCTATTTGGTGGTAGAACAAAATATGTTGGTTGGTTTTTATTTTGATGCTCAGAAGTCACATTTATGAGTTGGAAGTAGCGTGTTACCAACAACGCTTGTGTGAAGTTATTTTAGTCTATTTTCATAGAAAATCATGAAATGGCTGAAGAAAAATAATAGTCTGGATTTGTTTTTGAAATTTGTAATTTATTTTTTCAATAATATTTCAAATATTTCTCAAAAGTATTATATATCATTAAATTAATAAGTAATGGTTATCTACAATGCAATTTCACACTATATGTCTTTCGAAAATACTTTTATGAACGATAATAAATAAAAAATTAATGATTGAATAGTATTTAAAAGTAATTTGTCATAAAATAAAACAGTTGGTCCCGAAATTCGTAAAATAATAGTATCGTAAAATATCATTGTAACTATTGATTATTTTGCGATTTTATTCGCAAAATGATGGTTCTTAAATAGTAAAAGTTACATTCGTATGATCTTTGCCTTTTTTCTTATAACACTTTATAAGTGAACTAATACTTTATAGAATACAGACTAAAATGTAGGTACTGTTAAAATGAGCAACAACAAATAACATTAAATCGATACATCATAATTAGGTATAAATAGTTTGTACCAAATCACAATAACAATACTTTTTATACTTAAAAGCTAATACAAGTTTAAATCTAGAAATAGTAACAATACTGATCATATTTTATATTAAGATAACTATACAATACCGTACTTAAAGTAAAAATGGTTTGATGTTACCTCCGAAGTGGTTAAAAGTTATTTAACTGGTTAAATCTATTATAAAATAAGGATTATATATCGAGGCCCTGTCTCTGCCATAAACATAATTGTATGTTAACTTACTTAGGCTCCATTATCACAATATTATCAATAAAATATATAAACAGGTAGATAAGTACCTTCATTCGTAGTTTATGTAAACGGTATTTTTAACACATTATTTTCTGGTATTTTTCTTACAATAAATTGTGACAAATACTTACTAAGCCGTTTCAGATATGCGGATTTTTTTAGTTGTTAATGTAGGTGCATGTTTATGTATTAATATATTGGATGTTGGAATGTTTTAAGTAGTGAGTTCCATATATTGGTTACCAGAATAACGCCAAAGCTCGGTATCTCGTTGATCTTTAAATACTTTAAAGTACCCCGTTAGGGTTTATCATCGGAGTGGGAAATGAGACGTAGAAAATTATTGTTTTACCAAGGGTATACGAAAACATCTGTGATCCGAGATGGGAAATACTCTGTGGTAATAGATTTGGGCTGCATCGTCAGTTGTTGGATGAGACCCATGCTTCACGTTTTTTAACTCCTGCGCGTAAGATGTCATTCTTGCGAAGGACTTACAGAACGGTGAAGGGAGCTAAACATAGCTCTTGTCTGTGCTTCTCGTTTGCAAGGGTAATATATGTAAAGTAGAATGGTGATAGTGTTACTGCCGGCTGTTCGGCTGCACTGTGATTGGGTTAGGCGTGCTGTTGCCAGGGGGCGCGGCGGGTGATTCGGGAGGTGACTGCGCCTCATTTTCAGCGTCTCTTTCCGCCATATCCTCTTCGTCGATGATGGAGATGTCGCGAATGGATGGCCTGTGCGACCGACGCCAGCCTGGAATAAGGTAGAAGTATTGTAGTTCGTATTCCATTTGGAATATGTGATGGGGATTATATTCTTTCATCAAACGGCCGGTTTAGACCTTCGAGTTACATGGATCTGTCACACTCACTAAATCTGAAGTATATGAAATAGTTTATTTCACATAAAAGTTAAAATCTGCTTGATAAAGTTTGATATTGCCAAATTAAGTTGTTTTTGAGGTCCCCGGTGAGAATGTTTTTATTGGACCCGAAATATTAGTCAGTTAATTTGAGTAGGTAGGTTAGTATCGTAAATACCTATCCACATATTGGTTTATCAGTTAAAATATTGGTGCAAATTTCACGCAGCGCCATCTAGCCCCAAAGTAAGCTAATTTTAGCTTGTACGAGTATCATGGGAACCAGACAATTGATATAATTCTTATTTACTTTTTTTCGCAAATAAATACATATAATACATAACATCCAGACACCGAACCAGCTCCTATAATTGTCACACAAATGATTGTCTTGGATGGGAATCGAACCCACGACATACAGCGCCGATGGCAGGGTTACTACCAACTGAGCTATAAGGCCAGTCATAAGGCCATATTAGCTTATTCGCAATGAACTCATCGGTTCAGATAACAACGAGAACTTTATACATAGATAAAATATAGAAGGTCAAAGTGTATCTACGTTTCCGTTGAGACTTCGTAAACAAATTTCGCATTAGTTGTAAAAATGCTGAAGATAGTGGCAGTGTATGCTGCTGTGTTAGTGATTACGTTATTTGGGGAACAGTGTAACTCAATAGAAATATATTTACAAGATGTAGTGGAGAATGACTTGGAAAATGAAGATTTATTTGAAGATAAAGCAATTAATTACGAAGGACATCTTTTTGAAGAATCCAAATCTGAACGATCAACATTTGTGGATGACCTCTTAAAGTTATTGTTTAGTGGAAATTTATACCGCGAAGGAAACTACATTGTGGATAAAAATGATATACAAGAAGACACAAACGAGGATGATACTGATGGAGCTGTGCCAGAACGAAGTCGCCTCGTAAGACAAGCATATTATCCACAGCAAGCACCGCTGTATCCAAAATTGCCGACAAACAATCAGTATCGACCATCCCCTAACTACGGCAATCAAAATCACCAGTGGCAGCCTCCAAACAATTATACTGGAACAGGATATCCTTCAAATGGTTTCCCTAACCAGTATCCATCTAGCCAGCAGCAATCCTCTTTTGGACAACAACCTTATCCCAGTCAACCACAGTACCCATCTTACAACAATGGTCAAAAACCACCAACCGGACAGTATAATCATTACAGCAATGTCTCTTCTGCGTCACCTTACCCCGGCTTCAAGCAACCAAACACAACGATGTACAATCCCGGTTCCAGTAGACCACCATACCATCAACACGGACAGTTTAACAACAATACTTATTCAGGTTATCCGCCTTCAGCTCCAAGTTATGGACCAAGTAATACATCGAACCTATACAATTCAGCTCAAAGACCAGCCTTGGCTCCTTATACAACTCCTAGTAACAGATATCCGGTTAACTATGACAGATCCACGAACAGACCGGGGCAATCCCCTTACAATAACTATAACACTTCAAATTGGGCTGGAAGTTCTTTGAACCATACGAATTCACCAAGTGCTAGACCTCCATATAATTATCCAAACGGCCAAAATCCCCAATACTTCAATTCTCACGGTAACAATCCTTATGCCCATCAACATGGACAGTTTAACAACAATACTTATTCAGGTTATCCGCCTTCAGCTCCAAGTTATGGACCAAGTAATATATCGAACCCTTACAATTCAGCTCAAAGACCAGCCTTGGCTCCTTATACAACTCCTGGTAATGGATATCCGGTGCAGACTAACTCAACTTATCCACACAACGTACCCAACCAAAATATGAACCATAATCCAGCAAACGGATACCATCCAGGCCAAAATCCATCATATAATATGAATAACAATGCATCTTACTGGAACGGATACAATATGAATAACACAAATGTTCCGGGAGGCAGACAACCTTATAATAATGGAAATAAGCCTCAACCTTTTAACTCCAATCCACAAAATTCAGGACAAAATCCATACCAAAATCAATATAATGGTCAATACCCTGGAGGACAATACAACGGCTACCCGAGCAACTCACATGGATCGGATACTTTCAACCCAGCTAATGGATACAACCCATCTATTCCTAACAGGCCCTCCTATGGTAACGGACCTGAACAAAACCAAGGCCAGTACCCTCCAGGCAGTAATGGCTATCAAGACCCAACAAAAGTGTCACCTGATCATTTCTCGTACCCGTACTGAATTAACGATCAATAAAGTCTTGTGAAGTGATTATTAGGCTGTTTATTTCACGTATCCAACGTTTGTGACCTAATTGCGATCGGTTATTGTACATATATAGTTATAATACGATTATCAATTAGGTAGGTACATCCTGGTCGATATGCTGATTATGAGAATATACAAACTGAGTCTTGTTTTCATAACAAGCTGGTGTTAGATACCCTACACACAAAGATACACAACAAACCAGACACGAACCAGAATTAACTTTATGTATATCACATCAATAGCTTAAGCGTACCAGGGTTCATTTTGAATTATAAAGACTGCCTGAAATTATGAAACAGCAAAAAAATATGAAAACTAATTATATATTTTTTACTGGAACAGCCATCTATGACTCGCAGTAGCTTACTAAAATCAGCGTTCGACAACATACGCAAAATGCACTTACCTTCCAAGACAGGAGGCTTAGTGGTTCTAGACAGCAGCTTGGGCCCAGTGAGCGTGATGACTATAGCTCCAAGAGGAGCTGTGAGCGCAATGGACAGAATGCAGATGGTGATCACGGTTTCCGCGTATTGTATCAGCACTGGGTCGGGACCGTTCTCGCCGGCCATCTTGCGGACCTCGTCCAATGCCACCGGAGCCAGAGCGGCCTGAAATACGGCGTTTGTATACGTATATTTATGTCCTAATCCTAGAAGTCAACTGAAATATCACTGAGAAATAAATACTGATGACCAACTTTTGATAGTTAACGTTAATTTCGGAATATTAGATAATATGTAACATTGAAATGGATTACTCGAACAACTGATGATTTTATTGTACGCAATGACGTTGAATGATTTACTCTTGTTTTATTTACTTTATACTACAAGTAGCTACCTACATTTAATGTTATATTACAGTACATTACAGTAAAAAAAGAAATGAATTTCGTATAAATTCTGCATTAATTAAATTAACTTCATTTTCCGAATTTCTTTTTTAAACTGTTTCATGTTGACTGCTATAATGAATGGGAGTACGTATAACATTATATTCAGGATGATCACCTGGACTGTCGCTTTAGCCATCCACGCGAAGCCCACGAAAATCTTCTCCCTCAGGTTGAGGTTACTCCGCACTGCGCTAAAACTTGTGACCATTGCACGCAGGATGATGCAAGTCAGTAGAATGCCGCCTCCGACCAATACCATATGCGGCTCCAATTCAGCTATCTGAAAAAAATAATGTCGGGTATACAAGATGTATAAGAGATTCATAGTCGCAAGTGTCTCTAATGCCGCTGGGACACGATTCTATACTCGACATGCGAGTAAATGGTTTTTTTTATCTACTACAGGTGCACAAACTAGATTGATAGATTTCAGATCTCTTCGAGTCTTGGTATTAGTACATGCCGGTTTCCTAACGATAGGAAATGATTCTTTCGCCGTTTTGAATATATTGCATGGATACATCATTTAATCAAGTAAAATCTCATTCGATTCGGGATTTGAATCAGCGATAACCAAATTGATATTCGAGGTAGTATTGGGCTACCATGCTCTAGCCTTGCTAGATTTGGCGTTTACCCTACCACACTACTTTTTTCTTTCACCGGAAGCTCGAGGTTAATGTAGGATTCGCTCCACGACCTACACCTACAGGTCGTAAGCAGACTTCAAATTAATTCCCTATTTTATGAGTTGTCAATACTTACCACAACTTGTGCACCAGTAATAGCGAAAAGCATAGGTTCAAAGAACATCCAGAAGATTTCAAAAGCGGTCGCGACCGGGTTGTCCTCAAGCTCCCAGCCGAGATCCACCCAGTTCTTGCAGGCGATGAAACCGAACGCAATTACTGCCAATGGACCTGAAAGAACAATTTTAAATCGGTTATGTATATACTTCATTGAATCAAATCTTAACATGCCATTTCATCGCTACCACATTTAGATGTTGACGCGATAAGAGGATTTAATTAATAATTCACATTAAGGAAAGTAGCGGTGTTTGGTAGGACTTTTATAATAATAATAATAATATCTTTATTTCAGACACGAGATCCATAGTTTTTTTACATTAATATAATATAGTCAATATACAAATAAAATAATAATAATAATAAAATAGAACACAACCACAAAGAGTACCTAACTAAGTAGGTACATATGTCACACACATGACACCAGACGCTACTTGCGCCCAGTGTCTATATGTGTCCGTCAGGTAGATTCTCTCTGCCAGACCTATAATAATGGAGTTTTTACACTTGTCAATTCTGGACATAAACTTAGCAATTCGATTCCTCTGAATCGCCTGAAACGAATCTACACGCGCCTCGAAGTAAGTTTGTATATTCCTTACCAGCACCACCCCATCCTATTTCCTCCGAACCCAGAACAGAAGCAAGGCCGCCAGCTAACAACAGCAGTACTCGCAATGGCACCAGAAAAGCGTCGTTTCGTTCCGGTACGAATTTCACTAAGTATCCACACAAAACGCCAAACACGATACCACCGATGATGCTGAGAGGGCCCTGAAAATATCCAGTACATACATTAGATGCCTTCATAGTAAAGTTGGTAATGTCTCTTGCAAACCAAGAAGTGCAAAGCAAGGAGTGTTTGTTTCGATTCTCGCCCAAGGCCATCTTTTTTAATTGAGCATAAAGTTTGTCTTCGGTTTTTGGATGGATGATGTAAGATGACTGGCCTCATATCTCAGTTGGAAGTAACCCTGCCTCCTGCACTATGGTGGTGGGTTCGATTTCCACCAAAGACAAACATTTTTGTGACGAAAATAGATGTTTGTTCTGTGTCTGAGTGTTAATATGTATGTATCTATAAAAAAAAAAAGTATTATATCACTTGTCTGGTTCCAATGACACAAGCTATGCTTAGCTTAATTTGGGGCTAGATGGCACCGTGTGAAATGTCCACCAATATTATTATGATTATTATGTTATGTTATGTTTATGTTTTATTTTCAAATCCAGTTGGTTTGGTGTGGATTAAATACGACAATGCATAAATGGGACTCACACAAAGAAGTACGTAAAACGTCTCAAATGAACCCATACAAAACCATCTGACTTCGAAATCGGAGTTGAAAGAGGTCCTACAAGTTTCCACGTTGTCAGCAAGCTTAATTTAGATAATTTACTATAAGCCTATAAGCATACCATCTAGTAATACACTTACGACTACATAGTACATTGTATTCGAGACTGTGGAAACATGATTCTTAATGATATTTGGTTAGCTCAGTAAGGCAAATTTTGACGTTTACAAGCCATTTCTTTATGAATTGTATGTAAAGAATACGCCATTGTTGAGATCAAAAGCAAACTGATTTATTTCTTATCTACCCACATGGTACTTTATAAAAACCAATCATATACAACATACCTCCCTCATTAACTTTGAAACAATCAAATATCAATTACAAAAAACAATATGATACTACTAAACACAATTTACAACAATGAACAACTCAATTATTTTAGACAATCTAATCAGTTAGATATTGGTATCCCAATTATATCAGGCCAAAGCTCAGGGTCTGGTATTTGAATGGATACTTCCTCTACAGATGTTTGAGAATCAGAGTCATTATCTGGTCGCTCTCTTGATCCATCATCAAGGAGTTGTGGTGCTTCAGAACGAGTTGCTCTTGTCAGTATCTGGTCGGCATGCCGCCGATGCAACTCTCCACCTTCCGTCCTCACCCTGTATGAGCTAGGACCCTCTACAGAGTCTACAGTGGCCCTCTGCCACTTTTCACCAGGTCCATACATGTGTATCAATACAGGCTGGCCCACCTGGAATTTCCTCAGTAGTGGGCGTTGAGAAATTGCTTCCAACTGTGTATCAGCATGCGTCGGTGCATTGTCCGGGTGTAGTCTCGATATAGCCGTTCTGTATTTTCGACCATTCAGTAACTCTGCCGGCGATTTACTTGTACTACAGTTGGGTAAAGTCCTTAAATAAAACAAAATCTTTGTCAACTTTTCTCCCCATGGCATTTGTGAGTTTTCAAATTTCTTCAGTTTATTTTTAAACGTTTGTATTGCTCTTTCCACTTGGCCATTTGTGGCCGGATGATATGGGGGAGAATATAAATGTCGGATCCCATTTTTGCTCAAAAATGTGTTAAACTCGGTGGAGCTGAATGCTCGTCCATTGTCAGATACCAATACATCTGGCAAACCTTGGGAAGCAAAAATTTTCCTTAAAATCGTGATCACCGCCCCACTGCTCATCGACGGCACGATTTCTGCCTCCAGCCACTTACTGTAGCTATCAATTAAAACCAAGAAGGTCTTACCCTGAATCGGCCCAGCAAAGTCCACATGAACACGGCTCCATGGTTTGTCAGTGGGTATCCAAGTCTGTGGATCTTTTGGTGGATTGTTCCTCACTAACTGACATTGCTCACACTCTGCTACAGTAGCCTCGATTTGTTTGTCCATGTCGGGCCACCACACATATCCCCTCGCGTACGCTTTAGTCAGTACTATGCCCGCATGCGGGGTGTGTAATAATTTCAGTACCTGGCGCTGAAGTGACGCAGGCACTATGACTCTGTTACTCCATAGTAAACAATCTTTACTTTGCGAAAGAGCCTCTCTTCGTACCCAGTACGGCTGTAGCACTGGGTCCGTATTATGGTGTGGCCAACCATGAAGTACATGAAACATTACCTTCTGAAGTACAGGATCTTTTTTAGTATCTGTTGCAATCCTCGCGGCATCTAAGTTCCATCCCTCGGGTAGCTCCTCTAGCAATAAAACATCCTTAAGGGGTTCTTCCCCTGTCCCTGAGCCAGTCGGTGCTGTCCATCTGCTAAGGGCATCCGCATTCCCTATTAACTTCCCAGACCTGTACTTGATTGTATAATCGTAGCATCCAAGCTTCAATGACCAGCGCAGCATCCTTGGTGAAATTTGATCTGGAATGGGCTTCTTTGGGTTGAAAATTCCAATCAAGGGTTTATGATCTGTTACTATACAGAATTTTCGCCCAGATAAGTAGTCATGAAACTTTGCCAGCCCAAACATAATTGCCAATGCTTCCTTGTCAAACTGTCCGTAGCGTCTTTCATGTGGCTGTAACGTGCGGGATGCCATCATCACCGGGCGTTCCTGTCCATCATCCATCACATGGGCAATAATAGCTCCCAATCCATACTCTGATGAGTCACATATCAGAAGTAAATCTCTGTTCAAATCATAACCTACTAATGTGAGGTCCGACGAAATCAAATCTTTGGCCATATCAAACGCTTCTTGTTCTTTTTCAGACCAAAACCACTGCCTCTTAGATTCTAATAATCGGTACAATGGCTCCAACAATGTAGCTTTATCTGGTAAAAATTTCTCATAAAAATTATAGAGACCCAAAAAGGCGCGCAGGGTCTCTTTGTTTGTCGGGGCAGGTTTCTCTTTAATTTCTTTCACCTTTCCAGGAGATGGGTGCAGCCCTTCAGCATCTATCATATGTCCTAAAAATGTTATACTATCTGAGGCAAAAATGCATTTCTTAATGTTTAGGCGAAAACCCATTTCATTCAGCTTTGACAATACTGCTCGCAGTCTCTGGTCATGCTCCTTAATATTTCTGCCCATTATAGCTACATCATCAAGCAGACAGGCCACCCCTTCCATATCTGCTAGGGCAGACGACATCAATCTTTGGAATATACCAGGTGCTGCATTAACCCCAAAGGCCAGACGGTTCATCTTCATCAAACCGAGGGGAGTATTTAATGTGAGCAGCTCCGCTGTTGCACTGTCCACCTTCAGTTGAGTGTATGCCTGCTTCAGGTCCAACTTACTAAATATTCGACCACCACTCAACCTAACGAAGGCCTCAACAGAAGTTGGTAGAGGGTATCTGTCAACATCTATGTTTGCGTTCACAGTAGCACGGTAATCCCCACATATCCGGAGCGAACCATCGTCCTTCTTCACTATTCTTATAGGTGTAGCCCATTTAGAATATTTAATTGGAGTTAGCACCCCGTCTTCAGTCATTCTGCGCAGCTGTTCATTGACTTGTTGCATAAGAGGAAATGGCACCGGCCGAGCTTTAAAGAATCGAGGAGTAGCTCCTGGTTGAACATGCAGTGACACCTCTGGGCCCTTATATACTCCGAGTCCATCCTTAAATACTTCTGGAAACTCTTTAGCCAATGGTGTGATTTTATCTTCGGACCAACATATTCCAGATACTGAGATACCTAGTGCATTGAACCAGTTCCTTCCCATCAAACTTGGTGTATTTCCTGATACTACCAGCAATTCACACTGAGCTTCTTTGTCACCAAGTACCACCCGAACATGTGTCAATCCTAGCACCTTAAGTGCTTCCCGGGTAACGGTTACCAATTTCACATTGGTTGGGATCAACGGAGGAGGCACCTGCCACAGTCTGCTGTAGGTTGTCTCTGATATGATAGACCTTGATGCTCCTGAATCTACTTCCATTTGTAAGTTAGCTCCATCAATAGTCACTGTTACTTTAATTGGTGGTTGGTAATTTCCCTCATAGCACTGGTAAAGGCCCATCATCTCCTCTCCGTTGTCCGGTGAATCAACTGCACTGCTTTGTGCATTTTCTTGTACTTGATGCATCTTTTTAGATTTATATTGACATGCTGCCGTAATGTGGCCAACCTTCTTACAGTAAAAACATCTGGCTTTTACAAAGGGACAGCGTTCACCAGTTTTATGTTGTCGGGTACAGTGTATACATCCCACCGACTTAATTCTTCCAATATCCATTGGTTCAGTAACACTTGTTGCTGCTTGAGTTTGCTTGGACGCGGCTGCATCAGAAGGGTATAAATCTGGAAACGTCGCTTGATAACTGAGACAACTTTGCAAGATCTTTTCATAAGTGAGATCCTTTGTCTTCAATAAATCGCGCCTCAGACGTTCATCCCGAACACCCAATACTAGCCGGTCTCTCAACTGCCGTTTCAAATCCAGAAAGTTGCATCTGGCCGCGAGCGAACATATCGCCGCCACAAAGTCCTGCACGCTTTCACCCACTAACTGTGATCGTCCATGAAACTTCCCTGTTTGTACAATTTCGTTCACTTCCGGTTCATAAAATTGGTCCAAAACACTAATAATTTTTGATAAAGGCACGACCGTAGGACGCAAGGGAACAAGCAACGATGCAATCAGCGCATATGTCTGCATGCCACATTGTGACAAAAACAAGGAACGCGCTTTGTCTACGTTCGTGTCGGCGAAACCTGCCGCGTCGAGAGCGCACAGTAAAAGTTCTTTATAGTCACACCACTTATCAGTTTTTGGGTTAAACTCTCCCGGAAACACAATATTTGCCACATGGGAAGCCATATCGTCACGAATTCATTTAATTTTCCGCAGTCGCCAATAAAGAATACGCCATTGTTGAGATCAAAAGCAAACTGATTTATTTCTTATCTACCCACATGGTACTTTATAAAAACCAATCATATACAACAGTATGGAAATAATGTTTTTGACTTTGACAAATGGTTTAGGGCATACCTGAATAATGTTAGTAGTGATCGAAGACGCGGAGAACATGATGGATGAGACGATGCCGAAGATGGCGACACTCGCAGCATCGTCCACGCCCGACACGGCCAGCACGAGGGTAGGTATACCCTTCGACACACCGTAACCTTTCCCGCGGAGGCGGAACAGACATGGCACTACCACTGCTGGCGACACAGCGGCGATTATTGATCCGAGGAGGAATGCTGGAATATTAAAGGTAACACTCAGTGTAAGGAACACGGTGATAACATATTGTTTGTGAGTGCGAACCTCTCACTGAACTTCAACATTCAGTGCAACAACGAGAGGCACTTTGGCATACCGGTTAGCCATTTCGTAATCTTCGATTAGATAGCTTTTCTTTTTATGTAATTGAAGTGACACGAGCTGACGGCCCACCTGGTGTTAAGTGGCAACCGCTGCCCATAGACAACAGCAATACCACTCAAGTCCTCTCCATAGTACGAGTTGACTCAAGTCGCATTGCGTTGCGTCCATCACCTCGAGACGGGGATGTTACGTCTCATGCGGCTCCAATTTCGCTAGCACCCACTCCCTTCCACCGAAACAGCAACACTAGTGCATCACTGCTTGGCGGCAGATTACCAGGTGTGGTGGCAGTACTTCTCCGGGCGAACTTAGCACAAGTTTTACTGTTACTTTGGGTTGCTCCTTTTGCACCACCCGGGAGACATGTGTATGGATTCAAAGGGTAATCGCATACGGACGCGAGCAACGTGGCCCCCCAAAAATAGCTATTTAATACAAAAATCTGCCGCTAAGCGTCTCTTGGTTTGTCCCGGCAGATCACTTGAAAGAGAATTCACTACACATCGGCTACATGTAGGTACCCTCGACATCAGTTATCAACTTAATAGTGCCTCGTGCCACGAGTGTCTCTGTAACTATGCGACCTTGAGAAGAGCAATTCATGCTTGACTATTGATTTACTACGGCAAAGCGCAAACGTTAAAATTATATCGCATATTTGTTTCTCACTGTAAATTGATTTATACACTTTCCCGTATGAAGCGAAAACTATGGTGGCGTATACGATGTTTAATAACAGTGACCCACATACAAACACCGGATTAGGAGGAAGTGAGCAGTTAAATGTTTAAACCAGTTACGGATGTGATCAGAGAAAGTGTCTCGTCTTGTTTATAGCTTGTCATTAAATATCTAAATGCGTCAATAAAGTCGAAACACTATTTGACTCGTAAAATTTATAATTCTAAAGCAAACGATTTGCAAATGATTTCCTTTATACCCTTTCAATGAAAACAGTTTTCTTGAGTTAATGAGTTTTCATGTTCATGCAATATAGGCTTCGCCTGAAAACCAGCGCCGCTGCCGGCATGATAGGTTTATATCTATCATGTTAGGGAGTGGCATCTTGCTGAGGCGGAGACCCATTTGACCACGCCAGGAACAAAGCATAATTTATTTTCAATGTATATGTATGTGCGTGTCAAATAAAAAAATTCTATTCTATTCTATTCTATTCTATTCATGTAAAATATTTACGTTTATAAGCGTTTTAAATAACGTTGAAGGAAAACATCGTGAGGAAACCGAAATTTCCGCGGAAATGAGACGAGAGGATTATTACGATCAAACATTAAATTCACTAGTTCGTATGGGGACCCGGAGGTCGCCGGTTCAAATCCCGATTTGCACCTATGAGTTTTTCGATTGAAAGATTTATGTGCGCAATACCACGTTCTCAAAACGGTGAAGGAAAACATCGTGAGGAAACCGACATGTTCTAGAACTAAAAATTCGAAGACATGTGTCGAGTGCACGAAAGGAGCCTCTTTGAGGCGCACTTACAATCCTTTCACCACACTGGTTCGACAGAACCGGTGCGAAGAAGAAGACTAGTTCGTAAAAAAAAAGAATTATACACGGAAACATGTATGTACGTATTTGTTCTAATCCTTTCGGCAATTCGATGACATATTTCGGAATCTGAAGGGATTAGGGCTGAAATTTTGATGGTATATTGAATTAGAAGATTATTGATCTAAACGTGCAAGAAATAGCTAATCCTCGAGTTATTATTATATCAACAGTTTAAAAAAGCTTTCGTTATTCCATAAATGTTGAAAAAAGGTTGTTATTATACATAACAGGAACCTGTAGTCTTAACGTTAGAAGCAATTAGTAAATGCTCACCCCAATTCCAAGGCAGGCCGAGTAAATAGTAAGACATGACGGCGCACAGCACGCATTCGAAGGTCCACGGCACCAGCGCAAGCTTGATGACCGTGAGGAAATGCTTTTTCATTGCTACTGGATCCAAGTCCAAACCGGCTCGCGTGAGAATTATTGTTAAAGCTATTTTCCTGAAAAAAGTTAATACGATACTTTTTTTATAGAGGAACACAATTTAAAGGTAAATAAATATGAATATTGTAAAAATGACACCATCATTCATATTGCGACAGTATTATTATTATTATTATTATTTAATTTATTTACCAATATGAATTATCAAAAACAGAAAAGTATGGTTATTAGCTACTAAAAAACCACAGAGGTAAAAATTTTTTTTTTATAACATGAAATTAATAGAAGTATAATTTATTATAATTTTAGCAATCGTGCTATACTTGGGTAGTAGATGGTAAAGTAGGCAATATTTGTCCGTTATATTGGAAGTTACCTGATGTAAGATGAAACTTTTTGGTAATCATCATCAAAATTGACCAAGCCCACGTTTTTGAGAACGATCCCGACAATCAGCATGCCGATGAGGCCCGGCAGTGTGGTGATCTTTATCATCAGCCAACCACCGAAGTGGGCCGCGATTGTAAGCGCGGCCAGTGTAAACAGCTGTCCACCCGGGGCGGCAGTATCGCCCATCACAATCCATATGATCAACCATACTAACACACCTGGGAAAACAAATACTGTTATAAATATAACTTAGTAACGAAATCGTCAATTAAGTAAGTCGTACAAGTTAGATCTGAGAGTAACCGATTTTTGAATAACGAATCACTCGTAGTACCAAATTCACCGTTATTTAGTAAAACATACTTTTTAAAAGTAGGAAGTTATCCAATAAGTACTACTTATTTGATTTTTAGCTAATTTATTGTTTGACCTAGACTATAACGATTAGGTACTAGCACAAACATTAGTGGTTTATTCAATAAATATAATAAATATGCTTCCTTTTATGCTATTTATGTAGTAGGTAATAAATGTATGATATACATATTCTATTACAGTGTCATACAGGGCCTTGACACACCACCCTAACAAAAAAATTGCCCAGCAGTGACAAGTCACCAATGTGTACCATATAAGATGGCCTACTTTTCAAAATATACTTTTCATTGTTATTTCAGAACAAAGTATCGATTGTGTAATAGATAGCTACGTCATTCAAAAACCCTTCAAGATATCTATAATTGAAATGTAGATACATTTTCTGGATGTTGCGATTGAGGCTCCTTTTGAAAAAATACGTGCTAGCAATTTGTGGTCACCTATTGCTTACCTAAAACCTTAGGTATATTCGGAACAGACTGACATGATGAAAGTTAAAGGTTTCCGTTTTTGCCATCTGGCTACGGAATTCTTAAAACTACTACATATCCAACGCAACATGGACATCTGAAAAATATATATAACACTTTTCCCCTGTCAGAAAATCAATGATGAATCACAGATTATGTCGAGAAAGTGAAACGCAGTATGGCCTTAAAAAAAAAAACTCCACTGAATTTAAATTGAAATGAATGTTAACTGATATTCAATTAGTTTGTTCCGGATACTCTCCGATATGGCTGGGCATTTGACGGGATTTTCATTGGCAGATAGCTAATGTAATAAGGTGTAACTTAGGCTACCTCTATTAAAATTAATTCACAAATTAAATAAAGAAGACTAAACACTTTACTCCTTAAGTCACAAAATGAATTCAACGCAGGCGAAGCCGCGGACATAGCTAATCTATTTGTAAATCAGTAGTAGATTGAAAAGCTTAAAGCACAAATAAGAACCAAACTCACCGATAGTAAGTACGGAAAGGGTTTGTGCGAAATGTCGGTACGAAGGGCAGAGCGGGTAGGGGCATACTTTCTGCCAGTTCGGAGGTTCCCAAGATGGAATACCGGATTCTTCTTGATGACACTTCGCACAACACGCGTACCACCACGACCTGGAAGTAAAGTTGCATAAACTAACTAGTAACATACTTATTTCACTATATTTTTATTTTGCTTTCCATTTATAATAATATATATTTATAATATTGGTGGACAATTCACACAGCGCCATCTAGCCCCAAACTAAGCATAGCTTGTACTATGGGTACCAGACAAGACAACTGATAGAATTTATATACTTTTTCGTAAAAACATACACCCAGACACAGAACAAACATTGGTCACACAAATGTTTGTTCTGGGTGGGAATCCACGACCCACAGCGCAGAAGGCAGAGTTACTACCAACTGAGCTGTGAGGCCAGTAAAAGTAGCCAACTAATGTTGATATAGAATTGTATGCTTACCTCTCTATATGTTCACTCTGTTGCGATAACGCTTTCTTGGAATACACAGAGGATGTTGTTGAGTATTTTTTAAACCTGCCTTCGATGTGCGCCTGCCGATCTGAACACCAATAATGAAATGATTAAATCAAGAAATGTAAAGTGAACCAATCGATTCGTATGTCGTGAGAAATAACATATGCTGTCATAAAACACCTGTGGTTTTCTCTGAGGACGTTCCTAAGTAAACATTACGAGCAAAATGGGACAACATTTATAATTTATTTTAAAGAACCTCCTATTTATTTTCTTTAATTAATGCAATAAAAGATATGTTTTAGTTTTTATTTAAGTTAAATTAATTTTAATTATTTAGTTTAAAATGTAGTCAAATGATTGTTCTAGGAATCGCATTGGAAATAATGTTTACCTGACCTACTAAATAAATGTTATAGTCGTCATGAAGATTGTTAGATTTATGTTAAATATAAATTTAATTTTGTTTGTAATTTAATTTCGTTTCGATTTAGACTAGATACTTTTGAAAAGAGTTTAGTTATTTTGAATTCCTAAAAATATGTATATCTGCATTAATTTTGTTGCATGGGCCAATTTATTTAAAATTATAATATAATATATTATGTTATACGTAAATCTGAATGGTCCTTCAATAGGTTAAGGCTGTGGCTGTGCATCGTAGAAATGATTACAATTAAACCTATGCAATTGATGTACCTTCCAACTATCCCATTTATACGGGGTGAAAACGCCACAATGACTTCAAATGACTAGGCTATAAAAAAATATGAGTATGTAAATATTCAAGTCAACTTCGGCAAGAAGAGATTCCCAAATATGAGTAGTTGATGGTTACTGAAAAATATATTCTAGCTTGGTGTAAAAAACCGTTACGAATAGCCGCGGACAAAGGCTATTTGTAAGTCAATTTATATAAAACAATTTGCAGCATTTTTTTATCTACGCGTACTAATGGAAGGATTCAACATGAAATGTCACAATTTAAAAATCAAAAGCGTGGAAATAGTTATCATTAACATAGTTAAATACGTAATCGGAGATGGCTGAGTAATTTCAAAGCATAGGTTGATGGAATTACTTAGTTTCCAAAACAGCTGTACAAATAAGTAACGAGCAAACACGTGTCAGTCGTCTCACCGGAGCTTATGACAAACTATAATGTTTTACAATGTCTATTGGTACCAAAGATAGAACGTGTTTGTTCATAGAATATTAATAACGCATTGTTCAGGTAGTCATAATATTTTATAGTCGTCTCAAGTGGAATAAACCCCTTTGGGTATTATCACTCACCCCAGGATGTGTCAATTTCTGATGCCATTGCATTGTGTAGGTTGCTCTTGCGCCGGGAAGGCCCCTCTGCTTGCGCCGACACACGACCATTCCTGTCAACAAACAAATCATTATACACATATATGTTTAGTTATTCCAAAATGAAGAAAAGATTTATATATAGATATTCATATTTCTTCCTCTTCAAATCGAATTACATATACGGGACACATTGTACACATGAAATTGGATAAGTATTATTCGTTTTTTTGTTGCTTTTTGACTGGCCTCGCAGCTCAGTTGGTAACCCTACCTCCTGCGCTGTACGTCGTGGGTTCAATTCCCACCCAGGACAAAGATTTGTGTGAGAAACATAGATGTTTGTTCTGTGTCTTGGTGTTAATATTTATAATATGTACGTATTTAAAAAAAAAAAGTATATTTGTATTGTATTAGTTGTCTGGTTCCCATGACACAAGCTATGCTTAGCTTACTTTGGGGCTAGATGGCACTGAGTGAAATGTCCACCAATATTGCTAAATTTAAATAAAGGAACTCTTTTCTTTAAACTTTCTTACTACCTTTAACATTTGGCAATATTATTAAATTAGGTTTTCAATTATTTTAGATAAATTTACAAAATTTCGATCTTGTAGGCAAAATGTATATCTGCAACGAAATATCAGAATATCGTGCCTCAAATTTTCTGTTTTAACATTACGTTAATATATAAGACGCAGAATAGTGATCATTTCATTGATTTCAACGGGATGGCCGTTAACTATTTTCAATTTACGGCTAAAAATATAAATATATGTATATAAAATAATACATTTATTTACTATTAACCAGCCTTAGTGGCACCATTGAGAAATTAAACGTTTTCATTGAGTCATACATTGATTGCTTCAAGGGTAAATCAGCGAATGATTTCTATTAAGTTCAAGTCATGTGACAGTTCTAAGGTTAAGTACGTTATATTACAGATTGCTTTTGTAAGAGGCATGATTGTACCAGTTTTGCTCACTGTCATTGGCCTAGACCTTTAACATTAACACAAGTCATACTCTTCACTATTATACGACTTTCTGTGTGAACAAACTTTATGATCACATTTTTCCTCGGCTACGAATCAATCCCGCGATGACTCTCTTTACTATTACCACTAAGTAGGAAACCTCAAAGCTATAATTATTATAGGCAGCTCGAAAAATATTTGCAGAAAAATGTTTCAATAGGTATTATTAATTGGACATTTGATTATTTTGCGTAGCATTAAAAAGGTAAGAAATAATTTTCTAAGTCGTAAAATTTCAGTAAACATATAGGTACGTCGACGCAATGCAATCGAGTTACGTAGGTACCTAGTTTGCTAAATTCAATGTGCTAGGTTGCCCGTGGCAAGGTGAGTGTCTGGTAAAGGTTTTATTGACGGAAAACTACGCTACAGCCGCTACAGCCCAGTGGGTCAATGTTTTATGATATCTACTTTACTTATTTCGATCGTGAATGATTACGCAAAATGAACAAAACAGGTAAAAAAGGCAACTAGAATTCGACCATGATTACTTGAAAGCAGCAAAAACAAGACACTCGTGCTTGTGCCTAATTAAATAATACGTTTTAACTTTGAAATAGTAAGAGCCGGTTCAGATCGACGCGCTGCCAACCGAACTTAGCCTTACAACAGACATAAGCCTTTGTGTCTAATAGAAAGTCAAAGGTAGAAACTTTTGTTTTTAATTTTTAGAATGGGATTAAAATTGACTAAATAATGATTAAATAATGGTGGACATTTCACACTGCTCCATCTAGCATAGCTTGTATCATGGGAACCAGACAACTGATATAATACTTATATACTTTTTTGTAAATACATATAATACATATCAACATCCAGACAGAACAAACATCTATACTCGACACACAAATGTTTGTCCTGGATGGGAATCGAACCCACGACCTACAACGCAGAGTTACTACCAACTGAAATGTGAGGCCAGTCAGAATAAAGTTGGACTCTGACTGAAAACTGAACTATAATAAAGAAGACAAGTTGCTGCTGTCGTGAATTCACGGTTACACTGTAGTTGGTATAAGTCACGTTCGGAACATTTCGGGTGTACTGCTGATAACACATGTTTACAATAGCTTTCAACAATCAGCTCCATAGATACTCTACGTCTAGATAAAGTAATTGCCCATAACCCGATGTATTGTCATGCTAGGTACGTGTCTTCATCACAGACAAATAATTACACTGCCACGGTCGCTGAACGAGATCAATGCTTGACCAGTTAGCAGGAAATTATAATTTCCACGAATACTTATTACCAGCCTATAATGCATTATGAAAGAGCACTTGAAATAGCCTATTTTGTGTTCTTTTTTTATGTTATATAGGTGATACAACGAGATGACGGCCCACCTGATGTGTGATGAATGTGTGATGAGTGTATGAACATTAGAGGCTGTCTAAATAATAAAAGACACAGACAAGTTCACACATAATATATGTGAAAAAGAGTTAGCCAAAAAAGGTTTTAAAATATTTAATTATGTGGTTCGGTTGGCGGAACGAGCTGACGGCCCACCTGATGTTAAGTGGTAACCGCCGCCCATAGACAACAACAATACGACTCGAACCCTCTCCACCAGAGTACGAGATGACTCAAGTCGCATAGCGTCGCGTCCATCACCCCGAGACGGGGATGTTACGTCTCATGCGCTTGCAATTTCACCAGCATCCACTCCCTTCCACCGGAACACAGCAACACGAGTGCATCACTGTTTGGCGGATACTATCCACTTGAAATTTTTGACAAATGAAACTGATCTAAATATATAGTCTATCTATCGTCATCATCGTATCTATCGTATAGTCGATCTATATATAGTATATGGTATAGTCAATAATATATCGTCCCTGTAGTTGGAAAACTAAATAACTAACAAAACCAAAATCGGGAGAAAAACGCGATTTACTATTTTTTTGCGTGTAATATGGCTATAAATTTTTATTTGGGAACATTTTTATCATGCATCTTTTGCTATGTTATAGATTGTTACTTAAGCTATTTTTCAATATAAAGGTATTATACAACAGTTAGTTCATTAGTTTGTAAGAAAAAAATTATAAAGCGACTATGTATTTTTCCCTCAACAAAGTTATAAAGTTTTTAAGCACTTATTTATTCTTTCATGTCAGTTATTTAGTTTTTCTTCGTCAATGTTCTCCATACAACTTAAAAAAGCTAGCATTAAGTGCCTTTATTTAATTTTCCTATATTAGCTAATTAATAAAATTGAAAATGAAAATTACATAAATGCTCTTGTTTAATTATTCCTAACTGCATTGATCCTGTAGAGCGTAGAAATGTGTCGAAGGAAAACTGAATAAGTAACTTTATGCATTTTATTCGCCGCAAAGTTAACGCTTAATTACACTTAGCTATTTTATTGCTGAGTTAACTATTTCTCCTTCGCTACTTTTTTATCATTACTTCAAAATTCATTTTTTCATCTTTGACGTCCTGACAGGTTCATTTTTGTATATCTTTTTATTGAAGTACGATATCAAAACTTTAGTGACACAGAAAGATGCAGCTTGAATTGGACTTTATGAAGGTGCTATAAAGTCGATTTAGCAAAAGTGTTAGTTATTTAGTTTTCCAACTACAGGGACGATATAGTCTCTTGAATTTAAATCTGTGTAATTGAAATAAAAGTGTATTCACTCCAGCCCAATCTTCCGCTCGCTAATTAGATAAAATTCTTACTATTACAGTCAATGGAACCTGTAACAATTGTGGTAATTAAAATAAACGTACAATTTGGATCGGGTAAAATATGAATATAAATAAATTAAAGGTAAAAATGGTTTGCAAATTTCCATGAAATGAGGACGCGCGTTGATGTCTTTAATATGTGAATAGGATTTTTACACGAATAAACATTAAAAAAGCTTGATAAAATCAATTTAATAAACTTTAATTCTTGTTACGGTGTGTAACAGACTTGTTCATTCAACGGTTCCGTAGCTGTAAGTTAGGAAGCAAGCCTGACTACAAAGCGTTCTGGGTTCGATACCCGATCGGGGCAAACATGGGTGTGATGGTATAATGTTTGTTCTGCGCTTGTTTTGTGTATGTTTGTAAACACCTTATAAAAAGAAATCCCAATGCAGGGGATTGATTGCTTTATTCGAAATATACCCAGAGAGACCCTCGGTTCATCTTAAAAAGCTACGTTGCAATAAAACATGATGTTCATACAATAAAATTAATGCTTACGCGCATTGCTCATGCGTTGGGACTTGGATCTTGTCGTAACTAAGGGAGGACCAAGTTGTATTGCTTATTATGGGCCAGGTTACCAGTAAAGACCTGGTGGGCCATCTGCTCGCACCGTAACTTTATTAACAAAAAGGTATCACCGAATAGATGTGTCAGTGTCTTTGTATTTTAAACCTACCTTTCGTTCATTTTACTTGTTGCGCTAAGAATCAGCTTATGTTTTAGAATTGGATCTGGTGTTACAATGGCCAGATTTCCGATAGAACATACTCGTATAAACAGACGGGATTATTAACTAAAACGGGATTTGACCCATTAATGGAACTTGCTACATAATAATATGTACTCACTCAATGATAAAAGCGTAGAAATAATAACATCTAAAATCATGAAAGAAATAGATTACGCTGCCAATTAAATAACTTCCCTATTTTTAGACAGAATAAAATGAAATATTTTTGAATAAAGATAATTCGGTTTTAATTATTTGTCGGTACGTTTTGCTTCGTTTGCTTTCGCTTAATTTGTTCGCCTACTTCTCATTTTGTACAACTCATTATTTCGCTAAACATACTTTTCATATCGGGCATAAATCAGATGTCGATCAGACTTCAGTCTAGATTATATAAACTCACTGCAGTTGCCTTGTTTGCCACAGCGTAATCGGTAGCAACTGCTCAGCTTGATTTTAAGCAAAACGATATTTTATCTTGAAGGGCACTGGTAAGGTAACATTATGTACAGCGAATTCACTTATGTTAGAAGATTGACACAATTTTTGTACTGTAGCTACGAGGCGAATCGGTGACGCTAAGTCACACTCGTGCCTATTTCTTTAATTATTTTTATGGTAAATTAAGCAAATATTAGGTGTTGTGAACATTAAGAATATATATATTTCATTATTGTTATCAACTACCTTAAACTTATTTAGAATTTTATTTATTTTAAAAGTTGCGTATGGGTAAATAATTTAAAATATAAGTGGTTTAAATTCTTTATGCATATACGTACAGTTGGTAATACATATTTTACGCTATAGAATAGTATTTTATGAGTGACTTACTAAGTAATTTCTCGTTTAAGTGTTGGATTAGTGTAAAGATATTTTTTGGGCCCTTCAAGTTGGTTTTAACAGTATTATAATTAAATCTCCTATTATTAAGGATATGCTATACATCGTTTTTTTTTCAGGATGTTCATTATAAGGAGGTAAGTTAAAAAGTTAATTTACTAGACAAGAAATAAAATGAAAGTAATGTATGGTAAGGAGTTGCAGGACAAGTAACCATTAATAGTGACAATAAAAATGACTTACCAGCAATGTCTGTTGAGGGCATCTGTTTCGAGCGAGGAGTCCGACGGTAAGTAGCTGTCATAGTGACAACTGAGGCTGCTATGAGACATCCTACATGGCACTCTATGAGTCCTATTCACTTGTACAGATACGAGTAGATCGACGCAGTGTGTGTGTCGCGGGGCATGCCACTCAGCTCAGCACGCTCCACACCTATGCCGCGGCGAATGTGCATCTTAAAGGAGAAGGTTAGGCTGGTAGCGAGTCGCCCGCCGCGCCTCACCCCGGGCACGTGACTGCCTCCCTGCGTTGTGTGTCGCCGGCCGGCGCGGCGCGGGCGGCACACCGGTCATTGGCCGACGTGCCAATTTGTTTCTAAAGCTCAACAGTAGGTTTTGTGCCATAGAAATGTTTAATCATAGCCCGGGGGTGACCGAGACTACACACTGTCGCAACCGGCGCTCGCATAACAATCGTACCCGCGTCGCCCCGCCGCCAACTCGCACATCGAAACAATATGTGGTGCGGCGATTATAAACAAACGTCCCATGTGGTTTTATGTGTCGTCTGTAAACGATAAGCTGTGGCGACAATAACCAGAAGCGATTGTTTAGATTGTCGCCGCAGTGAACTGTACACCGTCAGCGCTGGCTTCGTAAACAGTTTAGTGTTATTACAAGTTTATAGGCTCAGTGGAAGTCTCAATATGAATGTAGGTGAATGATATATGTATCTACCCGTCCGTCTGCGTTATTATTGTTCTTAAACTGCTTTATACGAAACCTTGAAAGTAAATTTAGAGAGATAAATACCAAATATAAAAAGTAAAAGGTAAAAGAACACATATAAATTATTTAAAAAAAGTGGGTATTATTGTTTGAGAGCTCCGTCTTCTTAACACATGTTGCAGGAAAATAGTAGTTCATAGAAATTTTTCACAGTTGGTCAGTTTCGTAGTAGCAAATTTTTATACCTATCTTGAGGAAAGTTTAAGTAAAAGTTACTTAATTTTAATTTCTGAACGATAGCTAGTTTTTATTGCTTATGATAGATAGAAAGAAAAACATTTATTTCAGTACATGGACATAACTTTTTTTTATTTTTTATGTGATACATTTTCGGAACGAGCCGACGGCCCACCTGGTGTTAAGTGGTAACCTCGGCCCATAACAGCCGATGCGACTTGGGTCCTCCCAAAGTAGGTATGACAAGACCCAAGTAGCATCGTATGCGCCCGTAAATGTGAGACGTGAAGGTGGAATGTCTCATGTGCCTGTAATTTCACCGGCAACCACACCTTTCAAACCGGAACACAGTAACGCGAATGCGTCACTGCTTGGCGGCAGAAAAGGGCATGGTGGCGGTACTTCCCCGGACGAACTTGGCGAGAGTTCTACTGCTCTTAAAATAAATACACATAGGAACAAGGATACATAGAAATTAATACAAAACAAGAAAACATGAACAATGTGTAGGTACCTATACGTCCAGTCAGTATTATACTTGTGTTACAATAATATGTATTACATTAATCTAATGACCATGAGTGTTTCATGTTTCACATATGAATTATGGTCAGAATTTTAAGCTAGATAATTCCGAAATGGGTTTTCGTATATATATTATTCGTTTATTATGCCTATTATACCTATTTGACTGTCCTCTAAGCTCAGTTGGTAGTAACTGCCTTCTGCGCTCTAGTTCGTGGGTTCGATTCCCACCAACTACAAACGATTATGTGACGAACATAGATGTTTGTTTTGTGTTAATAAGTAAATAAGTATTGTATGTATTAATATCTATATAAAACAAAAAAGTATTCTATAGGTTGTCTGGTAATTGTGGTACAAGCTATGCTTAATTTGGGGCTGGACGAGCGACGCTTTGTGAAATGTCCACCAATGTTTATTATTTATTCATTTCATATTATTGATTTAATGTTAATTTTAATATATATTTACATAAATTAAGTATTTCACATATATTACGTACATATGCGAAATACTTAATATACTTACATATATTAAAATTAATAAAGGAATCTCGTGGATCACTTTAATCGCTCAATTATCAAGAAATGGCGGGATATAATAAAAACACATAATTTCACTTTTTGATAGCATCCTTCAATAACAAGGTGCATATTGGTCCATAAGGAATCAGTAAATATGAACATGGCCTTCTAAAATTGCTACTTGTGAATTTTGTCCGTTCACTTCACATCAAAGTTACGACCACTTTAAAAATTGTGTTTTGATTAATACTTTGTATTGAAATGCAAGTTTTAGTAATAGTAATAGTTAGTAATTTATATTACTTACATTAATATTTTGTTGCATATTGTCGTGCGCTGTGACACGGAGCGCCTACTCTTTATGCAGTTGCAAGAAACTAGTGTTGCTAAGTGCTTATTTTATCACTACCATCTTACTCTCTATCTATTATCTTTGGTGTGGTTGCCGGTGAAATTACAGGCACATGAGACATTCCACCTACACGTCTCATAGTTACGGGCGCATACGATGCGACTTGGGTTTTGTCGTACCTAGTAGGGGAGGACCCAAGTCGCATCGGTTGTTATGGGCCGAGGTTACCACTTACAACCAGGTGGGCCGTCAGCTCGTTCCGTAACTACATAACATAAAAAAAAAACTCAATCGTGACCTAGAACGTGAACTTAGTGAAATACCTGCTGTTTGCTATGAATGCTAAAAAGGGGATTTTTACTATTAGGTTAAGACTAAAAATATTGTCAAAGACAAAAATTCATAAAACTCTATTTCCGTAGAATCATAAAAAAACTGCCTGGAAACGTCAATAAGTAACATTTAAAACATAATTTCATGCATACTTATTGATAGTTTTACGCCTGTGCAAACTCTATCCGAACCTCCATAGGGAAGAACAAACAAAAACCACCTAAAGGAGGGTTTTCTTTCGCGAGCACGATCCTTTAACAATTTAAGTACTTCAAAATAAGTTACATTTAGTTACCTTGACTACATAATACTGGAATGCTTAAGATATTACAAGATATTTTGTGTGTCCTGGAGCTGAAAGACCATGGGTATTTATCATCAAAAAAGTGCACTTTTTTAAATATGATTTGTTTTTTTGGGTCGGAAGCTTCGTTGCATTTTCAGGGAATTTATTATAGAAACGTATACAATTTTCAATAAAACAAACATTTGCTTTTACAATGGGAATCTTGGGATGTTTAATTTATTTTTATTTCGTGTGAATAAATAATTATAAAATACTAATGATGAAATCTCCCTGAAAATATTTCATACGTTCTTTTATTCGTTTGCTCATATTTTTCCTTTATTATTTTGTTGTTTTTATTAAATTTTCGAAGGCGTACCGTTCCGGAGTACACCAATTTCGGTGTTCGAATTTAGCACGTAGAAGATCACTCAATCTTAAATAATTTCCCAAGATATTAACACATAGTATATCGTCAAAACCGAATCAGCTATTTCCACATCATCTTCATGATCAAATTACTAATATGGAGCGCAAAGCTGCGATCATCCAATGCATTTCTGTAGTCTTACTTTGATGGTTATAGATCTTTGATATCTCTGAACTGAAAAGTTTCGTGATCAGTGGCGGATTTACACATTTCCCAAGTATAGGTTATTGAAATTTTGCCGCCCTTACCTCTACAATTGTAAATTGTCAGTTCCTAGATTATCTTTTCGCTTCGCATCGGTTCTCAAATTTGCCGCCCCTAAAATCTGCCGCCCTAGGCTCAAGCCTACTTCCCTAGGCCCGAGCCTACTTAGCCTGTTGGTAAATCCGCCACTGGTCGTGATTATTGTAAAAAGTAAACTTACCTATCGGAGGGTAGATTTTCTCGATCCTTGCTGCCCTCATCAGCCATTATGGAAACTTTCCTCTTCTCTGGCGCAGAAGCCGTGGATGGTGTACGCGACGCTTGCGTGGCGGTGAGCTGTGGTTGTGCTGAGAGAGCAGGTGTATCCTTACTGTCACTCGGTTGATTCCGGAGATCACTCAGGTCGAAGGGGTATTCTTTTATCGCCGTCATTCGGATGCTCGTTTTTCGAACCTAAAAGCAATAAAAAGCAACGTTAGTTTAGGAATACTTTCTCAAACTACTATATTATCGTTTTAGGTATATTTTATTATTATTATTTTGCATATTTAAGTAAATCTAAATAAATTACTTTTAAACTTTTAATTTCGGTTTAGGTTGCTGACGAAACAAAATATATCGGGTTTTTTATAACTTGAATCGATTCTTGTTATTAAAAATGTTTCATTGTTGTAAGTAAATTTCAATGTTTAATTCTCACTTTTTTTCAATTTTATCAATTTCAGCTTCAATTCTTAAGTTCGTAATTTTTTTCAGTACATATTAAAAGCTTTGTACGAAAAGCTTTGATGAGATACACTATCCGAGTGGCGAACTGACGCTTAATTTGGAACGTGTGCCGTATCAGTGATGTACAACAAGACTGATCATCAACTTCAGTAAGAAGCCTTCAACTTAACAAATTTACTCCTAAGTAAAGATATCGGTGGGAGTGTGAAAACTTGATGACGTAGCGTGTGTACAAATATGTAGTCGTATAGATATAAATGTTTGGGGTGATTTGATACGTACCTAA
The DNA here is from genome assembly GCA_947359385.1 of Chesias legatella. Classification (NCBI taxonomy): domain Eukaryota; kingdom Metazoa; phylum Arthropoda; class Insecta; order Lepidoptera; family Geometridae; genus Chesias; species Chesias legatella. Next base: position 7,922,862 of record OX375783.1, read on the forward strand.
GTGTGAATTAGACCGACTTTGTGAATTGTCCTCTTCATATTTTAGTTATTTGATCCTGGAAGTTTTGATATGTTATTTTACACTTCTCTCACACGAAGCATTTAATATATTTAATGCAAAAATTAATATTAAAAATATGACTCGTGTTTTTGAGTAGAAACGTAGTTTTCTTTCTATAGTATGAATTTTTGAAGTGGGGTTATAAAGCAATAATTTCAAGAGATGTACATATAACAAAAAAAATTTGCTAAAGAAGAATTTTGTACAAAATGTAGTTTTGGTCATGTAGCTTTAAATATAATTAATTTTCAGTAGAATTACGTAGAACATAGCAGGATATACCTACGTATTTAATAGCAGAACATATTTTCTGAATAAAAATGATAGGAAAAACAAAAATAAAAATACTTTACATTTTTATTTAAGTACGTAAATACAAAAGATACTGTATTTAATTAACATATATAATTGCGACTCCCTCGTGTGTAGAGTGTAGTTTGTATGCCAACTGTTTATTTGATACCATCTGACTTAAGCTCGGGTAGTGATATTATTTATATTAAATTTCCAGTAGATTATCAAGCCAGGAAATTAAAATTAAATAAGATTATGTCTCTCCCGCTTCTAGTCAGAATCACGTTATAAAAAGTGAAGAACCATTTTATTAGATTTTTTATCTCATTGTGATTCGCTCCTTATAATTTTTGCAATATTAGTTGCGTATTTATTATCAGCCGCCTGAGTAATTATAAGACAATTATAAATCATTTTCATACTTTTATACATTATTATGACTCAAATGTAATTTGGTATTATAAATTTTAAAAATGATATGTCTATAATTGGCACTGAAAATTGCCAAACAGGTACACAAATATTCCAACTCAAGTTGAATCTCCGGGTTTATTTGAAGCCTTCGACCAATACTCACCTATAGATATACTAATTTATATTACTGTTTACCTGAACTTAACAGCAACCATAAGAAATTAAACTGGCAAATTACACTGAAGCATAATACTTTTAACTTATAAATGTGATCATGAATCACTAGTCACAACACATTCTACCCGCGGATAGTCCACGTATAACTGGGATTTAAAACAAGCAAATAAAAAGTACAACAAATGTATTTATTTTAAGTTATTTTTATTCGTAAACTTAAGCTAATGAGCTATAATAGGCATCGCAGTAAACATAACATATTGACGGTAGTTGGATGGATGCGGTCAGGCGCGGCGTATTTATTTGCTTAAGTGGTCTCATCACAGTCACATGACTGTTCACGAGGATCCGACCACGAGATACCAATAATTGTTACGAATATATGTCCCAGTACGCTTATCGCATCACAACAATTAAATGGACCGCTGCCGCTGGCGCTGACCTGCACAGACGACGTCACGTTTCATCTGTTACGAGATTTTAATTAAAGGTAAAGGACAACGGCCTGGGAGCATATTATCACGCATCTATGAATCAGACATTTTAAGAGTAGAACTCTCGCAAAGTTCGTCCGGGGAAGTACTGCCACCATGCCCATTTCTGCTGCCAAGCAGTTACGCGTTCGCGTTACTGTGTTCCGGTTTGAAAGGTGTGGTTGCCGGTGAAATTACAGGCACATGAGACATTCCACCTACACGTCTCATAGTTATGGGCGCATACGATGCGACTTGGGTCTTGTCGTACCTAGTAGGGGAGGACCCAAGTCGCATCGTGTATTATGGGCCAAGATTACCACTTAACACCACGTGGACCATCGGCTTGTTCCATAACTGCGTCATAAAAAAAAAGACATCCAGATAATGTACACTCTTTTTATGATCGTCTCCCACTGAATTTTTCGCACTTGCTATTCGCTCTTTGAAAGTATTTAATATCCAGTTTCTTGGTTACAAACATAATATGATGTCACCTAGTGGACTGAAATGCCGCTCCTATTTCTGATCCAAAAAATGTGATGTACAGACATCTCAGACATGTCTGCAAACTGTTTCTGAATAACTCATAATGTTGGGGTTCTTCATTATGAAGGGTTCATTACATGATATAGGGATACGTATAGGGAGCGTAATGAATTTTTTAGGAATGGTCAATTCTGTATTATTAAGTAAATTATAATATTTTAGATGATATAATTTGTATTTTTTTACAATAATTTTTTACAATATACGTATAATGCGTAATCACGATGCGGCATGAAAAAATATTTTATTTATTAAATTATTTATTTCTAAAATTGTTGTAACTGCTGACTGTCAAATGAAGATCCAGCTCTTGTGACCACTCAGAGCTCAGCTTGCTTGGCCCCATATACACTTATTTTGATAAATTTAGCCAACATTTCTATACTACAGCTTTTAATTTATATTTATTTTTTTAATATTTTTTTATTTGCTTTCGGCTAACATTTGTCTGTAATCTCGCCAGATGTTAAGTTACGATGCGGTCTAAGATTTGACCTTACCTAGAACCTCTTCACTCTCCTCCTCTCCTCCTATGTAAGATTAGTTATATGATACTGGACAGTTAATGTTTTAAAAAGTTTACTTTTATTCACTTAATCATAGTTAATTTAAGTCGCCCATTTACAAAAGACAGAAATATGGAAACGTTTTTACTATTAAATGTGTGAGTAGAATGTTTAAATGTGCTAATACTGACGTTTTAACACTGCTAATTTTTTCAGGCGCTAATACAAAATTTGGATGTCTGCGTCTCATTGCTATGTATTTGAGTCATCAGTCGGTTATCTTATACCTACATTGCTAGCAATGAGTTTTTATGGATTTCAGAGAAAACACTTGAATTGATAATATATCATTATTAAGTAATTTATATTTTAAGTTTTATATATATGTATATTATTAGTAATCTGCAAATGTGATCCCAGGCTCTTTGATACTAATAAAGATGTCACCAATTACTACTGACAATTACATTTATCGAGTTTGGTTTTATTGCAATTTATTAAGTAGATCTGTAAATTTATTAATTCTACTCATTCCTAGCTTTGTCTATCATCTGGTAATTCCTAACTTTGGAACTGTGTGCTCGTAATTGTTTTATAAATACCTTGAACATGTAGCTAATCTATGAGCCATGTTGTCATTACGGTTTTACTTACGATTATAAATGCGAAAGTTTCGAAGGATATTTTTCATTCTCACCTAAACGGCTGAACGGATCTGGATCAAATTTGCCATAGAGATAGATTATGGTCTGGAATAGCATATAGGCTTTTTATCCCGGAAAAATATACTTTCCCGTGGGATGTCTTATTCACCGCAGGTAACACCGAGAGGCTCAGCTAGTACAAAATAAAGAAACAATTCAAATATTTTAAGGTATTTTTTATGTGAATTAGTGACGGAACGAGTTGACGGCCCACCTGATGTTAAGTGGTAACCACCACCCATAGACAACAGCAATACGACTCAAGTCCTCTCCAACAAAGTACGAGATGACTCAAGTCGCATTGCGTTGCGTCCATCACCTCGAGACGGGGCTGTTACGTCTCATGCGGCTGCAATTTCGCCGGCAAAGGTTATTGCTCAAACATAAATATGTACACATTCTGTATACTTGATCAGCGCTAAATGTGTATGAACGACGTCCATAATCACCCGCTAAAAGATTCCGTCACGACTCCGAGCGTGTCCCAGTCCTTGGCCTGGTGATTCCCTTTGTCTTTGATTCTTTGGCATTTTGGCACCTAAAAACGTTAGGTTATATAAACGTCAAAGTCTGACTAACTGACAAATAACCTTCGAAAAGTCGAAACCGTTAATCTCTAAGATTAAAAATTTAGAAATTGTTGCTTATGAGATATAAGTTCGTACTAAGAACAAAAACAAAAGTACATATTAAGGGGTTATAAGGGGTCATAAGGGGTTTAATGCTGTCTGACTGAAGTAAATGAAATGCAATTCCGGTGAATCTTATTCTCGGTTGCACAAATGCTGTGAACCGAGGCTATAATTATTTGATAATCGTAATAGGTGCCCACGATACAGATTTATTCTAGTGTGTGATACCCACACTAGAATAAATCTGTATCGTGGGCACATATTAGGATTATCACGTTAGGTTATATAAACGTCAAAGTCTGACTAACTGACAAACAATCTTTAAGTCGAAACCGTTAATCTCTAAGATTAAAAATTTAGAAATTGTTGCTTATGAGATATAAGTTCGTACTAAAAACAAAAACAAAAGTACACATTAAGGGATTATAAGGGGTCATAAGAGGTTAAATTCTGTCTGACTGAAGTAAATGAAATGCAATTCCGGTGAATCTTATTCTCGGTTGCACAAATGCTGTGAACCGAGGCTATAATTATTTGATAATCGTAATAGGTGCCCACGATACAGATTTATTCTAGTGTGGGTATCACAGGAATCTGGATTATTATATGAACTCTGTAACAGTAGGACATATTGCATTGTTAAGCAAAAACGTACGTGTATTTACCGAAAATTATTCTTCGTCTATTGTTGTATGTATAATGTAGTCCATGTATTAGTGGTAATCTTTTCAGTGTATGTTGCTATTACTGGAAATAAATAATTTTAAAATTATTCTATTTTCAATAGGTTATTAATTTATACTTATTACCTACGTTTTACTCGCTCCAAGCGGGCGAAGTTGCGGGAAGTTAGCGTATTTAAATTCAATTTTTATAATCAAGTGCCCTATAAGCATGTTCAAAATGACGTGAAATGATACAAGTTTTTGTTGAAGGTAAAAGGATATTTGTTTTTTAAATATTCTTGGTGTATTAAAGTTTTTACTTTCTCGAGGACCAAAATACTGACAAAATAAACAGAAAATCGAATCCTTTCACAGTGTAGAAAAGAGCTCCGCCTCAGAATGACGACATTCATCTCTATCGGCAGTCCTTATGAACTATAAAGATTAAAAAAAATACAGTCAAGCGCTAGTCACCCTTACTAGGGTCGTCCCAAAAGTACCCGACCTGACTTATAAATACAGTTAGTTTGGAAAAAATAATTACTGTGATTGACAATACCACATTTCAATAACTTAATTAAAAAAATTAATAACGCTACGTTGATTAATATTTCTTAAACAGCCATCCAAAGTGAACGCTCTCAGTGAATTTGTAAATATGGAAAAGTCGGGCATCGTTATGTGATACAATACTTTCATTTGAAAGGTCAAAGTCCAACCGATATCAAAGCTGTGTTGGATTCTACTCTGGGGGAGTCTGCTCCTTCGTTGACAACAGTAAAATATTGGGTAGCTGAGTTTAAGAGAGGTCGTACGAGCTGTCAAGATGAACACCGTAGTGTTCGACCAAGTGACGTCACTACGTCAGAAAAAGTGAAGAAAATCCACAAAATGGTATTGGATGACCGTCGACTGAAAGTACGCGAGATAGCAGACATGGCAGGCATTTCAAAAAGTGCTGTGCATTGCATTTTGACCGAAAATTTGGCATGAAAAAGCTGTGCGCAAGATGGGTGCCGCGTTTGCTCACAATGGAGCACAAACAGCGTCGTGAGGATGTTTCCATCGAGTGTTTGGCAATGTTTCGCAGCAATAAAGCAGAGTTTTTGCGTCGATTCATAACCATGGACGAAACATGGTTCTATCATTTCAAACCTGAGACCAAGGAGCAGTCAAAGCAGTGGCTGAAAAGGGAGAACGGCTCCAAAGAAAGCAAAGACAGTTCAGTCAGCTGGCAAGGTCATGGCATCCGTTTTCTGGGATTCGCGTGGAATAATATTTATTGATTAACTCGAAAAAGGAAAACAAAACAACGGCGCATATTATGCAGCCTTATTGCAGCGTTTGAGTGATGAAATAAAGGAAAAACGGCCCCATCTGACGAAAAAGAAAATGTTGTTTCATCACGACAATGCACCAGTCCACACGTGCGTCATTGCGATGGCTAAAATCAATGAGATGAAGTTCGAATTGCTTCTTCACGCACCCTATTCGCCAGATCTGGCTCCCTCGGATTATTTTCTTTTTCCAAATTTGAAAAAATGGTTCGGTGGCAAAAGATTTGCCAACAATGAAGAGGTAGAGTCTGCGGTTTATGGCTATTTTGAGGAGCTTGACGGTTCCTACTATAAAGAGGGTATCGAAGCTATTGAACATCGTTGGGAAAAGTGTATCGAGCTAAAAGGAGAGTATGTTGGAAAAAAAAAAAAATGCAATTTTTTTACTGTTTTCTTTGTCGGGTCGGGTACTTCTGGGACCGCCCTCGTATGTGTTTTGGGGTTCTGATACTATTAGATATTAATTAAATTAGATCACTTAGATAATAAGGAACAAAAGATCGTAAATATTTCCATAAATACTTAAATTTAATTAACAAGGTAGCATCCTGGTAGACAAAAGGAGATAAACAAATTACAGGTATGTCGACATACAGACAACATGATAATATGGCAAGCATACAGTATACAGTTTTTGAATACCCTTAATGATATCCACAACATTATTTATAATACACAACATTGATAAAAAACATTTTAACAAGGCAGCTAGTGATTTTGGTGGTGGAATGAAATTGAAGCGATTTATTGAGACCGCTTTGATTGTCACTAGGTATTTTAGTTGATTCAATGTTTAAATTATAGTCTTCTTTGAATTGGGTTAATGACTCAGATTGATCAAGTTCTAAACAAATAGTGGACACTGTGGAAGTAACGACATGAAGAATTACAATGAATGCTTACACAACGTAAATAAACTAAATTACTGACCATCGTGCTCTTGAGTCACTGCAGGATTTCAAATTCACTTGTCTGTCCGTAACGTCACAAAAAATATATACACTATAACATCGCAAGTAACTCAATTGGAAGAGGCGTCTTTCCCTCTAGTATATGATGACACTACTACGGTGTCGTGTCACTTGTTAATGGACCAACGGCCGGCCACTTGACCAATGCATTGCCTTGCCTAATAATCCATGCCAATTGGACTTGAATTGGTATCTAATAATGTTAACATTGCTAGATTTGCAAGTGGTAACTGTTAATCGCAGATCAATGTCATATATAAATACTCTCCGGTTATCTATAAAAATAAATAATATTGGAGTGTCTGTTTGTAATATTAAAATAACCGCTTTTTACTAAGTGCAAAGGTATACACGGTACATATACCAAAACAACATTTTTTACAATTTTTGTCTGTCTGTCTGTCTGTTTGTTCCGGCTAATCTCTGAAATGGCTGGACCGATTTTGACAGGACTTTCACTGGCAGATAGCTGATGTAACAAGGAGTAACTTAGGCTTAAAGGGGTAAAATAGGTGTGTGCAATAAAACCGAATTCGACGCGGACGAAGTCGCGGGCAACAGCTAGTTTAAAATAAAAATATATATGTTCGTACTCTATTTGAGTAAGAGATGAAACGAACACACGGCCCTGAGTAGATGAACGCTGCATAGTTAATTCTAAACTCCTTGGCACAAAATATAATTCATTCTTCGTACATGATCACAGTCAGTTATTTCATTAAAATAACTCAGTCAACATTGAAAGAGTGACGGCCAATAAAATAAGTACAATATTCATACATGCATTTGATTACTGCCATCCGTGTTTGTTTAGGTAGGCACTTACTGTACCCTGATGCCAAATTAACAATATGGCTAATAAACCGTATTCAAATAAGGGACACCCAAGGGAATTCATGTTCTACGATTATCTACTCTACAAAACTATGGATAGCTTGAAATATATTTATGCATCAATTAGTATAGTCAATGTGGCTCTTTCTGCCCAGTATTGAATATCGTTTTATTTTATATTTGTATTTGCCGGTGAAATTACAGGCACATGAGACATTCCACCTTTACGTCTCACAGTTACGGGCGCATACGATGCGACTTGGGTCTTGTCATACCTAGTAGGGGAGGACCCAAGTTGCATCGGCTGTTATGGGCCGAGGTTACCACTTAACACCAGGTGGGCCGTCGGCTCGTTCCGTAAAGGTATTACATAAAAAAAAAGTCGTACGTGTTAGTTCCTACGCTCTGACGCAAGCGAGAGTAGTAAATGTTTGGGTTATTTTTTTGTTTTTTTTTGAATGTTTGGGATCCGAACCTTTTTTCAATTTATAATTGAAATTATGTGACGTGATGTTGCGTCGGTACGAGTATGTGCGACCGTCAAGTTAAGTGACGGTTATGGTTTCTATTTTCCTCACTATTTAATATTCCCGCTTCGTTTAGATATTTTATTACGTGACCGTCTACGAGCCCAAGGCAACATCAATGCCATTTCCATAACTACTTAAAAAAATCGTTAAAAAGTGTTTTGACACCAAATGCTCCTAGGAGAGTGTGTCCTAACATTTGATACCGAGTAAACTAAAGTAAACCGGCCAAGTGCCAGTCGTACCCGCACACCATGGGTTTCGTGCCACCAAATAACTAAGTTATAAGTATATATTCACGAAAAAGCGTTTACTAGTTTGTTTGTTTACTGCATTCGGGATTGTTAGCTCAGGCTTGATCGGTTTTATATTTCACTTTAGGAGGCAGAATATTTTGTAATATAATGTGATGCCCTGTGTGACGCCCGTATGTAGTACCATTTACCTCTACATACAGTAAATGGTATTGCATAAATCTGAAGACGACGCACAACCTTTAACATTGTATGACATCACAGCCACAAAGTCCTTCATCTTCAAGTCTTAGTGATTGGCATAACGCGACACGACATGAGTCTTCCCAAAGTATCTACAGGAGGACTGTCGTTATTACCAAATACAGTTTAGACTTGATTGTTACAATTAGCAATTGTTGTGGCTGTTTACGTAACAATTAAAGTACCATTTGACTGGCCTCATAGCTCAGTTGGTTAGTAACCCTACCTTCTGCGCTGTAGGTCGTGGTTTCGATCCCCACTCAGGACAAACATTTATGTGACATTTGTAACATTGATGTTTGTTCTGTGTCTGGGTGTCAATATGTATTATATGTATGTATTTACAAAAGAAAAGTATTATAAGTATTATATCAGTTGTCTGGTTCCCATGATACAAGCTATGCTTAGCTTACTTTGGGGCTAGATGGTGCTGTGTGAAGTGTCCACCATTATTATTATTATTATTATTTAAAACACCGGACAAGGCAGAAGGATAGTATTTAATCTCCAAAATAAATTTTAATCCATTAGTGCCTGTGAGAAGTCATGTCGTATAAATGCTAATTATTGGCACCTTTTTGACCGTCTTACTACTTTTAACTGTGCTTCCAGTTTTGCCCGCGTTGAATTCAATTTGTGATTAAAAGAGAAGCTACGTGGTTTAATCATTTTTATAAATTTGTAAATTAACCTCAGTAAACGTAGCCTAAGTTATTCCTTATATATCCACCTTATCTATCATATCTCCTACCTGATCTATCTAAGTATATCAGCTATCTGCCAGTGAAATTCCCGTTATATCGGCTCAGCCGTTTCGGAAATTAGTAGGAACAAACAGAGATAAAAAAAGATTTAATTACCGTACATACTTTCATATGTACTCAGTAAAAAGCTGTTATTATGACATTACAAACACACACTTCAATTTTAATTATATGTATAGATAACGATCATATCTATCTATAATTAGTCAGGACTTTCAATGTGTTATCAAAACTAATTATTGTTCAAAAATGTGCTTAGTAGTCATATAAAGAGACAAGCACGAGCAAGTAGGATTTCTAATTTGCATTAAATCTGAAGTTGAAGTTTTCAACTGTTGATATCTCAAAACTAGGCATGCGTTGAGCAGACGTCTTAACTCTTGCTGGTTGACACTGGCGACACAGTTACGAGAACCATAGTTAACGTCCCACCCAAATTATTTTCTACAAATAAGGAGTTCTAGCTAGTGCTCATCCAAACCCAACAACCAAATGATCTATAACTCCACTCGCAATACAATTAATTAAGTCACTTTCACTGGCATTTCAAGAGAAACAGTGGTACTAGAGCCAAATCTCTCCGCGACTTCAAAGGTCACATCACCTACGTTTATCATTTCCAACACTCGGCATTTCCTCATCACGTCATATTTACATCAGACTGAGCTTCGTCTCTGCTGTGCTTTATCAAAAAACCGAAAGCAACTAATTATCAGGACGGAATAACAATCCTCAAAAGCTAACAATAAGACTTAATTTTGATTATATTCAGTAATTGCTAAAGCTAAGTCATCAGTTTATCATTAAAGAGCTTAACTAATTTTCTATTATAGGCTTAACTAATAGTCTATTAATGGTTGACAAAGTGACAAATTTCGAGAATATATGAATCTCAAAATATTCTATTTATTGTTTACCTATGACATATAGACATAGCGACCACGTCCTCTCAGGGTGACGAAAACAATACAATTCCTGATTCAAATACAAGTAAATCGTAAAAAGCATATAATATTTGAAATCACTGTTTCTTATCAGAAAATGTACTTGAAACTATAGGAACACTATACGTACCACAATCAGGGTCGGTACCAAACTGCTCCAGGTAACACTACGAGTTAAACATACGTCTTACTGACGATCGATATAACGTCGTAACTTTATCTCAGAAAAATATGGTAAATACACAAGTTGTGATCCGAGTGTCGATAGCGGCGATATCACTGTATGTCAGGTGAGGCGGCCGCGGCCCTCGAGTCACGAGGCTGAGTGGTCGAAGATAAGGGTAAGGAGATGCCGGCTCGGGTGGTCGGCGCGCGGAGCCCGACTGGCGCGACTTCGCCCGCAGAATCTCACTACGTGATCGTTCTACAAAAGGCACGTGCCACACAATTCATGACCTTATTTTTTATTATCACATAGTTCGCACCCCCTTATTTATTCTTAACATCATAAAAAGCGCTCGGATGATGCAATTTATCATAACAAATACGTATTGCTTTGTTTCACACTATTATCACGATGGAGTTAATTCTCACACGAGATGATCTTGTCCACGGTCGGATGCGCGCTGAAAACTCCGGCGATGTTTCTGCCTTACTGGTATACTCCATATGTTTCCGATGGGTTTATAGAGTCACACGGCAAGACTAAAGAGGTTAGTTTATGATGATTTCATTTTCTTTAGCCAACTCCGCACGTATCATCTTTCCAGCAAAATGCGTCGGATGCAACTTTAAATATCGATGTAATCGGATAATTTGAAACAATTATAAAAAAGTAGTTACAATCGCCTTACAATTATATTTTTTTTATAAAAAAATATAAGTACACCGAGTCATAATAGTCTAGTGTTACTTCGTGATCGAGATAAACATATAACAAAGTTTAACTAGATAATGAACAAAGTATTCGTAAACGGCAAATGATAATGGTAATTCAGAGTATGTTGATCTGCAAGCGGGCGTTCGAATGTCCTCTCTGGTTATTAACTTCCATTCATCATTTCACAAATAAATAGCCCCAGCGACATCCGCGTCCAATTTCTTTGTTACATTGGACTCAAAATAATCTGTAGTGGTTTTCATACAAATTCCAAATTACAACGGCTTTAATTATCCGATCCGATATCGGGAAAATGCACATAATATTTGTAAAGTGAAAAAACGTATCGTTCCTGGCGGGATTTGAACCATCTACCTCCGGATTGGTACTTGTCGATTGGGTCCCCACGCTCTTTCGGATAATGTGGAACAGTTTTTATTTCATTTATCAGAATTCATTAATATTAAATATATATTAAAAATATGTTTAATATTAATTTACATATAAATACGGACGTAAAACTAAATTAATTTTCAGTAAGACCAGAATCTATAACAAAATACATAAGACACTAGCGGACCCGATAACCGTCCTGTAACCTGATTGCAGCGCTACCTATCGGGTCAAATTATGAATCTTGTGAACCATCCACAGACCTGAAACACTTACAAAAATTCAATCAAAATCGGTCCAATTGTTTTGTTTTGTCAGTGACACACAGAGAAGAATTATATAATGTATAAAAATAAGGTATTTTTTTTTATAAAATATTAAAAGTCTCTTCATAATATCGTAAAAATATATCAAAGACTCGAGATATGTTGGGAATTGCGCCCCAGCCATGTCGTACGGTGTCTAAATAGAGCCTTTATATACATAGTTTGAAGTCTGTTGGCACTTGGTAGGTTTACTTGTCCTTCATAATATATTTTGGACAATATGAAATTCCTTTCATGTGATGCGTGGCTTAGTTGTATGGAATAATTTTTATTATAATTTTATTCATTGAGCCGTGTTATTCGAACCTGCCAAACAGACTTTATTCGGGCTAATATCTATTGCGTAGTTTAAATTCTCGTATATAGGCTTTAAACATGGAGGTTTTGGTACACCAATACGTAGTTTGATTTTTCAACTAATGCAATGACAGAAAGAAATACCGTTATCTGTACGCAAAAAGACAAAGTATAAACACACATCACATCCTACTTGAGTTTCTTAAGTTATGGATTGTGTTTGGACCTTACAAAACATTTAGCATAGATTACTAAATACCATTTGCGAATCTACATTATCTATCTGTAGAAATCTATAAAACAGCTGAAAACGGAAACCTTATTTTTTTTGGGAAATCTTGCCTACTTTCAAATCATGCTCATATGCTGAATTTTGATACACTTGATTTTTTGTAACTGTCAGAGGATAAGGATATGCTTGCTTGCAGAGATCTAATATCTTAATATGACACTTACTTGAGAAGACTCTTATCATTAGTCCATACAAATTTGTATAGCCTAGCGGCTCGGTTGTACCTCTTTTGTTGTTGGTCGTGGTTTCGATTCCCACCCTGGACAGGCATTTGTTTGATAAACATGATATTTTGTACTGCGAGAAATTACATGACATGTACTCGTATATATTTAAAAAAGTATCTACGTATTCAGTTGTCTGGTTCACATAGCACGTTTTGGAGCTAGATAGCGCTGTGTCGACCAATATTTATTTATGAATGTAATATTTAAGGGCTATTACGTCACCAAGTAGATAGTCAAGATTGAAGTATATATTCTTCAATAATATTACTATTTGCGACTGTAGGAAAATTCAATTACACTTCTTCATAATTTAGTTATTTTAGTTATTCATATTTCTGAACAAAACCTAATTTCGAAAGGATCAAATTTGAAACGGCTCTTTTCACAAACTAGATCCGTTTGTTACGTTAGGTGTGAACTTCAGGAACACCCTGCCAATGCGCAATAAATCTATGATCACGCGCTGGTAAGAACCGTGTCAAATTTCAGCCCTTGAAGTCTTATTGAAGTTGCGTCCTTTGAAATACAATTGTACCAAAATGCTTCTTATTAGTCAGCGATACAGTCATGTGTAGATGTAGAACTAGAAATATGAAAAACTGGGATTAATTCGTTCAGAATAGTGCAGTGTTGTTTGCCCGTGAACACGTGGAAGGAAGACATTTTAAATGGTGTACTGTAGAAGAAAATAAAATAATTCGAAGAAAAGAGAGAAAATATTTTCCGTCTAAACTCACACGGTAATTAGTTAATATTATGCGGGACTACTGCTTAAAATAAATGTAACCCTCGAAAATTTCTTGAAGGCCTATTTTTTTGAGTTTGAAGATTAACTCTGAAGTCATACAAGAAATAGATAATTTTCGAAAGGCCGAAGGCTATCGAAAAGCCATATTTCGAAATATATGCCTAGTACCTACAATACTTTGTGAAATTGCTTGCTTCTTATTGTTCACGTAAACAGTTTCATAGTGAGCACATTAGCTACAACAGGAAAGTAATTTTTTACTTCAATATTACGGAAAATCAACAACAAACCACTTTAGTAAAAAATAGTGCCAGTTAATGTTTTGTGTTCCTTTAGTTTAAAAGGCATTTCAAGGCTAATATTATAAAGAAATACATTTACAGATTTAAGTATCTGAATTGTAGATAATATGATAGTGTCACTTTGAAATATCACCTTCCATATTTATTGATTATTTGTTATAGAAATCATATTTTTTTATGTCTTTGTTATTGGAAAATATGTTTTCCTTGATACTCCGGGGATCATGCTAATGTTTGTAGCGTAAGGGAAACATATCCGCGATATTTTTTATGCATATCCGTAAAATCACTATGCGATGCGCCCCCGCACTTTGAGGTAATTATTTTCATAAATAGATTCATGCCTTTTTCCCCGAAGACCCTAAGCTAAAATAGGTTACCTAGAAAGTACTAACTTACTGTCAAACAATTGTTAATTTTATAGAGTTTCCTCTCGCTTGTTGAGACTTGGCAGGTGTCTCCACACTGAATTTAAGCGAAATGTATTCATAGAAAAATACAAAATATCGAAAAATATATTACCATTCACGCGGGGCTGTTTGGTCATTTGTTGGCTGAGTTATTCGTGGGTAAACGATGACGGCGACAAGCTCACCAATTGTAACATGCCTAATATGGTAAAAGGCGTGCGTTTATATTATTGCGCATATTTATGAATAAACGATACATTTGCTCAATAAATAACTTAGAGAGTGAACAAAAATATATGTAATAAACATAATTTATACACTTTAGTCCCATGTAATGACTGTAATTCAACTTGCAAGAGCAACGGTCCTTTGACCAGTATTCTAGATCTAGCAAATTTTATTTCGTACAGTTTGCAGAAAAAAACTAACAATTGAGTTACCTATGGAATAAATACAGCGGCTTAATGTTCAGTCGAGTAACGGTTTTACATATCATAAAATAGAGCTTTGACGGCCCGAATACGCTATACAAATTTCGGACTTAAAATTATACAGGGATGAAAATATCGGGATTTGCTAGGGTATTGTCCGCTTTAGTTTATTTATTTATTCATTGCACATGTTAAAGATACTTATTACTAAATACATCACATGTACCTTGTAAGGGATTTGCAAACAAAACGTTATTTTATAAAGCAAAATATATAGTTTGCAAGGTATTAACTCTAATTTCCAAGATGACATTTACTTCAATAAAACATGAAACAGTGGTTACAATGAGGATGAATATAGCCGATATTTCAAAACTATATTTTTATGAAATACCTATATCTGTTGAAACCAAATGTTCCATCAGTACTGATCCATGGGAAATTTCTAATCAACTTAGTTGCTACCTCAATTACTTACCTACCATTCCAGTGTTGGTTCAACTTTCATTTCTAGCGGTAACGACTTCTTGTAGAGATAGATTAAATTTTCCTTAACCAACAGTTTTAGAATACTTATTTATATAAAGTCAATTTTTTTAAGTCAATTGTTTTAAGAGCAGTAGAACTCTCGCTAAGTTCATGCGGGGAAGTACTGCCACCATGCCCATTTCTGCCGCCAAGCAGTAACGCTTTCGCGTTACTGTGTTCAGGTTTGAAAGGTGTGGTTGCCGGTGAAATTACAGGCACACGAGACATTCCACCTACACATCTCAGAGTTACGGGCGCATACGTTGCGACTTGGGTCTTGTCGTACCTAGTAGGGGAGGACCCAAGCCGCATCGCTTGATATGGGCTGAGGTTACCACTTAACACCAGGTGGGCCGTCAGCTCGTTCTGTAACTGTATTACATAAAAAATAAAAAATAATAAAGTCACTTTAAAACTAGAAGTTGGTACAATTTGTTTAAACAAATTAACAATTTTTTTGTTCATATGGCATGTTGAATTTCAGTGGACTTTGTTGATAGATCTGTTATCGTATGTATCGTATTCGCTGTTGCCATTCAATAATTAGTGAGTCCCCCTGCAGCGGGAGTATTCGAAGGCTGGTTTAATTGATCTAATGACTCTAGGGCATGATGTGATTGAAATATTTTGCATACAAATACATATTTGTGAACCGCCAAAGATAGGAAAACGATATATTAAAGGAAATTCACCGTTATTATACTTATGACAGTTTTTTATGGGATAAAATTAAGGTGCGAGATGACCTTTTTCACCTCTGCCCATTACAACCAATAAAACTTGGGTGCTTCCCTTCTTAGACTTACACCAAGCCCCAAGTCACATTGTATGCTGCCGTAACTCTGAGATGTGAAGGTGGAATGTCTCAATTGCCTGTAATTCCACCGGCAACCACACCTTTCAAACTGGACCACAATTACGCGAATGCATTACTGCTGCAGAAATGGATATGGTGGCAGTGCGTCCCCGGACTAACTTGGCATAAGTTCTACTACTAGTAAAAGTAACCTAAATTGTGTAATATATTGTTCTAGTAATTAATACTTTGTCAATGTTGGCGCTATTCGTATATATTTTAATGGCAGCCAAGATGCATGTATCCTCTTATATCATATATATATTTTTTTAGAGTTCCGTACTTAAAGGACGGAACCCTATTACTAAGCCTACACCGTTAAACTGTATCCTATATTGAAGAGCTGTATCTGTTGAACCGTAGGTTATTGGTACCCGGATGAAAGCTAATTCAGATTTAATAAAAGTTGAAGGATTTCCCATACAAGATATATGCTTTTTTGAGGTATTTTATACTTGGTGTGATAAACGTACAGACTCCAAAGCTCGGATACTGTACAAGATGTCTGAGGTTTCAAATTCATACATGAAATAAAATTAATATGCTGTCTGTACAGTGCAATCAGGTGTTTAGAAACAAATTGGTTAAATGCTACGGTGCAAATGGCCCTAATACGTGCTAACAGAATAGTTTGAGATGTTAATGTACATAAATATTCTGTTTGTCGGTCTCAGTTTCAAGGAGATGGGAGGAGTATTATGAATTATCCACCGGTCGATAATCTCTATTTGTCACGATCTTGATAAATTGTGATAATCGCATCACATGGTCTTGTCAATGTCAAGTTGTTTGCGGCCACTCGACAAATAGTCACTGATAGTATGAATTACATGATAGATATATAGATAGATAGATAATACTTTATTGACCACCATACATGGAAATTTCATAAAGATTTAAGTATTAATCTTTATGAAATTTCCATGTAATGTATTTGTGAAATGTATTTCCATGCTAAGGTAATACAATGGGCGGCCTTATCGCTAACAGCGATTTCTTCCAGGCAACCTTTCATTGCATGGTGCCTTATTTCAGTTGATTTATTGATTGTTATGATAGAATTGCTTCCTTTCGCTGTCTTGTATATTTTTTTATGTGATGTAGGTGATAGAACGAGCTGACGGCCCACCTGATGTTAAGTGGTAACCGCCGCCCATGAACAACAACAATACGACTCAAGCCCTCTCCACCAGAGTATGAGATAACTCAAGTCGCATTGCGTTGCGTCCATCACCCCGAGACGGGGATGTTACGTCTCATGCGCCTGCAATTTTACCGGCATACACCCCCTTCCACCGGAACACAGCAAAACCAGTGCATCAATGCTTGGCGGTAGAACCAGGTGTGGTGGCAGTACTTCTCCAGGTGAACTTGGCACAAGTTCTACTGCTACTTTGGGTTGCTCCTTTCGCAACATCCGGGGGACACGTGTAGGGATTCAGAGGGTACCTACGGACGTGAGCAACGTGGCCCCCCAGGCCCCCCATAACTCTGCGTTGTTCGTAAAACAAATGTGAAACTAATGAACGGCATAAAATAATGATTCCTTTTGTTCCGAGACCGTCATGATTCATTGTTTTAATTCGTCACCAAACAAGTTCATTAATTATGAGGCATTCTCTGTACTAATCTAACCTTTATTGAAAAACAAAAAATATATTTATGTATTACTTTTGCCTGTAAAAAACGACCCACTCCAGTACGCTAATATCAAACACAATACGATAAGAAATAAAAATTGGTAACATTAAACAATCATTTTAAGATATGTTTGGTTTAGAAGAAGGATCATATAAAAACCTTCCTTTGAGTATTCCTGGAGATATTTGTAAACAGAATTATTAAGGGTATCTACAATATATCAGGGTTGGCAATATTAACTGTTGCTGAATCAAGTTTTTTCAGTAACTTTCGGTTAATTTCATAAAATAACATTGAAGGGTTTTTCGAGTTTTAACCCTTTAACAATTCTCAGGTATACTAACAATATGTTTAATAAACCTTATAAGTTGTATAAATATTTAATTTATTTGATTTGCTGTTCATGTTTTCAATCTAAGTACCTACCGTCACGAGTGCATCGACTTTTTTTCAGGTATGTTGCGATGTGAAATGTTATGTGTAAATGTGAATAAAATGTCATTTTTATAAAGGTATCCAAATAGTAATAGTAAATAGTAGTAAATAGTAGTAGTAATAGTAACAGTAAATAACAGATTACAATTAATACTTACATAAAAAAAATTATGCCTTTGCTAGTGTATATTTCAGATTAACGTTTCGGTTTCAACGAGCAAGGAGGAAAATGTTTGCAATTCATACAGTTCTTATATTGTGGTTTTATTTTTATATTTATGAAATACATTTACGGAACGAGATGACGGCCCACCTGGTGGTAAGTGGTAACCTCGGCCCATAACAAGCGATGCGGCTTGGGTCCTCCCCTACTAGGTACGACAATACCCAAGTCGCATCGTATGCGCTCGTAACTGTGAGACGTGTAGGTGGAATGTCTCTTGTGCCTGTAATTTCACCGGCAACCACACCTTTCAAACCGGAACACAGTAACGCGAAAGCGTTACTGCTTGGCGGCAGAAATGGGCATGGTGGCAGTACTTCCCCGGACGAACTTGGCAAGTTCTACTGCTCTTAAATGTTTGCAGTTCATACAGTTCTTATATTGTGGTAATCGAAACCTTATGTATTCAGTGACTAGCTTACTAGCTTGCTCTACCTTATGGAATCCTCATGTTTCGAAGTAGTTGTGTAAGAGTGAATTGAAAAACATCATAAAGGGTGGGTTCGTGACGGGATATGGTTACGGCGGAATGTACAGTCGGAAATGAAAAGCAACATTATGTTTGGCTTTAAATTTAACCTGATATTATGTAACCCAAAAGTTCAGAGATTTTTCGTTAAAAACCCAAAATTGAACCTGAAAAATGTTGGCTCTTGGTCATTATTTGTCTTAATGGATGGGACTTCGAAAATCGATGCTATCAATAAAAGGCTGTTCATTTAGAACAAAGACTACTTTCGGCTATTCGTCAAAATTATATCGATAGATAACAAAATTTACCAATATTTTTTTCCACTAAAATTCGAGTAACCTTTACATATTATAAATCAAATAATTTTAGTTTAAAAATTTCCGATAACTTTCAGTCAAGACCGACTTAACTGTACTTATTATGATGAGATTAAATAATTTTGTAGTTATTGGTCGGAAATACATGCTGGCATGGCTGATTCAGTAGCATTTTTACCAAAAAATCACTTACAGATGTAGCTGATCGCGATGTCCTGCCCGTGGAGCCGGTCACCTGCAAATGTAGTTTAACAGCGTCGACACCAGACCGCTTGGTGTGTCCCCTGAGCGACGCCGCTCCGCCAGCTGCAGACGCTTGCCGCTTCGATCCTCTGACTTCCTGCTTGCTCCCCCTGTTCTCTTGCTTCCCCACCCGCTTATCAGCCTTTGAACCTCGAACCTCTGGCTTCGTACGTCTGTCGCGTTTCTTCATATTCACAGTTCGGACATCTTATCGATGTAAAATATATCTCGAACAAAAATCACTCGAGATTAGATATTAAGATCGAAGGTGAAAGAGCTGTGATAAAAAATACAGATGGAGTACGTGACGGTGAAGGCCTTTGTTAGCACCTCGCCACGATCACGTAGGAGCCTTGATGTGGTGTTATTGGCTCAGTGGTCGCAGGTTTCTTCATTTACACAAACACTTAGCACTGCGAGTTTCGGTGCGACGGCGGCGGCACTCGAGCGGACTGACGGACGCGGCGCGGCGCTCCCGGCGCGCGCGCCGCTGCACTCGCCGCTGCCGGCGTCTTAATTGAAGGGACCTCATGACGCTATTCAATGAAACACCATCAAACGTCCAAACAACAATCATTATCACAATAATACGATCTGCGTACGTTCTACAACATTGGAATTTGGCGCACTGAGTTACTATTTGAAGTCAAATATTTCATACATTTAATGAAAAATTATGAACTGAAAACGATTTGATCAATTTAAAAATAATACCTGTGAGTTTAAAGTCCAAAGAAATAATGAGAAGCTTGAAACACGAGGGCCTAATGTGTACGAAAGTGATTAAATTATATATAGCGAATGTACCTAATTTAATTTCGGTAAAGATGGTATGGTATGTAGGTACATACCGAAATTATTTTTTCAGCTCTAAAATAGATGTTGTTTTAAAAATAATATGTACAAAATTGTTCTCTTCTTTAGAAAAACTTCTAGAACCGTCTGATTTACGGGCAATTTGAATACCTGTCTGTCACGTTCCCGTTCTGTTTCTGTAGAGAATCCATAGCAAGTCTAAAAACATGCGAAACCTTACTTCTTTTGCATAACATTTGCCGGTATTTTAACATTTTTTAAATAGGCAGCTTTTTATTCCGGTATCAGGTCCATGTCGCGGGCAAAAGCTAAATTGTAATATAACCTTAAGTGATATCCGTCGGCTTCGTTTACTTACACGTACATATTTTTATTACATTTCTTAAAAATGTATTAAAATTTCAATATTACTTGACTTTCAGTAAAACGTACCTACTCAAGAGTTACGGTAGAGATAGAGATGAATTTGTATAATAATCGTATCGGCTCTATTGTCCCCTGTCAACAGCTGTTATAACTAGTGGAATGAAAGGATTTGCATATAAATATATTCCAGTATTGATTTCAATAGAAAAGTGATTTATTGTTAGTAAATAAGCTCATAAATAGAGAACTATGTACAACAAATATTTTATTTCTTAGTATTTATAAACAGACTCGTTTCTGAGAGGGAGCGATAGGTACATAGTTACAATATACAGTTAAGGGTTTGTATTCAGTGCTTGTCTTCTAGTACTTAAGTGAATTTCCATTGCAGTAATAAATGGCACAGACCACGACCGATAAATGCATCGCTCTCCGTACTTCATTCTCAAGGGAGTTAATTGTTTTCATGGGAATTTTCATTGTAAACCTCGTAAATAGATTGTAAAAACTTTAGCACGATAATATCCATTGTTACTATAGGGTTATATATGGGTATAACTGAACACCAGTGAAATCAACAAAGTCAAAGTCCAAGTCAAAACTTAAATTTCCATAGAATTCATAAAGAAATGGCTTGGAAACGTCAATATTATTCAAAACATAAGTTCACTCGTACTTATTGATAAGTTTGATGCCTGTTCAAACCCTATCCGACCCTCCATGGGGAACAGGCAAGAAACCCCTAATTGAGGGATTCCTTTTTTAACAGCACCAACAGTGTTCATCCGGGAAGTACTGCCACTATACTCATTTGCGGCAGCAGGCAATAGATAGTCCACTTGATTTGCTGTGTTCCGGTGGGTTAGGGCGCGTTCCCACTTTGTCGTGACGACAGATAATCGTGTAGTTAAGTATCGTGGCTGATATATTTAAATGGAGGTGTTCACATATAGGACGACACGATTAACTGTCGTCTACGAATTTTTTTGCGGTGACCATGGCATGATGGTGCCATGACAGTGGGAACAGCTAGCACGACAGTTGTATAACGATAAAAACATTTGACGACAAACAGTCATTATAATGGGACAGATAGAGACGATAGTCGTCCGACGATAAATTAATCATAACGACATAATGGGAACGCGCCCTTAAGCCCAATTTACTTATCTCCTTTGTCATACACACATTATCAGAATAATTCACCCCCCCCCCAAATCCAAATCCCCGTCTTAAAAAGAACGTTCATACGTATACGTTTCTTAAGGAACCGCTTTGGTCTTTTATTTTTGAGTTTTCGCAATAAGTGAATCAGTTTGATTCAGTTCTATCTATTATATGTAATATGTATATTACATTATAATATATTCCATCATTGAAACATCGCTCATATGCAAATTGATATTCTTGTCTTTTGTTAATATCGAATATTTTCTTCACATTCATTCATCACACATTCAGTGAAAGGATGTAAGGTAATTTGAAATTGTGGTGCACAGTAGTACAGACACCAAAATACAAAACGAGCAATATATGATTTTTCAACTAAAAATATGTGTACTTCTTCTCTAAACGGTGAGGGCAAACTGAGGAAACTAGCATGTCCTAGAATAAAAATTCAACAAGTGTACAAAAGGAGCCCCTTTGAGGTGCATTTCAACTTATTAACCATAACGATTCCACGGAGCCAGTCACACGAGTAGTATTAGTAGAGCGGGAATGTTACCAACTATAAAGTCGCATGAATATTGATTAAATATTGTCTCCACTAATATCGATATTATATTTAGTAAAATCAACATGCGTGCAGCTGCATAATTAAATTTCTAAAGTGTTAAAGTCCTAATGTGTACCATAATACGGCTTGTTAAGTCAAAATAAATCCTTATTATAACAGAGCGTGTTGCGAATTATCCGCGTTGACGATCAGGATATAGCGCTCACTTATGCAGAATAGATCAAGGTAAAAGATAGTTAAAATTTACCTTAATGTTTATTGTTATGTTAATTAAACCTTTATGTCTAAACAGCAGTCAGAACCTGTACTTGAGTATTATTGTTGTCTTCTTCGTCTATAAGCTGAGTGACGTCATAATCGTATATGAAGTAGCTTATAATCAAATCATAGATTCTTACTTGGAAGAATGAATATTAGACAACGCCCTCTTGACAATAAGCTGAAAATTAAATGCTAAAGTAGTATGTAAGATATAGGCAGAAGTCGTCTACACCATGATAGAGCTAGATTGGCAGAATCGTTGCTGTCGGCCAGTTGGCTCCGAACTTTGATAGATGGCGCAAATTTTAATTTTACGTGGCTATGAGGCCATTGAACATCGTCTTTCGAAAAAAATTGTGATAAATAAAACTTGAAAATGATATTTAATTGTAAGACACTTTTCATATCTTTGCCATCATAGTTATTATATAGAATTTCACAAATAACGAAAATGGATTTGTAATAAAACCATCAAAACGTATAATTCTTTTTTATTCAACTTTATTTTGTTGTTATAAACCGGTGAAGTGCGAGTCGTACTGATACGCCGAGGATTTCGTCTCTGAGTTGACAAAAAAATATAAATTATTTATTTCATTTCCAAAATCTGACTCACCTCGAACTGTTTTTATTATTTTTTGCTTCACTACTGTACGCTATAAGCACACCAAGACAATGGTTGTTTGTATTGTATTACCATTCTTACGATAGAGGAAAGACAAAAAAAAATACGCGTAAAACATGTTTCTTGGGATATCTTAATTTTTCTATATGTATTTTTTTTATTAGCTAGAAAATGTGATATTACAATTTTCACGCAAATGCTGTTTTACTTTTTTACAAAATAGGTGTATATAATGGGGTACGTACAGTAAAAAACTGAAGTAGGGCATGACATCATGCGAACTTGTCGCACCCTACATCACATGGATCATACCAGGAACATTATATTTCCTGGCATATAACATGCATGCAAACATACAAAAGCTATTTGTACATGACAAAATGCTGGCATGTTTACAGTTCGAGTGGATTAACAATTTAAACCCGAAGAAGTAAACCAACGCTCGGAGTTACCAACTGACAGGCGTAGTTAGAACCTCGCTTGTATAAGCGCTAACTTAAATTGTAGTGGCCTACGTACCCATCCTCCCTGATAAGATTAAGGTATATTTTACTTGCATTGCGGCTTTCTTTACACAGATTGTCTGTTAATAATTTTAGTTCGCTAAGTAATCGCTAAGTTTGACGCCTATTCAAACTATGATCCTCCATAGGGAGAACAGACAGAAACCCCTAAAGGAGGGATTCCTTTTTTCGCAAGCACGATCCTTGTAACAATCTGAGTAATTAAATCTATGTTACATTTAGTGACTACATAAAATATTGGACTAAGATATTACAAGATATTTTATGTATCGTGGAGCAGAGCGACATCAGACCATGGGGAATTATCATTTAGTGTGGAAAGCTTTATTTACTAGACCGTTCTTTATATATGACTTGAATTTTTGGTGTGGGAAGCTTCGTTGCCTGTTTATTGCAATTGATAATAGTTATAGAACATCTATCAGACAGTCTGGTGTCTGTAATGTTATGGATAGCTGTTTAATAAAATGTTTTTCAGAATAATTATAATATTACTTACCGATAACTCGTATAAAGAACGATATATAATGGAATAATAATCGAATATAAAGGTACCCCAAAAGCACCAGGCGGCAGTTAGCAGTGGTCAGATATGCTGCCTTTTTGGAGGTGGGTCTCGCCAGCTCTAAACTTGGCTGCAAAATGTCTTTCGTCTTTCCGTGTATCCTTTAGGTAAGGAGAAAAATCTTTCGCAGACAACTTCAGAGTTGCCAAAGTCTACCAAAGCTTGGCTGTATTACGTTTTTCATATGAAATGGTTAAGGACGAGAAAGATGACCCAT
Organism: Chesias legatella; assembly: GCA_947359385.1. Taxonomy (NCBI): domain Eukaryota; kingdom Metazoa; phylum Arthropoda; class Insecta; order Lepidoptera; family Geometridae; genus Chesias; species Chesias legatella. The sequence continues at coordinate 7,947,343 of OX375783.1, forward strand.
CTGATGTTAAGCGGTAACCTCTGCCCATAACAAATCAATACGTCTTGGTGCCCCCTTTACTTAGGTATGAGATGAACACGTCACATTGAACTGCACCCACAACTTTGAGACATGAATGTGTCTCACGTGCCTGTAATTTCACCGGCAACCATACTTAGCAGACCGGAACACAGTAATGTGTATGCGTTACTGCTTAGCGGCAGAAATAGGTGTCACAGAAACAGATGTAAAATAACTGAAAGTGAGACAGGTAAATAAATAACATAATTATATTAATCATTGGTTTAATTGTTCTACAGCTTTGGCACGATATGACTATATAACCCGAAAACTCGAGGGGCTTTAAGTACAATTTAGTTAAGATACACTCATCTTTCAAATGTTATACCAAAACAATAAATTCAGCTTGTATTCGAATATAACTTCCATTCAATTATCTAAATGCCACTCAAGAACAAAAGCGGTTTACACAAACGATAATTAAAAGTTTGACAGCTGTTAATTGGCTCTCAAAGGATTTGAGTGGTCCTTACATCAGATCGCTTGCTACAAAACAAAAAAAAACTTGAAAAATGTATTTTTCTTCCTTTTCTGCGTTATCCGCCGTTTGACGAGTCCAAAATGATGCAAAAATTAAAAAAAAATTAGTATTCGAAAAATATGACGAAGAAGAAATTTTATTTGACAGACGATCGCCAATAAAATTTTATACAAAGCATCCAACAAAAAATAAAAAGCTCATTATTAAGTTTTATAAACATCCAAATTCAGAACTAGAATGCCATCCGAAGAAAATTAAATGTTAAAATAACTTCTGTACAAAAACGTAAAATATTGCTTAAAACTCATAAAAACAAAGTCAAATTTACTTACTTATAACAAAATCTAACCTTCTGCGAAAAACATTTATTAATCAAACATGAAACAGCCAAACTGTAGTTGAAAACTAAGTTAAACCAAATTAGTATCATGTCAGTTTTAAAAGAAGGGTTGAAGGCGTATCGGTTCTCATACTAGTAACGTTTGAGTATTACAATTAAACGAAATATATTGATAAAATTATGAAGCAAATACATTATGAAGTAGTTTTTTTAATGGTTCTTCTGTAATATTCTGGCGTAAGAAACATTTAGGCCATATGCACAACGTTGTATTTTTACATTCGGGCGTTGACTTGAGCCTTGTATTATAGTAGGTGTGTCAGTTATAAATTAAAACATTGCGTATATGGGACCAGTGTTTCTTAACCTTAAGATTCCATTTTGAGTTGGTGCTTAATATAACTTATTAAAAAAGTACCATTATAACATAATTTACAGCTTTATTATGAATACAAGTAATCCTTGTAATGAAGATAATTCTATGGAAAACATTATGTATCAGGTAATAGGCCTACAATTAAGGTCATTGTGCACTAGTTCTCTTTACTGCGGAGAATTTATTTATAATTATGAGTCAGTTCATATGGGAAGTACTTCCACCATAGCTAATTCTCTGCCAAGCAATAGTACCTACACTTGCTTTACTCTCTTCAGGATAAATGGTTTGACGTTCAATTATACAGGGTGTCCGGTAATGAATGGATAACCTTGAAATGGGTCTTAGTAGAACTATTGGGCATTCGGAAAAAATATCAAATAAAAAAAACAAGTAGTATAAAAAAGAACAAATAAAACTAAAAAAACAAAAAAATCAAAACATCGATATTATTTAAAAAATACATATCTTTGATACTACTTTGTTTTTTTTTATTTGATATTATTTTCCGAATGCCCAATAGTTCTACTAAGACCCATTTCAAGGTTATCCATTCATTACCGGACACCCTGTATATCAGGGTGACAGAAGCATATGCCCCGTATTGAAAGATCTAGATATATAAACTTAGATTTTTCCATACTGAAACAGAGGAATATCTAAGTTGTTGAAGTTCGAGCAACGCTTAATACCATAAAGGATTCATTATGCGCATTCTCTTACTTTAATCTCATAAAAGCTTTTAAATTCGCTCATTAAGTTTGGCATTAGTTGTTAAGACTGGACACCTAAGTGAGCGAGATGTTAATATGAATATCCATGAATGTGATCTTCACCTTTTCAATGGCAGAAACTGGCATGAACGTAGAATAGAGTGCGCGAAGAATCTGAAAACATTCGGGTACATCGTCCTTTCAATAATTTGTTAGAATTTAATTGCTATATTTAAAAAATATCACATATAAACAATATTTGGTAAATGTACGTATAATGCGCGTTTAGTATTCATTGGACGAGCTACACTCCTAGTCTAGAATAAATAAATTTAATACCTACATTATTTACTACGAAATATATCACGTACATTTATATCCATTGTATAATTTTCATATCAATTACGAGCCGGGATCTGCGAAAAGAGAATATGAAAGATATCTTATAGTAGTCTTATAGTATTATTACATTAGTATTTTATAATATATAAGTATGGTTGCTAATCACACGAAAAGTAATATATGGGAAATTTGTCTGTATGTTGGTTGATCTTACACGTCAAAAATACTTAATTAATTTAGTTAAAATTTTGAAGATGGTTTTTAGAATTTTGGTGTGAGACTACTTGGCCTGGGTTAACACAAGCTATTCCCAGTACGACGTGAAGTCGCGTGCAGAAACTAGTGAAGAAGTTTTGACTACTAGTGTTGAGTTTTTTATAATCTATACTAAACATATAAAAATCTCGTGTAGGTATGTAGGTATGTAGGTATGTGAGGTAGGTATGAGATTAAGTCGTTAAGTATTTCTCACCCTCCTTCCCCCATCACCCAATTTTTTATCGCGATTCTAGTATATTTGTATGAACAATATCCAAATTATTTAACCGTCGTTAAAAAATAAAAATTCGTAGAAAGAACTGCGACACAAAACAACAGCACACTTTCACTTTCAAATTTAATATTTCACTTTCGATTTATTTCACGTTCGATTTCTTTGATCGTTTATAATAATAATAATAATAAATTTATTTTTATTTGTTGCAAAAAAATTTGGCACAATGTTTGCCGGGTCAGCTAATATTCTTATACAACATTATACATTAAAAATCAATAAGTATCGATCTATTGACTATCAAATACCTCATTGTATCAGAGGTCATCGTAAGTGTAGCTTCACCGTTCACCTTTTGTTATATCTTTGGATTTGTCTTTCATGAGAATAGGTCCCGCGTACTTCGCGAGCGTGAATGCTATGGGGGTTGTGATAAGTATGGCTTGTATCGTCAGTCTGAGGATGTCTTCTGCATATTTAACTTCATTTTCTTTTCCGCCGTTTATAATCAGGGTGTTGATCGGTAGAGGACACAAAACGGCCTGGAACAAGAAAAAAAAATGCTCTTATAACCACAATGGTACATATTTTTAGCAGAAGTTACAATAAATGTGTCGTTTTGTTCTTTGGCCCGGGGAAGTATACCGATTTCTGTCTCAGGAGGGTGCTGCTGTAATTATATTGGCACACGAGAAATCCTTAAATCTCAAAGTGATAGCATGTGACAGCAACGTGATGAGTAATGGGTCATCCTATATGTTCGTAGAGTGGACCTAAGTTGTATTGCTAATGTTATGGGCATATATTAAATTTAAGAGCCGTAGAACTCGCTAAGTTCGTCCGGGGAAGTACTGCCACCATGCCCATTTCTGCCGCCAAGCAGTAACGCGTTCGCGTTACTGTGTTCCGGTTTGAAAGGTGTGGTTGCCGGTGAAATTACAGGCACATGAGACATTCCACCTACACGTCTCACAGTTACGGGCGCATACGTTGCGACTTGGGTCTTGTCGTACCTAGTAGGGGAGGACCCAAGCCGCGTCGCTTGTTATGGGCCGAGGTTACCACTTACCACCAGGTGGGCCGTCGGCTCGTTCCGTAACTACATAACATAAAAAAAAAACTGTTGGGCCATCTGCACGTTCCATCACACATCATCACATACAAACGAGAATACATGTTTTTTTTTATTCTAAAATTATTCGATATTTTAACTAAGCTAAAACTTTATTTTGTTATTTTAACGCCAATTTATTAATATGATATTGATGGAGCATGATATCAAAAAAGAAAAATAATTACGGAAAACTAATTTATAGAAGCATGGCATTTATTAAGGTGTAAATTTAAAGGACTAAAAATTCACGTTCCTATTCTAATAAAAGGATTTAGATTTATCATAATAGTATGATTTTCTTCGCCAGGAAAATTTTAAGTGCGGTACCAGGTGCTTAACTGATAATAAAACAGAAAGAAAACCTCATTAAGAAACTGGAATGCCCCAGATACCGAAGGCAAGTTACAAGCTTTGAGGTCGTAGAGGTTACAAGTTTTTTGTATTAAGACTGCATCCGCCGGGTCAGTACTGCTAACATACCCATTTCTTCCGCTAAGTAGTCACGTACTGATATTGCTCTCTTCCGGTTTCAGGGGTTTGCCGGTGAAGTTACTATTGCCTGAGGCGTTCTAATTTCAAGTAAGACAGTAGAGGCCGCAGTAAATCAGCGAAATTATAATAATATAATTACTGTCAGTTCAGATTAAGTTAAAAAAAGACGTGTGGCACTCGGGGACTGCCGCGGTAAAGCTATTGCGCGTGATATTTCAAAAAGTCATTAAAAGTTCTGCTATTTATCGATAGATGGAACTAAAAAGTATCACCGCTGTGCCGGTCGGAGTGGGGGGTGTTAGGTTTTTTCGTTACGGAATTTCTGGATTCGGTCTCCACGCTCAAGGCCCGCGATAGAAGCTATGCAATAGCTTAAAAAATATATTTTCTGTATGTTTTAATTAATAACATCATATTTTTTGTTGGTGTTTATAACTCTTGCAAAAATACATGCATCTGACACCTGGTGACATCGGAACCCTAAAATCGAAAGTATCTATTAGCCCCCTGAGGGTTCCCATACTTTAGCAAAAATTATTAAACTACTTCGCACCGTCTCGCTTAACTTTTCTCGGCCATCTTCCCTCTAACTTTATCCGATTACATCGCGTTATTAATAACTTACATTATTAATAAATCTGCAAGTTAACTTTGTGTGAAGGTAACTTCGGAGGTTGTTTCAAGTTCAGGCCATTTTCGACATTTTCCCCTTTAATTGACATTGATGTTATTATTTATTCTGTACTACCACTCGTGCCAGAGGCTCTCTCGAACCTGTGTGCTGAAACGATTAAAGTACTCCTCAAAGAGGATTCTTTTGTTTATTTTGTACGGATAGTACACTACTAACTTCTATTCGAGTCACTGGTTCTCTCGAACCAGTGTGGTGAAAGGATTTTAAGTGCACCTCAATAAGGCACCTTTCGTACACTTGACACATGTCTTCGTATTTTTAGTACTAGGATATGTCGGTTTCCTCACGATGTTTTCCTTCACCGTTTTGAGAACGTGGTATTATAATAAATATTTCAATCAAAAAACTCATAGGTGCACGTCGGGGCTTGAACCGGCGACCTCCAGAGAACTCGGGGTCAGTACCACTAAACCGCCACGCTCTCTGCACTAGACCAAGACTAGATAGTATACTGAAAAGTGTAAAGTCAGCTACTTTCCGCAAGCCGTCGTTCCATATGTCCGGGAGTCGCCCTATGCTACGTTTGTCTACTCGCAGTCTCTCGGCCTACAGATTAATGCTAATATCTACATCTTCAGATATTCTTCAGGACATACCCATTGGAATTGTTTTGAAATTCAGGTGAAATGTCAGACGTATCGCCTGAATTTCATGCAGCAAGATTTTGCTTTGTAGAATATTTTTATATTAAACTAAAGAAAAATCAATTTTTTCATCACCTCTACTATAGTCTTTGGCGTCCAACAGCAGCAGATAAAGAGCCGCTCCTTCAGCGACATGCCCCAGCACATCATGGCTGCTGTGCTGAGGCGGACCGCCAGACATATTACTAGGATAGCGAACCCAAACAGGAATGTATCGTATGTTGAGCTCTTTATCTGAAACAGAAGACATTATATCATTTAGTCGAGGGTATCACAAATTCTCGTTGAGATCCACTTGATTGCGGTTAATGATGTTACGAAAATTTACTTCAAAAATGTAATTTAAAATGTTATCAGTTAGGCGACAACTTGGTAATTAGTGCACATCACGGTTAGTTCAGAGCTATCACGTCTAATATTAAAAGTTCAATTTAATATGGAGTTTTGGTTAGTATAGATAGACTAATACACGTTACTAACATAACACGTGGTATACTTGGTTATAAAGAAGAATACAATAGTTATCTTTAATTTACAGATGAGTTTTCGTTTTTAAAAATGCCAGCAATCCACGCGGACGAAGTCGTGGGCATTATATACAAATTACAGAAATATATTTTTTTGAATTACGATGTTTTTGAATATATTTATGAATAATGTTGATGGTGAGAGAAATATTATAAAATATGTGATTGTTATTAAGTGTGTCTTACGTTTTTCTCATACTATTTACTAACGAAAAAAATATATGTGTTCCGTTAAATATTCTAGCTATTCTGTTAACGCGTTGAATTAGTAAAATATTAAATAAAAAATATACATTCACTGACTTTAATAATAAAATAAAATACACGAAAAGTGGTAAAAGTCCAATGGACGGCGCGTACGAGTATGTGTCATTCAATAAATCGTTGGTAATTGTAAAATAATGAAGCCATTTCGTTTAATTATTTTTATTGTTTACGGTACAACGCTTCGACGTATTTATAAAGTGGTGAACAGATCATTTACGGTTCATGTTCTCACAAATTTGCCACGAATGCAAAATGGTTAAAAATACATTCATATTAATAAAATTAATATGAATAATTTTGACCAAATACTTAAATCGTTTTACATAATAAGGTTCCGAGGTGAGATCTTATTCTTTCAACGTATCCAATATTCGTATTATTAGTATGAATTAAGAAACGAAGAATTAAAAATAAAAAGCTAGAGGTGATGAAAGCTTTCGCATCCTGTATAGGGTTTTCATATTGTTTATGTTTTGTGGACCGTTGCTTATAAACAAAGTATCCCGCTTGATAAGGCATTACTTATTCTATTGTTAAAACTACATAAGCAAAAAAAACTGTTTAATATTCTATTATTTAATAAATTAATAACTAAAATTACTCTCCTCTTTGTACGTGAATGCCCATAACAAACGTGTATATATTAATAAGATACGTATTGTAGGGAATGGCAAAACTTGTGTTTATAATGTATCAATGATTTTAAGGGATAATTGCAGATCATGTAAGTTACTTTCATTTCCGATGAAGCTAAAATTGATCACATAAGACTCCAGTTCCAGTGACCACATTTATCATTGATGGGCTGGTTTAATTCAATTCAATTCAATTCATTTCAATTCAATTCAATTTATTGATGGAGCGCGAAAGTTGACTGAGGAAGCATAAAACCCGTCGAGTTTGGGATGTTTTGATCTGTCTAAATAAGTTCTACTAAGACAAGATGTTATTGAAGTTTTGGCAGTGGATTTTAACAGCTGCGAAGAGAGCAGAAAAGGACCAAAATATATTGTTTTCTATTACCATGTTACATGTATGGTAAGAGATTAAAGCTAACTACGACGTTCCTAGCATCGGCCATCAGAATTGTATGTAACTTACTTCAAAAAATGTGCCAGTGTAAGCGAAGAGCGCGGGTTCACAGGCAGCCCACATGACACGGTATGCTGTCGAGGCCGGGTTCATGTTCGGCTTCCAGCCGTCCCGCGCCCAGTACCTGGCGGCCACAGCGTTGCATGTCAGAACCGCTACGCCAGCTGGAAGGTAATGTACAATACAATACAATACAATAACACTTTAATGCAAAACCACAATACAAATGAATAAAATAAAACAATTTTATGTGTACACTAAATGCATAATATACTATATACTAATGTAGTATTTATTGTTTCAATCGATCCAATTGGTTGCAGAAAAGTAACACCAATTCACTTACTCATGGACTTGCTCATCTACTTTGGCTAGCGAGTATACACGCGGGTACCAGATACAAGAATACAGTATTACAACATCACGTCAATTTTCTAGATAACTCAGTATGTTCCTTTTCATTTAATTAAATTCTTCGCTGTCACACTTAACTCAAGAATTAATATGTTATAATATCTAGTATGTCAATCTGTTATTGTTTGTTCATTCACTATATACACAGTTCTTAATAAAAATAAAAGTTTTATAAAAAAAACTTACGCTTCATAAGAATAAGAAAATTTAAAATTAATAACTTGAAAATATCAAGACATTCATAAACTTTGGATTCTTAACGTATCCAGCAAGAGATTACTCTTGGTATCTGATTTACTCGTTGGCCAACATAAATTCCCAGAACATTCCGAATTTACGAGGCTACCTTAGTAATACAAATAGTGAACTTGCTTGATATCTTAATTAATTCGCGGAAAACGTAAATGTTCTGAATAATTTCAGTAAAATAGAAATACTTTTCCAGAAATCTGCAAAAGGTTTTGAGTATGAACAGAGTAGATCATAATGTCCTAGTTAAAGTGATCTGAATATTGAGTTCTGGCTAGGCGGGGTAAATTGTGTGTGTGTGTTTTTTATCTACGTATCTTTGATAAATATGATATCTTAAATTATAAGATTTATTTATATTCCCCAACGTATGGAACATCTTTCCTAACTTTTACCTTGTTTTTTGATAAAGTATACTTTTACGTGATATCCAAATATTTGGTGAAAACGTTCAGAATCACAAAAATTACCATTATTCAAATATTGAGTCACGTCAAAATAATATTGGCTCTCAGAAGGATAATAAGCGATTCTGGAGTAAGTTCATGTTGGGATATGCATGAAACATGTAGAAATATAGAAGACGCAGTTTGTACGTATTTTATTTTTCCAAAACCAAGCCAAAATGATGATTTTACTCTACTGAAGCGCATAGATATTAAGCAAAGGAAATTTCAAATTCAATGCAAATTTATTTTAAAAGCTTTGAAAATGCTTAAACGGTCCATATTATGATCCCAACTAATTATCTTACTTATCTAAAGAATCTTAATGATATATTAAGAATTAATGGTAGATTAAGATTCTTCAGATAAACTGATATATGAAATTTTATATTATTTTGCTAATTACCCTGAACGATTGAAAAGGGTCGCTTTGATTGTCCAAATATAATTTTTTTTACTATCCTAAATTTATAGGGGTTATAAGAGATTCAAGAATAAAAATTGCAACAGAATTAAAATGTTAGTTTTATATTAGTACAAAGCAACTCTTCAAAATTCTAGGTGCGTGCCGAGTGGTTGTTAAGTTAAGTTTAAGTTTCCTCTCCTATCTAATGCTTTCCCCTATAGGTACATATACCTCCACAAAACAAGTCCTTAAAATGGGGAAAAAATTCGTCGTAAGGTAATCGGCATGTCCTATACTACCAAAAAATCGAAGATTTCTTATCACTCCGGGTGGATCTTGAGACAGAATTCAAACAAGTGAATTCGATTATCAAGATAAGCCTGTCTGCGGCCTGCGGTGGGAAAGAAGTGGCTGGTAAACTACTGACCTACTCCACCCCAGCCCACGTACAAAGTGAGGAAGTTCAGAAATATTCCGCCGAGGACAACGAATAGGATCCGCAGCTCCGTGATGTAGCGGTCTCGCTTGGGCAGCGCACCGGCCAGCCGGCCCCATATAATGCCTATACCCACGCCCACAAACAAAGTCAGCGACGCCTGTAAAAAAAAATGATAAAGTACTTTGTGAAACGGATATTAAGACTTTGAAGTCGTCTGCAAAAGATATGGCAAATGACCGAGTTCATTGGGATCTGTATCACTGGACAATAGCTCTTCTATCTTCTTCCTTCTTTGTAGCGCACGATAGGAGCCTCTTTGAAGCGCATTTAAAATCCTTTCACCACACTGGTTCGAGAGAAACAGTGACTTGAATAGAATAAAAAACCGTACTTGACATTGTGTTCCGATAGGTTTAAAACCAGTTAACCATTGCAAACGTGTAAGTAGTATTATAGTATATTTATGTTTCTTATTACTTCACTGTACTAGGTTTCACAGTGGATACATTTCCTCTTCAACATCAAGAATGAGTTAAAATAATCTCTAACGCAACCCCGCTACGGAACGGAAGATATCAAATGCCAGTTTTCTCACGATATAATCCTCTCTTGTTTTGAATTCTTATCACGCTCATTAAATGCGATTCGTGAACTGTGAATTCGAAAACGGGTCGCTCCTGACATAAAATAGTATTTTGCTGCAATGTTTTGCCTTTCATCTTTATTTAGCAAAAATAAGTCAAAAGTCAATATCTTTATTTTCATAGAATTCATAAAAATGGCTTGGAAACGTCAATAGTGTTCTAAACATAAGGTCACGTACTTATCGCTAAGTTTGACGTCTGTTCAAATCCTATCTTGCCCCTCCATCGAGGAACAAGCAAGAAACCCCTAAAGGAGGGATTCCTTTTTTTTTTGCGAGCACGATCCTTGTATCAATCTGAGTACCAATTTCAACCTGTGTTACATTTATGACTACATATAACTGAAATAATTTATGTTACATCTTGTGTGTCGTTGAGCAGAGTGACATCAGAGCATGGGGATTTATCATTTAAATAATCATTTACAGTGTAGTAAGCTTTATTCACTATACCCTTCTATATATATGACTTGAATTTTTGGGAGGAACCTGAAGCCTGTTGTGAAGTAACATAATACAATATGCTGTTACTTGAATGTCACTTGAAAGAGAAAAAAACTAAAGCTACTCATATACTGATCTTTTGGATGGTTCTGACAAAACTAAATAAATACTGAGTTTTATTAGGAACTGTTTAGTGTAAAATTCAAATTATCTAATCGACACTCACAAAAATAAAATAGTTTAACCCTTACAGAGTATGAAGGAGATGGAATTTTGTGTAAGGCTAAGTCCTATGGAAATACTAAGTCCGATGGAAATATTCTGTCGACGTCGATAGATCATACGAGCATACCACCTACCATATACCACATACACATCTCTGCTTGAGTAGGGTTTTCCAAAAGGACAAGATGTTATTTTTAACTGTTATTTCAAAATCTCTCCAGTGGGGGATGTTTTGCAGTACACACATGTTGACATGTTGTTTCACGTCATACAGGCAAATGAATTTAAAAATGGCATTTCCTTAACTTCTCCTCTTATTTCTAACTCACGTAAATAACACCCACAGCATCTAGATACAGAAGATATAATAGATCCTTTTGATGTATTCACGATACAATAAATAGAAATACCTCGTCGAAGTGAGCGTTCACAATTAAAGTAAGCTTTTAGGCGGGAGGGAAACACGGTGGTTTTATTTCTCGAGTAGCAATTATATTTCGTCTTTGATTAAGATGCTTCGTCGTGCTACCAGTATTGTTCGTTGCCAATTAACTCATAATTACTCAAGCTGGTGACTTGGTACATATTGTTTAAACGTCGCAGGTACATACCAGGTGTGTGTCGTCATTATTGTGCGAGCAAGCGAAGCGAGGGAAATTCTCTAAATTGACATGGATAAATCGGCATTCGGTATGTAATCGTATGTATGTCCAACGAAAACACACCGTTTATCCAATGGTTAAACCATAGTAAGTTGATAGTAGTGGCTCATTTTAAATAATAATAAATAATAATAATATTAGCGGGCATTTCACACAGCGCCATCTAGCCCCAAAGTAAGCTAAGCATTGCTTGTATCATGGGAACCAGACAACTAATATAATACTTATATACTTTTCTTTTGTAGATACATACATACCTACAGCGCAGAAGGTAGGGTCACTAACCAACTGAGCTATGAGGCCAGTCTCTATCTAATCTCTCTATCTAAATGTTGTATACGATAATAAAGCCCGACGTTTGTCCCTATTTTCCCTAAATCAAAGGATCAAATCGGCATTGTCGATAATATTAACACCTAGAATGGTAGCCGTTTTTAATTTCCATTACAATAAAGTTAGTCAATGTGCGAAAATGAAGAGTAAATAGTTATTTTCATTTTCATACATTGATTCAGTATTACTAAAATCTTTCAGCGCGACAATAATATTATTTTCTTAGATCTCTTATGTATTTAGTTGTTTACATTTTCGTACATTAACTAGTTATAGGAATGAAAAATTAAAACGGCTTGTATTCCTCTAGTCACCAAATAATTAGTCAAACAGAGCCTATTGAATATATTGAAAAACCGATTTCTATTTAACAACGGAATAAATTATATCTGTCTGATAATCTAGGGATAAAAAAAGGCCCTAAAATGCATTCATTGGGCATTATTTAGTTATTGCTTGAATGCGTTACGATGAAGAGTCTATTTTATTTAACATTTGGTAAAGGATCTAAATATATTTTGGCAGCCGTTATAAAATTGTGCTCAAATTTTTTTCGATCAACTGTTTTTTGTTGTCTCAGGGGTGAAGTCAGCCTTGATTGTTACATTAATACCGGATGGGGCGCGATCCTGAAACGAATCCCAGATGGGCTTACGAGATACTTTATGTGGGTAAATTATGTTTTACCTTTTTTATGAAAATTGAATGTTAAATATACAGGGTTTATGCATTTGCCGTTGAAATAACATTGTTTGAACACAAGTTGATACTTACTCTAATCCAAGAGGAAAATCTTATGAAATGTATTGTAACTTTTATGCTTTATGATTGCTTTTCCTCTCAGCTCGGTTGGCAGTAACTCTGCCTACTGGTAGTAAATTTGTGCTGTAAGTCGTGGGTTCTGTTCCTAGCCAGAACAAATATTTTTATGACGAACATGAACGTTTTTATTTGTCTGGGTGTTATATTGTTTTATATGTACTCGTTTGTATTTAAATACATATAAGTACCATATCATATATCTGGGGCCTATTTTACAAGCTATGTTTCGTTTGGGCTACATGACGCTGAAGTCCACCAATTATTTATTTATATATGTGTTTTGTATGTCAAGATGTAACTATTGTCAATATCTGTGAGTAAAAAATGGACTATACACTGAACGCCGCAGCATTCAGCTGCATTCTTTGATGATTGCCATGAATGTAGGTAGCTGACAGCTCTGATTGCTGCGAAACTTTATTTATGTCGGACATTTTTCACCGAATCAGCGATAGTTCGAAAAAGCGCTATTGTTAAAATTTTCAGACCAACCAATCTTTGACTGGCCTCTTAGCTCAGTTGGTAGTAACGCTGCCTTCTGCGCTGTAGGTTGTGGGTTCGATTTCCACCCAGGACAAACATTTGTGTGACGAACATAGGTGTTTGTTCTGTGTCTGGGTTTGATATGTATTATATACACAAAAGTATTTAAGTATTATATCAGTTGTCTGGTTCCCATGATACAAGCTATGCTTAGTTTGCTTTGGGGCTAGATGGCGTTGTGTGAAATGTCCACCAATGTTTATTATACAAACATGAAATGTGGGTCGTGAAACTAGTTTCTAGTTGTATCACGTTGCTTAATGTTTTTTTTATTTATAGCATCAAAATTGCATCCAATTTCCTAAAGTCATGTCTGTAACTAAAAAATGCAGTTATATAGATGAGATTTTGCACTTACTTTGATATACCGATAGGTATCACTAGCTTCGGTGAACATGTAGCTGTAGATAATCCCAAACACCACCACACTGAGGGTGACGTCGGTCCCGCTCGAACTACCAATGAACAGCGGCCAGTTCCGGGTCCGACCCGGGCTCGTGCCGACTCGCAACACTGACGCTACCACTACGGGGTACGAAACGGAAGCGTAGAACGTGCCGAACAGAAGCCCTGTGGAAGATACGTTGGCGGTCATCAGTCATTATTCAACATAGGTCAACAAACGAAATGTGATAGGATGAATACTCTGATATAAATTACCATGGTATAAGGGAAAAGCACAAAACCCCAAGATCTGAAAAACGTTATGCTCATTTACCCCCATGTTGCTCATATCCAAGTCTACCTCAGTTTTCTGGCCTAACTACTAATACCCCAGTCTGTCCCAGTTTTCTAACCCTAACTGCTTATACCCCAGTTTTCCGACATAACTGCATACACCCCAGTCTACCCCAGTTTTCCGGCCTAGGTGCTAATACCCCAGTTTTTCGACCTAACTACATATACCCCAGTCTATCCCAGTTTTTCGACCTAACTACATATACCCCAGTCTATCCCAGTTTTTCGACCCAACTACATATACCCCAGTCTATCCCAGTTTTCCGGCCTAACTGCTTATACCCCAGTCTACCCCAGTTTTCCCATCGAATTTGCCTCAATCTGGGACTGAACTCATAACTTCGAAGACAGGGTAACAACTAGGCTACGAAGCTTCATCATTCATATCCTTATGTACTCATGCTATGTCGATGGTAAACTTTGAGATATTAGTTCTGTTATCTCAATGCATCTCTATTAATGTTAATGCATAGTTCTTCCGGGAAATAGCTAATCAGTAAAGCCCTCATGACTATTTTCCGGTTTGATCGCGTGCTTCGTATACTTTCCGTTCCAGGTTCTTGCATTTCATGCGAGAAATTGGAATACTTTCGGTTCGGTAGGACGCACGAAGCAGTAAACGATGTACGTACAATTTAATGCATCTAGGCTAGAGTCGTATTGCGAAAAATACTAGTGTTATGCTTTAACGTTATGTTCTGTTATATAGTAATATAAAAAACCCTACACTAAGCTTACTATTAAAATAAAATTCATTTCAGTGCTTTCAAGGTATTCCAAATTTAGCAGCAAATAAAATTGTAGTGTCTGTTTATAATATTAAAATAACCGCTTTTTACTAAGTGCGTATGGATGTATACACGGTACATATACCAAAACATTTTTTTTTACAATTTTTGTCTGTCTGTCAGTTTCTTCCGGCTAATCTCTGAAATGGCTGGACCGATTTTGACGGGACTTTCACTGGCAGATAGCTGATGTAACAAGGAGTAACTTAGGCTACTTTTCCGAGGGGCAAAATAGGGGTGCGTGATAAAACAGAATTCCACGCGGACGAAGTCGCGGGCAACAGCTAATTTATTATATGTATAAGTACTAGAGCGGTATGCAATACATTTTATTTGTAGCGTCAGGGAGTTGAAGGGTAAAATAATGGTTAGATTGCGTTACTACCTCGACGATGGACCGACGCGGCTATGGAGCAGTTTTAAGAGCAGTAGAACTCTCGCCAAGTTCGTCCGGGGAAGTACTGCCACCATGCCCATTTCTGCCGCCAAGCAGTAACGCGTTCGCGTTAGTGTGTTCCGGTTTGAAAGGTGTGGTGCCGGTGAAATTACAGGCAAAAGAGACATTCCACCTACACGTCTCACAGTTACGGGCGCATACGATGCGACTTGGGTCTTGTCGTACCTAGTAGGGGAGGACCCAAGACGCATCGGTTGTTATGGGCCGAGGTTACCACTTAACACCAGGTGGGCCGTCGGCTCGTTCCGTAACTGCACCACATAAAAAAAAAAACTACCGTTCGGATCACTAGCTCTCTCGAACCAGTGTTGTTTATGATTATTTTTTATTTTTATATAAATAATGTGGCACCCAAAATGATGGCCCACCTCATGGTAAGTGGCTACCTTCACCTACAAACGCCTGCAACACTCTAAGAATTGCCAGCGCGGTGTCTACCAGTGTGGTGAAATAAAGTGCGCCTCAAAGAGGCTCCTTTCTGACTTCTGGATTGCGTTGCGGTAGTGTCATTCGTTATCAGGCTTACTTCGAATTAACAATAATGCATATTATTGTTAACACAGTCAATACTGAGTCAAAGCCGGTAGCGTTGTCTCTTGTCTCTCTTGTCTATTTGTACTCGTAAATTAGTCTACAAAATGGTATTCGTTTTATGTACTCTCAGATAAAACTATTTTATGATGCGTTAACAATGCGGTATAATTAGCAACGTTAGACAGGTTTTTAATACCTGACACTGTAAACTTAGATTAACATCTATACAAATAAATAAAATTGTAGTGTCTGTTTGTAATATTAAAATAACCGCTTTTTACTAAGAGCATATGGATACACACGGTACATATACCAAAACATCATTTTTTACAATTTTTGTCTATCTGTCTGTTTGTTCTGGCTAATCTCTGAAATGGCTGGACCGATTTTGACGGAACATTCACTGGCAGGTAGCTGATGTATCAAGGAGTAACTTAGGCTACTTTTCCGAGCGGTAAAATAGGGGTGCGTGATAAAACCGAATTCCACGCGGACGAAGTCGCGGGCAACAGCTAGTTAGCGATAAAGCGCGTATTTATTATAGTTCCTATTACTTTATCTAATACATACACACACCATACTTCACACTCACCTTACACCATACCTCCTTAAAATAACACCTAAAGACATACATACGGCGCTTGGTACATTTTTCAATAATTAAAATCAATCGTAAATTTGTTTCTTGCATATTAAATTTTTCAATTTCAAATTTTCAAATTATCAAGTGATTTAAATTCAAAAAAATTCTAAAAACTTCCACTAAGTAACAGAAATAACAGTGGGCCACGTAATAACTTTGCGCGTCTTTAACTATCCAAGAACAAAGTGTGTGGAAAGGTTTTCTCTTTGTTGCTTTGTTTGCAAAGTCGTGTAATTACAGGTGTGCACGTAGAAAGCTCGCCGCACTCTCTACCTAGTACCTAGTAGGTACCTACATACAAGGGCGGATCCAGCTTTGGTGCCAGGGGGGTCACAGTCGTGGTAAGTTACAAGAAGTTACAATTTAATTTTTATAAATATAGATACATGTAAAAAGTAGGTATTCTATTAATGTATGTCAGTACTTACTGTACTTATATTGAAGGTACTAACATAAAATCTATATTGTTACAAAAAAAATATATTTAACAATTTTAATTAGTGGTCCACCTAGGTCCTGGACCCAGCCCAGGGAGGGGTCATGACCCCTCCCTGGATCCGCCCTTGCCTACATACCTACAGCACTGGTTTAATGGAATGCATTGTGATTATGCAAAGGCTACTTCTACTAGTCGTCTGGTCAAAATTCACCTATCTAACGCGGAAACAATTGCATCGCTTCCGTTAAATTAATTAATCTCATAACCGTCATTCATTGCTGCGGAAGAAAATCTGATTGTAAGAATTTTAGAGAGTCAATTAGTTCTGGAGATGCTAAATCATTTTATCCGTAATGTTTTCACAGCAGGGACACGGGCCTAGCAAGCACTTAAACCTACCACGACACTCAATCCAGAGTGTTAGGTATCAAGTACCTTCATTTTTTGTTGTCTACGATGGTACCATCGCCATTTTAAGAACGTTTTTTGCGCATATATTTGATTCAAATGAAAAGCTCATTTTTCAGCTTCAGATTGAGAGTCAGTGCTTGCATCACTCGGATTCTACGCTCTGCTACATTTTCAGTACGGTTTTGCGCGTATTCATTGAATTACAAAATGTTTCCGTTTCAGTGAGTCGGTGTGGATGTGTTAAGAGTGATATGAGTGCGTGCATTACGCAGGCTGAGCTCGCGTTCCCACCTGAATACGAGCTCAGCGTCATGCAAAATGCATTCAAACCAGGCAATACAAGTTCCAGGCCAGAATTTATTGAATTGTGTATGGTACCGCGTGTATTCCGTGCTCCATTGTGTTCAGTTCGTGACAAATTTTATTACAGGTTTGAGTAGCATTCCGCTCTATTGAATAAAAATATTTTTATTTTGGCTTTAAAATGGTTTATTACGTTCCGTTTCGTTTTAATTTCGGCGCATTCAACGTGTCCGTCATTTAATCCATGTTAATTGTGATTTGCGTTGCATATTGATGAAATTGGACGAATGTTTTATTTATTTCCCGATGTAAGTTTGCACCTATAAGCCATTATTTATTGTCGAGTGAAAATTACATACAACTTTCAAATTTCCGTGGAGAACTGAGTGTTATGTTCCGTAAA
The DNA here is from genome assembly GCA_947359385.1 of Chesias legatella. Classification (NCBI taxonomy): domain Eukaryota; kingdom Metazoa; phylum Arthropoda; class Insecta; order Lepidoptera; family Geometridae; genus Chesias; species Chesias legatella. The sequence goes on from OX375783.1 coordinate 7,965,320, forward strand.
ATGTGCAATTATTTGTAGCATTCAGTCTTTATAACGTAGTTTGCATATGATTGTAGCATGTCAAACGGGACTGTGTTTTAATTAGAAAATTATAACTTACCCCAAAGCAAAGGATGCCCAAAAAACAGGTGCATGCACGTCGCCAGTGTCGCAACTTCCAAAGTCCAAGGAAGAGCTCCTAACGACAAGATATCTTTCCAGTTTTCTTTCATAAAGTTTAAATCCCACCCCAAAGACCCTTTTCCAAGAATAATAACTGGATAAATTTTCCTGAAAGAAAAATATAAAATATGTCATGTTATTCAAAGTTTAAAAAAAAAAAGTAATTGTCTTGTGGTCCAAGCTGCGAGTCCGAGTGCGCGACGTTCACAAAATCATAGTCAAAAACTTTATTTCCATAGAATTCATAAAGAAATGGCTTGGAAACGTCAATACTATACACATAAGGCGTACTTATCGCTAAGTTTGACATCTGTTCAAACCCTATCCGACCTTCCATAGGGAAGAACAAACAAGAAACCTCTAATTAAATTAAATTAAATCATTTATTTCAGGTGACAATGGACCCATACACACACATACTTATTCTAAATAAACAAGACCAAACAATACTAAACAAAATTTAAATTTGACCATTAATGGAGGAAAATAATGAAGGGCTTCCTTTTTTTTTTTCACAAATAACCTTATTCGCCAGCCGGCAGAATTACCTTAGCATCATATCAATTGCAGTAAACTGTCGCATATCGAGATATCCCAGATTCCTCGCGAGTATGCCGGATAGTAGTGCCGCCAAGAGGGGAGGTAAACCCGTGATGCCTTGTAAGATTTGTCCACTGAGCCACGCGGTGCACGCAACGAGCACCAATCTGAACCATGGCCCGTTCCAGTGCCACCCTTCGCCGAACGCCATCCATAAAATACCCCATGTTAATAAACCTGCAGAAATACATATAAAGTTAGACAGATAAAGAGAATTTATAATAATAATAATTTATTTCTAATTATGATACAACAGAGGTGCACAGTATACAAAAATGAACACTGGAAAATACTAAAGTAAATGTTATGTTTATGCGTATTAAATTCAAGCCCAACTGACATTACTTCTCCGCGTAGATAAATTAAAACCGGTCTAAAGCAACTAAAGGTTTCTTCTAGGTCTAAAGGTTTACTTCTTACTGTAAGTAGAAACTTTATTCCGCTTTAAAAAAATATGTGGTTATAGAATTAGGCTTTTTAAAACTGATAATATATTTTGGAATAAAACAACCTAATCATAAATTATTAAAGTTTAACTCATATTACTTTGTGACGAGTGCAAGCCAAATAATTGTTTTATACCATAACTGAATTAATACTTTTCTCAGTCTGATGAAATTACAAAAGCTTTCAAGGCAACGCATACAGAGTAATAGCCACCATTATTTATAAAGTGTCAAGAGGTAATATTTACAACATAGGCGAGGGGTTCATGGAACTATATGGGTTGTCCACTCCCGACCTGATCTACTTTTCAAGAGCGGCTTGCAATTTTCTTATTACAAATTTTATGTTTTCTACTTTCATTATGATACCTAGGTATATACAGTTGTATTGCGATTTGCAGAGGAACTATATTCCTCCCGGCAATGTAATAGAATAAATAGAGGAAAGTTTTAGCTGCTGAGCATTACACTGCATAATTATTATACTGTTAATCAATAGTTATTTTATATCCATGTTTAAAATTGTCGAAATTCAACCAATATGCGTAAGAAAAACTCCGTTATGTTAACGTTGATAATGCACTAATAACAAAAACTAACGAAAAATTATTAATTTTTCGTAATTTAAACCTAATGAATACTCACCAAGTACAGCTAATACGATGAAACTTAATGTTGGAGGCACATTATCTTTAACCCATGCTTCGAATTTGTTTATAATAATTTTGTCATCTTTGTTATGTTTTGCTTCATCTGTTGTACTGTAAAGTAGGAAGTATATGAAATAAATGGATTGATCAAATTTGTATTGATTAAATTTACAGTAGGTAATCGATGTGATGAGTAATTACAATTGATTTTTCATAATACCACTTTCACAGTGCAATTTCACTATTAAACTGTCGTCTTCATTCATGATTGATATCGGATTTTAATCATATATCTGAAGAACAACAGTGAGAATGCAAACAATTTGCGTACCCAGTACCCACTTTGACTAAAGGTGCTCACGTTTTAAGTTCATCCTCGGCGTATTTTACGTAGACTCCTTTATCAACGGCCGTCACAGTCTCCTTATCTGTAAAACATAATGAGCTGAGTTTACTTGCCGAAAAATATGTGGTTTGTTTACTTGAAACAAGCTACTAAAATCAAGATAAAGAATACGACTGTTTTGCTCCATATCATTATTAAACGTTTTTTTTTCATTTGAAATCGCGCCATTACACCGCCATATTGAATTTACAAAAAATATTAACCAATGTCACTTTACTGTCACTGATGTAAGGATTCTTACGATACCATACATCCAAATCTGTTCACGTATTTAAAGTTTGCTGGAATACATTACAATACATTACATTCCTTTTTAGTGCAGTTGTGCAATAACATAGAATTATACAAAAATAAATTAATAATTGCTATCCCTTACACATACTTTGTAACATACTCGTAGATGAGAATTACATGTCGATTTTTTGGGCATACCCTCGGATCTAAATAACTTCAATTTGTACACACACAGAATAAGTTTTTTCTGTATGCCTTAATATTCGGGCTGAGGTGACGACAGTAGTAGTTTTGCCAATTTAATACGACACAAAATATTGCGTTCAATTTAATTGCAATAATGCTCAATTGACGTAAAACATAATGCTTGACGTTACCCCAAAAATTACCTCATGCCCGGCAAAAACGGCAATTATCTCAAAATTTTTGAAGTACGAGTTCTTACGTCTTCTGATGGAAAACATAGCGAGGAAACCATAGCATGGAACCAAGTTGGTAATTTACTGTCTTTACTACCTTTCGGTGTATTCCAGTTCCTCCTTGAAAACTAGTTCCCAATTCAGACGTTACGCCACCATCGGCTACGTATTCACTTATCAGGTGCTAGTTCCACATATACCAAACGCAAACATGAAGATGGTAATATATAAATAGTGTTCAGCAGAGAACTGAGAACCGTGGTCTGTCCATTAAAAAATATATTAACAATGAAAAAATGCTCGTGTTTAGAGCGCCATGTTTCTAGCAATTTCTTTCAGAAAATCAACTTCTGTTACCTACACATCATATTACATTTTCTGATTGGAATGTTTTTCAACAAAGCCACGCGGCGGAGCTACAATTAATTACATTCTGATTGTTAAACATAAAAATTTCTTCCTTATTCCAGAACAACCTTATAATGCCGCATTTACTATCAAATGATAGACATAATGGCATGTTCTCAAAAACTCATTCCTAGATGTTAACCGCTCGAATGACTCTTGGAAACTACAGCGTTCAAGGCCAAAGGGCAGTCGAGTTTATTATGACATTTCCTTTGGTTTCATTAAAGATAGACACATGCCAATTTCAACGTCCAAGGGTAATTAGCAGTACCCAATAGCTTTTCGTGATTTCAGTGCAAAGTTTTTTCATTTGAAAACACTTACATAATCATGTACCTAAATCAAAATCTACTTGTGTTAACTTAAATTCCACTAATTATAGGTTCATGCCTCTTTCCATTGAATGAACTGAGACTAACTCAGATCACAGGCTGAAGTTTAGACCTATAAACTAAAAAAAGATGTTAGGCCAGCCAATGTCTGATGGCATAGGTTTTCGTCTTGTTTAGTTAGTTATTATCAAGATTAAAATTGTCTGTGGTGGCTTTAGGGATGCCGTGTGTTACAGAGTGTTACTAGTGTGTTTAGTTTGCTATTAGTACATATATTTTGGCTCCTCCGTTTTCAAAGGCCGAGAAATTCACGCATGAACCTAAATTAAATTTAGTTTGTTGCCCACAAAATGTCCTGCAAGCTAATTCCATAAATTCGGGTCATGTCGTAAAACCAATTTAGTTCTAAAACCACCACGCAAATTGTGCTAAGATATCCATCCGCCTACAATGTCTATTTATATTTGAAACCTACTGACACTAATTAAACTATATTATTTATTATTATTATTAAAAGTGGCATCATTTAAAACACCCCCGAGGGTGGCATTTATTGCGTAAAACTGCGTTATATTTATTACTTATTCAGAGGGCCATTATAACAGGACCACATTAAAAAACCGATGTATAATAAATATGAAGTGGTATAAAATAAAAGTTATGTGCGAAATAATCAGTAATAGTAGTTTAGCTTAAAAAAGCATGAAAGATTCCATCCAAGTAAAAAGCTGGATAAACATCAGCACAACAAACCATAACAAGTGGAATGAAGGGAGACATTCGCATTGCAGTGGTATAAATAGGTAAATACGTAACTCTATCAAGGTTTTTTTTCTTATCAGATTTTCCGCAAATATCTCTTTCAAAAACTGTGAACGTATTGTATCAACAAATGTTTTTTTAAATTTACGTCTTATCATTTGTCAGCAAGGCCGCAGAGCACTCTCTTTCTCAAATATTTAACATGTAAACATTCTTTATCATAAAGTCAATAAATACGTTTTTATGAAAATAGCGTAGCGAAATCAACATCCCGATGATAAGTTCGCATTATTTTTTCGTATTTTCGTGAGGATAGTACTGCTTTTGCTATTTTTACGAAAACTTTTTCAAATGTTATCGTCCCTTTGCAGTACTTGTCCGAAATTGTTTGCGATCGCATACTTTCATTAATAATAACAATAATAATAATAGGTTTATTTATTTGGAACAGTAACAATAGAATACATTTTAAATAGTATGAAACACGATGATGCTTGCAGGAGTGAACTACTGTGTCGCAAGCGTCAACGCCCCACTTCCGAATAAAATACAAGTTCCACAACAATATGAAACATATAATAAGAAAAAAAAAAGATTTTTGATGTACTCAGTTTAAGTATGTTTATTCTTCACGATACATAAATTCACACCTATTACCCTGAAAGGCAGCAATAGCCTGTAGACATGGCCAAACAATTTCATCTTCAAAATAAATTCTTAATAATTGCTGTACGAGGCATGATCATTATATTACATTTTATATAAAAGTAACTCGCCATTTTCTTTTAAAAAAAATCTTTGAATGCTGGATATTTCATACAGCGCCATCTAGCCTATCTAGGCATCTAGCCATAGCTTGTGTCATGGGAACCAGACAACTGAAACAATATTTATATAATTTTTTTTTGTAAATACATACATATAATACATATTAACACCCAGACACAGAACAAACATCTATGTTTCTCACACAAATGTTTGTCCTGAGTGGGAATCGAACACACGACCTACAGCGCAAAGGGTAGGGTTACTAACCAACTGAGCAGCGTGGCCAGTCCTCAGTCCAATCACTTTCTGTCTATCTGTGCACTGATTTAAGTAAAAAAACGAATGCGGTTTCCTCCAACAGACAAGCCTAGCTCACAAGAATGGTTTGGGTGTAATTTACTAGTCGACGCCGCAGATATTCAACGCTACCCATACGAAGCCGAAACATGTTGCTATTTAAAGACTAATTATGCACTCAGTATATTTTTCCCAAACTAATTAATTACTAACTTAATTTCTAAAAAGCGTTAAAATGTATATGATGAAGAGTTTGAGAATATAAATAGTAAAATTGTAATGTTAGCTTACAAAGGTAAGATAAATTCGTGAAACCTTAGCCTAAGCAATTTTCATATAACAGAGTAATCGAAAAACATGATTAATAGGAAGTTGTTAGTAAAAAAATGCAATTTTAAATTTTATATTATGTTCCTTGCTTAACTCCCTTTGCTTTACACAGATAATAAATAAAGTAGAAGTGTCATCGGTGAAATATAATAAGACTTCGCCTTACAGTCATGTTATGATAAACCCAAAATATTTTATATTCTTGGTTATAAAAAAAAAATTGCTTTAATTTTTTGTTGTTTATTCAGGAATGATTTACTAGTAAAAATGTAAGCCGGCAAAGTTGAGTCGAAAATGTAAATTCAATGTAATGAAAATGTATTTTTAATTATACAATCCTTACAGGCTGAAAGAGATGAGAGCGTGGCGGTTTAGTGGCACTGACCCCGTGTTTCAATCCGGTGGTCGCCGGTTCTAATCTCGAGCACCTATGAGATTTTCGCTTCAAAGATATTAGAGTCATTTATTGGCTGCAAATCCATATTTCCAAAGGGAGTTGGACAAGTGGTTCAATGAAAACAGGTCAAAGTACACATAACCAACATTTAAAAATCAGCCCGCGTTAATCTTACAAACTTGTTAATATGACGTAAATTTTAATTAATGGCGAAACTGCTGTTGGGTTGAAAATAATTATGGAATAACATGAGGGGGTGATAAATCTGCGGATATCTCCATACGATATCTATTCGAGTTTGGTTCGAATTTATTCATGGCGGAGCAACGTGACTTTATCAGTACTAGTTTAGATATTAGACTTTAGCTGTACACAAACGGATAGAGTTCATTGAATGCAGGATTCCAGCATCAGGATAACTTTGAACTTTGAAGCGAAAGTGTGACATGTTCGAAGTTTTTACTTTCACTAGCATGGGGCAAGTTAAGTTACTGAAATATTTCGTATAACATCGATGTTCATAATTTAATATAAATAATGTTCAGAGCAGATTCTATTATCACATGCTAATAAATGATTATAAAAAATTGGTCTGTAAATATTTTTTAAGAGCAGTAGAACTATCGCCAAGTTCGTCCGGGGAAGTACTGCCACCATGCCCATTTTTGCTGCCAAGCAGTAACGCGTTCGCGTTGCTGTGTTCCGGTTTGAAAGGTGTGGTTGCCGGTGAAATTACAGGCACAAGAGACATTCCACCTACACGTCTCATACTTACGGGCGCATACGATGCGACTTGGGTCTTGTCGTACCTAGTAAGGGAGGACCCAAGTCGCATCGGTTGTTATGGGCAGAGGTTATCACTTAACACCAGGTGGGCCGTGGGCTCGTTCCGTAACTGTATCAAATAAAAAAATAAAAAATAAAAATTGATTTTGGCACATCTGGTTATCATTCTGCTAACAACGACTAATAGATAAGAGCGACATAAATAAATATATTTGAGTGTAAACTGGTGTACCACGAAAAACCTATTATTGAATCAAATTATATCATAGCCGCTGGTGTACCAAATGTATTAGATCATGTTGACTTATGATAATATACCTCGTCATGAATCTTGTGACTTTTTGTATTTTTTCTTCGGAACATCTGGTTGAATCCTATGGTAAGGTAATAAAGGCTGGTGATATTGTGGCTATAGCGACATAGGTACTGAAAGTATTTCTTGCCGGAATATGTAATTGATGAAGATTGTAACTGAATAGGATTTATAGATTTTATTTTTGACTAGCTGTTTTTGTTTTTGCCCGCGACTTCGTCCGCGTGGAATTTGGTTTTATCTCGCACCCCCCTATTTTACCCCTCGGAAAAGTAGCATAATTTACTCCTTGTTACATCAGGTATCTGCCAGTGAAAGTCCCGTCAAAATCGGTCCAGCCATTTCAGAGATTAGCCGGAACAAACAGACAGACAGACAGACAAACAATTTTTTTAAATGTTTTATTATTATATTATGTACCATATGCACTTAGTAAAACGTGGTTATTTTAATATTACAAACAGACACTCCAATTTTATTTATTTGTATAGATAAGTCAGAAAGAAAGAAGTTATTTTATGACCTGCTACAAGACAAAGAGAAGAGAAGAGAAATAAAGCCTGAATCTTTCAGCAGGAAGAGTAATTATTTATTTCTTAAATTACATAATGAGCTTACAGATGTGATCCAAAGTGCCCAAACGATAGGTTGTCCTAATAAATAATACATAAAAAGTATACCGAATACTTTCGCTTGCTCCGTTGCCTTACGCAGCATGCACAGTTTTGGTGTTTTGAAAAAAATGCAGCTAATAAATATGTTTATTGGAACTACGTATGTAAATCTATTGTATTTCAAAAAATACTAGAAATTAAAATTTGTCTCCACGATCTGCTTTCAAGTTTCAATTCATACGTTCGAATGCTCTACCAACAGTTTATGTGAACGAGTTGGCCGGCTCCGAGCGAATGAATCCAATGCTAGGACCTCTTTGATGCCTCTAGTCCAGTCTGTATTAACCCCAAAACTACTCTGCTACGGATAATACAGTAACGAACCATGCCTTTCTTCTTCTTCGTGGCTTTATCTCTGAATGTGGACGAAGTGTATTCATTTTCGCTTCTAATTTCATAAAAAACATCACAACATTTACACAATGCTCGCATTACCTTTTGCAGTAACTTTTGCTTGGGGAATTGTTACATAGTATTTGTTTTACTGGTTGTAAATGTAACAATGTCATGGGTACATAATACATATGATTGACACGAAACAGCATCAAGCAAATGTCATCAAAAAAAAGAATAGAAAAATAAGATTTTATTCATGACTTTTCACCACACTGGTTCTCTCGAATCAGGAACGAAAGGATTTTAAGTGCGCCTCAAAGAGGCTCGTTCCATGCACTTGACACATGTCTTCGAGTTTTTAGTTCTAGGACATGTCGGTTTCCTCACGATGTTTTCTTTCACCGTTTTGAGAAAGTGATATGAAAAGCTCATAGGTGCACGTCGGGATTTGAACCGGCGACCACCGGATTGAAACTCGGGTTCAGTACTACTAGGCCATTACGCTCTCTAGTCATAATAATGTTGTGATGATTGAAATTGAATATGAAAACCACATAAAGAAAAAATCGGCACAGACATAAATTAAACTACACTAAAAATGTATCCTAATTCTTCATTATCCGAAATGCGCTATCACAGCTGAGGAAAAAATAAATTGAATGCAAAAAACGAGAGAGTGGATGGAGTAAACGATGTGTAGAAAAGTAAATAGATAGATAAATAATAATTTATTGACCAACATAGATGGAAATTTCGTAAAGATTAATATTTAAGCCAAGGTAATACAATGGGTAGCCTTATCGCTAATAGCGATAAAAGTATTTAGGCATAAAAGCCATAAATTTAATAATAGATGACTAGAAATAAAATAAATCAAGAATCATTCACTGTTTCAAGTTATAAAATTCAGCGCAACTATTCCTTGACAGTCGAAATTCATACGCAGGACCAAAGTTTTTTAAAAGGTATTATTTTGTATATAAAATAAGGTGGAATCCACATATTGAGCATATAAAGACAAAATGGCAATCATTGATGGAATATCCACGTGGTTTTCTTTCTTTCTTGCCTTCCTCTTCAGCTCCATTTATATGTTGTATATAAAAAGTCGACCTGTGTGTGTCTCTGTCCACAAAACAAAAATAATAAGTTCGTCTTGAAGTTTTTAAACATCGTTGATTTTTTTTTCTATACAGTTTTTTCATATCTTTTTATCCTGAAGCTTTCATGGATATAGGAAATTCCAAGCTAAATTCCAGTGTTCCTTTATGTTAATAATAATATTTTTGTCCGATACAGAGAACTCTGGTTACATGAGTAAATTATAACATGATTTTTAAAAGTGTATCTATTGCGTTTTGTCATGACATTTTGTCGGACGCTCATATTAATATTAGAAATATGTATGTTATTATCATATTTACTCATTTTATGTGAATCGAATGACCTTATGAGAAATAAAGTATCCAGAAATAATCAGATCTGTAAAAACTAAGAGCATGGATGTTAGTTATTTTGTTTCTAGAAATCATTCATCACAATGCACGCTTTGAATTAATTACTTCGGCATCTGAAGGTATATAGCAAAAAATAACTCGGTCAATAGGCTCAAGTCAGGTCATGGCAAAATATTGGTATCTTGTAGCATACTACAATCGTTAGAACAATACTCAATTGTGTCTATTTATAGAAACGTTGATTAACAGACTAATGACAAGGAAATCATAAAGATTTATTTGCGTGTTTGGTATCCACCCTCAATTCAATAAAGATGGTTGGTGGACATATTCAGAATGTGGTCTAATGTTACCTAGTTAGTCAGTACACTTGTTCTGATGGACAAAATGATTTTATTTAAGCCAGTTTGAGGAAATTCTGGACTGTTATTCATAGAAATAAATCTCAAATGAAATATGGGCTCATTAAAGAAAACTTAATTTTATTTTTGGAAATTTCCCAACAGTGCAGATTAAATATAACATCGTCTATAATATTGATCGAATGATGATTGGTAATGCAACCTACCTTTAAGAGTAATTTATTTTAAACTTAAAGATGTGGAAAAGAGGATTTAATTTTGAAAAAGGAGAATGAATTTCAGGTGACATTGTCCACAAAGGCGTCCACTGGTCATGCATATTGGCGAAATACAATGACTTTCTGTTGAGCACAAATTAACTATGAGAATGGAAAATTTTAAATATATGTATATTTCACCCACAGATATTCTTTATGTTTGCAACAAACTACTTTGAAGTATTTTATAGTACCATGTTTATTTATCTAGTGGCGTCGTTTTCTTACTGCTTAGTTATATCCATAGGTATAGGTGAATTGCACGTACGAACATAACTAACGATATTTTTTTTGAACCAACTGAGTTCTGAGTGTAAAAATGAATAAATCTACATGCACAGTGAATAAAAACAAGTTATTCTCAAACAAAAATATTTGGAATTATTACAAATTTTCAAACTTTTTAAGCGTAAAATAATAACCGTTTGTAAAATACACTTCTATAAATAAATACTTACTCGCACCCATTCTTTCACGACTCAAGCACTTGTTTAATTAAAATCACATTGAACTTGAAACATATCAAACCACTGCTGTCTAGACCATGTTTGATGTAAGTCAACTGGTCAAATTTGTGCGCCGGAGTTCCGTAGCGGTGTTCAAGCGTTCGCGTTATGACCGAACAATTATTATTTGTCGCGGCAGCTCCTTGTTAATAAACAGATAATCAGTTGCGAGAAAAACGCTGTAACAATATAGAAGTACGATGCGAAGATAATCTCTGAATTTACTTCATGAAAAATCTTATAATCGTTATAGATTTCTTTATATAGCTGTGTGTAAACATAAAGAATAAATGTGTGAAATATACATAGGTATATTTAAAATTTTCCATTGTTCATTTGTGCTCAACAGAAAGTCAATTTTAGTAGTGAGTGAATTTATTTTGATATACTGATTTGCCTTGTTTTACCTAGCCCTTGATTGCAAGATTAAAAATAAAAAAAAGTGGTTGGCGACATGTCAATAAAAGAACAAATAATTATAAATATGGATATTTCACCCAACGCCATCTAGCCCCAGACGAAGCATAGCTTGCAGTAGGTATTACGGGAACCGAATAACTAAGAGAATACGTTAATATTGTTTCGTAAATACATGGTCAGGCAATACTTTTCACCATGATAGCTACTCTATCTTATCAAGCTCGGATCAGGTCAAGCTATGAACTACCGTACCATCCTCCGTCTTCCTTACACCGTCCTCCTTACGTATTATGTCTGGCCTCCCTACACAGTTGGCAGTAACCCTGCCTTCTGTGCTTCAGGTCGTGGGTTCGATTCCCACCCATGAAAAATTTGTTCAACATTTTCGAGCGATGTTTGTTTCACGTCTGGTTGCTAATATGTTTTATTTCTATGTATTTACAAAAAAGTATACAAGCATTATATCAGTTGACTGGTTCCCATGATAGAAGCTATGTATAGTTTACTTTCGGGACAGATAACCTTGTGGTATCTTCAAAAACTGATATTGTAAACAAGCCCGAGTTTAATTGTCAGGCGAACGTTTCAGTTAATGTGTGACGTCATTTTATGACAATTGATAGTGTTGTGGTTTGAACAAATCTAAGGGTTCGAATACGCTACATATTATCCCGATGTGTTGCTTAACTTGTTATATCAAGGTATGCCTTTTATGTAAAATGTAAAGATATTTGTACGATTTGTCAAGGAAAACATCTTTAGCCATCGCTCAGTGTCGCATCAGCAAACGTGGACGCTATTTTCCTCGACATTGTGTTCACATCAACATAGATTATACGATTATATGTTGTTGAAGACAAAAATGTGGTTTCAGTGTGTGGTGATCATTTGTTAGTGCTGATTTCGAGGTCACTCGTCAGAGCTGACCCTCAGCGCTTATCTTTTGCAACAATTTTTCTATTCCCCCGCAAGTTAATTCTTGGCTTGTGAAATAAATTTAATATGTAATTTAGAGAGCGCTTCTATTAAGGATAAGCATAAATGCCAGACCATGCTAATGGTTGGTAATAAAATAATTTCGCTGTATATTTTTGTATATTTAACTGAGAAATTGCTCAATAAAATTGTAACCTCAGTAGACTATATTTTTTTATTTAAGTTCTAAATATCAATATATTGTATAGATCTTGGGGTGCCGCTCCTTACGATGTCTATTGACTGTGTTGATTGTTTTCTGTAAATATCTGAAACAAGACAAAACAAGTATTAAGTACCCCAAAAATATATGTATGTAAGGTAGGTAATATAGCGTCTTAACATTTCAAATTAGATAATTTATTATAATCATTTAACATTTACAGCACTGATGCACTTAATTTGACTTGTAAGGTACATATAATAAATTTGGTTGCATGACAAACCATACATAAATCTCTAATGCCTGAACTAGTACGGTAGTGTATATAGGCAATATAGGCTTTAGACTACATATGCGTAGTAAAATGTTGTAGTTATTTTGAAAATCTATTATTTAAACAATTACAGTTAATTAAATGTCAAACGTTGATTGTATAAATTGCATATCTATTTATTGTTTCAATTGTATCAAATTTTTTAAATATGATGTAACACTAAAACTAATTTTGTAATACTTTATGACTTTTTTTATTATATGTATTTCAAAACCTTTAATATATTTATTAAACCTTTATTATATACCAATAATAAATAAATCGTAATAATAAAATTTGTATAAAATATACGTTGAACGAAAAACTACTTAATGTGAGACAACTATTAAGTCAAAGACGAAAAAAAAAACGGTAACGCGGCACTCATGTACTTTCAAGACTATTAAGTATCACTGGTCGGCAATGCCCTTGCAACAATTTATTGTCATTCAGCCATAAAATTATTTTAGATAAAATCGTACACCGATGTCCCGAAATATACTTGTAGACTAGGCAGACTTGTAGGCGATATACATTACTATTCAGGGTTATAAAATGACTATCATTAATACCGCTGCAATAGGATTCCTCTATCACAGGCGGCATCGACGATGGACCGACGTGGCTATGGAACAGTTCTTGGTCAGATTTATATACATTTTGTTAAATGACCTATGATACATGATTATATCACGGAAAATATCTATTAATAAATTTTTAATTTTTCAAATTTATTGTATGGCTTGGATTGTGCGGTTGCGACTCAAATACTGTACCTTCCGGTCCTACTCTAGATTCTTCTGAAAGTAGAATAGGGCCTAATGCCGTCGTGAGTGCTGACCCTAAAGTTGTCGTTATCAGTATTGCAATAACGATTATATTTGCATGTTGCGTCGCTATCTGTTTGTCCTGAGTGCTCGCGTCCACCCACACGGAGTCCGATGCGACACGAACCAGCACAGCCTGCAATGAAACTATAGTTCAGGTAATCTATACATCTATACAAATAAATCCAAGGGATAAAAAGGGGTGCGCGATTAAACCGAATTCCACGCGGACGAAGTCGCGGGCAACAGCTAGTAATAAATAAATATAGTTCGGGATTAGAAAATAGATACTTGAGAGACACGAGTAATATTAGTACCGTGAAATCAGAATACGGTAATGCCAATGCATCTACATGAGGCTATTGCCTGAATATTATTTAGTGACAAAATTTAGATGTCCAAGATGGTGGTTATAATAATGGAAGTTAGTAGTGTAAGGTAGGCGGGGACCTACTTTCAAAAATAAGAGCTGACTCGTTATGATAAGGTTTTATGTGAGCCGGATGTATATATTTTTTATGTCATATAAGTGACAGTACGAGCTGACGGCCCACCTGATGTGAAGTGGTTACCGCCGCCCATAGACAACAACAATACGAATCGAGTCCTCTCCACAAAAGTACGAGATAACTCAAGTCGCCCTAAGTCGCATTGCGTTGCGTCCATCACCCCGAGACGGGGATGTTACGTCTCATGCGCCTGCAATTTCGCCGGCACCCACTCCCTTCCACCGGAACACAGCAACAAGAGTGCATCACTGCTTGGCGGCATATTACCAGGTGTGGTGGCAGTACTTTTCCGGGCGAACTTGGCACAAGTTCTACTGCTACTTTGGGTTGCTCCTTTTGCACCACCCGGGGGACACGTGTAGATTCAAAGGGTTATCATCTACGGATGCGAGCAACAAGGCCCCCCTAAAATATATATTATTATCTTATATACTATATAATGATAATTTGATATATAATGAGTAAAACCTGTTATTCTGATTGCTTTGATCATTACCATGTGTGGTGAACACTGAGTCACCCGTCGCCGTTTATTGTATCACACATTTATATAGGATAATATAATGTTATTATCTGAAAATACTATTAAATACTTTTCCTTATATATGTTGCTAGTTTACATTGTAGCAAAGAAACCTGTGTGATTCGTTTTCATGACTGCTTAAGAACCATTCATAATTTTTTTTCATTTGTTAATTAATGTACTTTTTTCATTATACTTTGTTTACTTTCAATCTAATTCAGATTTACAATTGTTTTTGTTATGTATTGTTCTTAGAATTGTAATGTGTTTTGTGCGGATAAATAAATTAATTAAAAATTCAAATCTGATTAGCCCAAATAAATTCGTACCCCAATTATAATAAAATTATAAGTAACTAAAATATTTATCGTCCCACTTATTCACAGATCAGTTTTAAAATCCCCATCTGAAGCAGAATTCGGTTGTATACCTAACAATATCTCCCGATAAAAATGATTTACAATATCATATACAAAGGCAAAATTCGGTCAAATAATAACCGATAGCCTTTTGAAATGCCATGATTTGAAATCCGTTTGACCCGAATCCGATTACAAACATATCGGCTCATATCCTTTACCCACATCAGAGAAAGCAGAGTACAGGATACAGTCTATCAAATTTGTATTATTTACCTACAAACAATATGTGTAACCTAATCAATTTTTTGCGTAAATGGATACCATGTAAAATAAATTAGGCCATGAGCATCTCTTACGAGTCGAAATCGGTATCAAAATAGGAACACAAAATTACTTTCTATCTTCAAACTTCACTTCAAATTATGGCTCTATTCATAAAACAGTTACAGAATATTATATCACGCTAAGTCTATTGAATTTGAAATTGACAATTCTAATTGCAAACGTATATTTTCTTCCTTGTATACAAACTGTGTACATATTCAGTAATATCTTCCTTCGACAATATAATGGGATGGGATGTAGTAAAACGCGTCATTTCTCTTCAATAAGAACGAAAGGCAATGCTCTTTTAAAAAAAAATACTTTAGCATATTCTGTATTTAACTATCATTACGTGTGCGATACTTTGTCACAGTTGTACTCTACGTGACCAACGTCTAGTTAGGACCGTAGCGATGTCGTTAAATCAATTGGTGTCTACAACGTTAGCAAGGCTGCCAGCGGCGACGAAACCACAGATTTGGAGGCGGCACTAATAGGGACCGTCCTAAGCTGTTTCAAAATAGCCACAGCTTTCCAAATACTCATGTATAACTGAATTGTTGTTAGGAGTAAGCAACTAAACCTAATAATTAAACTCTTAATATATTTTTAGGAACAGAATTAAGAATCATTCCATATAAATAAGTTCGGAATTTTATGTTATTTGACATCAAAGATCCATTCAAATATAAAGATATTTCACATGAATGAATGAATCCAATCAAACTGATTGGATTCTAACACTTTACAAATCAGTCAAATAAAGACACAGTAAAGTGAAAAACTATCGTTTTTGAGAGAGGATTTGTGACTGATTTTGAGTTTCTCTTTAAAGCTAAATTATAAATGCGTAATTTTTTATAAATTATTTGGTTATACATATATATTATTTAGCCTGCATGGGACTTGGGTTTTAATTAGAAATCCAAGTCAAGGATCGGAATCCTGCTCTAGCTCAAATAATTTCGGGGTAAAGTTTCCATATGGAGTTTCTCGTATATTGATTTGGGTATGGGACGGGTGCACAAATTACGTACGGAGTCCCGTACGGAATCTAATACTAACTATTCCAAGACGATTATATATCTATAAGCTCTTTTAGGATAGAGTAGGTATGGGAAGTTATTTCTCCCCACAACGTGTCGCCTTAAACTTGTCATATTTCCAAGGGTACATCAGTCTCGGCTAAGATAACCACGGGACTCCAATCCGGATTGGTACTCACATGCCGGCATTTAAATGCTTACCAGTCGTCAAGTAGCATCATTTGATGCTGTTATTTTGTCTATACTGAAGCGTTTACTATGAATATGATATATATTATAGTTTAAGACAAACTAGCGACCGTATTTGATAATGCAAGATTTCCTGTAACTATTCTCGATTAAAAAAAACGCAAAGTTGCATCCAAAATTAGATATAACGATAAAGTTTAGAATTTTAAACTGTATCGTTTTTATTTAAATAAATATATTAGATAAAAGGTAACACATGAGGCTTGAACTAATGAAAGAAGAAAGTCACAAGTATCTACTAACACTGAACTGAAAAGACATCTGTCGTCAATAAGTCAGTAAAAGAACAACAAATACTTAATATTATAGCGGTGGGTATTTCAACGATTTGTTACGGACCGTTCTTCGTAGGCAATCAGGTTTTAATCAAACTAAAATGTAATATAGCTTCATGTGTAGTAAAATTTTAGTTATGTAGGAGATTGAGGGTATAGATACGGGGTCATAAGTCAGTCAGTAGGTGAGTGGCTTTTACCAAGGCCATTTGTTGTTCAGCGGTTTGGCCCTTCAGGTACCTACATAAATTTTGCTGTTTCCTTCTAAATTATGTTCCATCTTATTAATGGTATGATGTGTTTTGGCTCGGCGCAACCTTGATAGGTCACATTTATTATTTCATACAGTCATATTATCAGGTTAATTTAATAACGATACTTCGTGAATTCAGAAACCATTTTTATTTAGATCTTTTTGTGGTGTTGTGGCTGCGCTAATGAGTCCTATTTCACACCCAATTCTCAAGTAATTGTTTCTGATTTTATATTATGTAAGCTGCATGTAGTCAGCCACAATTTTTTTTTTTTAATAAAGATAAATTCAAATATATTTAGACGACAAAGAAAGAGGACTATCTAGGCAAACCTTGTTTATTTAGACCTGATAACTGATACATGTGTGTATATGTTTATGGCAAATCAAAGGTCTATGTGATACTGGTGCGTCTGATAGTAATAGAACCCATGAGTTACAAAGAAGGCAGAGCTTCTAAGTTGGGAAGTCGGTAAAGACATCGTTTTTAAAGTTGGCTTTCGTACAAATTTATTAAAATCTATGATAAACTCATTCTGCTTCTAATCTAAATCTAGCTACATTAAGAACTTTGTTTATGCTAGCTTAGTTTTAGCCAGATTCAAAAGTGTTTAACAGTTCTGGAAGTACTTGAAGTAAATTGAACTGCCGCTGGTTAGTGGACTGTTAGTCTAGTTTCTCGCTCACTAATGAAAAGATCACACTGAAGTTATACTATTAAATGAGTCCTTGTAGAGAATTATCCTTTAGATTCATTAACTACATTCCCAACTGTAAGTGTACAGTCAAATTATATTATGATTTTGTATTTTGGAGAACATAAACAAGCGTGTCAAAAATAGCTAATATTTCTAGCTCCTTTATAATATTCAACACTGAGTATAAATTTGGAAATTGCTTGAATAATATCGTTTGTCAAATGTTTGACTGCTGTATGTTGAATAATTTACTGGAGGATAATTCGACAGAGGATATTTAAACATATTTTTATATGGTGGTAGTACCCCCCATTACCCTTTGTGGCTGTAGTGGCAGGCAAACAGACCTGACGTGTCGCAAGCGGGACCTAGGTCTAGACGCGGGGTGTCAGACACCCAGTACTTTGATGTCCCCAGGGGAGGATGGCGTGGAGGGACAGCATTGTGTGTGTTTCGCTGGTCTAGTCGGATTAGTCGGTAGTCGACAGGTCTGGTTAGCTCGGAATCTAGCATGACCGTTGTTTTTTGTTCAATAGCAGAAAATTAACTTCTATCCAGTAATCCTTAGCGACCGAGTTGTAAATGTAACAATTTATTGCACTTAGTATTAAACAGGTATTCATAAATTACTCTGCAGTGATTTAATCTCCCTTTTCTACTTTAAGACTCCAGTTAACACGAAAGAAAGATGATTTTCGCGTCAATTACAAGTAAGGTGGATAGTACAGTCCTTTCCTGCGGCGTGACAAGGTACATAACGTTGTTATGTACAGTCACAGCTGTTTTAGTTAGACTGTGTGTCGACGAGACGGTGACGGAGGCCGGCCGACGCCGCCGCTGCATTTCACATCACTATTCCACGATGATTAATAGCCTTCGCGTGTAACGATCCTTTAACTTCAAATATTAGCTCAGTAGTTTCTCAAAAGCCATATTAAATTGTTATCGAAGTATATTGAAGGTCATGAAAAACAACCTGATCATAATTTATCTATAGACGCCTTAGAGTAAATTCGTTATAGTCATCAAAATTTGCTCTTTAACATATGTTACCATTTATAATGTTTTATTATATTTTACACTCGTGGATCCCCCTGTCTTAGAGAAATAGCTATATCTTCGAAATTAACTACACAAATAAAGCATCTGCTTTAGTTATTTTATTATATTAATCAATATTTAATACTTGAAATAATATAAATAGTAGTAAAAATACATATTATTTTACTCAAACCTTTTACTATCAAATAAAAAACTGAAACTCTTTTTCAAATACCGTATTATCTTTAGCTTCTCCCCTGGTAGGAACATTTAAAAGTCACCCTCCCCTATACAGAGTTCTGAATGCCTTGAAAGGACACGTACCCTCCGAGTAAAGATATAGATAGTATGATAGAGTAATGTAGCAATCCGCAGCGTAAATTGGTAAAGTGTGCGACAAGTCTCGCGTGAAGTCGACCCGCGCGCGTGATGGACGAAGGCCGACAGAGGATCCGACTTTATTCTAACATATTATTTGAGAGGTGTTCGTTCACATCGCCCTCTTTCAAGTAACTAAAAAACTTCTCATGCGAGACTTAATATAACGAATTCTTAGCAACATGAGGCTGATTCAAATTGAAACAAAAACTAACTTTGTTTACATAATTCGTTACTATTCCATATTCAGATATATGAGTTATTTATTTAGTTCTTAACCGGGTTTTTCTTACAGCTTTTTATGATCTTACCGGTTGGAGAAAGAATATAATAAAAATATATTTATTTAATTATATATAGCACTCGCTTAATGTTTATTTTATAGTCGATTATGACGCATCACCGATGAGATTCAAAGAGCTGAAGCCAGCCGAAGTAAACATACGTTTTCTCGCGAAATATTGTTTTGTATTCAATAAAAACGCAATATCACATCGCTCAATCCGCAAAAGAGTAGGTTGCCGATACTAAAAGTAGCACGGAGCGTGTGTTCAGGCCCTTATATCAAGATAGTTAGGACTACACTTTCAGAAATAGTTTCTAAACCAGAGGTTTTTATTTGAATGCGAAACAAATGTTAGTTATTATTAGTTATGTTAGTCATCAATATGACTAGTACGAAAAATAAATTCGAGATATTTCTAAAAATGTTTGATGCTTATGGAAATTATTTTTAAACAAGCAATATCTTGAGCTTTTATTCTAATTTTAGAGTCCCTGCACTTGGACAGTAACTATAGTAGGAAGTACATTACCTCTACGATCGCTTTCGGTATCCAGGTTATGGCAATGAATAAGCTTTCTTTTAAAGACATATCATTCGCCAAAGCCACCAGAAATGCTGCCAGCATTCGGAGAACCAGTGCTGCCATAATGCAGCTCACTATGAGACCCAGTTCCGTGACGGCTATTTGCGACACCTGTAGAAATATAAATACAAAATAAATAATACAATTAACCGGCTTTTGAAAACTTAACCATTATGAAACAAAGAAAAGTCCATATCTTAAGCCTTGATGTGAAAAGAAATGATCATGGCATAAAATATAAATTTACTTTGGAAGTTTACTTAATCCTTCTCAGATTATAAATAGTTTTACTAATCGTCCAATTCAGAGACTTAGCAACGCAAAAAATGGAACATATCACCTCTATCACGTTAAGCGTTCTAAAAGCGGAAAAATATTGAAGCGTTTTGTTAGTTCCACGTTTTATGTGCCGAAAATGAACAGATAGATTAAAAAAGTTTTTATTCATCTCCGTAAAGTAAAGAGACTCGTTAAAACAAGGAATTAATTCGCAAGCAAAAATTTTGTCGATCATACTTTATAGAAAAAGTTAACTGAATTTTGAACTTGAAATTGAACCTTAAGCTTTCCCTACTCATATTGTAAGAAACGTACGTTAGTCCAAAACTTTATTTGGATATTTGCATTCATTTTTTTTGAAATTTCTGTATTTTAGCTTACTTTCTCATTATCTAATTCTGTGGTTATTACATACTTGTGAGACTTTTTATTATTCACAGCTGATTTAAATGTAAATTTTGTGTTGCTTAATCATTAATGATGTAATCGTAGATAGGTAAACTTTTCTTTCTCTACTATAGACAAATTTAGTAAACTGCCTATTTTTTCGAAATCACGATAAAATATCTCTGTTATAAACTAGTAACGTATCACCGATGCCGAGGCTATCACGACTGTGATCTAAAATCTATACGATATGTGTTAGCAGTAAGGCTGATCCTGGCTCATAGATAGAACACTGTTAAAAATTAATTAAAAACAGTTTCGCAAGCTAACAAAATAATGACATACTAATAATGAGTCTGAAAATAATTTGTTTGCAGTGGCTAGAGTTGAAAGTCTATACAAGGCACAGATAGAGTTAACGATTTTATTCCATTATCTCGCATAATGAAACTGACGTCAATATTGCTACATGTTCAGTAAAAAAATGTGATTGTATAATTTTTTTATTCCAAACGAATATTTTGCCATTATTGTGTTTTATATTTTTTCCATACAAAAAATGGATTTGGTTATATGGTTATAGTTATCTATCAAATTATTTTATGGAGGCTGTCTCCCTTAGTAAGTCTTTTTTCAATATGTAGTTTCACGCAAGTTTCCACTGCTTCTTCACGAATAACTAAGCTTTCACGATTTTCCGGTAATTCATTCTTAAATAAACTGACAGCTAGAAAAAATCTTATACCAATGAGATTACCAACAAGTCCGAGCGAATAAGTGATACACCTTATCAAATACCCTATTCGATCTAGTGGTGAATGATAATACATTTTGTCAAGTGTAGACGCCCTGCATTTTTTCACGATTTAGAGTCAGCTCACTTGGATTTAATTACTTTTGAAGTATTACCTATAGCTTAAGCAAGCAAAGAAAACTTCAGTACATACTTACATCCAAGAAATAACCACTGAGTGTAAAAAGCATGGGTTCGAAGATCCTCCAGAGGAGTTTGTATACTTCTGAGACCGGGTTGTTGTTGATCGGCCAGTCCCGCCGCGCCCACCGCGTGGCGGCTGTGCCGGCGCATACCATGATGGCTACTCCTGCTGAAAACATATAACTGGTTTAATATATACAGATTTTTACATTTTTACTCTCGGGCTCGAAGTAACTTTGCCTGCGGTAGCTGACCAGAAGGTAAAACTTGGAGATGAGGTCTATGCCTAGAGCTCTATGTCTAGAGCTATGTAGTCTATGGTCTAGAGCTATGTAAAGCACAGTAGTAGTCAAAAGACTCTTCAACTATTCTTCTTTTATAAAATCAGATTTTAAAAGAAATTGCATATTTTTTGTTTTCTACTGTCATGAAAATTTAGGCTTGCCTAAGGTTAAAGAGCGTTGCATTCCGATAAATTTCATAATTAGTCACTTACATGCAACAATTATTAAATTCTAAATTATTCTTATTGAACTTGGCCACGTTAATCCGGGGAATTATTGTCATTTCTACCGCCAAGCAGTAATCCACCAGTAAGCCAAGCATTAGCATTACTGTGTTCCGGTTTGAAAGGTGTAGCCGGCGAAATTACAGGCACATGAAACATTCCACCTCACGTCTCAGAGGGCGCGCATACGTTGCGACTTGGGTCTTGTCGGACCTTAGTAGGGAAGGACCTAAGCCGTATTGCTTGATATGGGCAGAGGTTTCCACTAACACCATCTACTCATTTCGTAACAATAACATAAAATGTAGTCATTATTAGTAGTTGTTGGCTTGAGCGTATATTGATAATAAATGCAGTTTGAATAAAACCCATTAATTATAGCAGTACTTCACAGTAAAATTAACTTTTTATTTTATGAACTTATAAAAGGTTGACATTTAAGGTCATAGACAAAGTCACATCGTCCAAAAAGGCTATTAGTAGATTGCTCTCAATTTGATAAATAGGTGACTTGCTTCATCGGATTGTTTTTATTTTAAAACCAGATTTACTCGCCTCTAGATTAAATCTCGCTTCTTTTTAGTGAATCTTCTATCAAGTCTTTTTAGTAATTACAGTAAGTTGATTACAAAAAATTTTGTTTCATTTTCAATTCACTATTGATTCACACGTTGCAAAACTTGGTTAATGTACTCAATAAAATTGATTTATTTGCACAGTTTAGCTCGCAGTTGGTAGTAACCCTGCCTTCTGCGTTGTAGGTCGTGGGTTCGATTCCCACCCAGGACAAACATTTGTATGACGAACATAGGTGTTTGTTCTGAGTCTGGGTATTGATATGTATATTTATTATATAAGTATTTACAAAAAAATAGTATTTAAGTATTATATCAGTTGTCTGGTTCTCATGAATAAATATATGCCTAGCTTACTTTGGGGCTAGATGGCGCTGTGTGAAATGTCCAACAATATATATTTATTATTATTATTTATAGCAGATATGTAAATAGAATTCTTAGACTCGCATATTTCTTAAAACAGCGACAGTTTTAGATCCTTTTCGGTATTTTAAACTCATTCTGTAACCTAATGTATCGTTTAATCACTTTTAATGTGATATATGTTTAAAGATAAAGATAAGAGAAAAAAAGATAAAAAAAAGAAAAAAGAAAAGAGAAAAAAAAGAAAAAAAGAGAAGAAAAAAAGGAAATAAGATAAATAAATAATAAGATAAGAAATAATAATAATATTTTAAAGATAAGAGATGAATCAGTATGTTCTTGCACTCATGTGATATAATGAATCTATTGAAAGTAATTGAAGCGAAGGCTAATAAAATGACAACAAATTGATGATGTGATAGAGTTGAAACACTTGTCCCTACTTGTGGTCATGAGTGCCGTACGTTGAGTAATTAAATGTTATGTCTCTTTGAGATAAATAGTTATTTTAGTAATCGACATCGTCAGATTGGAATAAGTAGGTGTAGATATAAGATTTAGTTTGCTACCTAGATGGAAGTTTTGCACAATGACCTATCACCATGCTATAGTTTCCTCATGAATTTTCCTCATGCATAGGTAGAAGAATTCGTTTTTGTCGTAGGTATATGAACTTTACGTGGAATATTTACTACTGACATGGATGAAATAATACTTAAAAATCAGCAAAATATTATTTATTATTTTTTTATTTAGATTTTGCAACAATTGTTTTAAGCGTTTGTTCATCGTCTTCTTAGTTATCACTCACAAGTGGAGCAAAGTATTGAATTTCAAATAATATTAATACTGTTGTTTCTTGAAATTGTTTTACAGATTGTTTACTTGGTTTCGATTAATTAATTTAGATATCCCTACCCCTCAGTAAAGTATATCATGCTGTTCAGCGAAACTATGTTGAACCATTGTGGTGGAAGGATTAGCCAGTAGACTCAGCGTTACCTTAGTCTGAACCATTGACTCGTTAAGAAGAAGAAGCGAAACTATGATGAAACAGATAAAGTTTTGTTCGTCACCGCTTGGTACAATTCTTCCGAAACAAAGTAACAACTTTTCATGAAAACAGTGTAAATCTGAAGTACCTAATAGAACAAAAGCATCTTTTGCAATATTTTCGACATCTTTGTACGATATGATATGAATCTGATATGAAAGTGATAATTCCATTTTACTTACTCTGTAACATCTTTTTTACTATCACTACTTTTTCGTTCTTGATTCTTAAGATGTAGTATGGCCACCATTATAGACAGATTTAAGAGCTATTCGCTTTGGACGTGGCACGGTCCGACTAGAGGCTAGTTAGTTAAATAGAGGTAATAGAGGCGCGTACAAAAGGAAGTAACGTCGCCGCACCACGTCACCCGGCTTCCGATGTGTGGTGGGCCTAAAATGATTGATGGGAATAGGGAACAAACATGTGCTAAGAACAGCTATGCCTAGGTAGCGAATTCTCTCGTAGTGAAAACCTTAAGCTTTATATCAACAATAAAAATATCAGATAGCTCAGACCTTTCATGTGTCGTGTAAGAGGAGCGGGCGAGATGACAGTGGGATGCGTGTAAGAAGTCATAGAAAAATGTGATTTGTGTCTTCCCGTATCTAAGTATGATATTATAAAGGGCAGAGGAGTCCACTTCACATCATGGGCTATCAACTCATTCTGTAACTAACTCACAAAAAACTTATAGAAAATCTCATACTATTTTCGTACACCTAATTATTTTCTAAATTAATGAGGGTATGACTATATACGAGAAACTGACCCCAAAGACAAAGACAAAGACAAAGATATTTATTTGCATAAACATGTGTAGGTTAGATAGTAAAGGTATAAGGTAGTAAAGGTAAAAGAAAAGGTATAGTCACAACAAGTCTCACCAATAGTGGTGTGCAAAATTATAATTGATAATTCCCCCAAATTGATATTCTATAATAATAATATTGGTGGACATTTCACACAGCGCCATCTAGCCCCAAAAATAAGCTAAGCACAGCTTGTGACAATGGAATCAGACATCTGATGCACATACTTGTATAATTTTTGTAAATATATATAACACCAGACACAGAACAAACATCAATGTTCGTCACACAAATGTTTGCTGGAATGGAACTGTTTGCAAAATGGTGGAAATCGAACCCACGACCTACAGCACAGAAGGCAGGGTTACTACCAACTGAGCTGTGAGGCCAGTCAATATTCTGCATAGTGACACTAGAAGGCAAAGAAGCCTACAACAATTTCTATCGAAATAATATAAATATACTTACAAACTCCACCCCAGCCAAAGTATCCGCCTGCATACATTAACAGATAACCTCCACTGAAAACGAGGATGCTCCTTATTGTAGGAGCATAGAAATCACCATGATCCGGTATGTAGTCAGCTATTATACCCCACAGTACACCCAGACCTATGCCGACGAAGATTGCTAAGATACCCTGCAAAAATATGACGAAGATTTATTATTTTTCATGGGATAATCATTCAAAATTGAGAAAATGGGATTTGGTGTGCCTTAACACTAATAAATAATAAAAATTGCCGAATATAATTGATAAAAAAGCCCAACCCCAATATCTAGCATAGATTGTAAAATATTAGTATTTACTACGCATTATATGACATAATCAGATTGCAATCCTTGCACCTGTATTTAAGCTGAACAAAATGATTGACTTTGTCTGCGTAGTGTTAAGAAGCGATTTTTTTTTATATTAATATATCAGATGATGGGCCTAGACTCTCCTACTCACTTGAAGTTAAGTGTAAGAAGGTTGGGGAGGGCCTAAGACGAATACTTTTAGTATGGGCAGAGGTTTAATATAAGATGGCAGTTGGTAGTTTAATATTGCACGACCCGTAACTTATTTAAACAAAATCTTTTGACGGGTGATAGGTGGTTTGTTTCTGAATTAGGGTAAGAAAGGAAAATCTTAAAATCACACATTATTTAAAATTTTGCATCCCAAATGTAGTCTCTCACAATTCGCAGAGAGCGAGTAAAGCTCTGCATAGATAAGTGTTTAACAGCAAGCTTTTCCAGTTACAAGTAGTCTGAATTTTGTTCAAGAGCTATGCAGCCGAGAGGGTAGCCGAATTGTAAATCCGGCAATCCATATTCGAGTACTCGCGTGCTTAGAGCACTTTAGAAGTCTTTGTTTTGATATTTCATCAGTACGACATTTATTGTCTTATTAACGAACTGAAGTTTTCCTGTTTCTTCGGGATTAATGAAATCTCGCTTGGGCGTGCATAAGAATCTATATTTCATGCAATGGACAGATATTAATTAATGGAGGAGAAGATTAAATGCAACCAAATCATTAATTTCAATCGAATGGAAATGTAGTTTAGTCCTCAGCTATCTGTATCATACACCAAAAGTAAATTCTACCTTTTTTTATGTTATGTAGTTACGGAACGAGCCGACGGCCCACCTGGTGGTAAGTGGTAACCTCGGCCCATAACAACCGATGCGACTTGGGTCCTCCCCCACTAGGTACGACAAAACCCAAGTCGCATCTTATGCGCCCGTAACTATGAGACGTGTAGGTGGAATGTCTCATGTGCCTGTAATTTCACCGGCAACCACACCTTTCAAACCGGAACACTAACGTGAACGCGTTACTGCTTGGCGGCAGAAATTGGCATGGTGGCAGTACTTCCCCGGACGAACTTGGCAAGTTCTACTGCTCTTACTAAACCTACCTTTACCTCTTAGATAAATGGTTTACGACAACTTCACGTTTCTTGGGTGGCACCTTTCATCTACGTACGTATTCTAACATTCTACAAACCCTCATACGATACTGCAGTAGATTAAAATTCAGACAACATGAATCCTTCAAAACTTCATTGTGTTATACGATTCTATATAATGTATATATCATGTAATCTATATATGTTAAAAGATTCTATATAATACAATGTTGCTTTGAAATTAGAACCTATTCTAACAATCTACAAATGTCTCGTATCTCGTATGGCACTCGTAATAACCTCAATCGCTATTCTAATAATTCTCTATTAATTAAAATTAGACTAAAAAGTGTGTATTTCCGAAAACACTACAAAAGTTGCGTCATAACTTTTTACTCCACAATACAGACAATTTTTTTTTTTAGGAGTTCTCTACAGTATTTATTTACCTTTACAATTCTGTATGTGAAAGAAGCGGGGTAAAATATAGCGCTGTTGATAACTCCAAACATTCCTTCAGTGAACGCAGTGTCCAGTCCACCGGCGTTTCCTACTAAAAGTGCTATTTGCTTTTTAACTCCAAGACCCCGCGCATGAAGTTTCATTGCGGTAGGTACTATTATAGCAGGTGATACTGATGCCAATATTGAACCTAAATGAAGACCTGAAAGGAGAAATATAAAAAATGGTAAATGGCCCCATCAGTTTATCCCTCCATTAGGGGTTTCTTGTCTGTTCTTCTCCATGGAGGGTCGGATAGGGATTGAACAGGCATCAAACTTATCGATAAGTACGCGTGACCTTATGTTTTGAATAATATTGACGTTTCCAAGCCATTTCTTTATGAATTCTATGGAAATAAAAGTTTTGACTTTGACTTTGACTTTGAGTTAAAGTGCAAATATCTGCACGGATGTGCACCAGTTACTACTTTTTATATTGTAAATAAAAAAAAAACTTTAGTGCAAGGTTAACGTTTAAAATTAAAGTATTAAGTGGTTAATGGACTGCAAAGCTTTCCGAAACGTCATAAACAGAAAATCATGCTTCATGTATACAAACTTATTAAATTACTTGTTATAGGAACAGTAAACATTATAAAAATATCGGAGTTTATCGTTAATGTAGGCTTTTTGGGTAATATAGCTAACGTTTGAAAAAACGTCTGCTAAATACACTTACCCCAATACCAAGGATAATCGAGCAGTATGTGTGTGAAGAAGGCCGTCGACAAACACTCCACGATCCAAGGCAGTGTGGCCAATGAAAAAACTTTCACTGAATTATCTTTTATGTAATCCCAGTTCCAGCCGAGAGGGCCCTTAGTCAAGATAATTACGGGGTAAATTCGCCTGAAAAATAAAATGGGTGAAAAGCTTCCAGCCAATTACTTACAGAAAAAGTTACACGTGTTTGAAATATACTCATTATGAAAAAATTGGCATTGTACGGATATTATTGGAAGAAATATTGTAGCAAACACGTTACGGAAAAAATATGTCCTTACTAAATGGGAGAATAGAGGCGAGGTAATAAAGGAGAGTAATTATTTCGATAGCTTTTATGGCTCCTTATATTGAGGGTTACTTTTCCTATTAACGATATTAAAAGCCATACATGTTTCACTAAGTAATTTCTAAACCATTGTTTTTAGTCAGTTTATTCATACTATATTGTCTAATATACAATGAATAAATAAGTATTAGTGGACGTTGAAACAGCGAATTCTTACACAAATTAAGCATAGCTTATGTTATGGGAACTAGATACCCAAAAGAATATTATATACTTTACCGTAAATTAGGACAAAGAAGGCAAATTATTACTACATCAATATTTGTCCTGACTGGGAATCGAACCTACGACTTGGAGCGCAGCATGCAGTAACTACAACTAAGCTGTGAGGCCAGTCAAAGTATGTTCTCTTACTTCACTCATTTTTTAACTAAAATTTCTGCCTTGATATCTTATCACGATGTTTATACATTTTATTAATATATACTTATTTGGTAAGGCTTAGGGATGAAGGATAATACACAGCGTTATTACTATCTATTTTCTTCGTAAATAAACATGGATATACCTCAAATGAAAATCTATTACGTCCGCAACAGGATTTTCTAAGAAATTCTTCGGCCCGAAATTTCTATACAGCGCCCCTATTAACGTCATCCCGACCACGGGGTTGATTGTTGTATATCTTTCTAGCGTGTGGCCGACGGTGTACCCGGCCAGTACTACTCCAATCATGTTGAATAAAAACCCTCCAGGTAGTACCGAGTTCTTCAGAATGAACCATGACGCGAGCCAAAGGGTCAAACCTTAAAAAATGAATTAATATATACATCTAGTCAAGTACAAACCTCACGGTTGAAATATTGTAAGATTAGAATGTACGGACAATGAGTTGATCGAATACCGTCTGTGGTGCTCGGACAATTAGAGAATTACCAATAATACTTAAGTGTAGTGATAGGATTCAAGTGCTCTTCAAAGATTCCTTTCGTGCACTAGACAGAATATGTCCTCGAATATTTGGTTCAAGACATGCTGTTTTCCGCACAGTTTTTCAAGTGAAAAACTCATCAGTGACGTTAGGATTTGAACCCACGACCATCGGTTTGGAATTAGGGGTCTGTACTAATGGGCCACCACGCATTCAAGGTCGGATAGCTGAATTTAAGTAATCCAGTCAGGTACCGGTCGTGTGCTGCGAGGCTAAATCTTAATTTGAAACTAGGTATTTCTTGAAATTATATTTATACAAGAGTTTAAACACATGCAGTCCAGGTGGCATGCACTCTTAACAACACTAAAACTCTAATCCAGAAAAGAATTTTTGCTTGTCACACAAATGTTTTGGCCCAGCCGGGCTTCGATCCCGAGACCCTTTGCTTTGCCGGTAGAGTTACTACCAAGTAAGCAACGAAGCTACCGCTAAGCATTTAATAATGTTCACGAGGTATTAAATTAATTCTGTGATAGACGAAGAGCCTTTTATGAAAGTTTTTACTGTACTAGTCTATCATTAATGATAAATGGATGTGGTGAGTTTTCAGTTTCGGCTCTGTACATAGAGATAGTAAATCAATCACAGTATATAATTTATCATGCTGGATGCAGAAACGAAACGATTCGATGTTTAGATTCTGAAGGATGTTGGTGAAATTACAGTCATATCAGATGATGTGTTTTCAAATCTTAGAATTCACAGTTTTGCGAGGTCCCTTTTTTTGGTCGAGGCCCTTCTTCCGTACGGGAAGACCCAAGTTGTGATGCTGTTGTTATAAGCAAAGGCCATATTACCTACTCGTTACTTTGTCATATTTCAAAAAATGGATATCGTTTCAAATGACCATATAAATATTCAAATATAGTAAAGATTTTTTGTTTATTATTTGGTTATATAGAGACAGAGCAAGCATTAATAAAGTTGAATTTGGCATAAGATTAGTGTGAACTAAAAATAAAACGAGATAGATAGTTTAACCGCTAAAATGTTCTTATGATTCGTAAGTAGTCACAGTAAATTCCATTTATTGAGGGCGATTATACATCACTTGAATTATCAACTTATCATTTTTAAAAGGAAAATAACGAAGCGTTCAATACAAATTAATCAGTTAATTTATTCGAAATTTTGTTATCATAATATTGAAAGAAAGTCATTGCTTTTACCGGGGATATTTGTATGTGTGCACGTATGTTATCAAAGCATTGAACACTCACCGCACAGCAAGACGCCAAAGTATTGTCTCAATTCGGATACGGACGGTGTTGCCAGCAACAATTTCCCAACTAGTGTATTGCTTTCCGATTTCCCATGTTGCTCTCTGAAGTGAAATATACACAATGAATACATAAAAACAAACGCCTAGGTGTTATGCCGTTACAAAACGTATACTTACTCACGTTTTTGTGGGACTAATGTCTAACTTTGTGAGGTTATGTTTCCTGAAATTGAGATCTGGAAGAACAAAGAGATCGTTAATAATCATAATCATTATCCTATATGGATCCACTGTTGGACATAGGATTCTTCTATTTAGTGCCAATGGATAAGATCTTTGGCTCTTCGCATTTACTTAAAGGCACATTAAAATAAACTACAAATTTTAGTTTACTATTAGTTTATTCTCTATTATCAATTGTTTATTTTTAATGAGATTGAAACAAGGGAACTAGCATTATGCGACTGATTGGCTTTGGCCCTACTATAATTTAGGTACGGGACGACCAAGGTGTTTGCTGAAATTAATTTTTGCTCGCGTCCGTAGTTGTTTACCATCTGAATCCCTACACGTGTCCCCGGGTAATGCAAAAAGAGCAACCCAAAGTAGCAGTAGAACTTGTGCTATATTCGCCCGGAGAAGTATTGTCACCACTCCTGTTAATCTGCCGCCAAGCAGTAACGCACTCGTGTTGCTGTGTTCCAGTGGAAAGGATCGGGTGCCGGCGAAATTGCAGGCGCATGAGACGTAACATCCCCGTCTCGTGATGATGAACGCAACGCAATCGATTTAAGTAATCTCGTATTTCGGTAGAGAGAACTTGCGTCGTATTTCTGTTGTCTATGGGCGGCGGTTATCACTTAACTTCAGGTGGGCCGTCAGCTGGTTTCGTCATTAATGTCATATAAAAAAAACATCATTTGCTCGTTCCATTATTCACATTTCAGTGGTAATAACTTTTCCAAGTAGGATGAAAACATTTGAAACTCTGGAAAACATCAATAAATCGAATAGTGCAACATCGAAACTGAAGCCAGACATATTTCCTTGTCACTATAATTGTTATGGCTGGTTAATAGCATCGTTCATGTTTTTAATTGTCTTTATGGTGTCGATGTATATGAACTATATGAACATGACTGGTTCTTCATGCCTATGAATCAATATTGTCGCTATTCGTTGCTGACATCTTTAAAGTAGCTTTATTAGGACTAGCCTAGGTACCCTCGATATGTGAGGGTTGTGTGATGAGGGTGGTGCAATTACTATCGCTTTGGAGGCAATCACAAATATTGAGAATATCCTAAAAATATGAATCAACAAATTTTGAGAATTGATTTGTGTATTTGAATTAATAACTATTTAAAAACTCGTACCAGTGAAGCAGAACTTTTTGCAAATTAAAATTTGCTTTCGAATTTTATATATTTGAAATATTTCGTTCACACGCATCAGTTAGAATTAACATGCTTTAACAAATTTATGAGCCGGTTCAGATGGTAGGGAGAGCGACTTGCCATTTCATAAAAAAACAAAATTGTGTGTCTGTTACTGCTAGCTGTCGCATAGGACGCAATACACGCGAAGATAGGTGGTTTTTTTAGATACTAGCTGTTGCCCGCGACTTTGTCCGCGTGGAATTCGGTTTTATCACACACCCCTATTTTACCCCCCCGAAAAAGTAGCCTAAGTTACTCCTTGTTACATTAGCTATCTGCCAGTGAAAGTCCCGTCAAAATCGGTCCAGCCATTTCAGAGATTAGCCGGAATAAAAAGACAGACAGACAAAAATTGAAAAAAAAATTGTAGTGGTATAAGTACCGTATATACACATCCATATGCACTTAGTAAAAAGCGGTTTTTTTAATATTACAAACAGACACTCTCATTTTATTTATTTGTATAGATTGTGTGATCGATCTCTTTGGACTCCCTACGCACATGTAGTCGGACTATTATGCCCCAATTTTGACCACCTCTCACACGCTCAGTACGTAAAATCTTACGATAAGTGTGGGGTGTTTCATTACGTACCTTATTTACAAGCGGCAGTCACGCGGCCGATTATCCTTAGTTCTGACATAAAATTGGATGAAACGGAAACCCTATTTAATAACAAATGTACGTGTAGCTGATATCGTCGTGTACGCGCAGTTTATTGACGTTCAATTAAAGTTCTTATTACAATGATATTATGATACATAATTATTCGTATTTTGTACATCGTAGTGGCTTGTTGATACTACATGTGTTTCTGTATAACGAGAAAGTTTGACATGTCTTATCCATATTTTTGATTAATTTTGGTTTTACTATCATCACTTCCTTGCTCATTAGTTTGTCTGCGTAGATTAAGCATGTGAAAAGATTCTGCTTATACTATAAAGAATAACTAAAATACAAATACAGACGCGAATGGAATTTCGAGGACACATCTATAAAAAATGTGTTATGGTTTGTTTTATTTATTCTGGTTTTTAATCCATAATAAAAAACCACTTTCTGGCGAAACGTCCTTATGAGTTTCATTATAAGATAAACATTTTAATAAATTTACCTTCTTTAAGTAGCATCTATGTGCTGCAAAAAATATGTTTCTAGAGCCAGTGGTTTGAGGCATGTATTGCATCGATCATCAGGCATCTAACAAACATTTAATACCTTTTCAGAAAACTTATAATTAACTTACTTTTACTGTATACAGATTGCCATGTAATTAAAAACAGAGACTCACCAGTTTCACAGTCGTAATTGGTCATCTTCTGCAATAATCCTCACTATTACTTTCTTTCAGGGAACAACCTGACTTTGAGCTCGCTTCGATGCGTATTTCATAAATGTAAACACATGATTTAATCGAAATTATAAACACTTGTGACTGTTCTCAACAACCAATCAGCCGTGTGGTCTCGTTTAGTGTCCTCCCGACAATACGATTCGTCGCATGCGCACTGCGTCCGTCATAATAGAAAATAAATTAATCACCATACATCGAAATATGACTGGAAAAAGGTATGAACGTACAATTGACGTTTGAAAATATTGAAGCGAGAATTATTCAACAGTGAACGAGCTGCCGGACGCGCGGTCGGCGTACCGTCCGCCCTCGCATGCTCGTAGTTTTTACTACAACTAATTATACGGTCTCGAAGTTTGAAGAGCTACCCAGCACCTAATTGATTTTGCCTGCCTGTTTCAAGGTAGCTTTTAAGATGTGGTTTCAATCGGGTTAAAAAAATGCTTTTTCGTATTAATTTATATAGCGAAATTCAATGGTAAAAATGTTATCACTGCATTAAATGTCTCGGGTATTTTTTAGGTTAACTTAATTTAGGTTTTAATTTTTTGTCTATTAATACTTTTTAACTTTTATTTAGACAAACATTGTTGACATAACTGTAGCGATTTGCATATCAACTGCATAAACCTGATAATTATTGAATATAGATGAAACATCTAATATTTAAATGTTTCATTGATACAAGAAAAACGAGACGTTACAGACATGACTCTTGGCACAAATTCAATAGTTATTTTAAATTTAGTTAACTGGGAGCTGGTTTTTTATAGATGGCATTGACTTAGAGAATGATACATATAATAATTGTAGATATTGTAGATAGACAACACGAAAAAAACATTACACACTCCTGCACTAGGATTCCTTGTCACAGGTGGCATGGGAAAAGATTGCACACACAACATCCAATGTCCGAGTGCAGATTTATAGTGCGGTTATATATCATCACGAATCACTGAACTCGGGTGAAACAAAAACTTTTTTTTCATCTTAGACGTCACAACAAGTCGGTTATGAACCTATTCAAACACGACCTTTGGATCATAGGACCTCCTGCGGTCAGCGAAGTCAGTAACAGTGTTGTCTCATGAGCCGTATATTTTTATTATTTTTAATGATATTTTACGAGTTTTCTCACGTTTTTCATATCAAATTAAGTGTGCAACGTAGTCTAAAACACTTTTACCTATGTTACCTTCATGTATTTTTGAGGCATTCGAATGCGCGATTTCACGGCGCTTACACTCTTTTCGGCGCACCGTTGTCAATGATTCACAATTCTGTTAATTGTGTATCGCAGTCTCGTCTACAAGGTATTTCTACTATAAAATAATCAGTGAACTAGTACGGCCAATAGAATGAAATCACTGTCACGTCCTTGTGCTGTTCATCGCTTATGAACTGTATTTTTAAGAGCAGTAGAACTCTCGCCAAGTTCGTCCGGCGAAGTACTGCCACCATGCCCATTTCTGCCGCCAAGCAGTAACGCTTTCGTGTTACTGTGTTCCGTTTTTAAAGGTGTGGTTTCCGGTGAAATTACAGGCACATGAGACGTTCCACCTACACGTTTCAGAGTTCGGGCGCATACGATGCGACTTGGGTCTTGTCATACCTAGTAAAGGAGAACCCAAGATATTGTACTGTTACTTGAGTTTTATACAGTGTTTATTTTTATTATATTATATTTTTCTTTAATTATCTTAATTGTATTGTATTTTTTTTTTTGTTAAGTTTATTTTATAATTTTATACTGAATTATTTCACCTACCTCTTTTACATATTTTGCACATGAATAATCTTAATTTAATCTTAGTTATATAGGGACGTAGTGGAATTCAGTATTATAAGATGACTATGGCTAGCGGATGTGGCTTCTGGTTTGATTACAAGCTCCCGGAACAAACCATTGACTGGCCTCATTGCTCACTAACAATGCTGCCTTCTGCACTGTAGGTAGTGGTTTCGATTCCCACCCAGGACAAACATTTATGTGACGAACATAGGTGTTTGTCTCGTGTCTGGGTGTTAATATGGTATTTCCAAAAAAATTGTATATTAGTATTATATCAGTTGTTTGGTTCCCATGACACAAGCTATGCTTAGATTACTTTGGGGTTAGATGGCGCTTTGTGAAATGTACACCAATATTATTATTATTAGGTTCTTGGTGGCGAGTTTTCAACCTGAGGATAGTAGCTAGCCGTTCGGTTATTACGTTCCTACCCCCACGCTTTGGTTTACACGCGATGATTCCGTCACCGGAAGCTCGAGCTAATTGTAGGATAGTTCCCGAAGCTGCACGAGCTATGCATTTATACTATTGGATGTGTAGCTCAGGTATTAGACGTTTTACCTAATTGAACCATTATAATAACCGCTTCAAGTCTACTCTGGCCAGGGATCAATTCAGGGATTGATTCAGGTTATATCCAAGAAGGGTTACTACCTACTACACGCAGCTGCCTTGGAAGAATCGGGATTTATTCTATTCGATTATCGAACTAGTTAATAAAAATACATTAATTTCTTCAATGGGTTTGTAAGTTATAGTCAATAGATAGTATTCTCTTTTCTCTTGGTAGTAATTAGGCTGTAGTTGGTAAAATAACTACTTTCTGCGCTTAGGTCGTGGGTCCGATTCCACCCCGGACAAATATTTGGATGACGAACACAGTTTGTTCTGTGTCATAGCAAAACCTTAAGTCATCCCTCATATTCAGACTAAACTTGAGACTACACACATACATATCCGCAAACATACACCCTCTTGTTCTATTCAGGGTATAAAGGCATACAAACTGGCCATTGATGTAAGGCTCTTCAGTTTGATGGGCGCATAATACTCGCATCACACAGAAAAGATATATCTCTTCGTAGTGCAACATGCAAACTGTTCGTTATTGCGCCAGCAAAAGGAAGTCATTCCGGCGGTAAACAATAATGCACGTCGGAAACGTCTTTCACGGTATACCGGCCAGAGTTGAGTTGGCAACCGACGAGGCTCTGAAGAGCGGGCAATTTGTGCAGTAACACCACCCGGATACTGGCTGCTCATTAACTATGAACGCCGTCATCAAGTCACTCTTCTTCAGCTGAAAAAACGCCGTTCAACACAGCACTCGCCTCGTATAAATGCCGCTGTGAGGTGCTTTTGAGCGGCCACCGCTGTAAAGTGCATATAAATTGCGCTGCTAAATTGAAACGGAGATATGAAAAGAACTTCTGAAAGACAACCCACGGGTTGCCACTTTTATATCCGCGACCTTTCAAAGAGATGAAAACGGCTGCTCTAAATTATCTTGTAGATATTGAGGCAAACCGTGATATAAGTATCACTTGGTATAATTACGAAAACCTTAACCGTTAATTACTGGCAAGGGATCCTGCAGGTAGTCTGATCATTTTATTATTTACCCTATTTTGTTACAGCCGTAACGGAGGTGGGCGTTGATGTCTGCGACACAGTCTTGTTACTTCTGTATATAATTCAGTTTTGTTTCTCAATTGCAATTTTTTTCCCCTAATAAAATATTCTGATAGATAGATAATACTTTATTGACCACCATACATGGAAATTTCATAAAGATTAATACTTAAGCTAAGGTAATACAATGGGCGGCCTTATCGCTAACAGCGATTTCTTTCAGGCAACCTTTAACCTTTTTGATTTATTTATAAGATTATAAGAGCAGTAGAACTCTCGCCAAGTTCGTCCGGGGAAGTACTGCCACCATGCCCATTTCTGCCGCCAAGTAATAACGCTTTTGCGTTACTGTGTTCCGGTTTGAAAGGTGTGGTTGCCGGTGAAATTACAGGCACACGAGACATTCCACCTACACGTCTCAGAGTTACGGGCGCATACGTTGTGACTTGGGTCTTGCCGTACCTAGTAGGGGAGGACCCAAGCCGCATCACTTGTTATGGGCTGAGGTTACCACTTAACACCAGGTGGTCCGTCAGCTCGTTCTGTAAATGTATTACATAAAAAAAATATGTAATCATAATAATAATAAGCTTTGATGATTTGTCTTTATGAATTCTTTGGAAATAAAGTTTTTGACTTTGACTTTGACTTTAGTCTGGTTGTGTGAGTAGAACGCTTAACATTGCGCTACTTAAACAAGTTTGCAGCTCTCCGAGCTGCCTTAAAATTCTGACTACGAGGATACTTCTGATTAACTCGCCTGTAACTAGATATCACGACACTTTAAGAACTAGGAAAACCTCTACACAGTCTTCACTAACATCCTCTAGTCGGCTGATCTACGGACTTCGTAGTACCCGTTTCAGTTTCACAGAGCAACAAACTTATTCTCTCTAAGTCTTAAGCCAGATTTAGTTTCGATCCGTAGCACCTGCTCGCGAGCGTTGCTTAAATCTTTTCAATAATTTGAAACGCTAGACTAGAAAACAAGTTTATAACTTCCAGAGATTTACCGAGTGAACCGCAGTAGCAAGGCGCTTCAAGGCCTGTATTATGATAGAAAGCCGGTTGGCGATTTGTTCTCGGGGATTTTCTTGCTGTGTGTACGGGGCCGCTGTCGTCTCGAAGAATATTCTGATTTATCATTGTGAATAGTGTTTACGGCGGCCTATTCATGTGAAAATGTTTAGAGGTTTACATGAGAAAATTGTCATTTTTTCATTTTCAGTTAACTCGTAAAGGTGATGGGAATATTAGAATACAAATTAGGTATTGAGTGAAATCGAAGGGACTCAATATTAAAAAAAAACAACATTTTAAACCTTTTCTACTACGTTTATAATATAAATAAAATAAATAAATATTGGTGGACATTTCACAGAGCGCCATCTAGACCCAAACTAAACTAAGCATAGCCTTGTATCATGGAAACCAGACTACTGATATAATACTTAAATGCTTTTTTTGTAAATACATACATAATATAATACATATCAATACCCAGACACGAAGCAACCTATGTACGTGTACGTCACACAAACGTTTACCCAGGGTGGGAATCGAACCCACGACCTATAGCGCAGAAGGCAACGTTACTACCAACTGAGCTATGAGGCCAGTCACATATCTCACATATGTCTATCTGTTCGGTACAACTAACTTCCTGATGAGCTAGAGATTTGAGAATTTAAACATAGCTCAGAACTGGATGACAATATAATATTAGCTCGCTTTCTTGTCTGTCGGTATTTAGGGTTCCGTACGAAACATTTTAATTCGTTTTAAAAGCGTCGTATATTAAAAATATATTTTTTGTACTTTACTTGATGATTTTAGTGAATAGATAATCAATTAATTGCACATTACACAAATTTAAGTAACATTGAATTTGGACCGCATCTGCGTGCTTCTTATCAGTTTATATATTAACCATTATCATTTCTCCATGTCTCCTAAAACTTAGTATTTGATCAACAAAATTTATTTATTCAAAGCGCATTAAAATGTATTGTTTTTTGAATTAGGTTTCCCGAACGTTTTCTTAAAAACCACAGCAGCAATAAATTTGATTGCGGATGCAAATCCCGAGGGTCGCGTTGTTTACAATAGAGCAGTCGCTGGGTCACTCAGAATCTCTCCGATGTGTTTGGCTTCGAAACACTTGAATACATTTTATGTTACGCTATTGGACCCGCCAGCAACTTCGTCTGCAGTACCTAACCGGTCCCCAGGAAGAATTTTCAGATATAAAAAATATATATTTATCTAAACCTTAACAATTAATAAATTACTTTTTTGACAGGCCTCACAGTTCAGTTGGTGGTAACACTGCCTTCTGCGCTGTAGTTTGTGGGTTCCATTCCCACCCAGGACAAACATTTGTGTGACTATTATAGTCTGTTCTGTGTCTGGGTGTTAATATATATTATATGTATGTATTTTTTAATGTACATGCAAAAGCCACCTTTGAACTAATCTCGGCGACGGTTCTAGTATCAGAGAGCATGGATGGTTCCCGCACGGGAGAAATGTTTGCACATTCTGCAAATGTTTGTTCCGAGCGTGGATATTGTATGTAATGTTTGATATACAACACAGCGAATCATTATTGCTCCATGTCTTGAAACACAGATTAATAAGATACATCATAATATAAACTATATTCTACTGACTGGCCTCATAACTCAGTTGGTTAATAACCCTACCTTCTGCGATGTAGGTCGTGGGTTCGATCCCCACTCAGGACAAACATTTAAGTGACATTTGTAACATTGATGTTTGTTCTGTGTCTGGGTGTTAATTATGTATTATATGTATGTATTTACAAAAGAAAAAGTATATAAGTATTATATCAGTTGTCTGGTTCCCATGATACAAGATATGTTTAGCTTACTTTGGGGCTAGATGGCGCTGTGTGAAATGTCCACCATTATTTATTTATTTATTAAATTAAATATTAAAATTGGATCTCTCCATCTGCGTTCCACTTATCTAATACGAAAATGCTGCGGCTTAGCAATATGTTTAAGGAGTAAAGCTTTCTATAAAACTTAAGATACGTTATCTTGGTGAGACTGCCATCTATGGGCGAAATCAATGATTTGACGCACCTACCTGACATTCTATATTTCGACTGTAGTACAATACAGAACAAAACTAATCAATTATTCACATAACCTTGTTTGATTACTTGTTCTACCGAGGGCCATTGTAATAATCGGTCATGCGTGAAAGTTAAAATATTGACACTTTCTCCAAGTTTCTTTTCATTCAAACTTCGAATTGTTTTATTTAAGCGTTCACCACAGCTGTTGCGTGTTTGAAGGCCAGAAAGAATTGAAATTAAGCATAAAGTCGGGTCCCCTTTTATCTCGCTGACTCCAGCGAATACAGAATGTCGGGAGGGAATAATCAGGCCTATTTACATTTTGCTTAGACCCACCTGTCGCCAGCCGGAAAGCAGCGACCGCGGTTTGTATGCCATGCCTATCACACCAAAGTAAATATTTTAATTGGGCTCGTTCTAATAAAAGTTCATATTAAACTCGTAACTGATATTCGCCCTGTTGGTTTTAAAATCATTATAATATATGTTTTTTAAGTTTAGCACATTTTACAAAATCTTATGTACCATCTACGCCGAATATGGCTAGTGGAAAATGACTAACTATACATTTTAGCGCAAAAAGCTTCCTCTTCAGTGGAGAAATAAATAGAATTAGTCTTCAGATCAGCTCAATGGTTCTTATAGATTGTCTGTAACGAAATCGTTCTGGACGTTATAAAACTTTAGATCAACTAACGAAAAAAGCTTTCATAAGCTTTTGAAAATCTAAAATAAAAAACATGATAAAAGCGAGACAGCTACGCAGGAATGAAGTGACACAAAGTAAAACCACCTAATAATTAAAAGAGAGAACCTCTAAAAAGTTTAATAAACTGAGAGGTGTCGTTATTAATAAAATTATGTATAAACATTCTATTTTTATAAATAAATAAGATTAAATAAGTAATGGTGGACATTTCACACAGCGCCATCTAGCCCCAAAGTAAGCTAAGCATAGCTTGTGTCATGGGAACCAGACACAAGCTAACATATAATACATATTAACACCCAGACACAGAACAAACATTTAGGTTTCTAATACAAATGTTTGTCCTGGGGGGGAATCGAACCCACGACCTACAGCGCAGAAGGTAGGGTTACTAACCAACTGAGCTGCGAGGCCAGTATTATTTTGTTTCTCAGATAGACTTCAATGGATGCCATGTTATACAAACGACGGCTTAAGGCTTAAAGCTCCTCTGGATTTATTTAGCATCACAATTTTTTAATAAAGAGTAGTTGCCCGTTTCCATTTTTTTAAGATTTACCGAAATGCGTTGTGCTCAATAATTTTTTATTACAGCGAGAATTGAATATTATCTATTCTTTATATCTTGCATTACAATAAGAATAATGATTTAGATAATAAAGCTTTACAGTGAGAATACTTCTTGCTTTAAAGCTATGTTCAGATACATTGCATATACGAGATTAGATACATTACATACATTTGGTTTAGATTACTACACAGACTGCAAACATAAAATAAATAAGCACTAAATACAGGCAGCAATTCCCAACTACAGTTGAAAATAGTGAGTTTTTAATTTATAACTGGCATTCCGCTGTGTATTTCTGCTTAACTTTGAAAATTACTAACGGTAGGTTACCCATTGTGGGTCGTTTTGAAGCCGTTATGATCTTGGTTATTAGAATACAATATTATCTATACGTTTACTAATTAAGACTTATTATATATGTTAAAATTATTAAATAGTAAACTTATAATACTAATTCAATATAGAGTGAATTTGCGAATTTGAACTGAAGATGTCCACTGGTTATAACTTTAAGATCTAATCTCAGATTTATCCCTAAAGATGTCTGTCCCACAGGGATCGATACTCGGTCCCATCCTGTTTATCCTTTTTAGTGCAGTTACCATCCAGCACATAAAACACTGACATTTCCACCTACTTAAGAGCACTAGAACTCTCGCCAAGTTCATCTGGGGAAGTACTGCCACCATGCCCATTTCTGCCGCCAAGCAGTAACGCATTCGCGTTTCTGCGTTCCGGTTTGAAAGGCATATGAGACATTCCACCTACACGTCTCAGAGTTACGGGCGCATACGATGCGGCTTGGATCTTATCGTACCTAGTAGGGGAGGACCCAAGTCGCATCGGTTGTTATGAGGTTACCACTTAACACCAGGTGGGCCGTCGGCTCGTCTGTAATAGTATTACATAAAAAATATGCCAATTTTTTGAAGTTGTATCATTATTTCTTCCCTCAGATGAGATCCGTCGGAACACTTCCTCAACTCTTCCAATTGGCAATTAATCAGCAGCGATTTTTATTTAAAGTTCAAATTCTTTTTATCATGAAAGTATTAAGCTTAATTTAAATTACATATTAATAACAAGCTGCTTCAAACAGCTTACCTAAAATTCGGTTTACATCGTCAGCATCAATTAAAAATTACAGTGTTCATTACAACGCCTTGCGAAGGCATTGGGAATACGAATGAGAATTTTGCCTGGAAAGGTATCAAAATTTAGGTACAATCGGAGTGATCACGATTCCGTAGAAACAGCACAATTTACGATCAGTCTCAACTGTCAGGCGGTCAGGTCGTAAACCCATGAGAACCAGACCTCGAGGACCGTTACACTTTCTTAATTGTTTCTTATGGTCGCAGAGTCGAAACACAAATCTTCCTAACTCATTTTATGTGCGTTTCTATACAAGTTACCTACCTAAATTCACTTTATTCGAAAGAGTAGAAGAATAAAATAAATACATGTTTATATTTATTTTTATTTTGTTAAAAATATTATGCAGTTAGTAGATCTTTGATACAGCTAGTTTTACAATTATTTTGGAAAATATTTTTTCACTGCTCTCCACTGAACAAATTGATGTGTGTTTAATATACGGGTTGCGTTAAAATTCTTCCTTTCAATGAATGTGAGTACATTATATTATCTTTCGACTTTCTTTACTACCGATGCTTAAACAAAAAAAACTTTTGTAAGAAGGGATCGCACGAAATGATATATTTTGCAGCCAGACAGAATAACTTACGGAAAAAGGTTTGACGTGAAGTGGTGCAATGGAATGGAATATTTCAGAGAAATAACTCTAAGTTCGGTCAACGTTTCATACTACTAGGTAAATTTTAGTAGACATGAAAATGTTGAAGGGTCTTTCTTTTATGTTTTAGACAAATAAATTCATGTGACAAAAGCTGCGGTACATGTCGACTTATAGATTTCTTATCAATAGCACACACCTACAAATGTAACCCACTTCAGGCGAAACCATCCTGGCATGATATATTAATAAACTTTACGAAAATTAAAAGATGTTTTTCTATTTTATAGCCCGTGTCTGAAATAGGTTCAGTGTTATTAAAGTGGATAAAATTTATAATATAGACATAATCACTTAAGCTGTCTTTCAATCTGATAATGAGATAGATCTTATCATGTCACGAATAGATATACCTAAAATTGTTTACTGGTATGATCCCGATCACATGACCTGAGAAGTAGAATAAAAATAATTTACTTATATAAAAAGTGCGTGTTTTTATATCCTTATTAAACTATGACGGTACAATGCTAGAGGAAACCGACATATCT
This sequence comes from Chesias legatella, assembly GCA_947359385.1. Taxonomy (NCBI): domain Eukaryota; kingdom Metazoa; phylum Arthropoda; class Insecta; order Lepidoptera; family Geometridae; genus Chesias; species Chesias legatella. Next base: position 8,008,914 of record OX375783.1, read on the forward strand.
TAAACCAAAGATTGAAACTTAGCTAAATGGTTCAGGTATTTAACTCCATGAATTTGAACCTTCGGAAAAACTTAAGAACGTTACGTTGGTGCCATGCAGTTTTGCACAAAAGATATAAAGAAAAACGGTACGTACAAAATATTAAACAAATCTCTAACAAAGTATTAGATAACTTCATCCGATTACCACACAAAATCTAACCCTACATTTATTTGCACGCTTTAATATGTAAGTATGACAGTACCTACTTCGCTACGTTGACCACAATGCAAAGCCTACCCACTATTCATCAAAATGTGGCACTATGTTCTATTTTTGATTAATTGTTGATCTATTTTCAATTTATTATTGATCTATTTTTAATCTAGTTCTTCAATATATTGTTAATTATCTCAAAGCCGCCTCAAAACGTATTGTTTAAGAGGCAGTCTGGATTATGTGGGATGCCGGTCGACTTTGGTTAATTGGTACAAAGTAAAGAGGATTACATTTTTGAGCGGATGTACCAGTATTTATTCTTAATAATCAAATTGTTTGACTCAATTTCTTATGACGAGTCAACTTTTTAAGATGTTTACTAGCTTCTGCCAGCGTGGCTTTGCCCGCATGGTCTAAGTAAGTGTAATGGAATTAGGATTTAAAATTCAAAAGGCACACTACACGGATGCATGCAGTTGTTTTCTATCAGTATGCTGACTGGAAAGTGAGTCAGTTGAGAAATTGCTCGCAATATTGCTTGGGCATGTTCACATCGTGACCCGCTGGGTCCTGTTTTGTAGCGAGGAATTTAATTTTTTCCGAGACATCGGACATCCTTTCATGAAGTCACGACGCATACAATCCAGTTCTGGCTGTTCAATACTTATTCCCTGCGTAATATCAAGAATACCGAGGTATTTCCTGCATATCTACTAGCAGTATATCGACATTTCTGTAACGTATCACACGATAAGTATTTTAGGAGAGCTTAAAGCTTCTTGCTAAACCATTATTGCGTTGTTTAAGTAATAGTTGAGTTTATACAGTGTCATATATATAGTATGTATGTATATAATAAATATTATATATGTAAATGTTAATTTGGGTGTAACATTCTTCGTGACAAATCGTATTTTTGTTATGCATTTTTTTATTTCTCCTTATTCATGTTATTTTAAGGATATATAAATATAAATACTTACAAATTTGCTGTTAACAATATTCAACAAATTTATAATTTGATTTGACACTAGAAATATGTCTCTTAGTTGGTAGAGATTATTGTTATTAAGTGTAATTTAAATGCAGCGTATCTAATGACTATTAACAGGATATGATTACCGGTTGAATAGCTCTGGAATCCGTGGTGTGTGACCACAGGTCCGAATTACGATACATGACCCATGACTGCGCCTATATACTATATAATAACTCCTTCTCCTGACAGACTGTTGCAGAAGGTAAATTGCTGGATTTAGAAGTTTCAAGCACTACCATAAAAAAAGTTAACCGTGTAGTTAAAAGTGTTTTTAACACACGTTTTAACTGAATTATTACTATATGCTAAATTTTATTCTTTATTGTAAAATGAATACATAATACAAAACGTGCATAAGTAATAAATATACAAAGGCGAGCTAAACCCTAAGAAGAGTAATCTTCCAGTTAATCTTTGAGGCTATAGAGAAAAGTGATTTTTTAAAGGTAAAGCGTGTACCCAATAATGAGAAATATAAACTAAATTTGGAGTCTTTTTACAAGTATTATAATAAAAAACAATACACAAATATTAGGTAAAAAATATAACAGGTAAATACATGTTATATATTTATTATACACATTACATACAAACATAATAACGTAGTTCTAAAAAGAATAATAAGAGTACAACGTTTTGTGCTGAAACGATTTCGTATAAATCATCCATTGTTATACCACCATAACACAGGTGATCCTAGTTTGGGTACCAATGTGTTTCCAAACAAAAAAAAAAATGTTTAAATGTTTTATGTGTATGCTACGTTTGTATTTTTAATGCATTTTTAAGTTTAATAATGTTTGTTGGCGAAAAAAAAAAAAAAAAAAAAAAAAAAAAAAAAAAAAAAAAAAAAAAATTCATTTCATTGTTATCATTTTCAAAAGTTGCACGCTCTTTGACTTGTTCTTCAGTACATACAACTGCAGTCTGCGGAACCTCGTGTAAACCATACCTTACTGAAGTTTGTAGCTTTGAATACATTGAAGTTTAATATTGCTACGTTTGCGACGAAACGTTACCTTCAATACATATATTATACAAGATTACGTTTCTCGGTATGCTCGTCTCAAGGCAATATGGATAGTTATATTCAGGGCATTAATGATCAAATATATTCCTGTCAGTTTACGGCCTTATCGGAACCGGCGTCCCATCTATTATGATGGGCGTAGGTAAGGAGATCTATCAGCGAACGTTGCTAGTGAAATTACGATATGTAAATTCTATGGTTATTGAACTCAGATACTGTTAAATAATTCTTAAGATAATACTCGGGGCGAAGAGGGTTTTAAAACCCAAGTGACAGTTTTGACCTCATCAAAAAAGACAATTATTTAACTTAGGCTTCGAAGGTAGGAATCACTTTCTAAGGTTTTTTCTTTAAGCCATACATATCTTATAAGTTAATTTCAATAAAATTAGAATTATCGTCTGGAATGTTATCATAAATAGGTCATATTAATTTAATATTAATACAGTGAGCATTTTTAATTATTCGATTTTATTAATTATAAACATAATTTATAATTTCTGTTCCATTAAAAATACCTTAGTGCCTTATCTTTAATTTTATCAGTGATTGCGTATCTATTTAATTGCAAAAAAACTAGGTACGTAAGCATTATAATGGGAAAGCAAGAAGGGAAAATACACTAAAAACTAACTAACTAATTACTTATATATTATTATTATATAATTTAATAATATATTTTTAATAAAAATTTTAATAAAATAATTTTACCATGGAACACTACAGGATTCATCAACGTGTTGAAATTGTTAAAATTTATAATTAAAATCAGTGCTCTGCTAATGCTATACGGGAAGACCCAAATCCCAACACTTATTGCTTGCTATGGCCACTTGACCCCAGGTGGGCCATCTGCTCGTTACATAACTTTGCTAATGTCAGTTACGTAGGTAAAATATGCTGGATATGAAATGAGCACGCGAGCCACTCATAAACTTCACATTTTCATTTAGTATCGAGACATTCACGTGTTCTGCCAAATATTTTGATGTAACCTCATGCGTGCAAACTTTAGGGATACAATGTTCACTCAACACTCCTATTTTATAGCTGTTGCTGAAATGGAACAAAACATTTTCACCCGAATTGTCTTCGAATGTCGTAGAAAGCCCGCGTTTCTCCGTTCCACATTGCGCGGGTAAACTTATTTATTTGCCAAGTAACATTCTATCCTTTTATGCATCGGTGTGCCTCCGCGTACCTTATACTTGAGTTCAGGGTACTGGAAAACCGAGGATAAAGTTTTTTTTTATGAGGCTACTGTCACGGACTGAGCAAATGGGCCTCTTGTTTTTGAAAGATGTCGACTGATATATCAGAACAACAGTAATACGTATTGGGTCCTTCGCTACTTAGGTATGAGAGAATCCCGTACCATACCATACCATACCATTGCATCGTCATTCTAACACATGGAGAAAAAATATCTCACGTGTCTGACTTTTTTATGGTGGAACATTTCACACATCGCCATCTAGCCCCAAACTAAGCATAGCTTGTACTATGGGAACCAGATGACTCATAGAATACGTTCTGTAAATACATTCATATAAATACATATTAACACCCAGATACAAAACGAACATCAGCGCTCGTCGCATAAATATTTGTCCTGGCTGGGAATTGAACCCACAACCTATATCTCAGAAGGCAGAGTTACTAAACAACTGAGCTGAGAGGTTAGTCAAAAAATTTATCTATACCTACCAATCAAACTGGAAGAAAGTAAATGTATTACTTTTTGGCGGCAGAAATAATACATAAAAAATAATAGAAAAATGTTTGATCATCATCATAATGAAAAGCGTGGTTCATCAGGGTAAAAGAGTTTATTACTGAGCCGTTCAATAATTTTCCAAATAAATGTAAATAAATTTTCAATTTCTGAAAATTTTAACTTTACTGCAGCTTCCATCAAGGCACCCTTTCTAGCCAGCGTACCTGAAGATGCCTCGTGGAGAGGCAAAACATACTCCGTCGAACCAGAACATCTTATAGCTATTCAGGTTTCATGCCAGAGCTTTCAGCTGCAAAGGAAACTGCAATTTGGTAAACTCTTAAGGCGGAAGTTAAGCGTACTGTATAAGTACTACCATTTACAAAAATATCATTTTTTTTTCAATTTTTGAAAGTAAATTTTCCGTAAAAGGCTTTTTTGTTGTTTGTATTATAAAAACTTAAACGATAAGTTATACGATTGTCTAAAACATCGGCAGGTAATAGATGTAGCGTGTTTGTTTTCGGTTAACAGTTTTGCCTAACATAATTTAATTGCCGTCTTGTCGTATGTAAATTTGAACATTGGAGGTACAGTTAACATCGTAAGTATAATGAACGTACAAGTTCCACAGTAGCAGTAGAACTTGTGCTAAGTTTGCCCGGGGAAGTACTGCCACCACACTTGGTAATCTGCCGCCAAGCAGTGATGCACTCGTGTTGCTGTGTTCCGGTGGAAGGGAGTGGGTGCCGGCGAAATTGTAGGCGCATGAGACGTAACATCCCCGTCTCGAGGTGATGGACGCAACGCAATGCGACTTGAGTCACCTCGTACTATGGAGAGGACTTGAGTGGTATTGCTGTTGTCCATGAGCGGCGGTTACCACTTAACATCAGGTGGGCCGTCAGCACGTTCCGTCACTACAATGATATAAAAAAACGTTAGCACCTTACTCATCCAAAGTCGCAGAAATGGTTGGACCACGACGAGAACCATTCGCAAACCATTTATTGCATAAATCCATAATATTTTTCTGGAATATAATCAGTGGCTGGATGACTACTGTTGATGCATAAGGAACTTTTGTAAATTAACACTGATTTTCGTTGCTGACTGTACGAATCTACTTTCTACATTTGCGTGCAGATAATTTAAATTGACACAGTACGAGACTGCGTCCTTGATTTCAGGATGTCGTGAATAAAGACGTTGAAACCATGCCTTGCATGCACTTATCATCAGAAGAACTTCGCCAATAAATGTAGCTGTAATTGATAAGTACAATATTTTTATCAATTTTGAAGGAATTTTGACAACATTGTTGCGATAGGACCTATATGCATAGTTCATTGCTATCGCATTGCTTAGTTCCGGTTTGTAGGGTGCCGTAAAATTACAGGCACAATAGAAGATTTCCTTTCTTCTTCCTTTCCTGAGACCTTCATGTCCTCGGGCAGATTTTGATGAGACTTACTGATGACCTATCAATCGTATAGCTGTTAATATGGGCAGTAAATACAGTTTAAGACCAGGTCCACTCCACCCGATTCGTCGCATTGCTCACGTAAAAATAACTGCCTTTTTATATATTATAATGTAGCTGTAGTATGTAGCTATATCTCTTGGTTGGCACAATCGTGCATAAGAGTCGAAACGATATATCAGCGTCAAAAAAATGAATTTGCGCCGTTTTGCGTTGAATATTAATGAAAACATGTCGGAGTCATATTTTTTGAGTATTATTAGACCACGAACCTCGTCATGTCAGGGAGTAGATATTTTTGTGGCGTCTGGTTGAGTGGAATAAAGGAACCTTGTCAACCTTGTCACGGGATTCTATTATGTCTTCTGGCTTGACTCGGCTTGACGCTGCTGCTGGTTCCATTTTCCAAATTCCAAATTCAAAATATTGAGAACGGAATTAATTACATACCCTTCTTCTTCTTCTTCTTCTTCTTCGAGTCACCGGTTCTGTCGAAACAGTGTGGTGAAAGGATTGTAAGTGCGCCTCAAAGAGGCTCCTTTCCTGCACTCGACACATGTCTTCGAATTTTTAGTTCTAGGACAATTACATACCCTAAAACATAGTAATAAATGTGGTATAGCGATTAACGTAAAATGACCTTGCAAAACGATATAATTTTAAGTGACATAAAGTTTTAAAAAAACTTTTTTTCATGTTAAATTTTATTCTAATTCAGTTTATATACGGAAGTCTAATACCGATAGAATGTGTTCTAGACTTCCTGCGCTGAAATCCTATTCTTTTGTAAGTAACTTTGAATCATGTGAAGAGTTTCCGTAACGTATTTATATAAATATCCAATCATTTGAAAGTTTCGTGTCCGTTTGTGAAGTACAGGTACAATCGAGAGAAAGATATATAACACGTTTAACGAAAGTAAGTTTTCATAAATCAGTTGATTTTATCGTGACAATACACCTTACACAGGCATAGATATTTTAGAAAAAATATTTATTTTTGTTCGTATATAAAAACCACCTCTTAAATAACCACCATATTAAACTATTTATTTATTCATAAAAGAATTTATTGGATAAATGTTGTGTAGTTGCATATTATAAAGCATTGCAAGATATTATTGTTTGATACAATTATTTCAATTACTGAAATGAAAAATTCACTCACTTCACACACACACAAAGAAGCTCTTTTTATAAGCTATTTAATAAATACTATCAGTTGTCTGGTTAACATAGTACAACCTAAGCTTAGTTTGGGGCTAGATGGCGCCTTGTAAATTGTCCACCTATATTATTAAAAAATATTATAAAAGCATCATGCGAATAGGAAGTATGTGTTAAGAGAGAGCTGTGAGGCTGTGAGGTTTGACAGACCTCACAGCTGTCCTCAGTTGGTAGTAAACCTTCTGCGCTGCAGGTCGTGGATTTGATTCCCACCCAGGATAAACATTAGTGCGACGAATTATAGATGTTCGTTCTGTGTCTGGGTATTAAGATGTATAAATAAGTATGTGTTTACATATATTCTTCAGGCGCTGAATTTTTAAATTATTTGAGTGAAATAGCTTTTAGATAGGAGCATACCAACCCTTAGTTGGCAGTATATCTTACATTCGCAAACTGAATTCCTTTCACGTGGAGGTCGCACCGATACTGCCGCCCGCCCCGAGCGACATGGTGCGATTTGTAAAGGTGCCTCTGGGATTCTAAAGGGACAACGGGCAAAACCACTTGAGATATTCATGTTGATTCAGTTATATCCGCAAGTTGAATTGTATAGTCGTTAAGGAAACTGCTATTTCCAATCACTTATCCTTTAGCGTAAGTGATTGGAAATAACAGTTTCCATAACGACTTACCGGTGCGGTGATTTGAGAATTTGAAAATTTATTGTAATATCAAATTAATAAAAGAATAACTAATCATACCGTCCAACTTTGCCAAATTTTGTGTAGATGAGGATTCAGGGATCCGATTCTGATAGTATGTAGCCAGATAGCCATGTTTGATATTTATATATACTTTGCCTATTTTTCCTTTACTAGAGAGGGAAATAGATGCGTGAATCTTTATTGGCTTTAATTAGGTACTTGCCAAAAGAATCACAATAACTCTCGTTGGCTTAGTTATTAAAAATAAACCATTTATAAACAAGTGTTTACAAAACGGTAAGTTTACACGAAAACGTATTTAAGCCAACTTTAACTTGCCGGGTGAGTTTATAAACAGTGCACAGTTACAACAGTATAATAAAATATTAAAAAGGTTAGATGGTTCTTTCACTGAATTCCGTGCAAAGTAGCTATATATTTACTTGCAACCTAAAAATACTTTGAAAACATACCTACTTGTATCCTGAAACCGCTAAAAGCTTTTTTTGCTAAGCCAACTTCAGGAATTATAACTAGCTGGGATTGCGAAATTCTGTTATTTAAGTAATTAGTTTTAACGTTCGAATAAAGTTTCACTAGTGAAGAATAAAAAAAAACTAGTTCCAATGACTTGACTCTAGTCTGCGAAATGTCTGATTGGGCTTTACGCAGATTATTTTAATAGAATACTCAGTTACTCATTTTATTGACTCTACTTATCTGAAACGATCGTGTGTCACAGACGATCATGTTCCACCAGACTGAGCCCTTCCTGGCAGCCATCCTTGAGAACCAATTCCCAATACAGCCGGTAAGTGCCTCCGTCATCTACATCAGATTAATCCTAAGTTATTTAATATATTGGAAACTAGCAACAAAGTCCTAATCCATTATTATTTTGATGCCAGTTAGTCATGTTCGCTCAGATTTATTGATATTAATTTAAAGTTTTTCATTATAATATAAATACATTTTAAGAGCAGTAGAACTCTCGCCAAGTTCGTCCGGGGAAGTACTGCCACCATGCCCATTTCTGCCGCCAAGCAGTGACGCGTTCGCGTTACTGTGTTCCGGCTTGAAAGGTGTGGTTGCCGGTGAAATTACAGGCACATGAGACATTCCACCTATACGTCTCATAGTTACGGACGCATACGATGCGACTTGAGTATTGTCGTACCTAGTAGGGGAGGACCCAAGTCGCATCGTTTGTTATGGGCCGAGGTTACCACTTACCACCAGGTGGGCCGTCGGCTCGTTCCGTAACTACATAACATAAAAAAAAAACATTTACTAGGTATTTTTTTTTCTTGAAAACGAGTGATCGATCATGATCTTGACATTAACTAACAATCGTTAAAATAAACAAACCAAATAATTCGTGAACCTCACCGATTCCTTAATTTGTGTCCAAAACTGTATTTAGAGTTGGTAAACAGTTATTACTCTCTATCGGGTGAATTAGGCTAATTTAGTACGAAACCGAGTTTCGACCAAATGGTTTTGTAACGTTTATATTAGCCTATAAAATGCATTACATGGAACATTGGACCGATTTCATAATGTGACAATCGATAATGGGTTATCACTTTAATACTTTAATATCACGGCATCATCGTACCTCTCGGAACTGGAAAAAGGCCCATCCACACATTATAGAACCAGGGCAGGCTCGGATAACTCGTTTCACGAGGACTTTTCTACCGCACAGTAGGCTGTGGAATGGGCTACCTCCTGAGATCTACCCGGCAAGGTATGACATGGGCAGCTTCAAGAGAAATGTAAAAAGAAATCTCCAGGGTAGGCAACGCATCAGTAATGTTCCCGGTGTTGCTGACGTGAATAGGCTGCGGTGACCGCGCTACATCAGGCGGGCTGTAAGCCTGTTTTCCTAGACATAACATAAATAAAACAGATTTGTAAAAAGTGGTTGTAAAGTCACGTTTAGTTTAGAGTTTACAAGCTTTATATTTATCTCCAGCTGTGTGTTAACAGCATCTGATCTTCTAAAACAATACGTGCGTTCTGCAAGTTTACCTCGAATAATATCAAATTATAATATTCGTGCCCGAGCTATCTAGTTTACAACAAATATTGAATTATATATATCCCGTCATCTGTACGAAACTCTTGATATATGAACGGCAAACACGACTAGATGGTAACGTGTTTCACATGATAGCAGTATATATATTTTATACTAGCTGTTGCCCGCGACTTCGCCCGCGTGGAATTCGATTTTATCACGCACCCCTATTTTGCCCTTCGGAAAAGTAGCTTAAGTTACTTCTTGTTACATCAGCTATCTGCCAGAGAAAGTCCCGTCAAAATCGGTCCAGCCGTTTCGGAAATTAGCGGGAACAAACAGACAGATAGACAAAAATTGTAAAATATGTTGTTATGGTATATGTACCGTATATACATCCATATGCACTTAGTAAAAAGCAGTTATTTTAATATTACAAACAGACACTCAAATTTTATTTATTTGTACAGATATGGCTGTCCCTAATCGTTGTTAATCTTGTGATTTTCACAAAGGCAGTTGGGTATTCCTTTACTGTAGAGGCGTTATAAAAATATTATAGTATTTAAGACATTGTCAAAAAGTCGTATGCTTTAAAGAATTGATATTTATTGTATGAACACACGTATTTCTCAGCTCATGCGGAACAAGTTGTAGACGTGTGAACCAAATAAAAACAAGTTACGACGCTACAAGAAAAAGCAAAATATTTTCTATTCGTGACGATAAAACATGTGCGGAAATGACAATCTTTATAAGAATGAAAAAAATACATGACTTTTTACCTGTCATGTTTTAGCAGCAACTTTTTAGTTATAATGAATTAGCCTAGTATGAATTAGCCTAGTATGAATTAGCCTAGTATGAATTTAGCCTACTATGAATTAGCCTAGTATGAATTAGCCTAGTATGAATTAGCCTAGTATGGATTAGCCTAGTATGAATTAGCCTAGTATGAATTAGCCTAGTATGAATTAGCCTAGTATGAATTTAGCCTACTATGAATTAGCCTAGTATGAATTAGCCTAGTATGAATTAGCCTAGTATGAATTAGCCTAGTATGAATTAGCCTAGTATGAATTAGCCTAGTATGAATTAGCCTAGTATGAATTAGCCTAGTATGAATTAGCCTAGTATGAATTTAGCCTACTATGAATTAGCCTAGTATGAATTAGCCTAGTATGAATTAGCCTAGTATGAATTAGCCTAGTATGAATTAGCCTAGTATGAATTAGCCTAGTAGAATCCTTAGCAAATGCTAAGGATTCAACTAGGAACTGAAATTTAATAAATAAAAACTAATGTAGTTGTTAATAACGTTATACCTGCATTCAATCTGATATTTAAAAATAATCCTACTTATTCGTCTGACTAATAAACTTTATAATGAAACTAAATCCTTGCTGCGAGAAGATTTATTGCCTAGATATTGGCTCAATCCCAAATTAATTACAAGTCACTGATACCTATCCAAATACGAGTGGAGATAATATATTATATTCTTGTGTTAATAAACAACCTGAATGCGTACGAAATATACCAATTTCCATTAATTATAGTGCAGTGAGTAGAAATCCCATTCAATGGTACTGGGGGAAAAATATGTGCAGTACGTTGATGGTTTTGTGCACTCTACGCAGTAATATTCCACGTCAGCAATTAATCCTGACATAAACATAAATAGTAGTAGTGTTTTTAAAATATGTGAGCAAAAATTTATACATTATTTCACATTTTACTAATATACATTACGCATTACCACAAACTAGAACTCATTTATACTAAGCACTAACGAAGGATTCCAAATAGGTAATACCACTAGGCGTGTATTCTCATAAAAATACGAACAAAAGACTTCTCTACATCTCGTGGGACCGCACCACACATACGAAATGCGATTATTCATCCGAGATAGATGTCTTCTCGTGTCCTAGATTGAAACGAGAATTACCACCTGGGCACTGTGCCACAGACCACATGCCAACTTCTGAGTGAGGCTGGACGTCATAATGCAACAATACTTTTGTTGGAAAAGGCTTTATAAAGGGAATTTTGCAAAAGGCATTAATGCTGATACCAATTGTCGTTTGAACATGAAATATTCCACCTACACGTCTCAGAGTAACTGACGCATACGATGCGACTTGGGTCTTGTCGTACGTAGTAGGGGAAGAATCAAGTCGCATCGGTTGTTATGGGCCGAGGTTACCACTTAACACCAGGATAGCCTTTTCCGTAACGGTAACAACAAAAAAAACGCGATCGTCTAAAGTAATTAAAATGACTGCGTTTATTTATAAGCACTGAGTGAGAGCATACAAAACACTCAGCAAGAAAATTTCCTCTAGACGGCGACTTGAATTAAAGCCAGACTTGCCGTTTTTACTCTTTTAAATTTAATTTTTAGCCACACCAAAGTTTTCCACTAAGTGAAAAAATGAAGAAAATTTAATCTTTCGCTGTCGCAGAAGGCTCTTGCTGGCTTTATCTTTCGCGATCATTTTTTAACTTGGCGTCTCGTATCTCAATGTCGATTGCAATTAATGAATACAACATTGATTTGATATTCAGTTATACGATTTGTCATTGTCGGCGTTTTCCATTTCAGTTATAATGCAATTCTGTTCGCGTGAGATTATGAAATAAATTATAATACCTCCAGAGAGTAATCAAAAGACAATTTATAACGTTGCTTTACTCTGAGAGATGACCAATTTTTACCGGTAATGGAGAAAAAGGTTGATGATTTTAAACCTGGTATGTCACTTTCGCTATTTGGCACCAACTCTAAGTCGCAGCAAAAACATGATAGTCTTTGTCGTTTGATTCGAGGTAAGGTTATTTGCGACTATCCTTTTGTGGGTGTCGGTAGTGGAACTTTCAAGATGGCCCAACTTATATTGAGCGGTAACCACTGTCATAACAAAATCAATAGGTCTTGGATCCCTCCTCTACTTAGGCATGAGAAAACCAAAGTCGCATTGTATTGGGCACGTAACTTGGAGATTTGAATGTGGAATGTCTCATGTGTATGTAATTTCTCCAGTAACCACACCTTTTATACTAGATCACAGTAAAGCAAAGTATGCGTTGCGGTTATGTGAAGCGATTTGACAAATGCGATTTCCGAAAGTTAGATCATCTCAATAGATCATCTCAAAATTAGGTAATGAATCGTCAAATCTGGCATCTAATCGTAGCTCGAATTGGCTGACCAATGAGCGTTCTGGATAGATTTTGTCAGTTAAGTGTGACAATACTCAGATGTTAAGCAATTTGCTAGCTATGCTCACATAATCCAATCCTCAATCTTTATAATACCCACCAAAAACTTAATTAGCCTAACCACGTAACTTATCTCTCGCTATCCTAGTATAGTAGGCCATGCAAAAATGTGTTTACCACGCAGAAATACAGGATAGTATTATTAATGGTTCATTCCATTTCGCTGCTAGCCATTGTTGAAACACGATGCCTTCACCTTTGAGGAACCTGAAATCTTTGAAACTTTTTAAAACAAAACTTAAGCATATTTTTTGCATTACCTTTATTTGATCAAACACGTAAATTACCTAAAATTAACTTACGCTGTATTATTGTATACACCTGGTTATGCATAGGTGACCTCTTAATGGTGGGTGTCTAAATATGTATAAAAGTTTATTTGAATGCATATGAATCATATTTTCATTACTTAAAAGAGCCATGCTATTTAAAAAATAATAGAATAATATTAGAAAAAATATTACATAATATTTTAAGGACTCTTCAAAACTTCAGGTTTAGAAAATTTGTTATTGTCTGTGAAATTAATAAATGAAATAGAAATGTTTAGGCATGTTACAAATGTGTAGACATTTGAATTATTAACTCGCAGTGATTTTCGTCAAAGAATGCGGGTGATTGCTGCGTTTCAAAGCTCACTTCAGCGGATAATACTATTAGTTACAAGTTGCTCGCTCGTTTACTTTTATTATTAGTGGCTATTAAGAAGGTCGTATCTCTCGTTGGCCGCGTCGCACGTGGCTTGAAGCGGTTTTGGAGGGAGTGGCACAGGCCAGGCCCGCTCCTCCCCAACATCTGGTTATTTAAATTGCGTATTTAAACTAATTGCCATCATTACGACGCTCCGCTATTGAAAGAGTGGCAGAAATGAATTTTGCTTTAATTTTATGTCTGAAATAAGCATTAACCGAAGCTTTTATTCACTTGTAACTGATTTTACCCAGTCCAATTTATTTGATTGATATTGACTAAAATCGGATTCAAGTATTTTCATAAATTAAGATTTACGTTGCTGTAAGCTTAATGATTTATAGAGTGGTCCACTTTAAAACTAATCTCTCATCAAGCTCGAACCTCAGGTAAATAAACTTAGTGTAGTACCAACTAACAGTTTACTGTGCTACCCTGAAACTTTGTTACATTATTAAGCTTGATTTATTTTAGCATATATTCAATTAAATTGATTGGAGATTGTGGCTTCAGCATGGTGGAAGCGTCTGATGTGGTAGATGCAAATCAAAAGTTTTTTTGAAAGTCATTACCTAACTACGAAGCATATCTATGTAACCACTATGCACCTTATTTATGATACCGTTCGGAAGGAATAACTATGCAACTTAGACTACCAAAGATCCAGCATTTAAACCTGATCGCTGTACAAATGAATCCGAAGTACAGTGTTAACGGTAGGTACGAATAAGTGTTTACAAAAGCGTCGAAAACAAAAAGACCGCGCAATTTGGGATTGGAGTGGCCATTACCCGCGCCGACTGTGGAAAGAACGCTCGCAATTGCGTTGAAAATGTCGCTTTTAATTTTTCAAAATGCAAAGCATAAATTCACATTTGCGGCTGGTACGATAACCACCGTCTAAAAGCTCCAACGTAGATCCCCGTGGTGCTTTGTTGCTAATACAAAGCGCTCGCTCACATACGACGGGTTTGCAAAAACTTTGTCTCCTAGTAGTGCTTCTAGTATATTCTCATCAGAGTGTAGAATAGTTTCTAATAACGCGCTATCATAACGTAGGCAGCAGTGCAGCAATGCTTCGACCTCGGCACACGGCGGTACAACATTCATCTCAATTCACCATTGCGCGCATTCCCATCACGCGACCGACTCGGCAAGGTGGAAACTTCAGCACTGCGAGGGGTGCGGGCCTGCTCCTTTATGCCCCTTGATATATTACGGACCGCCGCACAACGACTCCTAATATAACTATGATTTATCCTCCGTCGCAGACAATCCTACACCGGGGGGTGTGTTGTCGACGCAGCGAGCTGCCTCACATTAATATTGGACGTGTGCTTTTTCATTTCTGGGTATCATTTGTTATAGTGATAGATCAATGATAAAACGATGGGTAGGTTGCCTATGACCTTCCGATTTTACTATTCGCTGATTAAAAGAGGAACAAATACAAAGCGGGATGTATCCGTGTATTGTGCTTCTATTCGACGTCTCAGATTAAAAACTGGGGCGGGCACAATGAGAGGCACGGCAGCGTCGGGGAAGTCACGAGGGGCGGTGGATGACGTCACAATGCAAATATGACGCTTGGCTAGTGTCTCGTGGATACTTCGTAGAAAGGAAACATACCGGTGAACAGAGCTAATGAAATCGACCCGAAATTGTTCGGATTTTGCTTTGATACGAACCCAATAAATAAATAAATAATGGTGGACATTTCACACAGCGCCATCTAGCCCCAAAGTAAGCTAAGCATAGCTTGTATCATGGGAACCAGACAACTGATATAATACTTATATACTTTTCTTTTGTAAATACATACATATAATACATATTAACACCCAGACATAGAACAAACATCAACGTTACAAATATCACATAAATTTTTGTCCTGAGTGTGGATCGAACCCACGACCTACAGCGCAGAAGGTAGGGTTACTAACCAACTGAGCTATGAGGCCAGCCAATAAATAGTAGCACTGAGTTATTTTGAAGATATAAAGTTGCTAAAACGCAAATTAAACATATTATATTTATGATTCGCTCCATCGTTATAAATTAAAAGGGATACTATTAAATTACTGGAGCTTAATAAAGTAAAATACAAAATTAAAAACCAATAAAATGACTCTCAAGCAATATCGTTGTTAATTAAGCGTACACGTGAGGCTCGTAACAGTCTTAACGTATGAAATATTATAATTTTAATGTTTGAAAACATTGCGTGTGGGAAGAGTTTGGAGATTTCATGAACATCCTTTAAAGCCCGCCCACGTGGAATTTAATAATAGTCCCTGATTCAGAAAAAACTGACGCGATTCGAATTAGGTGCCCACTGTCGCTTAGAAGAACTGGGACAAGCTCGGTGGAGAAAATGAAAAAAGTTGGACGTTTTATCTAGCAAACATTTTGGGGATTACACGTGTATCTTTGTGAGAATCCAGTAGTAAAACTTCAGGCTGTGGCAGAATTACTATGGTGATGCGAATGTTACTAGGGTTTAACTTAACTAGAAGTAAGTTCCAACGATCGGAATATTTGGAAATAACTTATCATAAAAACCTTTATGTCGACGTAAAATGTTTTTAAATAGTCATTGGTTTCTTTAATATCTGAACGATGAACAAAATGCAATAATCTACTTTACAGAAATCAATAATGAGTGTCAATTATCCAGTGATCACATGAAACCCTGTGTAAGTTGTCGTTAAACGGAACTTGACAATAAATCTAGTGACCTTTTTTTTTATGTAATACAGTTACGGAACGAGCCGACGGCCCATCTGGTGTTAAGTGGTAACCTCTGCCCATAACAACCGAAGCGACTTGGGTCCTCCCCTACTAGGTACGACAAGACCCAAGTCGCATCGTATGCGCCCGTAACTCTGAGACGTGTAGGTGGAATGTCTCTTGTGCCTGTAATTTCACCGGCAACCACACCTTTCAAACCGGAACACAGTAACGCGAACGCGTTACTGCTTGGCAGCAGAAATAGGCATGGTGACCTACAGCATTAGTTATAACAAACACTTTTTTTCTTAACATTACGTCTTATATTACACTTTACATCTGCTCGGAAACTAAATTGTATGCGCTCTGAATATAAAACGAAATAATGAACAAAAATTTTTTTTAGGGTGGCATGTTTTTCAATTAATAATTGTTGAAAAATTTAAAAATTCTATGAGCAACTAACTTGTGTTATGAATGGTTGTGTTCAAGATACAAGCACAAAATTATTCATAAAATAACAATACGCCACTGCGAAAACATCATCAAGTCAAGTGTTGAGAATTTGCAACATGCGATGAAGAGGTAAGCGTGCACCTAATATTACACGAGTGTAATAAATAAAACTGTCTCAAAGTATAATCATCAAAGTACACAGATCTCACATATAAAGTACAAGCCCCGCACTAGATACAAGAATCCAGCACAAAGCCGAATAAGCCCTCCAGGGATATCCTGCATTGCTTGCGCCACAGTCATTCTGCACCGCAATGACAACTTAGTTACCCGTGCAAAGCTGATACACACATGCGTACTGGTTTATTACTGTGCAATATTTTCCAATGTGACGCGTAGCACTCTTAAAAAAATTACATACAAATATTATACAGTCGATACACTTTTTTTAATATACACAAATTATTGGTTACCACTTAACACCAGGTGGGCCATCGGCTCGTTCCGTAAATGTATTACATTAAAAAAAAAAACTGTAATTTCACAATTAAAACAAATTAAGCATACCTTATGCTGTGGAGACTAGATATCTGATAGATTACATGTTTTATTTCAAACACTTTATTTCCATGAAATTCATTTTATTTATATAAGCACCCAAACACAGGCCAATTTGTCACACAAATTTCTGTCCTGGGTGGAAACCGAACCCAGGACCTACAGCACAGCAGGCAGCATCACTTTCTTTTGAGCTGGGTGGATGTTAAATATTGGATGTTATGACTTCACATACGAGTAACTACATGCTTTGCTTTTTGGGGATCGTGTCTTTGCAAATAATGTCTGTACAAAGGGTTAGTTTTTTTAATTGTAAAAGAAAAAAACAATTTCGTCCCGCTCGTGTGTATCCACCCTAACATTGTTGTGAGTTTCGAGTTAGCGCCGCCCAAGTCCGTCCTATTTACAGAGCATCCGCGACACACTTGACTTGCGTTTGGCCCGAGACGTTCAAGTTCTGCATTTCGTTCTCAAGTTAGCGCAATTTGTATTGCGCACGCCTGCATATTATATAGTGCTCGCATTCTTTGTTACAATATTCTACATTTCCTACTTCTGAACTGTACTCCAACATTATTTTTCTGACTTTCTGAATACGATTCTGAAGAGTCATTGTTATTGGGAATGCATATTTAGTTCTGTGACTTTAAACACATTTTGTATGATTCAGTGTACCCTGTTATCCTGTAATCCATTGTAACTAGATCTAGAACTAGATAATGTAATCACTTTTCAATGCAGCCCATCGTCTAGAACATAGAATACATCTCATTTTCCTCCATGCCAAAACCTCTCAACCCATTTGGCAAGTTTTTACGTACATTATAACCTAGTTATATAGTTTTACTTTACATTCCGGTACCACAACGGGTGGGTAAAGCTAGACATGAGCCAGTTTACGCAATACTAGCTATAACAACAGGCCTATTTACCTGTGCCTGCAAGTTTCTGGCGCAGCGCCCGCGACCACGGTGGTCTGCCAAAGCCATCATGTCCTGCCCTCACGATGCCAACTTGCAACTGCAACTCGGGAAACGTACCGCCTGATTTATAATCCGATATCCGGATAGCCCCTACATCTCTAGAAACTCTTGGAATAAATATTCGGCTTGGAATCGCCAAGTGAACTGGGGCACATTTGTTCTGGCGTGGTCAACTCGCTAAATGGGCGGGTGAAATAAATGTTGCGAACTCGCAGATGTGCTGCATTTCTCTTGCCTTTGGTGTTAGATGTTGGAAACTGCGTTGTGTCTGTTAATAGAGCTTTGATTTCAGTAGTTCTTATATTGGTTGGGTCCGATAGGTAACCGGAATTTGGAAGAAAATACAAATCCCAGAACAAAGTAGCCTATCAGGATGAGGATTAAAAATGTAGTATCCGTTTAATAATAATAATAATAAATAATAATATTGGTGGACAAGTATCTGTTTAAACACTAAGTTTAAAGTGTTTTTATATTGGTGGACATTTCACACAGCCATCTAGCCCCAAAATAAACTAAGCATAGCTTGATCATGGGAGCCAGACTACTTATATACTTTTTTGTAATACATACCATACATGTTGACACCCAAAGAGAGAACAAACATTCGTCATACAAATATTTGTCCTGGATGGGAATCGAACACACGACCTACAGTCGCAGATGGCAGGGTTACTACCAACTGAGCTGTGAGGCCAGTCTTCTATCATTAGGTTTGAAATATCATTATACTTATAGCGCAAGGCGAGCGAGCCAGCGAGTGGGTTGAGGCAGCGGCCGCCAAAGCACAATAAATCAAATTTTAAGGCAACTTGTCTTAAAGCAGTCGCTTTGAAAGTTCACTCTTGTCTAAATTCAGTCCTTATAATTCATTTGAACTTCAATCTTATGTCACGGCCCTTTCGCTTTTTTTTTCGTATTTATAACAATGACAAAATAAGCTATTTTACTGTGGAATCAGTAAGATGTAAGTAAGTGAAGTCTCAAATTTTTTTATACAGAGGTAAAATAAACCCCTCTGTGAGTCTTTCCTGCCCATAAATCTAGAGAGTTTCGTTATTTAAGAGCTTTAAAATCACAAGTTTCGACTTAATTTTAATACCTCTAAAGCCGAACAATCTTCCTCTTGAACAAAAATTCAAGTACTGTTTGTTTTTATTTAGAGGTCCGATCTAAAAACGTTTATTGTATCAGAATTTGTAACCAAAATTTAACCTGACGTATTTTTTATAATATATCTTTCCATGAAGTTCGAATTGCAAAATGTTACTCATTTTGCAGTTCAAACTTCGTGTCAAACTGCCCTTGAAATATCACTTTTGCAATTTATGACCCTACACTATAGTTTTGCACGTACCTTCATAATCTCTACCTATTCAGTACCGTGCGATACACTTTCCGTCCAATATGATAAAACCGCAAGATGTCGCTTCAACTTCATAGAACAACGCGAGTGCACGTTGCAGTTTTAAAAAGTTTTAATTTAATCGTAACTTAAAATCTTAATGAATGGTCCACGGCAGTTTCTTAGTAAGTGCAGTCCACTCGGTCCTTCCCTTCCCTATATTATGTGGCGAAGATTTCCAATTACTTTTGTGCAATTAAGAGGATTCACTTTGCGGCGTGTGGGGAAAGTGGAAACAGATAAGTGCTTCCACCAGGTCTGAGGTAATTTATTAGTTTAATTAAATCTTCAACCGTTTTCCTGTTTGTTCTGATATGCAATGTTTTTTTTTTTTTTTTTGTGAATGGACATTAAGCTGTTGGCCGCAGATGGCCTTGACAGCGTTTACACGGGCTTTTGGTGAGAGCAGACGGCTCTCAACCGGTAAAACTTAATATTATACACAACGTCACCAAGGGCACCACTTAGGTTCGGACCTCGGCTTGGGGCGTTGCGAGTCGGGAGGAATTGGAGAAAATGCGCCCCGCGCGGGCATTTACGGAGATACTTCGACCCCGCCGGCGGGGTCGGTGCGAAGGTTGAGTGTTTTCTCTGTGGGGGGCTGACGATAGGAATAACTCCGGATAAGCGGCCGTTATCTCGTCAGGGGGGTCACCAAGTACGTGTCTTGGTCTACGGAGAGAGCGCCTAGCAGGGGGGACAACCGAGTAGTCGGGTATGGTGCGAACCAGGTGGTTCGGGTGGGACTCGACCGAATCATAATATCGCTGGGAGGCGAGTTTCATGAAGCGGGCTATAGACTCGAGACGCGCGTCTCGGTGGAGGGAGCGATTGCGTACGTACCAGGGAACGCCCGTGGCTTTCCGTAGGAAACGATTTTGAATAAGCTGTAGGGGGCGGGTTTGAGCATGAGCGAAAGCCACGGAGGCGTATGTCATGATGGGGCGTATGCAAGCTTTGTAAAGTCTCACCTTGTTGCCAAGGGACATTTTACTCTTCTTGCATACGAGGTTATTGAGGCGACCCAGTATAAAGGCCGCCCTGTTACGAACAGTTCTAATGTGTTCGTTGAAGTTAAGACGTTTGTCAAGGACGACGCCTAAGTAGCGGGCAGACTTCGCCCATGGAATGGGTTCGTCATAGAGAGTGAGGGGCTTGAGCGTTGGGCGTCGCCGGGAAAAGTACACCGCGGTACTTTTCGTCGGGTTCACCTCAATGCGCCACTTCGTAAACCATGCACCGAGTGCATTAAGTGCGGCTTGCAGCTTTATACGCACCCTATCGGCATTCCGATCAGATGCGTATAATGCTGTGTCGTCCGCAAACAGGGCGAGCTCTGTTTGGAACGAGTGGGGGACATCGCTGGTGTACAGCGTGAATAAGAGGGGGGCTAGTACGGAGCCCTGAGGGACTCCGGCTCGGATGGGCTTGGGTTCGGACAGCTTCCCTTCCACTCGATAGCGGAAGCTACGATTGGTCAGGAAGTCTCGTATGATGAGCACGAGTCTGTCTGGCACACCAAGTTGAGAAAGCTTGTAGACCAAGCCGTTGTGCCAGACCTTGTCGAACGCCTTTGCCACGTCTAGGAAGACGGCTCCGGTATCTTTAGGCCAAATGCCTTGAGAGTTTGAAAGGACGTGTTCCGTGAAGCGGAGGACCTGCTGGGGGCACGAGTGTCTGGCTCGGAAGCCAAACTGTTCGTCCGGGAGGAGTTTAAGTTCATTGACAATGGGCCAGAGACGATTAAGGAGGAGACGCTCGTAGAGCTTCCCCATGGTCTTGAGGAGACTGATGGGACGGTAACTAGAAGGCTCCGTGGCCTTCTTGCCTGGTTTGGGGATGCCAATGACATTGGCTTCCTTCCAGGCGTCGGGGAAAGTGCAATTGGCCATTGCCGCATTGAAGATGCTTACGAGGAGATAAATGAGAGCAACAGAAAAGTGCTTGAGCACTCTGTTGCTTATGCCATCGGAACCGGGGGATTTCCTCGGATGGAGATCCTTGATGACGTGCTCCACTTCGGAAGCTCTAATAATGGGCAGAGGGGGAGAAGAGGGGACTCGCGAGCTTAGTATGTCAACTTCACTGTTCACCGTATTAAGGTGAATAGGGTCGACATAATTAAGACTGGGGGCGCATTGGGCTTCGAGGCTGGCAGCCAACGTGTCGGCTTTTTCCTCGTCATCGAATGCGGGGGTTTGATGGTTGGGGCGGTTAAGAGGGGGCATAGTCGACAGTTGGTCTGACTTCATAGACCTTGCCAAGTTCCAATATGCTTGGTGGCTCGGCTCGATCTCCGAAAGCAGGTCATCCCATCGACTGTTGCGGAGGTCTTTAATTCGTTTTCTCACCTGACGGTGGAGGGAACGCATTGTAACGCGGTTAAATTCAGAGGGGCAAGAGCTGTAACGTCGGTTTGCGGCGTTCGACTCGGTGATCAACCGTCTCACATCGTCTGGCAGGACCCAGCGATGATCGGGCACCACCGGGACCTGTTTCGACGATCCGCCAATGGCGGTAGTGACATGGCTGGTCAACGAGTCGACTGCGACAGTAATGTCGTCCTTAGTCAAGATGTCGTCTGGGATCCTATCCAAGTCGGGTGAGTGGATAGACTTGAGAGCAATCCCAAGCTTATGCCACTGCACCACGGTCTTGGTGGGAGGAGACGAGTCTGGGGGGGGGCCTAGTTGAAGAAGAACGGGTCTATGGTCGGAGTCGAGTTCGTACAGCGTTTCTATCGAACGCAACTGTAGGGTTACGTTCTTTAGCAACGCTATGTCCAAGACGTCTGGGCGATGATTGACATTACAAGGATAATGGGTCGGAGCTAAGGGGGAGATGAGATCAAAATTTAATTCCTGGATGAGATTGTCAAGTACGCGTCCTCTGGAGTTCGTTGCTACGCAATTCCAGAGGACGTGCTTGCTGTTGAAGTCTCCAGCCAGAATGACTGAGCTTCCCAAGTTAAGAAGGGCTTCTATATCCCTTCTGAGCAAGTTTTTGTCGGGGGCAAGATAGCAAGAGGCTATTGTAATGGACGGATGACCGGTCATCCCTAACCTACACACGGAGGCTTCTAAGTTAGTGAGGGGGGGTGCGTCTATGGGGATGCAATGCAAGGACCTCTTGTGATAGATGATGGTACCACCTCCCCGTCCGTGGGCTCTATCATTGCGAACTGCTTGGTAATTGGCCATCCTGGGGGTGGCCTTGTTCGGCTTCAAGAAGGTTTCTTGCATTAGCATGATATCTATTTGATGGCGGGTCAGAAAGTCGTGGACGCGGCCACGCTGTTTGAGGAGACCGTCAGCGTTGAAGAACGCCAACGATAGGGATCGGGGCCTAAGTCTTTCTTTCGGGTGTCCTAACATATTTGTACCGTAAGGGGGATGGGCATAGTGCGCTTGAGGACTCCGATCAGCAGGGCATTGTTCTGGCACAATTTCTGCTTCTCGGCTTGGGTGGGGGCTTCGCGTATTAGCCGGGCAAGCTCGGCAGCTTCGGCGGAGGTCGAGTATGCGGCACACATTATCGTCCAGAAATCATCCTCCTTAGAGGGCTGATTGGACGGCGCGGGGCAGTGTGAGGCAGGGGCGCGGCGGGTCGGTGGGGGGACTGCGGTCATGCGGACCGCAGCTGGGGCTTTCGGGGCCTCAGTCCTGTGGACTAGGGGCTTAGTCCACGCCGAGGGGATCAGGGTAGGGGCTAGGCGAGGTGATTCGCTGTGGGGCGGGACGGCTACCTTGGAGGTAGCTTTCGGGTGTTGGGAGGGGGCCAGAGGAGCAGCGCGCTCCTGGTTCCTCCGGACCACCGCCTTGTTTGCCTTTGGGGCTCTGGGGCACCCGCGATAGTTCGCGGGGTGACCCTCGGTCCCGCAGAGCACGCAAGCCGGGGGGCCAGGGGAGTCGGGAGTTCGCTTGCACTCTGCGGTGCCGTGGACGCCCATGCACTTCACGCAGCGGGGGGTCATCAGGCACTTACGTGCCGAATGGCCGTACCGCTGACATCGGTGGCATTGGGCGGGATAGGGACTTGGGTGAGGGGGCTCGACGCGCAAACCCGAGAGACCGAGGACCACCTCCAATTTCTTGAAGATGGCCTTGCCACCCGGAGTCCGGTCGAGGTGAACCCTCACCATGTCGTAGAGGACCTGACCGTTTGCACTACGCATACGGTGGACCTCTCGGACGGGGAAGTTTTGGGAGATGAGGTCGGCCTTAATGGCCTCCTCGCCGAGCTCCTTGGGCAGGCCTCGGATGACCACGGCAAGGGGTTTCTCATCGAACCGATTGTTCGTGCAGTGGGGGAATGGATGATAGCCCTCCGGGGGAGACTCCATCGTCTTAGTAAGACGACGGTGGTCATCCGGAGTGGGCACTATCAGACGGATAGTGTCCGAGTGGTTAGATGCGCTAAGGACAGTGATGCCCTTGCGCTTGCAGATTGAAAGAAGCGTCTGGAGACGCTCCTTCTGCTCTAGGAAAATTGGAGGAGGGCGCTTTCCTTTCGGTGCTGATACCGAAGGAGGGGTGTTGGGGCGCGAGACGGCCGTCAGAGGGACGGCCGATTTGGCAGGGGGCTCGGAGGGAGAGGACTTGGTGCGAGGATTCTTCCTCTTACCGTACTTGACGGGAACAAAGTCCCCGTCAGAATCGTCGTCAGACGATTGCGGCATGGGGGTGAGGGGTGAGGGAAGATCCTCCTCCATCTCTACGTACTCCGGAGAGGACGTAGGCGACGGATCGGGCGACTCTGGGAAGTCGGGGATCGGCGTGGGCTGCGCGGTGGTGGCCGGTTGGCCTTTAGGGGGAGCTTGGGTTGATACCCTTTGTGCCGGAGGGGCCGCGGAGGGGACATTTTTTTTAATCGTTTTTATGGCTATAGGAGCCGGGGAGGGTGCCTGAGGGGCTGAGGCAGCAGCAGAGGGCTGGCATGAGAATGCCTCCAAGATATGGGGGTACCTCGTGAGGAGGAACTGGAAGAGGGCTTCCAAGTTCAACCCCGAGGTATCCATTCCGGGGGACACCGGATGGTGTGTCGGGTGAGTGATCCTCCCTGTCGGGGTAGACAGGGGGGGATGTGGCCTGGGTGTCCTACCTAATTGGTGTGTCTCCTTAATCTCTCTTACGGGAAGAGGAGGTGTGTCCTACTGCTGTCTGGTGTCGACTAGGGAAGCCCCCAAGGCCGGTGGTTCCAGACCCAACCGGATTTTGCGTTCCTCAGAAGGAGGAAAGCAGGCGACTCCGGGTCCGCGCCCAATCTGGTTCGTTATCACCGTTAGGTATCCCCAGATCGACCACTAAGCATGGATTTTTGTTTTGACGCTCAAGTCAGAGAAATTACCTCGCCCTGAAAAGGGCGTCGTCCTAGAACGGACTGGAATGCGGCACGCTAACGGAGAGAAGCTAGCTTCTCTCGGAAAGCGGCGGCTTCCGCGAACAATGGGACACTCGCGCCGCTCTAATAAGAGCAGGCGAGGCCTATTGTCCGTTGGCTTCTTGGAAGGCGGCGAACCGGTGTGGGCAGGCAGCCGGGTGGCTTCCTGGAAAGCTGCGAGCGGAGCGCACGCAGGTGCACACGGAGAGGTGTTGCCGGTCCGACGTCCAGCGAGTGAGTCTCAATCGACCAATACCGTCTCAATCGACCAATACCGTTTTGTTGATAAGAATTTGAAGCTGCTTTATAGTGATTACTCACATATGTATCGTGAATATCCCTTAGTCTCCCACTCCTTCACTAGAAAATATTATTTATAATATTAAAAAATATACATATATATAGAAAATATATAAATAAAAACTAGCTGATGATGATTTAGTTAGAATAGAAATTGACTTGTTAACAAAATATGAAATAAAATACTACTGACTATTAAAAAATGAAATATATACAATATGGTGACGTTTTGTTAAAAGGCCAGGTCAAGAGTACCCTAAACTGATGAGCATGCATGAAGAATGTTATGAGAGTAAATGAAGCTAAGGATGTAGGTATGGCGGGGTCGTAGCAGGTGGAAAACCGTGACCTCTGCTTACCCCTCCGGGAAACAGGCGTGATTTTATGTATGTATAAGCTAGTGACCCGCCGTGGGTTCGCATGGGTAGCAATGCTCTTAAGAGAGAGTATTTCCAATTTGATGGGCAAAAGTCAGCACTGTTTATCCAGTTTGAACGTGATATTTATCAACTAGCTTCATTCTGTACGGCTTTGCTCGAGTGGGCTAAGTAAGTAAATACAGTAAAAACCATTGATATATAACAAAATAAAAAATATAAAAAAATGAATAAAAAAAACTAGAGAAAATTCAGAAAAATTAAAACATAAAATAAATTGTGAGAAATTAAAAAGATAGTTAAAAATAATAATAATTGGAAACTTATTTTGTAATCAAGTGAACCTCCTAACACATTGTGTAGGGGCTCTCCATTTCTTCGCTTGCTTAAAATCGGACTTCTACAATGGCCTGGGGAATCCTGCTTCAAGTTCGAGATATAAAAAAATATCTGCATACATTTTCAGGTAACACACCAAGTGATCGAAGTAAGTACTTACTTACTTACTGGTGTGGCGCAGCGACCCAAAGTGGATCTTGGCCTCCGACACCAGAGTCCGCCAGGTTTCCCGGTCCATCGCCGCGTTCCGATCGAAGTAGGTATTGATTGTAATTATAGGCAGTAATTTTGACACGGGTTGGCAATTCACACGAAGTTTCTTTGATGCCAGAAAAAAAATTACGCTAATATACCTGAAATATTATCAGAATTTAATAAAAATAAAAAATAAAAAAAAAAACTTTAATTCATTTTTACCGCATACTTGTAGGCTGTGGAATGGGCTACCTCTTAGGTCTTCCCGGCAAGGTATGACATTGGCAGCTTCAAGAGAAATATAAAAAGAAATCTCCAGGTAGGCAACGCATCAGTAATGCTCCCGGGGTTACTGACGTCAATAGGCTGCGGTGACCGCGCTACATCAGGTGGGCCGTAAGCCTGTTTTCCTAAACATAACATAAAAAAACAGCGTAGATTTGTAAAAAGTGGTTCTAAATTATATCTGCTCAAAATAAAAATCATAATCAAAAAAAAAACAAAAAGAATCATCTAAATTATGTTTGCCTACTTATAATATAAAAAAAAAATAAACAATTTGCATCGCACATTTTCAAGCGGTTTCACTAGTTTCATAAAACTTTCATCAGCAAAAAGCGTTGCTCAATTTTATCATATCTAGAATGAAATGTGGTCACAAAATCCGTTCAACATTCTCGACGTTACAAGAAAAGACTTGAAAAGAGTGAAGGCAACCTTTGACACTAACGGACCTCTAAATTTTCTTTGAATGGATTAAAATGATTTTTAAATATTATTTGTGAAAAAGCCAGTCACATACGAAATTTTCCCTATGGATTTTCAGGGTCTGCGATGTTTGGCACGATATTAAATAATTAATTTCGGTTCGGAACATGTCAACGATTGTTTGATGAATGTAAACACGAGGAAGTTAGTTATTGAAGGTACTACCCACCCGAATAACCACCATTTCACGCGAGTAATACATAAATAAAGTTTGTTGTTGTTTATTCCTACACAACCGATATATGTATTTAAACTTTGTAGGACTAACCAGTTAAATCAAACACAATAATTTGTAGATAGTTTTTCCGGTTTGTATTCGTGCTCGCGAAAAAAAGGGAATCCATTAGGGGTTTCTTGGCTGTTCTTCCCCATGGAGGGTCGGATAGGGTTTGAACAGGCATCAAACTTATCAATAAGTACGCGTGATCTTATGTTTTGAATAATATTGACGTTTCCAAGCCATTTCTTTATGAATTCTATGGAAATAAAAGTTTTGACTTTGACTTTGACTTTATTATAATGATAAAATTTATGTTTCCTTTAGTCACTGAAACTAGTATGTTATTTTTTTTTTACTTATTTTAATCTTATTTTATTAATATTTACATTAAGACGATGTTTTTGCAGATTATTTAAAAATAATTCCATTGTATTATCTGACATGTCTAAGTGCATATATTTATGTCAATATTACAATAAATTAATTTAAATGAATTTCAAAATTATCCACATCTTAAAATCTATAAAAATGTTGGTTTTAAAAGTTGTTGGAAATAAAACATAAAGACTGGCCTCGTAGCTCAGTGGTAGTAATCCTGCTTTCTGCGCTGTAGGTCGTGGGTTCGATTCCCACCCAGGACAATCATTTGTGTGACAAACATAGATATTTTTTCTGTGGGTGTTAATATGTATTATATAAGTATGTATTTACATAAATAATTAATGTTTAGTCAATAAGTATTATATCAGTTGTCTGGTTCCCATGATCAAGCTATGCTTAGCCTACTTTGGGGCTAGATGGCGTTGTGTGAAATGTCCAAAAAAATAAAGACAAGTAGGCCCACAATAATAATAGATCGGGTAAATTACATGTGTTTCCATATTTGGTATTTTTTCTCTGGATCCACTTGTGTTTTCATATTATATTTACTCGCTGATACCGCTTCATACGCTATTAATAATCAAATCGTGACCATAGTTCGTACATGTGGCTGATGACAGCCGATTAAAAAAATACTTTTAAATGTAATTTGCACATTTCAAAAGAAGGATAAATTCTACATAACAGAAAATTGCGTAATTCTTTTCCATACTTGAATGTTTAATCTGAGCTAATAAAGGTAATTCTCAATTCTCTACGGGCATTGATTCCCCAATAGAAATTCAGAATTGTTCTGAAGTTTAATCCTTGTTTTGTTTGTCTTGCAAAGTTAGTCGACGTACGACTGACAATCAGCGATAGGTAACTTTGAGTTTGTACCACCAAAACTTTATTCATTTATTATCGCGTGACACCAAAATTACACATTTCCATTTGAATGCCGAAAATGTATTGGATTTCATACGCTGGTTTCATTCGGATTATTTAATGATATGAATAATCTTACAGGTGAATATCACAATATAATGGGACTATACGTAACGGATTCTTCGATATATTATTTCGATTATATATTTTGAGCAGTAGAACTCTCGCCAAGTTCGTCCGGGGAAGTACTGCCACCATGCCCATTTCTGCCGCCAAGCAGTGAAGCATTCGCATTACTGTGTTCCGGTTTGAAAGGTGTGGTTTCCGGTGAAATTACAGGCACATGAGACATTCCACCTTCACGTCTCAGAGTTGCGGACGCATACGATGCGACTTGGGTCTTGTCGTACCTAGTAGGGGAGGACCGAAGTCGCATCAGTTGTTATGGGCCGAGGTTACCACTTAACACCAGGTGGGCCGTCGGCTCGTTCCGTGCTGTATTACATTAAAAAAAAAATTGCTCCTTTGTTCTTTGGGTAGTTTTCCTTTTTGTTACTTTGTTCTGTTCTATTTACACCAAAACCGCTACATAATTCAGTATTAAGTTCATTCAGTATTTCAATATTCAGTATTTATATTATATTTATATAATAATCAGCGATTGGGCAGCATTAAATACAGAATGGTTTTTAACTGATAAAATTTCGTAGACTTACGCTCTTTTTTTTATGTTATGCAGTTACAGTACAAGCCGACGGCCCACCTGGTGTTAAGTGTCAGTCCATAACAACAGATGCGACTTGGGTCCTCCCCTACAAAGTAGGTACGACAAGACCCGGGTCGCATCGTATGCACCCGTAACTCTGAGAAAGGTGGAATGTCTCATGTGCCTGTAATAGATTATTAAAAAGTATATATAACAAAAAGGGTGTAAGGACAGAACGATAGTATTTAACACGAAAAGTACAATATTTATATTTAAAATGGACCAGAAAATTAAAATTCTGACTGATATTTCTTAACTAATTCACAGAGTAATTCGATAGCGTATTTACGACTCTCATATACTTTTTGATTTAGTTTAGGTTATATTTTATTGAAAATTTTAGTTTCGATAGATGAAGCTCCGTCGTGATTTGTAACAATATTGATTCGCTCGTTTGCAACGAGCGAATCAATATCGGCTATCAACTAGATAAAAGGTCCGTTTGAACTCTTTAGAGCAAAACTTTAAAAAACCATTCAAGAAACAAATGTTGTTGATAAAAAGAAAACAAAACCAATTGAAAATTTCTAAAAAAACATAAAGTAACTAGTCGGTTTCCAAGAATATAGAGGTATAATAAGCTATTAAAGCTTTTCAGTACAACTAGGAATGTCTTTAATAACAGTGTTTACAAACAACAAATGGAAAGTACGACGGAATCATAATAATAAACCAAAATATCGCTAATAAATAAAGAAAAAGCAAAAGAAAAAGGTTTGAGTATAACATTTTACTCTTCTTTAACACAACAAATTGTAACGGCCCTTTTATTATTTCGAACCATATCCCCACAGCATGCCCACAACAGATGATAAATGATGATAACCAAATCAACTCCCCCCGTTAACATAATCCAACACCAAGAAATCACACAGTAATTTCTAATAATATTTTGTGTTAATAAATATGTTCTTGATACAATCTCAAATTGTATAACAATGGATCAAAATAGCAGCAATTATATTAGAAAATTACCGAGTAAAATACGATTTTATATTTCATGATATTATCAATAACTTTATTGAAATATATATTTCTTCGTTGCTTGATAAATTTATCATTATGCAGGGTAAGCCGAGAGAACTCAGTGCAGGTCAGTGATGGCTGTAGTTACTGCGTTAGCTTTACATAAAATCGTACTATTGAGTGTAAGGTCCCGATAGAAGGCTTAGAGGAATCGAAGAGCGTTCAATTCGTCTAAGCCCTCTGTGGCTAGTGGATAGATTATCCGCGCTGTCTTTGCACGGTTAAAGCGCAGTATTTGAGTAATCATTAAATTCCCTTGTTTGGTTTGCCGATATGGCGTCTGAAACTTGACAATACCTTCAGATACCCTGAAACATTCCATAAATACTATACGCAGCTCGGTTAGTATGTGGTTAAAATCCACGGGCGATGTGCCGAGTGGAAGGAATCTTCTTTGGGGAAAGAGTTTGGTAATTCGAATCATGATCCCAGCATATGAGATCCTTATCAAAGTCAAGTCAAAGTCAAAAACTTTATTTCCATAGAATTCATAAAGAAATGGCTTGGAAACGTCAATATTCAAAACATAAGGTCACGCGTACTTATCGATAAGTTGGACGCCTGTTCAAACCCTATCCGACCCTCCATGGGGAAGAACAGACAAGAAACCCCTAATGGAGGGATTCCTTTTTTTCGCGAGCACGATCCTTGTAACAATTGAGTACTTAGGTCTATGTTACATTTATGACTATCTGAATCCTTAAATTTTCTCAGGATGACGGACGCACTGCGATGTCACTTGGGACTCGCCATGCCTAAGTAGGGACCTCAGATTCAGTATTCCTACTATTATAGACATGAGCCACTTCACATAAAAATAGATTAGAATTATGGTAGCACGGTAAAATATTAATGATGTGAATGATTACGTATCTGTCTGAGGAATGACAAATCTTTGAAAGTTTCGCAGGTAAGGGCGAGCTATAAATTCTCCTTTAGTACTGTGGTACCGGTAGTCACGGTCATTCCCTCCTCGAGGCAAAATGTTTATGACCTGAAAATAGTTGTTTCGAGTTTCCGTAAGCCAGCTCTCGTAGCTTTGGTAAAGAAAAGCAAAGTACAATTTTATTAAATCTTTAATGATAAATATAATGGTGTACGTTGTCTTGGTTCGTTGAAAAATATTAAATCGAACCCGTCATTTATTAAAACTTCGATAATGAAAATAATGCACATTCGCTCCCATACATAAAAAGTTCAGAGTTCAGCCTTTCTCTTCATAAGCCCTGATATATTAGTACAAAGAATAGTTACGAATGATACAAAGTTTTATATATTTTCTTAACAAAGTTTAGATGTTTTATTCAACTTCCTTTGTCCTTAATATTCACAAAACCTGTTCTGGTTTAATATTGAGATCTAGCTTAGTTTGGCAAATCGTGTTCAGGATAACTTATGATTTAATAAAATCTTTAGTCAGCAAAATCATATAACAAAAGCAATAATTTTAATACGAGTAAGACCGACAGTGATGTATCATAACATTACAAACGAATTCAAAAAGATTATGTATTAAACCCAGGTGCAATAGCTCCCGTACGTGGCTTGTCATTTCTTACGCGAAAATTTAATTTAGTTAATACTAGAAAGAATTTGTCCCCAAAACGTTCAGTTTGGTCATTCAGCGCAGACAATATAGTCCCCAGACTAAGAACTTCGTTTAGTAGCGTATATTCAAAATGCAAAATACGACAACAAGAGATTGAAGGCAGCCTCGTGCGGTTAAGGCGTTTTCTCATAACGTTTTATGTCGACAATTTACTCAGCTTTATCCAGAGGGATCTGTACAAAGATTTGTTTGAACTCCAGCGTCCTGCGCGTTGCTAATAAATGGGTGCTTTAACCAAACGTAACTATTTTGCTTATTCAGTGGTGCATTTTTTTTTATGTAATACTGTTACGGAACGAGCCGACGGCCCACCTGGTGTTAAGTGGTAACCTCGGCCCATAACAACTGATGCGTCTTCGGTACTCCCGTACTAGGTACGACAAGACCCAAGTCGCATCGTATGCGTCCGTAACTCTGAGACGTGAAGGTGGAATGTCTCATGTGCCTGTTATTTCACCGGAAACCACACCATTCAAACCGGAACACAGTTATGCGAATGCGTTACTGCTTGGCGGCAGAAATGGGCATGGTGGCAGTACTTCCCCCGAACGAACTTGACGAGAGTTCTACTGCTCTTAAATTTATCTCATCTTATATTTATCGTATTACATCACTTGCTTTAACTGACGATGACAAAAGCCTCGTATGTTTTGCCTAGTGTATATGTATATCTTAAATAAAATTGACTAAAAGTTAAACTTTAAAAAATTCGGTGTCGTCTTAATCAATGATTAATTTATTCCTCTTAGTGAAGGCCACAACATGTTAAGCAGCATAACAATTAACGTTCTACTCGGATGCAGTCGCGGCCGAGTCAGACTGTACAAAACCTTTTGTGAAAGAGACTATTCCGTTATACGTAGAAAGTAACGAAGCCGATCTGCGGGCAAAAGTAGATTAGGTGGGTTATCAGAGCCAGTGAAACGTCCCGACGTCTTGTGGCCCTAAATGCACTACCGGGAGGATCGTATATTTCTATCTGGCGGAGTCAATCCAATTTGCGGTGACAGAACAGTGGCCGCTAGTCACTCCACCGATTTTATTTGTACAACGTGTCGCGTTGCGAACATGTTCAAACAAAACTATGTTTGTACACTCTATTATATTACGCTGCTTCAACATACTCCGTATTTGTTCAGCTCAAAATTCTTTCTGTATTGAAAGTTAGTTTCGGTAATTTTTGATCAGCGCAGTGAATTTTTTTTTTTTTTATTATATACTTTATTATTACTTATTATAAAATGCGAGTGCATATACTCATATAAATGGATGTTGTGTTGTGGCACTACTCACATCGATTTCCATTTGATTTGGATTCACAGTGTTATATGGATAAACATTTGGGAATGCCAATTTAAAAGTTATCTTCCTTGTTTAATGTTGGAGTATCTACGGCTGTACATGATAATTTATAATATAATAAGGATATGTATGTAAAAAATATAATTTATTTC
Source organism: Chesias legatella (assembly GCA_947359385.1). Taxonomy (NCBI): domain Eukaryota; kingdom Metazoa; phylum Arthropoda; class Insecta; order Lepidoptera; family Geometridae; genus Chesias; species Chesias legatella. The sequence continues at coordinate 8,042,065 of OX375783.1, forward strand.
TAAAATATAATTTTTGAAAGTTTATCTTCGTGAAAATCACAATTTGCTCGTCATTCAATTTTTGTAACAATATTGCAGTGTTCAAAGCTTTCTTGCTCACAATAAAATAGCCAATGCCTTACATTACTGTCGTTTTCACGGTTTCGGATTCAAAAGACTATATTACTATTACTATGCCTACACCGTCTATATCTCTGTCCGACTTTTAGAAAATATCTTTTGAACCGTATTAGGTATCCTAATGATCGTTATTATCTAATATTCTAACAAATATTTTATATATTTGGGAGTACACAAGAAATGTGTTTTTCAAACGTTTTTTGTTATTCCTCTATCATAAAATCAAGTTTACAAGCGTCCAATTCCATGTTATTAAATTGAATATACCTCTATGTATGTATAACAAATATTAAAAACGGTCAAGTGTAGGTCAAACTCTAAATCCCTAAATATAGTGTGTCTCGCACAAATAAATTGCTTGTTGGACACTTTCGTTCCAATTCCAATCACATTTTGCCTATTTATTTATTATATTACATTGTATCTTAACATTATCATCAAATTAAAAACAATGTAAAATATAATACAATTTATTATTATAGCCTCTTCAAGATTAACCTTATTTATCTTTGAATCCGAGCGTACAGTGATCCCTCGGGCCTAGTTTGCCAGATGGCTGGATATTAAACTAGCCTAGCTGGATTACCACTATAATTCTCAATTCAGATAAAGTTCATTAAAGGGAACATAGCGTGACATTGGACGAGAATATGATCTAACCTTAATAACTTTTGTCGTAGTTTGATCATTTATCTTCGCAATATTTCATACAAAGATATCTGCTTACTGCCAGCTAGAATGTCTTCTAATTCTTTCTAGTTTTCGTAAATTCATGTATTATAAAGTACGAGTGCTCTGGCAACATTTGCCTGAACTTGTTGTGCGCCAGAAACGCGAATGGTATGTTAACACCCAAATGTCAGGTTAGAATTCACGCGCAATGCGTCGGGTCGAATTAATAGTGCCATGCACATTCGATCGGGAGCCAAATCGAGGAATTCATTGAAGTATCTGATCTTATAGATGTATCCTGAGATGACCTATCAATGACGCCTGAAAATTTCAGGTTAAATCATATTAACGATATGAGTGGCTTAGGTAGCTCTGTCAGTATCGTCTGGTTAGCGAACTCAATCACAAATTAACGAGATTCAATACCCTATAACTAGATTGAGAAGATATACTTCGTCGGGATTGTTTATTGAATCTATTAAATGGTCGTAATGTAATATTAGACATTCTTGTTGCTTGCTTGCTTAGAAAATAGTTCGAGTGGGCTTTTTATGAAAACAATTTTGCAGTATGAATTTTGTATTATATTTTTTTTTTAGATTTAGCCTACATTGTGAATGTCGTGTTTTAAGTTCAATCTAGAGATTATTTTATTAATCTTGAGGTTTAAAAATGAGATCCTTCGTTCGTTGCCGCACATTTTAATGTAAATTTTTATTATTTTTTTCGTGTTATATTCATCCTTGTTTTTCTACTAATGGTCTTACGAGTACGTTCAATACAGTAACATTTACAGTAGTATTTACAGTAGTTTCATAGATGTTTGATGTAGATTTGAGGAAACAGTCGATACAGTGATTTTCATTCGTAATGCTATATGATTTCAAAAGGGATATTTAAATTTGGTTGGATTCCAAGAGACG